>JAECWP010000124.1:0-688817 GCA_018150745.1 Drosophila sucinea | reverse complement strand
TATTATTATTATTGCAATGACGATTTAAATTGTGACGATTCGTCTTGGATTTTGTATGCGCTGACGCTGAGTTTTGTTGATTTAAATTGTTATGGCCATTTAATTGGGTGGTCACCAGCTGCTTGCTGGTATTATTGTTGTTGATCTTGGTATCGACCACATCGGCCAGACCGAACTCAAGTTCAGCCTGAGCCTGCTGCTCGTAGGCATGTTGGGCCTGTTGCAATCTTTCCCTTTCATTGCGGGGTGAATTTGCCAATTGTTCGGCTGGTGGTTCGATTTCAACTGCTGAATAATCATAATCCAAACGATGGTGGTGATGATGATGATGATGCAGATGATGATGATGGTGCGGATGATGATTTTGTGCGGATTTTTGTCCAGCTGCCGCTGTGGCTGCTCCGCCGGCGCCGGCACCACCACCAACAATTAAGCCACCAACTCCAACTATGGCACCGTTGGAGGCTGGAGCACTTGTGGCCGTCACAGCTCCTGTTCCTGGTGTGGCCGCTGTGGCTATTTTACCGGCCAAGGCGTCCAAAGAACTGAGCATTGTGCCGGTCCGTTTGTTCCTCCCTCGAGCTTCCTGGTGCTGCTGCTGCTGCTCCTCGTCTGCTTATTAGCAATTGGGATGAAAATATTTCATTGGCATACAGCAGCTGATTTTATTCTCTCTTTCTCTCTCACTATTAAAAATTCGTGCACTTTTCGTGTCTCCTTTTTATTTTGCCTGCTTCTTGTTCTTTTTTAATTCAATTGCTTTTTTACTTGCCTGAAGGAAGAGTTGAAGGGGAGGCGAAATTGCATTGGATTAGTATTTAGAGAATATGAAACAGATTTATTTTTTGGTTTAGTTTTGAAACAAAAAACGCAGAAAAAACAAAACAAATCGAAAATTATAAACAACCTTGAGACCACTGCTATCTCTCTCTCTCTCTCTCTGTCCCATTCATTCCTATATGTGTGTCTCACTCTTTTGTTCTTTTTATTTGACGTGTGTGTGTTTAGGTTCAGGCTACATTTCACTCTTGTGTCTGAGTCTCTCCTCTTCAGCACAAAAAGCTAGTACACACACAGACACACACTCCACCCACACACACACACCGCCCAAAGGCAAAAAGAGAGCTGCATTCAACTCATACGAGTGTGTGTGTGTGAGTGAGTGTGTGTGGTTGTAAAATGCAAACACTTGAGCTCTCTAGAAGGGGCTAGCTTTTGTCACAGTGCGGAATGTGTATGATGTTGATTCTTTCATTGTTGGTCTTTGGAGTCCCTCCCCCTCCCCCTTCACAACCACCTGCCCTACATCCATCACCTTTGTGGTCCAAAAAAATGTTTTACCTTAGTAGGAGGAACCAAACGAATTTCAAACAATATGAAATCATTTAAAGGACATTCAAACTAAAAGTAAGCATAAAATCAGTTAAAAATTTTAAAAATATATTAAATACGATAAATTAAATCAAATATCTTTTTTTCCCATGATTTAAATTAATCTACATACATTTTAAGGACAAAAAAATGAAATAAAATAATTCTTAAATAAGCATGATATTTTAATAATATAATTTCTTTAATTAAAACATTTTCTAATGTTGCATTGATTAATAAAATTATATTTGGTTAATTGTCAGGGAATCGTTTAATATTTTATTTTCCATTTGAAGTGTCATTTGAAATTTGTTACAAGTTGCAAAAATTTGCCAGCTAATTAAGTACAGTCACCGCAAAGTATTAACAATGCAGACACAAGTAACAATTTACTTCTGAAGACTTCCTCTCCTGTCATCTATCCCCATCCGCCAACAACCTCACACTCATTTCCTGGCGTCAAAACATCCTGGCCAAAAAGAAAATAGGAAAATGCAGAAAGACGACGACGAGGAGGAGAAAGGAAGAGGAAAAGAAACTACTTTTTTTTATTCCTGTAGTTGATATAATGCCATGTAATAAGGAAGCAACATTTACAAAAGCCAAATGCATACACATCGGGAATGTATGTGCACCCATATATACATATATATATATAGATGGGTTTGAGTGTGTGTCTGTGTGTGTGTGTATAGAAAAGTGCTTGGGCGCGTGTAAATTGCAAAGAGTAAAATCTTGTAAAGGCAAATTCCTTTCAAATGCAACCATTTCCTGGAAAGGGAAAAGTGCTGAGCGAAAATGAGATGGAGGAACTACTTAAAGTTGCAATACACACACACATACTCTCACTCACACACACACACACACACACACACAACGCATTCAAGTTGACTTTTATATGTCATACAACAAACAGCAAGCAAGCACAAGTCCTGCGTCCTGTGTATCCTGCCTACCTACCTCTTCTAAAGAGCATGCAAAGCATGCACAAACGAATGGCTAGACAACAGTCATACCATTCCATTCCCATTCCCCGACACACACACACACACACATGTCCCCACTCTTCTTTGAAAAGATACTAAGCAAACATTGTAGTTTACCAACCAACAACAAGAACAATTTTGTCCAGTCAAGCATGTAAAATTTATTGAAGATATTTCCATTCCCAGGTCGAAGAGTGGTTTAGTATACAGGACATTGGGACAGGGACAGAGCAGCAGCAGGTAGAGAAGTGAGCAAATGAGTTGGATGATTTTATGTGGTCAACTTGATGGGGTTAACCACAAAAGTATGTTAAGTCGTCTTACAAAACCCTTCAAGAAATCTTCCATAGCAGATGATGCTGAGATTCTGATGATGTTTGTGATAGCCGCAAAGTATGCTAAAGTATTTCCCGATTAGTAAAAGAAATCTTTTCTCCCACTTCCCCCCTCTTACGCATTTTGCTAATCTATCACACCTCAAAACTTAAAACTATTACAATTGTGTCTAAAATGGATTTACCTATAACTTTAATTGATTACCTTGCGATCGCATTTCAAAGTCTCTTTTTAACACATTTTCTATTAAGCTCTTATTTATCTATGGTCTTTCTTGGAAAAACAAGTTGCCACACCAAGTGGATTCAATCTTAAAATGGCGAAGAATCACTATCTATCACGATCTACTTGCCATGCTAAATAATCCCAATAAAGAAAATAAGTATATTGTCATAAAACTGACATAGAAATAATTCAAAGTCGTTTATATAAAATATACTCATAGAAAGCATTAATTGTAACAACTTCGAGGGTATCTCCCAAGTCGTCGCTTGAACATTTTTTAAAGATAATTTTTATATTTTGTCTTTCTGGAGCGCGTATTCTTGTTTAGTTCTCTTGTATTTTTTCGTTTTATTTTTTTGTCCGTTTTACTTTATTTAGTTTCGCCAAAGGATTTATGTTTTTGGGTTATAGAAGCGGAGCTTGGTCCTTTGATGCAGTCAACGATGCCGGCGTCGCCGCCGCCGTCCATTCACTTATTTTTTTCGTCTTCTGTTTTCTAAAGAGATAAAAAGCTAGCCTTTTGAATTTTTTACTACTACTAGAGAAGAGCAAAAAGAGAGAAGCTAATGAAATTTTTTTAAAAAATGAATAGAGAGAAAATGGTGACTGTCGTTAAAACTTTTGTCTTGCTGGCTAACTGGTTGTCCCAGTTCCTTTCTTTATATACACCAAAATTAAGTTAACAAATTAAAATTCTATGAACACAAAAAAAAAAGTAAATCATATTTTTTGTTTACTGGAAAATTGTTTTCATAGTTTTTTACAACAAAAAATTGTAAGCAGCTGCTGTTGCTGTGGCGAAAAGAATTTTCTACTTTTGCAGCTGTGAAATTTTCGATTTTACTTATTTTTCTTGACAGATTAGCAAGGGGAAAGAACTACGACAAGAACTAACCAAGAAGTGAGAGAAAAAACAAACGTTGACAAGGACAGTCGATTGAATGAAAAAAAAGAGAGAGATAGACAGACACAGAGACAGACAGAGAGAGAGAGAGAGAGAGAGAGAGGAGTTTGTTATTGAAAGAAGTTGCTGCTGCTTGCCAGGAAATTGAGAAAGTGTAAAACCCTAAAAAATAAGAAAAACCAAGTTAAACGAAAAACTTTTCCTCTTGCTGGTCATTTTGTTTTTTTTTTTCGAGCAACTCGGAAAGGTCAAAACTTTTCCGCTAATGAGAGTAAGAGTTCTCTTATTTTTTTACTTCCATCGCGCTTTTTGTTTTTATTTTGCGGTGAAAAAGTTAAAACTTGTCTTGGTTGCTTTTTTAGCCTTATTTTTTGAAATTCTAGTTGATGGCATAAATAATTCATCCAATTTTTCGTGCCATGGGTGGTGGCGTTTGGTGGTGAGGAAGTCAACAATTTTGGGAGTTTTTAATTAAATCAAAGTTGACTTTAATTGAATATTTCTCGAGGGCCAACAACAAAAGGAGAACCGGCCAAAAGTGCCTCCTCGTCTCTCTAAGCTAAGCTATTAAGCCTTAAAAGTCTAATAAAATAAACAGTAAACACACTTAATGCCTTGATTACCAGGCGGCAACAACGGCAACGGCAACAAAAGGATAGGCCAATGGCCAGGCGAAAAGGACAGAGCATGGCCAAGGGGTTGGCTTGAAGGTCCTTGAGAACACTAAGCTTTTGTTGGTAACGGCCAAACGCACAGATTTATGCCAAGCTATACACAAAATGTTGACCTCAAAATTTTTGAGAGAAATCTAGGCCCCCGGAGATGGCAGTGAAACATATGTCTGGGGTAGCCACAAGACTTCAGATAGACAGACGGAGTGGGAGAACTAAGGTTGGTTATGGTAATATGCCTAAGGGATATGTGCGCTTTGGAAATAAATTTCATCCTTATTTCTTTTAAAAGTTATTTGTTAAAATTTGAAGATTTTGTTGGCATTCAAGAGTTGGCAACAACTAAAACAAAGAACGAGAAGCATGGTTTCTACTCTCTAAGAGCCTACTGTTGCTTCAAAAGAGAGCAAATTGTCACCGCATCAGCAACACTTGTTGTAAGGACATTATAATAAATCTGGCTCCCACGTTGGGCGCCACATTTAGAGCTAGAAAGTCAAGAAAAATTTTATATTGCATGGATTAGGGCTAGTGCCCGCCACTAAGACTTTTTTTTTCCTTTGGGGAGTTTTTTAAAAATTTGGTTATTTTTTTTAAAGTTAAGGAAGAATTTTTACCCCCTATAAAGTATATATATTTTTGATTAAAAAAGGGAGTATATTTTATAATGTCTTTTTTGTTTGGTTGTTTTGTTCTGCTGGTCGTTTCCTGTCTGTTTGGGGTGTTGCGATTTTGTCCCACAGTTTTAGAGCGGTGGGATTTAAAGTTTGTATATAAGATTTTTTTAAAAGACCAATTGCAAATTTCGGTTTTTAAAAAGGATGGGCCAACTATATAATATAGCTGCCATACAAATACAAACGTTAAATGCGAATAACTTCTATCTATATTTTTGAACAATCTTATCCAAACTGATTACGTACATAAATAAAAAGGAATTACATCATATGCGTGAATTTCAAAACAATCGGAAAAAAAAAATAAATTTTAAATTTTATAAATAAAATTTTTATATTTTGGGTGTAGTTTATAGAGGAGGGAAGTAGGCAGCAGTAGGGTGGGCGGGAGTTGGGAGGATAATTGTTTTAATAAGCAAAGGTAGTAAAAGTTTTTTATTTTTATATTTATATTTTTTATTTTTGTTTTTTTTTAAAAAAATAAATAAATAAATTTTTTTTTTTTTTTTTTTTTTTTGTTTTTTTGGGGGGGGCCGAGCCAATTTAATTAAATTTTTAATTTTTTGATTAAAAAAAAAAAATAATATATAAAATAAAAAATAAGGGTTAAGGGGGGGAGGGGTAAATAAAATTTGGTTTAATGGAAGTTAGCTTCTTTGATATTTTTACCTATATAAAGTGACAACTAAGGTTCGTACTGTACCACGTCGGGGTCACCAATTGTTGATTAGCCTTTGGTAGTTATTGTTATGTGACTCGGGAGTTGTAATTACTATTTGATCTAGGTAGAAAAAGAGATACCTTAACAAATATTGAGAATGCGACACAATGGTCGTAAATATTGTTTTTAAAAAAACTATTTCCTTTTCAATTACGAGACATGCTAAAGTACAGACTAGAGAAGATGGTTCCAAGGTAAGGGTTAATCCTAAACGGTTTAATCGTTCCTAGCATCTAGTCCCTTCACTTTTAGATTGAATCTCTAATGACCTAGAAACAAATTTATTTAATTTTTTGGCGGTAATTTAGGAGAATATCATTTTGAGAACTGATTTAATGCCCCCTTTTGTTTTAGGCAACGGGTCATTTCCGTTCGTCTTGGTTTAGTTTTGGCCACGAAGTAAATTTATAGCAAATGATGTGGCCAGACTGGCGCTCAAGTGTCTTAAAGTAAAATATTGACAGTTTCGAGAGAGTTTTGCTAGTAGCATAAACTGCGCTGCTGTTGCCTCTGTCAGGGCCATGGAAAGAAAGTTTCCTTATTTTATTTTCCACTTTTCTTGGTCTCTTCTTTTTTTTTTTGGATGGGGATGAGGTCGCTCTGCTTGAGGAAGCAACAAGCAGCAAAGCAGAAAGTAATTGCTTTCTCCTCTCTCAATGAAAGTCTGCTTTTTATGTGGCTTTAACTTGGCATGACTTGGCTTGTTGTGGTCGTTGCCTCACATCCACTTCTACTATGTTCATTTTCATCTTTATCCACTGCCACGGCAACCATTAAGAGAAGAGAGAGGAGGGGGGGGGAATGAGAGAAATCTTTCGTAGCTATATTTAATTTCTAGATACGTCAATGTTTAAAGACGACAAGTTTATGGCAACTTTTTAGGATCTCATCTCTCTCACACGTGGCATTCATTATATTTAATTCATGGTCCGAGTAAACAAGAAATCGATAAAATGTCTAGAGCCAAGTCAAGTTGCTCTGGCAGCCGCTTCTGCTTTCATCATCATTTTGGCCTAGATTAATTAGTTCATCTCTTCATTTACATTTACATTTAGATTTTCATCTTCCTTCCCAACAACACACTCGAAGGAGAGCGTCTCTCTCTGAATTAATCATAATTTCGCCAAGAGTGAGTTGAGAATTATTTATTATTAAATTGTCAGCTAACAATTCATGTGGTAAATGACGAAATCTAAGAAGGATTTTGTCCAATGACAATATTTGCAAATGTGAAGTGAATTTAGATGCTTGGTAATTGAAACTCAACATTAAATTACATGGATTAAATTGGTATATCATCATCGAACAGCAAATAAGAAAATTTGAAGATTTGTCTGTCATCCCATTTTGAATTCAAATGGCTTGGAAATTATATGAGAAAATACTTGAAATAACAGCATTAAATCTTTATCATACCAGAGGAGAGGTCAGCACACACAATTAGCCAAATTGGCGGTCAACGTGGGGCTCAAGCTATGCAATTCAACATTTTCCTTAAATCTTAATGCCGAATTTGCCAAGGAAATCTATATCTTGGTGCTCTGATAGGCGCCTTGAACAAAATTAATGGACAACTGTAGCTGTAAGCCTTTGAAAGGGTTCTTCCTCAATTTTCAATTTTCTCTTATGTATATTACCTGTCAAATTATTAAATTTGTTTTTCAGTTTATTGCATATGCAGAGTGGTATTTCAATTTATTTTCTAGCATAAAAATTTCCAATTTTGATTTGGTGCAACAAAAATGTGGTGAGGTAAGGTGAAATGAAGTCTAAATGAAAAGGATACTAATGCAAATTGACGATGTGAGTTTGATATTTTCTCTCTTTTCCAATTGAAATTTGTCCAATTTTTAATTATCAACTAACCAGAGAGACCAACAAAAAAAAACTCAACTTATTTTCAATGTGATATTGTGTCCAGCACACAATCTACAGAACAAAAAAAAAGGAATTGGTTTATTCCATTGCTGTCTGGTTTCATTTTTGCTTTTACGATACATTTGAGATTTGCATAAACAACAATGTGCACATGAACATGACACAACAATGGCAGCTAGCCCCCCTACACCCCCCACCCCACCCAAAACATACACCTCCACCAACCACTTGGTTACCTGCATATAGAAATTTACCTGACTCTGACTCACTCGTTGTTAGCAGAAGCTTGGCAGTTGGCAATTTTTGGGCAAATAGATAACAGAAAATAAATATAAATTATTACACACTGAGAGAGAGAGAGAGAGCAGCAGCAGCAGCAGCAGAGCAGTTCCAATCGCATAGTTTCCATCTGCCCCCCAACCGTCTTCTCTCACATTCTCCCCCCTTCTTCCTTCTATAGTTAGTTAGTCCCTGGTTCTGGTTATTTGTAGTAGTTTTGTGTTTAATATTTTTGTATGAAATATTTTGTAGCTCTCGAGTGTAGCTGCTCTCTGTTGCGGCTGTTTTTTGGAATTTCACAAATTGTTGTTCACTTGTTTTTTTTTTTTTGCTGGTTATTTGCATTTGGCTTATATCCATAGCAAGCAATAAATATTGCCACATGAAAATTGTATTGAAAATTTTGTTTTTTCTTCGAGCACCACTTCTCCTTATGCATTGATTGCTCAATTTTTATGTGGAATTATTTTGAGCCACGTTGAGTTGAGTAAATATGAAAAAAACTAATTTCTTTTACGTTTTCTATATTTTTTTAGTCGGAAATGCAATTTACAATTTAGAGAAATTTAATTAAAGTATTTGCACAAATGAGAAATTACTTTTAACTTCATTGCAAAATATTGGTGTATCGAATTGGCGATGGATTACTCGGAGACGGGAATGTTAAAACTTCTGTCGGCTTATAAATGTGAAGAATATTGTTTGCTTCTGATGGATCGATATATTTGATGTAATAAAAGAGAAGATCCTAAAAAATCTGGTTGATATTTAATCGTTACGAACCGATATCTCTTATATCGATGTCATATCGATAACTCACGCATAGATGTCAGATTGATCTTTTATATCGATATCATATCGATCGCTCACGCATCGATGTCAGATTGATCTTTTATATCGATCGCATATCGATAACTCACGCATCGATGTCAGCACGATAACTCTTCGATATCTCATATCGTATACACATACATGACAAGGCGATCGATAATAAACATTTAAATTTAAATATTATCTCAGATACAGACGCTTTAGAAGAAGTACAAAAAACAACCCTCTTTTATTTTCTTCTGTTATGATTTTTGTGAATATTTTAGTGGTAAAAATGGAACATCTAGCGAACAGCTAATTGAATTTCCCTTGTAAACCCTACAAATGAACGCCAAATTTCAGCTTTAACATTGCGTTTTGGTTCTTTCTTACCTGCCCTTCACACGACGTGTCCAAACCAATTAACACATTGTCCACTTTTTTAATGCTACGTCCCTTTTTCACATTGCTAATGTCAAAACACTTTGAAATACAGAAACTTGCGTGCCAATGCCTCGCAAACTCAACATTTTGATACCAAGACTGGACTTTAGTTTAACGTTTTACGGCCTCTGTGCCCTCTCACCACATTCCCTATCATCTCTTTCCCTTGGTCGGCGGCAGGCTCTCATTCGAACGATATATCCCATAAATTTATGTGGCCCATGCACGCAGCACGCGGCACAATTTCTCATTTAACTGCCCTTGCCATTTGCTAATTAATACGAAATTCCATTTATTTCAACGCTGAAACAACTAAATTTTTCCCTTTTTCACCACCTACTCACCCCTGCTTCTGCCCTCGGACTGAGCTGTCTGCCTTGTTTTTCCTGGTTTTTGGTTGGATATTTTTTTTTTGTTTTTATTTCGAAAGTCCAAATCAATTTGTGTTGCGTTTGCTTTTTGACTTTCGCATCGAGATTTGTGCGCTTTTACGACTTTTGGCAGGTGGTGGCTGGTGGCTGGCAATGATGGTGAGAGCGAGCCTCTGCCACTATCCCATAAGCTCTACTACAAAACCATTGCGTGTTTCTCTGTACGAAATGAGACACGGACGGACTTTGACTCTGACTCTGAGAGACTCGGACACAACACGCAAAATTATTTGTACGAAATGAAATTAATGGCATCCGCGTTGATGTTTTATTAATTTATACAGGAGGTTGTTGTATTTCTGTGTGTGTAGACAGGGACTGGGGGGGAGGAGAGCTTGGAAATAAAATATATTGCTCATACGACGCGTGGTTTGCATTATTGAGTAATTAAATACTAATTAAAGTGTAACATGAGCCAATTTTCTTGATTTTTATGAGTTCGGGCGGCGGTCAAGAGGAGAGTGAGATTATTGAAGGTGCCCACCAGTCGACCACCGCCAATAAAATGGGCCAAATGTTTGTTAAGGGTGCGTTAATGAGGAGAGATTTCTGAAGGCGCTCCAGGTGGTGTGGTGGGGTATGTAAAAAGGAAACCAGGCACTTTTGATGCTAATCTTTCGGTTAATGAGCTTTAATAGCAACAAAAGTGAAATGATTAGGGGGATATGAATAGGTTTATGATATAATAAAAAAAAAATTGAAATAGATTTTGGTAGACTTTTGTATGGAGAACCGATTTTTTTTCCAGAAGTTTGAATCAGAATAGAATAGGTTTAGGCAGTCTTGTTAGAGTTTTCTTTTAAATAATAGCGTAGGAATTAAAGCAATCAGTTATTGTCTTTTTTATATTTTTATTTTTATTTGAAATTCTGATAAATCGATTATTCAATTTAATTTAAAATAATTTAAAGAAATAATTGTTTACCATTTACTTATTTTCTTCTTCATTCTTTGACCGATAATGCCAATGAAATTTTTAATAGCATACTTTTCAGTGCTGCAACTTTTAATACAAAGGAAAACTATTTTGCTTCATACTGTGGTATTTAAATAAAATGCTATAAATTAAGACATGGAATAAAACCACATAAATAGCAATGCATTTAATTGTCAAGACTGCTTATCGATACTTCGAAAAATAATGCGTAAAAATGCTATAAATTTGGCCATCTCAATTAGTATTTTAGTTTCAGATCCTACTGTTGTCGAAATGGTTATCTGATGCTTGGCTATTCAAATTATAATGACCATAAAAAGAACCTAGTTGGGTTGCCAATTTGTATGCTTTAATGTGCTTTTGCACATAATCTTTCCATTCAAATTCCTTCAAAATATGGTTTATTTGTCTGCTGCTGCTGCTGGGCAGCACCCTGTTCAATCAACTGTTTTTAATACATCGCACACACGCACACACACATGTATGTATAACTCTTAAAAAAACTGTGGCTAACGAACTGACTGGCATGACAATGTCAAATTTTGGTAGCAGCAGCAAACGATAAATTTTCACGAAAATTGACAACATCAAATTGATGGCAGCAACATTGAAAGGGACAAACACACAACCAAACAAACAAGAATCACCAGCAGCAGTTGAAGATAACATTAAAAAACGAGAGCACACACACACACACATACACACACATGTATGTATGCAGAGAAGCCATCGCGTGTCAGTGAAGATTATGATAGGGATATATAATATACAAAAACAACAAGAACATTGGGAATATTGTTGGGCAAACAGAATTCTGTTGGACGTCGTCGCACAATTTGACTGACATGTCAACGCAAATAACAACACACAACACAAAATGGAAATGAAACAGAAAAAGTCGGCAGCACAAAGGCAATTCAACGACCTATTGATACCCTATAACCTTATAACATTCAATTTCCACGACTTACACTAGAAACGTTTTTGCAGAAGTCTTCCAAATTTCCAAAATATTTGTCAATCTGGCCATTTAATCTTTAAATCACTACATTCCAATCAGTCGATATACATCATATCTACTTAA
Source organism: Drosophila sucinea (assembly GCA_018150745.1). Classification (NCBI taxonomy): domain Eukaryota; kingdom Metazoa; phylum Arthropoda; class Insecta; order Diptera; family Drosophilidae; genus Drosophila; species Drosophila sucinea. Next base: position 677,063 of record JAECWP010000124.1, on the reverse strand, counting down.
TTTTTTTAATATATTTTTCGGGTACAAAAAAGTTGCGAAAAAGGCCTATAAAATTGTATTCGATAATCTAAAAATATCGATAGCTTTAATTGATGCAGCATTTCGATGTATCCTATTACTATAAAATATCGAAAAATTTTTCCGATTGTTTCTAATCTTGTAACTTCACTCTTGCCGGAACTCAGTATACCCTCTTTTAATCCCATCGGTTTATACAGGGTACAAAAATACAAAAACAAATTTCATATATATGAATTTTGATCAACATTGAATGAATGACAATTGACAAAATTTTATTGCATTTATCAATGCAATGCCAACCAACAATAACAGAAGAAATAAAGTAAGTAAGTCGCCGGGCCGACTTGGATATACCATGCATCAGGGGAAAACAAATTTCCTTGAGTTTATAAAACTTATTTCATATATTAAATTTCTTTCGTATGCGCGATTTCTAACATATGCTATCTCGCTCACTCTTATGTGTGTGCACTTTAGCGCCCCACCGGCCAAATTCGCCCTTGCACCGCTTTGAGCGCAAAACGTTTCAATGCATAACTCGGCCATTTTTATTCCGATTTTTATGAAACTTGGTAGAATGATAGATGTCCATAACATATATAAGTGTGCCGAATTAAATTCCGATACGATAAATATTGCGGGAGAAAATCACTTTTATTAAATTCCGGAGGCGGAAGGGGGCGTGGCAAAAAAATTAGGTGGAATGATAGATGTTCATAAGATCTATGAGTGGGCCAAATTAAATTACGATACGATAAATATTACGGGAGAAAATCACTTTTTATTAAATTCCGGAGGCGGAAGGGGGCGTGGCAAAAAAAAAACATAAACTTGGTCTGCGCCAAGACTACACGAGTCTACATTCTAAATTTGGTAACTCTAACATTTGTAGTTGCTGAGATCTCTGCACTCTTACGGACGGACGGACGGACAGACGGACAGACGGACAGACGGACATGGCTATATCAACTTCTCTTCTCATGCTGATCAAGAATATATATACTTTATAGGGTCGGAAAAGCTTCCTTCTCCCTGTTACATACATTTTGGCGACTTTAATATACCATTTCATCCTATGGATGCATGGTATAAAAACGAAAGGAAGGATGCGCAATAAAATGGCTCCCATTTGTGCTGTGTGTGTGTGTGTGTGTATATACGTAATTAGCAATCCGTCTGAAGAAGAGTTAGCCATAGTCAAAAAGCCAGACATAATCGGAGTTCTACGTGACGTCTAGCAACGGAAGGGAAGGCTCCTGCTCCTGCTACTGATGCTGCTGCCGTTGTCTAGCCATGCAAATCACCATGGAGCAATTAATGTGTCCAACTTTGTCTAGCCAGTGGCAACATTTTCGGTTAATTTAATATTTAAAGCTTGTCGTCTGGGCTTTCTCGTGTAACCGAGAATAATGCGATAACGCGGCTTATAAAATTGGCAGCCACACACCAAAAAAAAGGGAGCCCAAAAGAAAAGTCGTAAATTCAAATATTTATAACAACGAAGAAACGAAATATACGGTTGATTTTTTTATGGTGATGTCTTGGGATATCACAATACAGTCCTAATAACGCAATCAGTGTGGGAAATATTTAAAAAGTTAGATGAATGGTTGTATTTAGTACCTAAGAAATCCAAATCAGCCTAATTTAAGTTGATAAAAACCTATTCTAGGTAACAAAAACAGAAACGATAAGGATCACATATGAAATCTAAGTAGAAATACTGTCTGAACACGAATGCTTAGTCTGAATTTAAATTAAAAATTTAGCAACTTTGAGGCACTTAGACAAGTTAAGTAGAAAGTGACAGGAGACTAGATTGCTAGTCGGTTCACACAACTAGTCTTGTAACTATTGAAATCGAATGAAATTGAACAATATAAGGAGATTAATTATTGGGAAATATATTATTCATTTCCATGCTTCTACTTATTTTAATATTTATCCTAATATAAACAGTTGCATTTTTGCTTCTTTTCAATATGTATTCATGTAAAATGAGAATTTCTTTTTATTTTCTGCATTTAATATCACAGCTTAGTCTAAGACGAAGATATAGATATAGAATTTTAGTGTTGAGAATATAACCATATACGACTAGAAGATCATGTGGTTTATTCTTATATTGAATATTGTAAATAAAAGTATTTAAGTCTATATTTAACATGGTAATCTTAGCCTTAGTAGTAAACTAAGCAATATTTCTAATGTTTTTTAACTAATGTGTGCAATAAAGTGACTTTGCAATTTAAAATAAAATACCCAATTTCCAATTGTTTTCTTTTCATTTTCGGAGTTCATAGGTGCAAAATTTATTTTGCATATTAAAAATATAAACTTTATTTGGGTATATTTTGGAAAGGGTTTGTTTATCTCCATTTATTTATTTATAATAATGATTTTGTTGTTAAATGTTTTGTTAGGCTGACTCTCTCTCTCTCTCGCTCATTCTCCTGCTGCCTAGTCGGTTCTCTTTTAGTCTAAACTGCCATCAATAATTGAATAGAATAAATGTGCTACATTGCGTATGAGTTATGTTTGCATCGAGCATCGTTTGTCGCTTGTTAATATGCCTCATAAATAACACATTTATGACACAGACACGCACACGCACACACACAAACACACACTCATAAAGGCCCAGGATATTACAATGAACCCACCCAGAGTGAAAGAGATGGCAAGAGAAAAGGCATTTGTTGTTTGCTCGACTCTCTATTAGCAGCTTTGATATGCAAATTCTCACCATCTCCCCTTTTCCGTCTCGTCCGCCTCTACACCGCATTTCTGTTTGCATTTGTCTATATAATAAAGTTGCGCCAGATTTTTCGCATTTATTTATGAGATTCACACACACACACACACACACAGAGGCAAACAGAGATCCTAATAGTTTAATATGCTTATAATTGTTGGAAAATGTTCTATGCCATTGTTTGGCCGACAAATGAAAATGCAGCATTTTAAATATTTTATTAATTTCCTATAAATTTTTGACAATTTAAAGTTTTCATAGTGTGTTGAGTGCAGATGACAGGCTTTGTTTTGGATCTACTTTCTATCTCTCTCTCGCACTCGCACTCTCTTCCTCTTTCTCTTTTCCCCATGTCGCTCTAGTGTTTCGCATTTGAATGCATTTTTAGTAAATGAATTTAATTTTATACACACTATTTGCCCAGTTAGCTGTCAAATTTTGTGCCAGGCTTTAGAAAAAGATTCAGGGATATTAAAATTTGTATTTAGTTTAAATCTTTTGTTACTTGATTTTAATTTATATATAATATTAAATTGAAAAATACAAATGAAAATTAAATTTAGAACCATTATATTGTACGGACACAGGAAAATTAAAATTGCAGTAGCCTAAATTCACTAGAGTTAGAAGAAGGTCGATGTTGTAGGTACAAAAAAAGCACTAAGATTAAACAACAACAATAAATTACGTTAAGATTTTTGTTTTCAACCTCAAGCGTGTTCCTTATATTTTTTAAAGACCGAAATCAACGATTTTTAATCCAGAATAATTAAGAATCTCTCATTTCTCCAATCAAAAAGAGGGAAAGTAAAGTGCTTTTTGCTAAGCACAATATGTTAAAATAGAAAATCATCTCACAAGACACCTTTGACTTAAAAATTCCTATACTTTTCTCACAAATTGTCGTCACCTTTTTGGCAAAGCTCAAACAACTTAGCTTAATTATATCCAACCAACAGAAAAGAAGAAAAAAATACCGTATATATTTTTGTTTGGCTTGGCACTTAAACCGCACTTGCGGCAATCACCTAGCTTCTCCTCCAGCTTTCTTCTCTCTCAGTTTTTTTTCCCCTGTCTCTCTGGCATTCTGTTTTTATGGCAAACATGGCGGCAACGGCGACCGTGACTCGGTTAGCTCTTCTTGTCATAAATCTCACAATTTCTGCATGAAACTCAGCTGCTGCTTGGCTTGGCTTTATTGCCGCCAGTCGAGTCGTCTGTTTCGTTGCCGCCGCCGCCTGCTGCTGCTGCTGCTGCTTTTGCTGCTGCTGCTGCTGTTTTTCCTCTACTTTTATATAAAAATTTCAACGTAAAAATGTCTTAATAAAGTCGAGGCACTAGCTGACTGAGATAGTAGGTATGTAGGTTGCAGTAGATGAGCGAGAGAGATGGAGGACAACATCTTTATGTCAAGGACATTTTTATGCCTCCCACAGCCGTTGGCAGCAGCGTGGCGCAGAGCATAGATTTTTGTTTTTGTGTGTGTACTTTGCCAGATTTGATTTTATGACCAGCTAAAAATGTAGGCAAAGCATTTTAATAAATACCTAACAATTAAGATGGAGGGGGAGGAGATAGCGAGCGGGGAAGGAGGAAAAAACTATAAGCTGTTTTAAGGAGCGTGCAAGTGAAAGTGTTTTATCACCAAATTGGCGCCCAATGTGCGGAAAGATTAAATAAATCTAAAAAAATTTATCACAACTTATGTCTAAGTGATTGAAAGTCCAATTTTTTAATATCGAAAATGGCGCCCAACGTGATAAAGGTTGGTTAATGAACTTAATTAATACCTTAAAATGCATGCATTTAAGGAATTTATTTAATTTAGCTAAAATTTCAGCTAAGAGATTACAGCAACGATTATTTGAAATCCCTTAAGACTTAAATTGAATCTCTGCTCGTTTACGCTGACTTGATTTAGTTTTACAGTTTTCAATAGGAGGAGAGCAAAAGTGACAGGAAAAGGGAAAGTAAAATAAAGAAAAGGATTGAAAGAAGGCAAACAAACAAATTGAAAATTTGCTGATAATGTATTTTTCCTTTGTCTGATATTTTTAACCCTGGTCAATGCCAGAAAATACACCTGCAGATGCAAGCAGAAAATGAAATCAAATAAAGTCCTTTTGTTTTGCCTTGCTCTGCCGACTCTCTTCACCCGACTATGATAAGAGCGTACGATTTTGGAGGTGCTGTCGGAAAAAAGGGTTCACTCTTTGTTTTTATACCTTTGGCCACATTGTCTATTACACACGAATTAACATTGAAGCCTAAAAATAAACAAAAACCTATCTAACCGGTATCTCTGATTCTCTTTCTGCCCACTTTTTGGCTCTCTGTGTGTGTCATCCCACCGAACATGTCAACAGCTTTGTATGTCTGTGTGTGTGTGTGTGCTCTTCGCGTTCGGGCATATCTTTTATTCCGTTTCCCTTTTTTTTGTGTCTCCATTTTCTCATTTTTTTTTTCCTATTCCTTTTTCGTATTTTGTATTTTATTCGGCTTTTGCGTATTTGGTTTGGCTCCTGCTGCTGCCAGCACACAATATTTATTTGACAAAAACCTATGGCATAGCTGATAAGCACCAGGACATGGACCGCAGCAGCAGCAGCAGCAGGTGGAGAGCGCATGGGGAGAGAGACGAATTTAAATGCAACTGCAGAATGACGGCCAACAGAACAGGAAGCAACAAAAAACAAACGAGGTATTTGGGTATTTTATGGAAAATCTATGGAGTTGGCAAAGCAATAGACAGATGACGGTTGAAATTTGTGGCACGAAACTGCCATGCAGTTTCACTAAGAATCATTTATTGAAAATACATTCGCCACTATAAAACAAACTGGCTGCCAAATAACGTGGGGCGCCGCTTTCGGATATGGAATTCAATGAATTTTAATGAAAAAGACATAAAGCAACAAAAATGTTGAAGTCATTGAATAATTGGGTTGAAAAGTAAGTGCTAAATAAAGCAAAATTAGAAAGTGTCGTATGAAAAGTAATGCCCAATCAGTTCAAACTGCATATATGTAACTTAAATCTATTTTAGTGTAAATTGAATTTAAATCAATAAATTAAAGGATTTAACGACATAAAATTATCAAAACTTCTAAAGTAACAACATTAATTTCCAATTGTTTTATTGCTTTGTCAAGGAGCTTTTATATTACTGCAATAAAAGTGAAGTATTCTTGAAATAAAAATTTGTACTAGCTTTGATAATTAATAATCAATCAATGAGCGAAATGAGGATATTTTCTTCTATGAGAGTGAAAAGTAAATCGCTGGCTTCCAATTTTTTAGTCGCCATGCATAAATTAAATCTATTTTCAAATAAAATTGATTACTGTAACTTGTCAATTTAAATTCTATATTATTTTAATGCCATATTTAATTTTTTTAATTTTTAAGTGGAATATTTTTTTTGAAATCTAAAATTTCAACCAAAAATATTAAACAAAAAAACAAGATAACCACGCCCACTTCGTAGGAGGTAAAATTTGTTTACCTGTTGTTTTATTAGTAACTAAAAAAAAAAATTTATAAAAAAAAAACCTCCTTGAAAAAACTTCTTTTTTCCCAAACCAAGGCACCGCTTATTTATAAATTTTTTTATAAAAAAAGAAAACATGCATTTTTTCATTTTTTTTTGTTAGAATGATATTTAATATATTGTATTCTATTTTTTTTAAAATTTTCAAAATTTTAAATCTTTCAATGTTAAAGTGTTGTTTGCTAAATTTGACGAAGATCTCAAAAAAAAAAAAAATTTTTAAAAAAAAAACTTTTTTTGCCCCGATCGTTCATATGGGAGCTATATGATATAATAATCCATCTTGTTCAAATTTGCCATGGATGTTTGGACTTATAAAATAATGCCCAAATTTTAAATTTGGAAAACCGGATAAAAAAAAGAAGTTATTGATCTAAAACGCATTTTTTGACCGATGGTTCCTATGGGAGCTATATGATATATTCGTCCGATCCGTATGAATCCGAGATATACAATGCCTGCGGTATATACAAGACTTCGTGCAAAATTGCAGCTCTGTAGCTTTAGCGGTTTAGGAGGAGAAGCTGTTGATCCAGACAGACGGACGGACGGACGGACGGACGGACGGACAGACAGACGGACAAACGGATTTGAACTCGTCTTGTCATGCTGATCAAGAATATATATACTTTATATGGTCGGAGATGCCTCCTTCTATGCGTTGCACACTTCTGACCAAAATTAATATACCCTTTTTGCAAGGGTATAAATATAACCGAAATGAAGCATTAATTATGCACCACAAGCTTCATGCCCAGCATCGACATCAAGTATGCATTTAATTGCCAATCATATTTCAATTAATTGCCTACATATACATTTATTATTATTACTATTATATGCCGTTTCACTTGAAAATTTATAGTTTTAATTACTAAATAAAAGTGTACAAAAAAAAAGAGAAGGACGAAAGGTAAGCAGTAGTTTCGAACCAGTGAACCAACGCAAACCAAACCATCGAATCGCGCATATTAAGTATACGCACATAAACCTTAATCCATTGGCAACAATTAAAAGCTTTGTTTTATTTTCTCTACGCTTTTTTTCGCAATACCCTTATAACTATAAGGGTATATACAACATGGTAATGGTGAGTCTGTATGGTAAATATTAGAGCTTTAAATGAGTAATTTGTTTGATTTTTAATAGAATATAAACAGACATAATTGCCCATCATACTGATGGGTAAAGGGTATCTCAAAAGTCGTCTTCATTACTGATATTTTTGTTATTTTGGATTAAATGTATGCCAAACAAAAGTTTCGTATTTATTGTAGTTTTTGTTTTTTGGTTTTAAGCCTCGCATTGTTAACTAATTGCCCTCGTTGTATGGTTATTGTTATAAAGTTCACAGAAAAAGAGAGAAAGAGCAAAAAAAACATATAAAACAACAATTTTTAATACGCTTTTGTAGTAGTAATTTTTTGTTTGTCATCATTTGGAGCAGAAATGAAATTACTTTATTGTATTTTCTTTTATAGTTAATTAACCAATTTTTAGTAGCAAATTCAGTTTCCTTTCGATAAACAACTTTTCATTAACTATATAAATTGCTTAGATTAGGAATATATGCATACATATAATTGATTTAATCACATTTGCTGTGCCTTGCTAGATCTGACCTAAAAGCCAAGGCAACGTTGGGGGACTTCTTTTTTAATTGTTTAAAAATTGGCTTACTTTCAGGCCCGCGCACACGCAATTTAATTAAAAAATAGAAGTTAATTTATGCAGAGCTTTCATTTTAGAAAAAAAGGGGGCCAGAGAAACCTCAGCCAGATGCTGGCAGCAAACAAATTAGCTCGTAGATATATATACATATATATATATATATATATATATATATATTGAATATATGCCAACGACAGATGACGCGCCCTGGAAAACTGAAATTTAACCGCAAACAACATAGCAGGAGAAAAAAAGCAACAACCAACTTGTGCAACATCTGAGTAAAATAAATATCAGTGGGTGATGTAGAGAGCGAGAGAGAGAGTGAATGGAAAAACGTTGCTGGAAAAATTGCAGTTTTTTTTTTTTTGTTTAAAGGCCAAACCCAAAGTTGGTCTGGGTCGGGTTCGTTTCTGTCAATAAACATGGTTTAAACGTTTGGTTTTCTCTCCCAAAAGTATGCTAGATGAATGCATAAAACAAACCAAGGGGAGAGCGTTGCCCTTGGAAGAGCATAAAAATAATGTAACATTGCTTCCGCTTCTCTTGTGCGGTCAGACGATTCGGCTGGATTCGGTTAGGTTAGGTTTTTTTTCAAGTGGTGACGATGATGTTTACGATCAACCAAACCAACACAATGGAAAGCCACGTTGATGACTACAATAGCTAAAAATAAAAACGTTTTTCACCTGGACACGCGCAAAATATTTCAAAGCATTCGTTTTTTTTGCCTTTGCTTATCTAAAAACCTTTGTGTAAATGACCAATTGGGGTGATGGCGAAAATTGTAAGACTCCAAAAGAGGTTTAGAGCCAAAAAAAAAAAAATTTACAGCTCTCAAGGAATGCTCTGGGAATAGAAAGAGCAGAAATCAGCAGGATTGTTTTTGCATTCACATCCAGAAGGGTCAAAAATCAAAATTAATTCTTTGTTTAAGTGCTTAGTTAAACTTATCAGAGCTTATTTACGATATATATAAGAAAAGTTTCCTCCTAAAATCATATTATAATATAGAAAGAGCATCTCCAAATCAATATTGTTTTGCAAAATAGAACACAATAAATTCAGAAGTATAAAAATATGACTTCCAGAAAACGCGATTTTGTTAAAAGTAGAACATAAAAAAAAGAATTTTAAGATTTGTTTAAATCAAATTTGATTTCTTTATACTAAGTTGGTTTAGAAATATTGTAGGATATATTTTTAAACAACCTACATCATACACATAAATACCTTTATCTGAAGAGAGCGTTGTAAAAATACAAAATCGTGCAGAGATAAAAAAAAATGGCATAAAATATTTTACTTATGTATATATACAGATATATATGTATGTTGCTACACGAATTTTACAGCATTTTAAGAGGACTATTTCTCATAACAATCTTACATATTCTTTACATAATCTTTATGGCTTCATTCTTCCCCTTTTCTCCTCAGTCCACATGTTTTTTTCGTTTAGGGCCAATTAAACCCAAGCCACATAAATAAAAGAAAACCAAGGGAAGAGAGCGATGGTGAGAGAGAAATAAAAATAACAATTTTTGTCATGTGAAGCCATAAAATTAGGCAATTTCCATGAAAATATTTAGGCCTTTAATGTTAAGAAAGAAAATACACAACACAATTGTAGAGAGAAAGAGACAAGGAGTGAAACATTTATTTATGAGAAAAAATACACACACACACACACACACACACAAATAAATATAGCATATGAATAAGAGCAGAGAAGGACCAAAGAAAAAGGCGAAAAACGAAACATGGAAGAGAAACAGTAAACATATGTCTGCTGAAGCGCATCAAATAACAGACAGAACCAGACCGACGAACGAACGAACCAGCAAACAAACAAACAAATACAACACACAAAAGGCCACACTAAAATATTATATCTAATAAAGCAGCGAAATGCCAAGAGGATGGGAGTGACTGGAGGGTCAGAACATAACAAAGACATCAATCATAAGTCAGAGAGAGAACAGAGAGTTCTTTCTCTCTATATTATACATGCCAAGTAATCTTCTACCATCCACCACCAAAAGCAATCCCAACAATACAAAGTAAAAATCTTGGAAAAAAAAAATTGTGGCTTAAAGTTGCCTCCCCCTCTCTTTCCCCCCTCTCACAACCAACAAGTCCATTTTCTGGCTGATGGCAAAGTGAAGCAGCAGCAGCAGCATATGTTCATTAAATTTATTAAATTACACATGACGACAATGACAACACAGACACACAGCTAAGGACTAACAAGTACAAGAAGAAGGCAGCAGCGGCATCAGGCCATATGTTTCAACATTGAAGGCATTTAATAGACAAAAGACACAAGCGACAAGGGCCACGACTAGAATGGAAAGCTGTTGCGAAAGATGTGCGCTAATTGGCTGGCTAACTGAAAGGAGGCACCACTCATCATGGTGTTGGTATGGAACACATCATTGAATTTAGCACAGAAAAGTATGCTATGGTTTTTTTTTCTTCGCTTGCGGGGAAGAACACGAAAATTGAGGGAATTCTCAAACAAAATTAGGAAATGCTTTAAAGCATTGACATTTTACAGAGAAGAGGTTTAGGAAATTTTTCGTAGTCATTATGATTAAATTTCATTTTAAATGTAATTACAGAGGGAGAGAAGAGGCATAGATAGATCTAGCTAAAAAGAAGGAAAGATTCGCTTCATTAGAATTAAAATAGATCTAAAGACAATCATTTGTCCATCTAACGAATCACTTTCAAAATCTTTTTATAAACACACTTAAATATGGTTTAAGAAAAAGTTTTCCCAACTTTTTAGCAGATTAGAATTATCAAACTTTCTGCTATAAATCAGTTGAATTCATAAGCTAACATTTTGAGGCCTCGTTGGCTAGTTCTTTTTAAAATAAACATAAAAAGAGACAATTTTGTAATCCTAATATCTTTAATCCTATTTGTTACGATGAAATTAATAAAAAGACGGTTCAATGAACTTCTTGGAATAAGAAAATATGTCCAACAGTTTGCGCAACTTTGCTTTTCCCTCTCCCGCCTCACCTCCAGTTTGCCAAACAGAGAACTTTCTCTGCTCTTCTGGCAGAGAACCGCAAAAGTTTCATCTTACATGACGGAAAAGAGGGGACAAGCCCCATAATTATGCAATTACGTAACCATTTAAATAGAACAACATCACACAAATTCATTCAACGGAGCCAAATGAGTAGGCGGAGGAGGGGCAGAAGAAGGCGGCGACACACGCCCCAGTCAGCCAGACACTGGGAAAGGCAAGCAGGCAGACAGTAGAAAGGGGAGTAGAATGGGTGAAACTCTTCTGATGCTGCCTTTGACAAGCCTGACTGAATGACTGGCTCTTCTCTCCCACCATCTGTCTGCCTCCTGCGGTTGCACAAGAGCAGCAGCAGTTCTCCTCTTTCCGTCCCGGTACCCCCTTTTTGATTTGGTTTGTTAAGCTTTTTATGCGTATAACGTACGTAACTAATTTGAATTAGTGTGAGTAATAACCATTGAGGGGATGCAGAATCGGAGATGAAACTGACTCTAACTGACTGACAAGTGAAGCAAGTAACCCACTTCAATCATAATTACAAGGCTAGTCGAACATAGCGCAAAAGAAAATGCTGGAGACGGAATAGAAAATGTACAAACTGCAAAAGGTTTTTCCCAAAAGCGTCGGAAAATCACAAGATGGCCCCTTTTTCATATTCAAGTACAGATAAATCTTTGCACTGAAATACTAGGAAATTTAAGACCACATAGAATCAGAGGCAAAACCTTAGCCCACTCTGTATATAATTTATTTCGATTTAATAGAAACAAGGAGCTAATAAAATATATTTTCTCTTAATAGACGATTCAATTTTGTATTCAGTTAAATAAAAATAAAAATCGCGACATAAGAATGAAAGAAAAAATTTTTAATTCAATTCTTATTTAGCAAAATTCGTTTCTAGTCCAAAAATTTCTCTATTCTAATTTTAATTTAAGTTTATTGAGTAAAATAAAATTGTTTAACATCATAAATCACGACACTAGAATGACTAAATAAACAAGAGAAATTTCCAATTGGAAAACATATAATCTTATTTAGTAAAATTTGTTTCCAGTCCAAGAAGAGAGAAAACTAATTTTAAATTTAAGTTTAAGGGGGAAAGCATCTGTCAGAACATCCTCGAAGACAAGAAAATGAAGAAAAAACCATTTTACAATTCTTTGGCCATCATTCATTCATTGCCTTCAATGCCATTCATTTCATTTTCAGCCTTCTCCTCTCCTACTCTGATGTGTACCTATCAAGTAGTAGTATCTGTTTAGTAGTGCGCTTAACTTAACTTCCGTTTCCGCTTTGAACAGCTTCCGCTCAGCGTTATTATCTGAACTAACTAGTGGCACTCGTGCGCGTAACATCGTTCTTTATGTGCCGCCTCTGCCTGCTTGCCAGTGAGAGAGCCTGTCTGTCCCCCTTTCAGCCTCTCATTCTATGTCCCTCTTTCGCTGTCGCTGTCTCCTACTGGCCGTCTTCTGGTTAACTATCTGTATCTGCATCTCTGCATCTTTTGCCAACGTAACGATAGAACCGCCGTTGCCGTTGCCTTTGCCGCTGCTTCGTCCTTTCACTGTTTTGAAAAATTTAATTACAAACTCTCTGAGGCATTATTAGAGAGATAACAGGATAATAACGACTATGACGATGGCAAGGACGTTGTTGGCAGCAGCAGCAGCAGCTGTGCTCCACTTTCTGAATCGCCTTACTTTTCCTCTTCGTCTCTGTTTTTTTTTTTTATCGTTTTTTGCTCTTCTCTACTACTCTCTTATATCCTTTATAGGCTCTTGGCCCAGGTCCTGCGCCATTTTGTGTCCTATGCAAATTTGTTTATTCTTTGTTAGCTGTTTTTTTCCGAGACGAGTGTCGGCTGTCTGCCTGCCTTTCAATTAGTTGGCCAGAGTGTCGACGAGACCAGGCTAGACTTTATGGCACGTGCCTACAAAAAAAAAAAAACAAAAAGCCCCACTCTAATATTGAAGTTTTTCCACCACTCACTATCGAACATTCAATTACTCTCTGGCTAAGAGAACAGAACATAAATTTCCATCAAACAAAAGGCTTTCAAATTGCATGAAGTTGATACGCTTTTTTTTTTTTTAGAAAACTTTCGAACCATAATTGTTGGACGTCACTTAGCTGTCGAGTCGAAGCTCGACGATGTATGAAAGATTTTTATAGATCTAATTGTATAGATAGATCTATTGAATGATAACGAAAAGTTGACATTTTTAATCATATCATAAACGTTTTAGACGTAAAAAATAAATTGAAAAAAATTACAAATTCATAAAACATAAATTTGGTGACCCCGACGAGATATCAATAAATTTTTGGGTGACCCCGATGTGATATAAAAAGCTTTTTATGTTTTCCTTAAAATATTTTGGGGTATTTTTCCCCACTGTTTTTTTAAAACAATTTTAAACAGACTCATTTCCCTTAACACAGATCTCATATTTAGATTATTAATTTATCTAAATAAATGCGTATATCATTCAAGTCTCGCTCAAGTTCCTGTGTGTCTTGCATTTAATTAAAAGTCATAAATCAAAACTCAGCCGGCAGAAGTCTAAAGAAAATATCTAAATATGAAGAAATGTGTTTTGCACACAAAACTAGTCTACGTTCGCTACTGGAGATTTTCACCAGCACTGTCTCCCCATCACGTTATTCAATTAAAAGCTCGTTTCCTGGTGAAAGAGCGGCATCTTCGTTTGGCTCTTTTAAGTGCGAAAACTGTCAGCAGCAACACCAATACCAACAACAACATCAGCAGGAAACGCGTGAAAAAACGTCTGGCACAAAGAAAAAAGGAGAAGAAAAAAAATCGTTTCGTTTTTGCCAACCGCGATGGCACGTGATTTGTGCGGCATTTTTACTGATGACCAATTTTTGTGGTCATACCAATCGCTGCCGCTGCTAGCGCTCTTTCTCTAGCTGGCCAATTTAATTGTGGTTAAATATTTGTGAACATTTTTTGATTTAATATATTGGCGCACAAATTTTAATCAATGAAGAGAGAGAATGAATTCATTGCATTTTTTCCAGTCATTTAATTTCAATTTAAATTCAATATGTCTGGGAAAAAAATTCAGCATATTAGAAATGCAATTATATTTCTAAATTTGTTTTTCTTTTTCGGCTTTTAAAGAGATGTGGTTTCCTAAATGGTTTTGCCTCAAATCTGTTTCAATTGAATGGCATATTTTGATATTTGATATTCCACTTTTCGTAGAAATAAAGTTCAAATATTTATTCCTCACAAAATTTTTCTAAATAAATTCAATAATTTGTAAAAACTTTTACTGTACCTTTACGTAATTAAATAACCCTCGTATACATCTATTTAAATTGTTTATCGTTAAAATTTTCGACTTTTCGTAGCACACTTTTTCGGGCCAGCCTCAAAAAAGGCAAAAGACAATTAAAATGGCCGCCAGTGGTAAAGAAATCAAAACATTTATAAAATATGCATAAAGCATTTTAAAAATCAATTAAATATTTATTTAAACAAGAACAACAACCATGGCTGAGCACTTAAAAATGACTGCCAAAAAGCAAAAACAACAACAATTCAGACAGAGAGAGAAAGAGAGGGAAAAAAAACAATTCTGAATTATGCCGAAGAAGAAAACCCAGGAGCGAGAAAATGTAATGTAATTGAGGCAACAAAATATATGTACACGCACACAAACAAACTCACTCGAGTATATACCCACACACACACACACACACACACTCACTGAAATATACAATACAAAAAGCAAATGAAATTAAAAATTTATTATGCTCAGCTGTTGTTGAAGTCGCAGCAAACGGAAATGGAAATTGCAATGGAAAACAGACGCGCAAACACAACACACAAGAGGGAAGGGGAGCGAAGCTGCCTGCTGTTGAAGTTTTGCATTTCCGGTATGCAAACACACACACAGACACGAAGGAAGGCACAACAATGTGTAATTGTTGTTGGCCATTGATAAAGCTTAACTTAGTCGAAGTAAATAGTAGGGGAGAAAGCAGCCGGCAAACAAAACTGAGTGAAAGAAAAGCCAGCAAAGATACACTCACACACACAGATAGAGAGAGCGAGACGGATTGAAAGAAGTATAGACAGAGTGAGAAGCAAAGCTCATTTGCATTTAACACGTTGACACAACACAAAAACTCACAACACACAACAAATTGCAACTGAAAGAGAAGAACTATGACAAGACATTTGGGTATTCAATTCATTATTTCGCCTAAAATTGCTACAAATTATTTGCCCATTTCGTTGCTAAGATTAAATTCCGATTAAAAAAATGTTGTGAAATATAACTGAATTAATTATTGGATTTTATCTTTTAAATGTGTAAAACTTTTCTTCTGCTTGTAAACAATTTGTACAAATTTATTTATCATTCTTTCAAATCAATTAAATTAACTAGGAACTTGCACACTTAACAATTTAAAGAATTGATACACAAATATTTCACGCAGTGCGTATTTAACGCACAAAGAATAGATAAAAACTTGTAAATATTTCATTAACAATATATTTTCTCAACTAAATACAAAATATTTTAGCAGAAGAATTTATAGTTTCCCGCTTACTTTAATCTCTGTTGATACAAAATTATAAAATAGAACAAAAATTTTTTGTTTACTCCAAAAATATGGAAAAACAATTTTTGAAGAGATTGAGGGAAAAAAAGTTTTTTTTTAGGTTTACCACATTTAAAGAAGCAAAAACAATATAATTTTTTAAGAATTTTCATTATTGGTGGCTATTTTCACAATATTAAAGCTCTCGCATCTATTCTGTGACAAAAAAGTGAAACAAATATGCTCTAATATTTCTTTACATATTCTGTTCACAAAATGTAACTTACACAAATTAATTTAAAGGAATCAACACATTTCTAAAACAAATATATTAATGGCAAAATATTTTTACTTCTTAAAACACTCTCGAAATGATCAAATATAAATTTTTTAAATATCTCATATTATTTCTGCGTGAAAATACATTTAAAAATCATAAAAGAATTCAAATATAATTAAACGAATAAATTCTTACTTTTTTTCGTTTTAATTAGAGTTCAACACTTTTTTGTTTTTGTTAATGCCAATTGAGAATGAAATTAAGTGGCAGGAATTTAATTTGAAGGCAACTGGTTGCCATTTATTTAATTGTTGTCATTTGGCTTGCTTTTTATATTATTGCATTCACTTTTTTTATGCTGTTGCTGTAATTGAACACTTTTTAATGATGACTCTATCCTCTTTGTTTTATTTTTACTTAATGAGAAGGCAGAAGCAGCCAGCAAGAGGATTGCGTTTTATTTTACTCTGCACTTAATTGCAAGTTAAAAATGTGAGTTTTTCTTTCGCAAGAAAAAGTGTTGCCTACTTACGAGGCGAGACACATACAATGATCATCACATAGACAGACACACACACACAGACACACGTTCACAACAAAATATACCGCACACACACGTTACGTTCATAGATGCCGTTAGCCAAAGGCAGGTTCTACGAAGGATAATAGTAATAACGACGACGCTGAGACGCAAACGACGTTGTTGGCGTTGACGATGACGACGACGAGCGGCAATACATCCGTACCGTTTGAATGCACGATTTGTACTAAAAACACTGTTTGAGTTGCCAAATTGAATTTGCCGAAACGAAATGTGTGCGAACGTAGTAACCAGCATAAATATGCGACGACTCTCTGTTTACAGGCGGCAAAATACAGTCGTTTCTAAAAGGTGTACTAAAAACCCGAAGACTTAAGGAAATTTCATTCGAAATACGGCACAACATTTCACTCGTTTTCGGGTCGTTGGCCATTCGTACCAGCGAGCAGCTGCTGCAGCAATCGCGGGAACAATGCGTTAAGGGAAATTATCATCATCCACATGTTGCCGACGGCCAGCAACCTGTTAGAGGGCCATCATTTCCATATAAAAAATATAACCGGAAGTTGTTAATTAAAATATCTGCCGATGTGTGTCCATTTATTCTGATACTTTACGAAGAATGCTTGAGATTATACTTTTTAAAATATATTAAACTAAATGTAAATCAAGAATAGACCTTTCAAGAAATATGGATGAGATCGACAATCTTATAAAAATATGGTTAAAATGGAACGTGATAACGCATATTTAAAGGAACGTTATTTTCTAACAGAAACCTATTAAGGAAAGGATAAAGTAACTATCCAACGACAAAATTAAGAATCAATATAACTATGGTATAATCTTCCAAAATATATCAAAAACAAAAACCATGAGTTATGCAAAATTATCCCCAAATAAATACACTAAATCTTTCTTTCACGCCTAGAGGCCAAGATTTATGCATATTTTTTTATGATTTTAAATTTATTGTTTTCTGATTTTAAATTCATTTATATTAAGGGAAATATATGTTGTGTAAATTTAAGAGCATTTGTTCCCCTAAGAGCGCGTCTGCGCCTTGAACTCTAACGGTAAAAAGGGAAATTTTGTCAAATGTGAAACGGTTCGCCAAACTGAATGAACGAAGAGCTAAAAAGCCCAAAACAAATATTTCTACCCACTTATAAAAGGTAAACAAATTGAAAATAATAAAAAGAAAAATGAAATAGGAAAAAAAGAAAAATCTGATAATTGTAATTTTCAACTTGTGCAAGTGAAAATATATATGAATCCCATACAATATATAATATGAAATAAAATTTTTTTAAATCATACCATTCAAACAATTTGAAATATTGCAAGGATAAGCGAAAAAAAATTAGGGGCAAACTAAATAACGAAATATTTTTATCTATGTAGTTAAAAGGAATTCGAATACCAAAATAACGAACTAAGTTTATTTAGTTGTTTAAATTTCAACTACATTCTCAGTGGAATTTTGGGTTGACAAGCAGGTCGGAGAATGTTTTCAAAAACGATTTATTCCGCGCCGTTTTGTTGAGTAAATGACACTCGTTCTACTGAGCAGTAAGTATTAATTATGACTTTAGCTAAGGTTAAGCAAAATTATAATTTTCAAAAAGTTTGTGAAAGCATGTGTTGTTTTGTGCGTATATTTTGTGCCGACTTGTTATTATGTTCGAGCTTTATCACCGAAACAGAGAGGAGGGCAAACAAATTAAATTTAGTTTAATACAAAACTCAGTGTTCCTCCAACCATTAATACAGCTCCACTGGGTACCACAACCAAAACCGAACCGAACCAAACCAAACTAACCAACTGATGAACCAACAGCAACAACAACAGCAAAAACAACAACAACGACGACGAGGACGAGGAACTCTGCGGCTACCCAAAGAACAAATGCCGGCAACTTTAACCGCGAGAAAATATATACAAAAACAAAAAAAAAAGAGAAGAGTTATCTTCTGGTCATAATGAAGTTTGTATACCCTACACTTGGTATATGAGCATTCATTATTATTATTATCATTCTTTTATCTAAATAATTACTTATAGAGTCTAGTATAGACTTATAGTACATTGTATTGCGTAAGTCTTACAACAAAAGTAACTCAGGAATTCCAGTATTATAATATAATATCCAACTGAACAACTTTTACAGAAACCTTACAACATTTTTAAAGTGTTCTACAACGCTGTTCAAAGATTCTTGTATTAAAAAACAGTTAAAGAACTGAAAGAGTAGTGAGTAAGTAGTAACAATATTATTGGGCTACAACCAAGCCACACCAAGAAAATTGAACCTAGGATTTATGTAATAACACTAATTGCTGTCTAAATTTCAATTGCATCTATCCATATTTCATCTTATACTTCAGAATTTCCGAGTTTAATTCCCAAGTTAATAAAATTGATATTAGCAAAGAGCTAACGAATTTAATTTAGATTTAAAAGTGGACTAGATGACTAGAGACTTTTTAACATAATTAGCTTCAAACCGATCCAGTGTCCTTAACTGAAAGACTAATTTGAGCTTAACCGGCAAATTAAGTAATCAAGAAAAAATATATACATACTTCTTTATAATGTAGGATAGTTTTGCAAACTTTCATATATAACTAATGCAGCCGTTTTGAAGAGCATCGAAAAAAAAAGTGGAAGTGGAAATGGAAACATGCAAGTTGGGGTTAAAGTAGACGACAATAAATACGCAACAACAATAGGGAGCAAGATGAGGGAGAACAGGGAGGAGAAAGTGAAGGGGAATGAAGGAAAACTCCTCTACTAACAGGCATATCAACAGCATCATGATGTAAAAACTTTTGCCGTGCACCCCACAATCCCCAACCTTCCCTCACCGTGCATCCTCCCTCCTTAACCCTTAGTATAACCTTCATTTTGGACAAACCCGCCAAGAGAAATTTTTGTTTACAAACTTTTCCTTGTTTGTATATTCTATCCACTGAAGGAGGGGCAGAGGGGGCAAAATAGTGGAGGTTAAGGTGGATAGACAGAGAGGAAGGGTGTGAGTAACGGTATTGTCCACAAAGGACTCACAGGACGCGCTAAAAGTTGCGAATTTTTTGTTCTTTTCTTCCTTTTTTTGTTGGTTTGGTGCCGCTTAACAAGAAATTCCTGATGCGATTATGAGGCGCTGGTTAAGGTGAGCCCCAAAAGCCTGTTGGGAGGGCACGGAATAATAATAGGGAGGGGAATGGAGAGGTGGGCGGCGCGGGGCTACAACAAGAAATGAGATCATGTGACACACAGCGAGCTGGGAAATGCTTTTGCGGTTTTTGTGGTCAAAGGTTGCGGATGATGCTCTTGATGCTTGAACAGAAATAAACGGCGAAGGCGGGCGAAGAAGGTTTGAGGTACGCAAAAAGTTGAAGTTCTTAAATTTAATCAACAAGAACAAGTTATTAATCAAAAATAAAAGAGTTGAATATACCAAGAAGTGGAGCAAGATTGATTAAACTGTAAGAAGAAGCAAACTTTAGTTTGCTTTATCAATTTTTGAATTTACAAGAATCAAATTATGAATAATCTAAGACCAGCTACCAGGAGGAGAAACATATTCCTTCATATAAAATAATGAATTTATTAATATGAAGCAAAACTATATTAATTATTAAATCGATTATAATAAGTCCAATGTCTTTCAGAATATACCCTTTTAGAGCTATGTTTTAAACCTCTTCTGTAATGGGTAATCTGAAGGATTATTTGGCTTTTTCTTTTCCATATTTTTACACCAACATTTGAAAGAATTTTTCAATTACCAATTTCACAAAATTGGCATATACATATTTTACCAAAGTGTGACCTGTTTTTAAGTTAGCATTCGAACATTTTTTTTTTTTTTGACAACAGTTAAACGCAATTTTTAACAAGCATTGGAGATTCCCCACAATCGACTATTTCTAAATCAAAATCCGAACGAATTTAAGAAAAAAAATCCGAAAGAATTTCACAAATAATTGTACGTGTTTTTCCACCATTATCATAATTTTTTTCACTTAATTATTTAAGTTAGTCAGGCTAAGAAAGTATTTCACTTGGTCATAAACTTTTAACCCTTTTCTTGTTCTTTCCTCTCTTTCACTTACGCTTAAAAAATAAAATGATGGAGTTGGTTGTGTGGTTACTGTCACTTACCTGCAATGAAGAAAATGGGAAAATCAATTAGCTAGAATCATAAAAATTATGTCTAAGAACAAATTGATAATAAACGCGCTCCGAAAACTAAGTACTTCAAGCGAACTACCAAAAAGAAGAAATAGAAACTGAAAAGACCTTGCAAAAGGACCTTAGCCACAGAATACCGAAAGCACTCAAAAGCCTAGACATGCCGCCGCACGCACGCCCTTCTTTCACGTGCAACAGCTTCTCCAACTCCATCTTCGGCTTCTCCTCCCACTGAGGAGCCTGACCACGCAATGCAATAACGCCGACAGATTACAAAGTGCACATGTGGTAAGCCATAAAGTAGTGGGCGAAGCGGAATACGCAGGGGACCTACGAAAATCCATGTTGCAGCAACAGCAAAAACAAGAACAGCAATACAATGGCAATGGCAGACGGAGCACTTCGAAACCTTGTGGCAGCAAGCACATGTCCTGTGATGTGTCCTTTTTGCCGAACTCCATTAAGTTTACGCGAAGAACTTTACTTTTGTGGTCGTTGCTGCACTTCTTGGTACTTGTTGTTCTTTGAGCCTGGCCAAAAATTTCTAACTTCCTCTCTCTCCCTCCCCCCATTGGTTGTGGTTTGATTATGTTGATTTGAGGATTCAAAAGTTGCCGGTTAGTGGGCAAACAGTTCAAAGGATACGAAATGAAGACTTAAGTGTTCATTCTAGATGAGTCTTCAGTTCACTTTAATGAAGGATAACTTTCCTTTAATACCAAAACTAATTACTTTGTAAGTATTTTCTAGAGCAGAGCCGGCCACAAAGAGAGCCCACAAAAAGTATCATTGTATTTGTGCATTTCAATGTTGCTTTGCACTGCGCAAAATAAAAAGTGAACAAATTTCGCCACAATGAAGACAACGAGCGCTGTCGACGATTAAATGCAAGAGAAAGAAAGAGAAAACAAAGCAAGGATCTATTTTTTCATGTGTAGCCTCTCAGCAGAGCGACACAGAAGTGCTCGGGTCGAAATGCTGTGAGAAACTAATTCTGTTTTAACGCTCTCAAATACTTTTTGTAATGGCTTCGGCAAGCGCTCGGCTCGTATACATGAATTTCGCGTTTTGACTTCGGCCCCCGGGGCTATGCGTGGCCGGCTCTGTTCTAGAGTGTGTGTAATCAACTACAAAATACTAAACCAATTTTAGCCAATATTTAATTAATTAATAACCTGTCTATCACTTGGTATTCTTTTGCTCAAGCGATGCAGCTAGTATATTTGTAAACTATTTAATAAAAATTTCTTATTACTGAACAAGTTAACCCTCTGTTTGGCTCCGTACTCCAGGCAGACCTTTTTCAACTTTATGTAACTTTAACTAAGTTCTGGTGCCATTCACCATAACTTAAGAACTCTTCCTAAAGTTCTTTGATTTACAAAAATAATCTTAACGGATGAGGAAATTATTTCAAGAATGTTTCAATTTTTCAAACATGCACCAAAAAGGGGAAAAAATTAGTTACCAGTTTCGGATGACTCTACGCAGAGATACGGTGCATAAGGGAAAAGGATTTTATGTTGAAATTTGGTTTTAAATATTGTTGAAATGTTACTTAATAATATTTCGAAATGTCAAGATGCAATAGCATTATATGTATTTCGATAATTTTCCAAGAATTTAGGAAATCCGAAAAACTCATATATTTTTGCAGAAGTTATTAATTAAAGTATAATTCAAATTATCGTTGAATATGAAATATTTTCGACTTTTGATTAACATCTTTTTCGAAAACAATAAAAAGCACTAATTAGACTATTTACAAGCATTTTAAATAATTTATTATGCTCCTTTAGAAGCTCCTTCGTTATGGAAAAGCCATTAAAATCAAATATCATTATTTATTAAGCTTTCAGTTTTGGCCTTAAAAAAAAACACGTAAACAACATGTTTATTATTATCATAAGTGACAACTTCATAAAAAGCAACTCTCAGAGACAGTAGCTGCTGCCTTGTGTAAACCTCTAGTCAAAAAAAAATATATATGTATGTATGTGTGTATATAGAATGTCCATGGGTCAGCAGATGTTATTTACTTTGTTGATTAAGTTAAAATAGCGCACAGAGATCAGCCAGGCGGCAAGCCACTAAGTTCACTTCCCCGAGCCCAAGGACAAAATACATACACACAGAGACACAAAACGCACACGCAGGACAATCCTTAGGATACAAAAACCTACCACCAAACCAAACCGGAAGCATACGGAACAATTTACACTGAAAAAAAACACTTAGAGCTTGCAACGGGAATCAAGGATACAAATGCATTTTATGCATTAGTGGAGAATTAAGTAAAGAGCAGCTTATTTTTAAATGTCTTCTTTTCGGCCTAAGATGTGTAGGAAAAGTTTGGATTCTTTCGGTTTTTTGTATGATAAAGTTTCATTAAAATTGTGAAAAAATTTTAGGTATCCCAAGAAAAAGAACACGTAGACTGAAATTCTTTCGGTGTCACCGCAAATCAAATCACGGGAGTTGACATCTACATATCTATCTCCAAATAGACCAAAATTATTTCTTCGAAATGCCAAATTCCAGCAGATTATTCTCAGTGTACGAACATATTTTTTTTGGTTTTCGTTTTCTTTTGGTAGGGGGGATAAGCTTGCCCAGCGAGATAGAGAGAGCAAGGCAAATTAAACGCCCACTTAATCTCAGTCGGGTCAACTTGTGACACGAAACTCATTTGCAGTAGAGGCAAGGGAGACGCACGATGAAGAGGGGGGCGCGGCTAGCACTGGTGAGTGTTGGTGTGATGGAAATGGTATTTGGCAGTCGGTGGCAAGTTCAGGGACAGTGTCAAGATCAAGTCTCACTAGCTCTCACTATATAGCTCCTACGACTGGACTCTCTTCTTCCCTAGTCATTTTCAATTAAACGCATGGAGCAAAAGCAAAAAGAAGAGGGAGATAGAGAGAGAGCAAAGAAAAACAGTTTTCAGCACTTTTGTGTCAAAAGTTGTTTGTTGAAGTCAACGTCGCGACATTTGCAAAGTCCTCTCTCTTCCCCGTCTACCACTTCATACCCAAATTCCTTTTTCCCTTACCACTTATCAATCTTTTCCTCTCCCTTGACTCTGTGTGTGTGTGTGTGTGTGTGTACTGAGGCTGGCGGCAGCCTCTCGACAAGTGCAGGAAATGCGTACTTCCTGTGTTTGTAGTCTACTTCTTCTTCGCACTGCGTTACCCCAAGAGTTCTCTGGCATATTTGCGTTTTTCTCCTCCTAAACCAAACCAAACCAACCCACCACCCACTCCCCCTCTTCCTCCATCTGTCTCGCATTTGTAGATGTGTGTGAAAGACAATGAATGCACTTGACTGCTGTCCTGCTGCCCTCTGGGAGCTGAAGGAAGGCAGTCAGGTCGTACCCCCCGACATAAACTTTTGCTTCCTACTGTCGCATAATTTTACGTTTTCTTCTCCCACTACTACCATGACTCGACTCCAAATCTCCCCCATTCGCCTGGCCTTCTTTGTATCCATCACCCGAACCACCATCTTCGTCTACTCAATGCAACTGCCCTTTCCGTTCAGGGTTTTTGTTAAAAAGTTGCTACCATTTATCTGTTTTGTATGTGGAAGAAGCGGCAGATGGAGGAGGAGGAATTGTGGGGATAGATGCTTTCATCCTACTGTTCATCCTTGGTGTATATCTTTTATTTTTTAAGGCCTCAATGGTATGCCAAAAAACGTTGGGGGGCAAGAGAAGAGACAAGACGAGACTTCCTTTTGTCGCATTGTAAATGGCACCTAGACAGTGATACAGAGGGAGACAGTATGTGCGAGAGGGAGCGAGACAGAGACAACTGACAGTAGTTCTTTTCTTGGCAGTTGCAACTCGGTGCCTGGTATGCAATCCAAATCCTTCCCTTCACCACCCGCCGCCCCTCGGGAGTGTAAAAGGAAACATTGAATAAAGTTTTACCTAATTGAAATTGAACTCTTACGACTTTTGTTGTTTCAAAATTTGTTTAAAATGTATAATTCATAGGCAGTGGAAACTCAAAATAAGTGTGGCTGTAACTTTGTAAATGTAAAATACCAAATTCAGGCAACTAGTTGTTTCCAGGTTGAAAGAATTTTCAATTCATTTGAGATTGGACACGTAGCTTGAAATAACTAGAACCGAAAGAGTCCCAGATTAGAATTTCGAGTTGTGTAAAATGATACAAGACCACACCAACTGCTTAAAAAAATACTATTAATATCACAGAATTTTATTCATAGCAGTGGAAACTCAAAATAAGTGTGGCTGTAACTTTGTAGATGTAAAATACCAAATTCTGCCAACTAGTTGTTTCCAGGTTGAAGGAATTTAAAATTCATTAGAGATTGGACACTTAGCTTGAAATACCTAAAACCGAAAGAGTCCCAGATTAGAATTTTGAGTTGTGTAAAATGATACAAGACACCACACCAACTGCTTAAAAAAATACTATTAATATCACATAATTTTATTCATTGCAGTGGAAACTCAAAATAAGTGTGGCTGTAACTTTGTAAATGTAAAATACCAAATTCTTTGGAAATTTTGTTAGTTAGTAATAAGTAAAACCGGAAGAGTCCCCGATTAGAAGAGGGAATGTAAAAAAATGTGTAAAATGATACAAGACCACACAAACTGCATATCGATGCTTAAAAAAATACTATCAATATCACACAATTTTATTTATCACACAGTATTTAGGAGGTTCATATATTTTTTACAATTATTCACATTTAAGCACTCTTTCCCAAAGAAAATACAATTCAACAAACACAATGGTTTTAATGCTTTCGCTTTTCCTTTGTCGTCTATAAGATGTCAATTAGGAATCTATCTAACCAATTATCGAACGAAAAAACGAAGGAACCTATATTTCTATATAGATAGCTAACGCGACAACAAATCGACGAAATCCCTGAGTGGCTTAGCTGCTAGCCTGATTGCAGCAGTCAGAACAGAAGCGAACAGAATAGAGAGAGAGATGAGGAAAAGGAGCGCAGAGCAATTAACGTGAAAATTTTCCAAAAAAGAAAACAGAAAAAGAAAAATGTACAAAAAATACAACAAGCAAACACACACACATACACACAGGGAGAAAGGAAAGAGAAAAACAGCTAAAGAAATCAGAGGCAAAAAAATCCCAAGCCAACTGAAGTGATTTTCGCACTAATTAACTGCACTTAGTTGACACATACCAATCTATTCACACACACACACACACACCCAAACACACACACACACACAGACATAATCATCGCCAGTGCAGCATTTTAATTGGTTTCCAGAGTTAGCTGGAGGAGCGCAACACTAGGAATCAGGACCAGAAGCATAGCTGCCAATATAAAGTCCCACATGTGCAATTGGAATTTTCTACAGAAATTATTAGAAAGTAAATGAAATGTTGTTGTTGTTGCTGGATTTGTGGCTGGTGGTGGTGGTGGTGTCGGTGTGGGCGTGGCGGTGGTAATTGCATATGGTATGATGCAACTATACAACTTTATAATTACGTAGCATGATGGCGCAGGCAACAACCAAAGCAGGCAAATCGTCGGCTCTGTTGACAGAATTTGCCTGGCTTGTGCTTGGTGGCGCCCTTCGCGGTGGGTAGGGATATCAAAGGAATTCTGTTTATTGTAGATTAAAGAAAAAAGCCAAATGGAGCTTGCATTGAATGAGTTGCTAATGAGGCAGAAGGCACAGTTGGAAATCATTGCAAGTGGAAAAAGTAGAAGATGTAGTTATCGCCATGTCAACCTTAGAAATGACCCCAAATGGGTTTTCCATTGAAATTTTAATAATATATTCAATAATTTAAAATGGTTTCAACAAGAGCAGATAGATTTATATTGAAACTAAGCATAAAACTGTTTTAATATTTGATTTACGAGATGAATTACAAAACAAATATGCCAATAATATAGGACAAAATAAATGAGAAATATCAAAGAAGCTGACTTCGGCTATGCCAAAGTTTGTATACCCTTGCAGCCCTTGACCATTACATTTTATTTCTAAAAAATTTTTTGTTTCTTAATCCAATAAAGAAATATTTTAAATACATTGGCCGGGGGCAGCCAATCGCCAAATAGTAAGCGTGCCAAGACAATGTAGCGATTGATATTCAAATTAACACACACACAAACGCAATTTTGACACATATATGTGCTTCACTGCTTAATAAGCAGTGCTTATGCGTGTGTGTATATATAGGCAAATTTTATATCGTCGAAATCAGGCATATGATGTAATCCCTTTTTATTTATGTACATAATCAGTTTGGATAAGATTGTTCAAAAAATAGAGAAGTTATTCGCATTTAACGTTTGTATTTGTATGGCAGCTATATGATATAGTTGTCCGATCTTATTCAAAATCGCAGATGTGCATGTGGCTGTATAGAAAAGCTTATATACGAACTTTGAATGCCATAGCTCTAAAACTGTGGGACTAGATCGCGAAGCACCAGACAGACAGACGGACAGAAGGACGGACGGACAGACGGACATGGCTATATCAACTCGTCTTCTCTTGCTGATCAAGAATATACATACTTTATGGGGTCGGAAACGATCCCTTCTCTGCGTTACAAACATCTGACCAATTTTATAATACCCTCTGCAAGGGTATAAAAAGGATTGCCACACAAACATCTAAAATTTGAAATAACAACTACGATTAGTGAATTGAGATATTAAACGCATTTTCTGCTTTTTATAAAAATTAATCTTGAGCACTGACTAATTACTAACTAACTAATTTTATATCATCTTGCATATCAGATGAACATCTTATTATTTGCATTTGCATTATCCAGGTAAAAGAAACTTAAGAAAGAAAAGCTATTCTCTTTGAATATAGGTAGAACGCCTTTGACTTTTAAAACGAACACCGAATTAACTTCAATTCGTTCATAAATTTTAAATCTAGTCGCATAGATAGTCGGAAAGTTTCCACAAATATTTGTCTTGTTTTTCAAAGAAATATTTTGCTGTAAAAACCGAATGAACTTTTAGTCAGGTTTCTACCATCAAATTTGAAACTTTCATTTGACTACTACTAGCAAAAAGAGGGCCATAAACATTAAGTCTAAATGTTACGATCCAAATGAGACATGTACTCCCATTTCTCCATTTTTCGGATGGCCAAGACTCAAAGCCAAGAAAAAAAGTATATATGTAGAGATACATAGATATATAGTAAACAAGGCAACAGCCATAAAAATGCGAACCAGAAGCCAGGAAGATCATATATGATGGGGAGAGCATTAGAAGAGGAGTGGCCAAAGTGTGGCATATAAAAAGCAGAACAAGAAGAGCCAAAGGGCCACCAAAGCAACAACAAAAAGGAATTGGCCTGGCTCGAGACAGAGTCAACAACTGCGACAACACACACACACACACACAGAGGGGGGGAGAGAGAGAAAGAGTGAGAGATATTCGAGGAGAGCAAAAGAGAAAAGGTTGTAGAGTAAATGGAGGTTTGAGGAAAAGTTTGCCAAAAACGAAACCAATTGAAGAAATGTTGCTGACACCAAAAACGAAACTGCAACTGCAAGATGATGAGCATTGAGCAAGCAATAAGAGGGGCAACACGGGCGGAAGGGATTGGCCAGGACAAGAAGGAACGAAATTAGTTAGCACTCGAGAGAAAGGAGCTTTGGCTCAGGTCCAGGACTCGTTTGCTACTGCCACTACTGCTGGATTACAACACCTGCGGGTAAAGGACTAAGTGTACTTGATACAGCTCAAAGTTGCTTCTACTTATGTTGAATTGAACTAGAGATGGGGCGCAGGCGGCATTGCAACTCGAAGAGAAACAAAAAATTCAAATAAAAGTCCTATTTTTGGAACTATTTTATTGCCAGTGGTTCCATAAATTTCATGGACGACGATGGTGTTTCTGTTGTTAAGACATGTTTTAGTTTTCGATGTTTTTTTTTTTTTGTCAAAATTACAATTTAAGATATATAAGTAATTATATTTGCCATGTCGCTTTTGTAAAAAATATATGAATTATTTAACACCGTGACAAAAAGAAAAGGTTTACTTTTTAAAGCGTTTTTACAATATCATATGATAAATTACTTTACCAAGAATCAAGATCATTCATAAACCACAAATCAACTTGTTATATGAAGAAGTTTGAGACATTTCGACAATATCCAAAATAAAAAACTAATTAGTTTACGGTGAAAAATATTCTAAAAGAAAAATGTGTCCAAAAACCTATTCAACTATTTTTTTACTTCGTCAAAGGATTATTCAGTCTGAGGAAATTATTTATATTGACTCAATAGGTGTCCACCCATCAATGATACAAAC
The DNA here is from genome assembly GCA_018150745.1 of Drosophila sucinea. NCBI lineage: Eukaryota > Metazoa > Arthropoda > Insecta > Diptera > Drosophilidae > Drosophila > Drosophila sucinea. The sequence continues at coordinate 648,113 of JAECWP010000124.1, read as the reverse complement.
GAAAGCAAATGAATATAACATTAATCAAATGCATTCATTTACATCAACTTTGATGTCGATTGCTGATGATTGATGTAAAAGTAAAAATAGTTCTCAACTTGACGAAAAAGAAGAAAATGTCCATCTCTATTCATCCTTATCATCCCCATCATGGCAGCAATTAAATAGCTTGCAGCACTCGGAACTCAATTGCTGCAATTTCAATAACTATTGAGAACACTCGATGGGAACAGAAGGAGGCATCTTATCTCCTTCCAAGATACTCTGTCACTGCAATATTCCAACACCCCCTCCCCTCCCAACCACACAGTGTTTCACCCTAACTCATTGTCCCTTCGATACTCATCTAACAATCGTCTTTATCTTTCATTTTTCACTCACCTATTCACTGAATTGCTGCAAAAATTTTGTTGCGCTACTCATTGGTTCCGTTCACATCGATATTTTCCGCCAATTTTCCTTTTCAATTTTTTATTAGTTTTATATATTTTTTTGTTGTTTTTATCGAAAATGTACGCTAATGCATATTATATTGGATGCAACGTGTTATTTTATGACGCGGTACGGCCGAGAAGTAGACACATTGAAAATTTCGCCACTAAGAAGCCGAAAATTGGTGAACTTTTATAAAATTATTTGTACGCTACACAATCTGATTCAGAAACAATACAACTAAAAATTAAGAAAATTTGATAAATAATCAAGATTGTGACATAAAACTCCTAACAAAGGTTATTAAAATCAGTGGACGTCTAGAAATCACATGGGACAATGTGAAAATCAGCAAAACTACAGCCCTGAGTAAAGTTTATCCATGGCAAACTGAAGTTTCTGTTATTCAGTCATAGGTATTCGATCTCTTAAAGGCGCCCGAAATCCTCTGAACTAAGAAAGAAAGATATTGTGAAGAAAAACGCTTCATCAAAAGGGGAATACTATATCGCTCGAGATCTTTAATGACTATCTCATGATTATTTTTGTATCCAAATGTTTTTAACGTGAGCATAGAAATAATTTACAACTGGAATATCCCAAATCGTAGCTGTTATGTGAAAAAACGAGTTCAAAGATATTAATAGAAATCTAACAAAACATATAGAGCAGTCCATAAGTAAGGATTTCGTTAAATAAATATACAATAAAATAAATAAACATATATATAAATTGATTACATTATCGAATTTTAATGGAAAGTCGAACTTTTTTTCTCTTTCGTTGACAAGCATAATAATTGCCATTAGCAGTAAAAGTTAAGGCAATTAATTCAACTGGAAAAACTTTTTCAAATATCTCTTTTAATAATAATGATGATGACAAGCGTGGCTTAACCAAATTTGTTTCCTCTGCTTTCCATTTACTTTGTTGCCCCCTTCCAGCAGCACTCCCCCCATCCAACTTGGAGCTCATCTTCTTAGCCATCTTTTTTGTTGTTATTAAGTTGTTTTCAAAACTAACAAACAAGAGGCACAAAAAGTTGAATTATAAAATTGTCAAAGATGATGAAGAAGACATCATCATCTCCCATCTTAGAAGAGGAGAAGAACTGATGCCAGGCCTATGCAAACACAAGCAGGGTGAGGTGCGAGGAGTGGGTGCGGTTAAGAGGAGGGCACTTAAGATGCTTAGCGCCATGGCAAGCGAAAATAATGACGCTCATAAAAACTAAACTAAAACTGCGACGAGGCGATGAGAAGAAGTGAAAATAAAGCAAACATCGGAACCGAGAAACAGAAAAAGGAAAACTCAGCTCATGAACGGAATGACAATGATAATGATGTGCGAGAGATAATGTTGCTTGTTGTTGTTGATGCTTCTTGTTGGTTGTTGCTCTACTGTTCTATCTTTGTGAAAAGGGTATATCCACTTTGGTCAGACATTGAGAACGTGTAAAAGAAGCCAAACAAATAATATACAACCTCTAGAGATATCTAGGATCCTTTGTTCATAAAGAGGCGCAATCCTTTTAGTAAGGTGAAGATGAAAGACGCTACTTGAAATTCACTTAACCAAACTAGATCCTGTATCTGTATTGTCACCAGATATTGGCTCACGAGATCGTATACTTGTCTTTTATTATCATATATCCATGGGAACTACAAATAATCAGTTATGTAAAGGGTACAGAAAATTCGACAGGAGCAAAACTAATCTGGCCCATTGGTTTTTGGCTTTTGTTTATTGTTTCAGTGGAGCTAAGACAACTGTGAAAAGTCCTTGGCTAAAGGATTAGTGGAATCTTCCCTCCGCCAACTTTGATGGCATTAAAATTGCATGTCCTTGTAATTTATTTACTCGATTCTTCGCCATTTTCTTCTTTATTTCCCATTTAATTGATTAGAAAGCAAGTTGCAATTTTTTTTTCTCGTTTTTCGTTGTTTCTCAATTTGGGTTTTTTGTATTTTTTTTTTTTTTTTTTGGCTGTGAGCCCAAATCAAAAGAAATTTTCAGCCTCATTGAAATTGTCTCTGACTTTCCAATTTTAGCAAATGAATTTCTTGGCAAAAAGTTTCGTCTATTTCAATTTTTAATGACTAGAGAAAGAAAGAGAGACAGAGAACGGAACTGTGACAGAGAGGTGAAGAGATTAAATTGATTTCTGTTCTCACGTGCGTGACAAATTGCATTTTTAAATGGGTAGTCATTGAAAAGACATTCTTGAGGTTGGCAACTGTTCCACATAGATCTTAGAGGAAACTCCAACACACCAGCAAGTCGATTTGTAATACAGGATACATGAGTTTGTCACTGCCAAGTTAAGGTCAATTAAAATTTAGGGCAATCTACTAGCGCCGAAGAGATATGATTACATCAGAAACATGTGAGGAGAAGGGAAGGATGTGTCGTTTCAGTTAAGAGGTTGTAAAATCAACACACATATATTTAAGTATACAAAATATTTTTTTCATCCAAAAAAAAAAACAAAATGGCGGCGCTATGGCCGGCGCCCTGAGGGGAGTTTCGCAAACATGCCTCCGCGGCACGCAGCATAAGTGGTGTCAATTTGATCCTACAAAGAAAATAAAATCCTGTCACTCTTAATGACTATATCTAGTGGAACACGTACGGATTTTAAAACATTTTGATTTTTGTGGATTTGGCGGAGGTTTGAAGGACAAAGTCGTAATTGCACCTAAAAAAAAAAAAAAAAAAGTTTTTTGGTGATTAAAAATCACCTAATTAATTAATCGAAAAATCTGTACGTGTTTCACTGCGTATTGGTGTTCTGAAGATATGGTCAAAATATGAAGCAAAAATTTTGAAAACTGTTTGAGTTGTGCTGCGTGCCAATTTCAAAAAGTTTGTTTTGAGATAAACGCGTTCAAAGTTTCAACATGTCAAAATGAGGGGGAAAAACATTTTTTTTGGCCCAATTTTTTTTCAACGTATTCTAGGATACCTAAACTATTTTTCAAGCCGATAAAAAAAATGCGATTTTTTGAAAATTCTACAGAAAAGAAATCCGTTCAATCAAATACAAAAACTCACTCAGCTAATAAGTATGTATTTCAGCCACAATGTTTTCACTGTAAATCAATATCAAAAGCAGGCAATTATTTTAAGAAGCTAACTCAATGATATTTGCCCATTGGGCTATTTGTGGTGTAGACAAATATAAGTATATAGGTATATATGTATGTAGACATATATTCGCCTTGCAGACGAAACTTAATTAAGGCAAAGAAAAAGTTCTTACCACCTAAAGGCAATTAGAAGAACTTTTTGAGGTTTCTGTTATTCTTTGCACAAAAATAACCGAGAAAGTTAAGTTAGTTGGGTTTACTCACCTGGCAACATTAGCTCAAAGGCTTAAACAAAATATATTTAGAGAGAGAGAGAGAGTTGGAGAGAAATCAAGGAGTGAAGGGGTAGGGTGGGAGACAAAAGTCAAGAAGGAGCATCATCATCATATTCATCAATTTCAATAGTTGTTGCTACTCTGTCAGAGTTGTTGTTGTTGTTTTCGAAGTTGTTCAACATTAAAAAGAACATATGTTAAGCATTCAAAGGAAGCGTTTACTTTCATGCAGGACAACAAAAAAAAAAGCCACTCTTATTACACATTTTACAACAAGTCAAACAAACGAAAACATATAGTATATATTTATATAGATATAAACACGAAAAGAGGATAACAACATGAAAAAGACGGAGGAGGAGAAGGAGAAACATAACAAGCAAAAGAAGAAGCGAGACACAAGCAAAATAAAGAGAAGTTTGCAGCTGGTAAGCTCCTTTTCGTCGATATCAAATGCAATTTATATGCGCCTGCAGGCGTTACGCCAATGTCTACTATTCCACCACATTCCTTCCTCACACCTCCATTTTTATCTATTTTTTCTGACCCTCATTGAAATATCGATAAATTTCATCCGGGTTCCTTCTATGTACGTAAACCTCCTCAGCATGGCCTTAGGGTCATAAATAATATTATTATGGCATTTGGCAAACTTGTGTGTTTATTTGTCAACGCAAACAAAACTCGTTTGTCTCCCAGTGTGTGTGTGTGTGTGTTTGTGTGTGTGCGGTTATAGCAAATCGGTATTTATCTCTTGACTATAGCCTTAATACATACTCCTAACTATGGCTTGATTAGCGCCATTAAGTACGCAACAAGTTAAACAACTAATGCCAAGAAATCGAAGGCTATCACAAAAATATCTAATTATTACTAATTAAAAGAGTTTTATGACTGTGGATATTAGTTAATTGATTTATGTTTAATATGAGAAAACCAGCTGAAATTTATCGGTTATATCTAAGGATATATGTATGTACATATAAAAGTATGTACATGAAGAAAGGAAAGCCGCCAATGCATAAAAGAATTCGACTAATTTAACTTTCGAAATTAGAAAATCTCGTTATTATCAGTTCATTCGAATGCGATAGCCGTGTCAATATACAAATTACAAAATATTTAAAATAAAACAAAAAAAAATAACTAATTGACTAGAAATAATAATTTTAGTTTGTTTTACTTTCTTTACCACTAAAGTATAATAATGATTATTTGTCTCAATTTTTATTTTATTTATAATTTGACGACCTTTTTTAACAGGATATGTGTTCAAAATTTATATATAATATTGCACCTCACAATTCTTCGCCTCGAAAGGTATTTAATAACTCAAAATACAATGATGTTTGCATCACTGTAAAAATTCTCCAGAAATCCACTATTACAAAACATTAGATCTAACTTGCAGAAACTCAGACAAAATACATACAAATCAATCAATATAAAAAGTCTAGTTCAAGGAAATTCCATGATATTAAATTGATCAAAATAAAGACAAGTCGTTAATCTAATCAAAGAAGCCCTTAAGAAATATGAACATTATTTAATAATAAACCTAAAAATATATTTATTTCAGTTTAATAATTTCCACATTTTTGATTAACATGACTAAGCCCTGCTTGTAAAGGGAATATTATATTTAATTACACGAATTCTCTGCTCATTAATCTGTCCCTAGAGAAATAGGAAACTGTTAAACGTTTTACTTTTTCTATATACAACAATTTTTTTCGAAAATCAATTATAATAAGGCAATAAATATGCCTACATACATATATATAGGAGGTTTAGTACATTGTAAGGGCAGAATATATATATTAATATGTATGCTGGAATTCTCATTGACGTTATTGACAGCAGCAACAAAAACAACAAAATTCACCAAACAAAAAAAAAGCAGATAACAAGATTTCACGTTGATTTATATAGCAAAAATACGCCCCATGTGATTTACACAATTACGAGTGAAATGCATAAATAAATGAGGTTAACACACAATACACAGCGCAAAAAAAAAAAAAGAAAAAAAAAAGCAGTCAAACTTATGAACTAAAAATCGATCATCTCTCCCCACCATTATGTCCGGTGAGTCGAAAGTACTCACATAAAATTGCTTTAAAGACAAAAACAAATGAAACGATTTCGAAAAACCCACAAATTAATAATAATAAGCTGGACAACGTTTGGGACAACGTATTTTTAAAGACGTTACGTTAGACGCAATGACATAAGCGTACACGATTTTGATTTTTTTTTGTAAGAACGAACACACGTTTCTTCGATCAACTTTGGTTGCTAGTGGTTTTTCACAATTTCACAAATTGCAATTTGGTTTATTTTAATCAATTATTATTCCAAGACGTAAGACGAAACGCAGACGATAACACACACAAAGCGGTTTGACTTTGGAAACCTTATCAAGACAACAGACTCTGACAAACTGAGGCCACCATCATCACATCACATCACACCGCATCCCATCATCACATCTGTGAGTCGTCGATGATAGTGTTTTGCTCTTGATAATCATCATCCTCCTCATTGGCATCACTGCTGACCGATTGAAATTAAGAGGCGACCGCAATCTCTTTACCGAGAGACGAGAGCGGGAGCCAGAGAATGGTAAATGGCGTGGGCTAGCGATCTGGGGAGCAAGCTATTTTCGAAATTGATAAGACACTTAAATCGATTGACATTTCGATTTCGAAAAACAAAACAAAACACATAGAGGAGGAGATAATTATATATGCATTGCGACCGGCATTAGAAATACCGTCAAGTGGATGGATGGAGAGGTGGAGGTGTCTAGTGGCTTATCAGTGGAACTAAACGATGCCCACATGAGAGATGCATGTGTAAGAGAAGTGGAACATGAGAGGAGGTTTATAAGAGTACACATATTGTATTTAATATGGTTGAGAATATTGTATGTTTATATTATATTCTATGATAGAAGAAAGTATACCATGGAACTGCAAAATTTTACATTTATATTTACAATATTGTTCCAGAATACCCGAAACTACGTTTTGAGAAACCAAATCTATTAAAATTTGGTGTTCAAAAACTGAATAGATTTGCTCTGATAAAAGTTAACACATTTGTGAAAAACCTTTTTTCCCCATAGATTCCATAGATATTATGATTATTGAAAAGCGATTTTAGAAATAACAGAGTAAGGCCAGAACAACAGAGTTCTTTATGTTGTTAAATTGTATTAATTGGGAAAGATCACCCAAACTTCATTATTATTCACTTTTTTGTCTATTCGTTTTGTATCGTATTATGCAGATTACATTGATCCACGATAAGAAGCACTGAAAAGAAAATCTTTTAACTTTTTCCATAAATAATATTTTTATTTTTCACACTGATATTTAAAGTAAATGTACTCGATAGTATAGTGGTTAGTATCCAAAACCAATCAGGCAATTACACTCAAGATTTCCAAAAGTTTCTACATTAAAGTATAGTGAACGAATGTATATATAGCTAAGGTTATATGAATCAATTAAGACCGAAACTGTTAATGAATAGTTTTAATTTTTGTCCAATAAAGTAAATTACATCGACTTGAGAACATCATTAGGAAAAGTAATTTCAACGAAATGATTTAAGGTTTCCTGGACAAAATAACTAACTGATAGAACAAATCGATTAAATGGGACACGTGACCCCTGGCAGGTATGAACCCCAATATCCCCATTATAAACAGCACCACCACATCTAAGCTATCCAGCCAACCCAATCACCCTCATTTTCAGTTATATCATTCATTTACCAAGTCTCGTCTCATGTGAGTGTGTGTTGTGGATCTGGGGTCTAGGGTATATGGGTGGGTAGAGGGCTACCACCCTCGTGTTTTTCAATTCTATTGGCTACTTAAAAGAACTTTAATAGTCGTAAATTCGCTACATTTGCCCAAGGGCTATGAAATTTAATAGCAGACAAACTGAATGGAGAGGAACAACTTCAAAACCCTATACCATACGTTTGCTGACCAAAAGTGTACACACACAATACTCGACGTACGCAACCGAACTGTATTAGCTCACGTAATGCTGGCTGCTAGTGCCTTCTACGGCTCGCTCCTTTCTGCCCGAACTCCTAACGTATATTATTGACTTTTATAGCTGGTACCACACACACACACACACACACACACACACACACACACACACACACTGTCCAAGGACCCCTTTCCTCCCTACTCCTTTGGCGGGTCCTTCCTTGCGTGTGTTTACATTTTCAACTATGTAATTCGTTGCATTTTATTGCACATTTTTACTATATGTATGTACGTATGTATTGTGTATCTATGTAGGTGTGTATGTGCTCTAAAATATTTATAGCTTTGCCTAGGGACATTGCTCTTGCATTGGCAAAACCAAAGGAAAAGAACTAGACAGAAGCTTTTCATTTTTTCCCCCAAGTTTAACGAAGTGTTAAATGGTCAAGAAAATGTAATGGAATGGTGAGGGATGGGGGGAGGAGAACATGGAGGGTTTTATCCATCTTCGTTTCCTTCTTCTTCTCCTTCATCTTGGCTCGCTTTGGTCAAGCCTTTTTATCGAAATTTGTCACGCACCGCTAACATTGGGATTAATACACAAACAACAACAAAAGATTTTCATTTGGAAAATGTTTGCGACATGAGTCGCATGAATGACAGCCCAAGTTTCAGTGACATCGGCATTAAGAGGTGTGCCGGGGTGGAGGAGGAGATTAGGGGGACATTCGATCAATGAATGGTGTTGACAAGTGCAAAGGCTCTGTGTGTGGTGTGGCACGTGTTGCTAATACCTGTGGATGACAAAAACGGGCATTACTTTTACTTTTGCTCCCTTTTTATTTGGGGGCGGAGGGAGGGCTTAAGTAGTTGATTCCTTTGTTTGCCCATAAATGTCATGATGGAGCTGAAAATTATTTGAGCGAGAAATTCTATTTTATATAGAAAATAAAGTAAGTACGTAGCAGGGCCGACTTGTATATACCATGCATCAGGTGAAAATTCATTTATTAAATTTCTTTCAAATGCTATCTCGCTCACTCTTATGTGGAAACGAGCACTTTAGCGCCCCCAACCAAATTAAAAATTTCTAGCACATGCTATCTCGCTCACTTTTATGTGCATCCGCCTTGCACCGCTTTGAGGAAAAACGTTTCTATGTATAACTCCCATCTTAATATCTTACGATATTTGGTGGAATGATAGATATTCCTAACATGTATTAGTGTGACAAATAAAATTAAGATACGATAAAAATTTCGGGTTTATCGAATTTATCAAATTTTGAAGGCGGAATTTTAAAGTAAACTTGGCCTGCTGTCCAAATACGATAGCTCTAGCTACCGCGTAGGCGGTAGGGGGCGTGGAAAAAAATAAATACAACAAACGAGTCTACATTCCAAATTTGGTAACCCTAGCTTTTATAGTTGCTGAGATGGACGGACGGACAGACGGACATGGCTATATCAATTAATCTTTTCATGCTGATCAAGAATGTGTATACTTTATAGGGTCGGAAATTTGCATACATTTTGGCGATTTTAAAAACCATTTCATGCAATGGATAAATGGTATAAAAATACAATTTTGTTTTAAATACTTAGCTTATTAACTATGAAGAAAAAAGTATTTTAAGTGATGGAAAACTTTATTTTATGACTCCATCGCTCAATTGCTTATCGTTTTGTATAACGCAACTGTCTTGTCAGATAATTTCACAATATTAGTTTTAGCTTTATATCCAGGCATTCTAAGGTTCCCTATTTAATTGCGTTCATTATTCTAAATTAATTTACAAAAAACCTCCACTTTAGACGAAGTGAAATTTTAACAAGTTAATTTTTTATATTATGAACTAGTTTATTTTTTAAAATTTTAACTAGTTAATTTTTAAATTATGAACTAGTTTATTTTTTAAAATTTTTTTATTTTTTAAAATTTGACTAGTTTATTTTTAACATTATGAATGAACTAGTTCATAACTAGCTCAGTTAAAGTCCAAACTCAAAATAGGTCTGGCCAGAACGGGATGTACAACGGAGGGCTAAAATTTGAAGCAAAAGATCGTAGCGTTAAGACGATCTCCGATGTAGACCGAAATATATAGAATATATTTCTGATTTTGATGTGATCTCGAGACGGTAAAGCATATTAAGTTTATTTAAACTCAAATACGTACGTATGGGAAGTAACAAGAATAAATTCAAACTTAGGTACTGCAATAGCATTCTTCACTAAGAGGCTTATCATAAAGTATATCTTAAATAAAGTAAGTAAGTCGCCGGGCCGACTTGGATATACCATGCATCAGGGGAAAACAAATTTCCTTGAGTTTATAAAACTTATTTCATATATTAAATTTCTTTCGTATGTGCGATTTCTAACATATGCTATCTCGCTCACTCTTATGTGTGTGCACTTTAGCGCCCCACCGGCCAAATTCGCCCTTGCACTGCTTTGAATGCAAAACGTTTCAATGCATAACTCGGCCATTTTTATTCCGATTTTTATGAAATTTGGTGGAATGATAGATGTCCATAACATATATAAGTGTGCCGAATTAAATTCCGATACAATAAATATTACGGGAGAAAATCACTTTTTATTAAATTTCGGAGGCGGAAGGGGGCGTGGCAAAAAAAAAACATAAACTTGGTCTGCGCCAAGACTACACGAGTCTACATTCTAAATTTGGTAGCTCTATCATTTATAGTTGCTGAGATCTCTGCACTCTTACGGACGGACGGACGGACGGACGGACGGACAGACGGACATGGCTCTATCAATTTCTCTTCTCATGCTGATCAAGAATATATATACTTTATAGGGTCGGAAAAGCTTCCTTCTCCCTGTTACATACATTTTGGCGACTTTAATATACCATTTCATCCTATGGATGCATGGTATAAAAATGGAAAAAAAAAGTTATAATATTTTGTTATTAGAAGTTGAACCATGTCTCAATATTCCTTTGGTATGTAAAAGTGTTGAGCACAATGAGCAACTCCCTTTAGTGATGTGCTCACTTGTTCAGTTACTCACTCACTTGCTCACTAAATTTAAAGATTTTATTATTTTACTATTGAGAAATATAAAAGAAAAACAATAGAAAATACGTAGTTTTTGTGGATTATATTTTAATTAAATCTTTTCAATTGTTTTTTTTTTATTATACAATAATAATATAAGGGGTAGAGGTGGAGAACCATCGATGGGACCATCGATATATCGATGGAAATTTAGCTTTTGGTTCAATAAAAGTAGAATTAGACAACTTACACGTGCCTCGAGGGAATTTTCGACTCACATTAAACCTTTGATATATCGACATCTTACATATATATATAGAAAAAGCTAGATTTCCATCTATATATCGATGGTCCCATCGATGGTTCTCCACCTCTAATAAGGGGATTGACAATATTTTATTGCCGCGAATACTATATGTCAAATTTTTCGATTTTTGCATGACAGTTATTTGATATAGCTCGTGCTACTCAATAATATATATCCATTATATAGTCGGAGATACTTCTACGCAATAAAAACTGATCAGAGACCTCAAAAAAATGGAAAACAAGTTGGTCACAACAGAATAAACAGAATGAGCAAGTGATCAGGTGAAACTGACTCATTAAAATGAGCCGTTTGACCCGACACGAGTTTGCAACAATTTATAACGTTGCTAATTTGTATCATTCTGTTGTCACTTCTTATTTTTTGCTGATAATATTCAATTCGTGGAAAAGTATATGTATCTGTGGACTATTGTCTGTGGCGTTATTTGATTTTTGCATTTTATTGCCAGCTTCAATTTGTATTAGTCTTTAATTTATATGTTAATTATATGCCATTACGTCGTTTTGTTTGTGTGTGTGTGTGTGGGTGTATGTGTGTGGGTGGGTGCGAATGTGTGCTCCAACTGCTGTGGCAGTTTTGTTAATTATTTCTTCGTTTCTTTGTTTTTTTTTTTCTATTCTGTTCTATATTCCTTCCACATGCCTGACTCGTCCTTGTAATTATTCTTTATTAAATTTACCGAGTACGAGAGAGAAAGAAATAATTGAAACCCAAACCCAAAGTTAGGGAGAAAGAGAGAAGGAGAACGAGGGGTTGACATGTGCATATTTTGTTTTTGGCTTCTGTTTATTTATGATTATTGGCAGATGATTTTTTGCCCAAAATTAATTGAACATTTTCATGGCAGTTGAAGGTCGTTTTTTCCTTTGGCCCCAGCCCGCATCCCATCCCTTGTTCCCTATCCTGTTTCAATTTCACAAAAGTCCTTTTTTTATAAATTACTTCAACATTTATAACACTTACGCCAAGTTAATGGTCCGCCCCCCTTCTGACCCTCCTTCTCCTGCCGTTTTAGCCTTTGCCAATCTTTGTTTAATAAAATAAGAGCGAGATGGAGCTAAATGCCATTCTGTTCCGCTCTTCTGTTGGCCATTAGTTGTTGTTATTATCCTCATTAGACTAAATGATGGCTAATTTCTTTATAACACTCTAAAATGCTTGGACAAGAAATAGCAACCCCAATCCATAGCCAATGCGAAGAAGGGTGTCTAACAAATTGTTGGTCATTATATTAAGGGTTTGGGGTGTGTGGAAATTTTATATATTGCATGTAGAACAATACCATATAATTTACTGGAGGGTGAAACTATTAAGTTATTTGTGGTTAACTGATTGATTTATACAAAGGATAAATTATTGCCCTCAGGCGAGCTTTTGTGGAAGGAAATATTCTTATTTTACCAAAGTCTTTAGACCCCTTTAGTATATACAGTGCATGATATTTTTATAAACCACTTTAAAACTAAACAAATACATCGACTGGAAACTTTTCTCAAACGATATTTTTTTCGAAAATCCTTTTACATATTTAAAAAATTAATTTTTTCAATTTGGCCTTTTGGCCAAAAAATAAAATGGGAAAAAAGAACATTAATATTTCATTTGACTAAGTTAAATAAAAATTGCCTTTTCATTGAAGCTACTAAATGTAATAAAAGGTCCTTTTTAAGACTTTGCCATTCAGTGATTATTTGCCTTTTGGAATCTGTTTCCAATTTACGATTTTCGGCATACAAGGACATATCAAGGATATTAACAGAACATGGTCCAAATACTATTTTATCCTGTAGGAAACCATTGACTTTTCCCGATTTTCGATTAAAAATAGAACGGTGCTACTGTCTAGACTCGGAATATACTCCTCACTGTTCATTCGTCTCATTAAAAACTTCAATTCTGAGGTGCGAAATTAACAAAATCCTCCCCAAATCATGACGGAGCAAAGTTTCTCTTTGAAAAAACATAGGATCGTATCTCAAATCATGACAATAAGAATTAAACCCATCAGGATTATTAATGTAACAAAGGAAATTGTATGACAATGACGAATGATAAGATTGAGTTTAACCAATTTCTTTTATCTCTATATAAAGTAAACATGATTAAATTCCCAATACAAGGCCGCTCGTTGGAGAAAAATCAATAAATTATAGCCAATTGTAATTTAATTATTAGCTCTCAGTGCAGACACCAAAATTAACATGCATTCAATTAACTGTCCACCAAAAGGCAATGAAAAGAGAAAAGAAAGAAAAAATACAAAAATACCCCAACGAGAGCAAATATTTGAAATTCCATTTTATTAAAAGCAAAAACAAAACAAATAAAAATAGGGCGTCGCATAGAGAGGGCGGGAGGCGTGGCAATGTGGCTTAACAGCGGGTTAATTTAAAAGACAAAAGCCTGACATAAAATGCACAAATCAATTTCCGCTTCAAAAAAGGAGGGAAATCTCTCTCTCTTTCCCCATCTGATTGCTGATGACAATGGGCAATCAAAAGTCCAGAGAGTGAAAAAAACACCCACTAACAAGTCCAGCAACAACACAAAAGCAGTTTGTTAGCAAAAATTAAAACAAAAGCTTTGTCACGCACATAGCACAGAAGTCCATTCCGTGCGTCTCGCCTCCCGCACCGTCTTTCCGCCAATCCAATTTTCACCAGAAATTAGTTTAATTTATAGTTTTAAACCAATCCGCCATAAGCGAGACCGAGTAAGCCAGCGAACAACTGTCAGTTGGATGTTGGACCAAGAGGGAAGAGGGGAAAAAAAGAAACGGGGTTTAAAAAAAAAACAGGGAGGAAAACATTTTCCAAATGCATTTCAGCGCATCATTCATTTCATGTGTGTTTGTGTGTGTGTGTGTGTGTGTGTGTGCGTGGAACGTTCGGAATCGGATATCGCATTGTTTTACGTCAGCCTCATCATGACGACAAATGGAAAGAACAGACGGGATAGAGGCAAGGAACAGGGTCAGCAAGATACATATACATAGCTACGAATGAGGATTGAAATGTGTCCAGCTCTAGTAGTAAAATCAGCAGCAGTAAAAAAAAAAAAAAAAAATACTCAAAGAACGACCGTTCTATACCCTACTTTAACTACTTTGAAAAGAAGGATACTCGCAATCGTAGAAAAAGTAATTCTCAAAAGAAAATTATACTAATACGTAATTACTTTTTTAATTAATTGAACTAAAAACTAAAAATACTTCATGTAATATTTATAATTAACTGATACTTAAATTAATTTATTGGCTTAGTAATTTAAGTTAATTTGACATTAACATTTAGACACTGAAAGAGAATGTGTCGAGCTAGGGAATTGTAAGTAGTTACTTTTGGATATTGTTTACTTTATTTATTTAAGTGGTAGACGACAAATGCGATTCATTTGTAATTGAAAGGAATTCAATTTGGCAATGTACTTTTGTTTGAACTATTTACTTGGATAATTGCTGATAGGAAACTTAATTTCATATGACACGATATATTTTGTAAATATCCAAATTGTAATTAAAATTAAAAAATTGAATACTCCAAGTACTGGTAAATTAAATTTTAGTGAATGTATAAATTTGAATATCTTAAGACATGGCTTAAGTAACTACTAGTAATTGCTTTATATTTGTATCCAATAACTAAACCTACTGAAGTAATCATTAGTGGAATAGCTAATTATATAATTTTGAAGTCTTAATTTACTGCAATACTCCAAAGGAATTGTGTGTTCATAATGGACCAGGCCAATACATCGACTAGAGTAATTAATTTATGATAATTGTAAGTATTTCTGTGATGGTCAAATCTTCCTCAATATGATAATACCCCAAAAGCAACCAACAAATCAGGCGAAAAACGGATCTTTGAACAATCGAACAGAGCGAGAATGAGAGAAGGAGAGAAAGAGCGGATAAAAGAAGGATATCAATTCTATACAGCGTCCATGTGTCTGTCATCATCAAGCATCATCAGCATCAGCCTGGCCATCATCATCGTCGCCATCATCAATGATGACCAGGCAAAGCTATTCTCTGTCTTGTGCTGCAGTTTGACATGCACGTGCCTTACCCCACGGCCCAATATGCAACACAAACACAAAAATAGTGCCGATTCAGCGAACGAACGAACAAACGAACGAACGAACTGCGGGTTTCGCGCATAAAAATTGAAGACGGCACACAATACAGAGAACTAAAAACAGAATGGCCTCCGCTGAGTTGCTTTTTATTTCGTATTGATATATCCTCTGCTCTTTTTTTGTGTTTTTTTTTTTTTGTTTTAAAATGCAGTTGATGTCCTAGCAGCGAGTAGGTCACATGCAGATAGTACTGAAAAATGGAGGGAGAAACATTGTTGTAGGATAATGCCGAATGACATGGTTACGATTTGGGGTTAAACGTAGAAGAAGAGAAATTGCATTCAGTAAATGACAGGCAGCCATTTTAGCTACATATATATTTAAGTTTTTTTTTGGTTTTTAATGCAATTTTCTCTTTTATCCAACTTGGAGCCGCAAATACCAAAAAATCAGTGACAATTATTACAGCCCGAAGAATCATGTCTAGATTCTGTTTCTATTCATTAAGCATTCAAAACCAAAGTGAAGGTAAACCAACTATTATTCTCTTACTCTATCTCCCTGTCTAGTCTCTCTCTTGCTCTGTCTTTCTTCCGTTGTCTGCCTGCATGAACAATGCAAAAACTATTCAACTATTTTCCAGGCTCCATAACAAAATGCGAAATGAAGGAGAAACTGATTGATAGACGAGGCACTCAGCGACACCATCAATGTCGTCCTTGTCCTCCTGTTCCCCAACCCCCTCATGGTGCTCGTCGTCTCCTGCTTGCCTGGCTGACTGCCTGCCTGCCTGCTCCTGGTTGTTGTCAATTAACGTACGAAAATGACTTCCGCTTTGATTGTGAGGCCCACCCAACCCACTCACCCTCCTTTCAGCTGCATCGATTGACTGTCACTTGGTTGACTGGCTCTTGCCTTCTGCTGCCTAACTGCTGCCTGTCAGCCTGTTTCCGTTTCCGATTAAAGCCAGCAAATAGTTTTGAAATGTTCTCTGCAAAACTTTTCCCTCCTCTTCAATTCAAGTGATTTCTGCAATTGTGTTTGGCCTCGTTTTAGGGTTTTCCATTAAAACGCTTGATTAATGGACGTTTAATTGTTGATTTTATGAGCAACACAAAAGAAAATGAAATAAAAACAGCACGAACAGAAACCAAATATTTCGAAAACCTAATGAGGCGAACGATGATGTGTGCGTGTGTATGTGTGTGCGTGTGTATGTGTGTGCATGTGTATGAGTGTGTGTGTGTGTGTGTGTGTATTGAGTTGAGTTGATTAAGTGAATTTTCAAAGCATTTTCTCGTTTGATCTAATAGAGCCCCAATAAGTAGGCAACACATATTGCCAAAATTCAATGAATTTTTGTAATTTCCTTTGAGCGCCCTAAAACGAAGGTTGCTCGAAAAGTAGCTGTAACTGAATACAATAAATCAATTTTTTTAAAATTGGAAATTATAATACGGGTTTTCTTTTATAACTGTAACTACTCCAAAATCACGATATTTTACAATTTTTAAAATTTTCAGTGGTATTAGTTCATCAATCACCATAACTGTTGTCCATTCGAAAAAATCAAAATGAAAACCATTAACTTTCCGAACTTTTGAAAATTGGAATACTGGTGGTTCCCTCCAGTTCTTAACTTTAAGATTTTGCGGTCAATTTTCGGGTAATCCCAGACAGATTCTCCTATACACTTACATGGGAATTTTTCATTTTATTTCTATGGAAATCACAGGTAATGCACTTAGCTCAGACAGAGGCACACACACACACACACACACAAAAATATGTAAGTTCAGACAGACAGACGCACACCTTCTTGGGTTTTTTTATTTTTTGGACTAATCAAAGCATGAAATTAGGCAAACAACTTGGGCCAACAATAACAACTGCAGGCAAAAAGATGGTGGAAATAAGCTTAAGCAGCCACAAGGAAAACTCGCAAAAGAGCAAACAAAATGAAGACTTCCACCCAAGGAGAAGGAGCGAGAAGGAGGACAAGGACGCGGAGAGCGGCTGAGAAGGCTGGCTGGCTGCCTGATGTCGCCGCAGTGCAGACGCAAACAAAACGCCTAAGTAATTGCAAAATAAACAAGCATCAACAAAAGATTAAGTCGCAGCGACGATGGAGACTTAATCTCATTCCACCAAAAAGAACGAGAAAAAAAAATAACGTAAATATAAAAACAAAAAAGTGGTGACAACAAATGCAAATATTTTATTTGTTTTTAGAAAACAAAAACAACAACACGCAAACAAAAAGAGAAAAAGAAACAATTAAACACTACCAAAAAGTTTAAGTTTGCTTTATGAGAAAAGTGGGTAAATGTAAAAAGGAGATGAAAGAGAGAGAGGGGTGGAATGGATAATGGGAAGGTGGATGGGTGGCAACTTTTCCACCCACATTTCGTGGTCTCAATGTGCAAATGAAGCAAGTCTCCGGCTTGGTGGCAAAGTGGTCAGATGGCGGTATTAGCGTACAGAGAGAAAAAGAAACCAAATGAATCCAAAAGGCGGGTTTTTTTTTTGTTCAACAATGAAGCTAATATTAAAACTAACTACTAAAAAATAATGGGCTAAGGGTTTGTCTTAAGTTTTAAATCCACACTTCACGTAGAAGTGTGTCAGCTATTAACAAACAAGATTTATCCATCTAAAGTCTAAAAAAAATTTTGGTGTATGAACGAAGATTTATTATTTAGCAGATCGTTCTCATTAACATATGAAATAAACAGAAGATTTATTGTTGTTAATTATAATTTGCAGAATCTGCGCAAAAAAGTAGGCAACATTTGTTTAATTCAAAACATGAAAATTGTTTGTTGGAAATATTTTCAAAGCGAAAGCACTATAGGTCCATTTATTTCAGTGTAGAAAACTGCTTCATCTTCAGCTGCTTCGACTTATAAAAGTTGTCGTTGCAAAAATTTGTGAACCTCATTCCCCGAGCCATCACATCAGCATTTTGCTAGAACTCTTCGAGATTTTCAAAGAAGCAGAGAAAAGGCAAAAATTTTGTGCAGCGCTGGAAAAGTTTTTACAACTGTGTTAAGAAAATAGCGAGACTCGAAAGAGTCGAGAGTCTAGAGAACGAGAGAGTGGAGAGGCCTGGACGCTTTGAAGCGTTAAGCAATTTGCCAGCTTCATGCACAGGGGGCAGCAAGCTGCTCTTCCCCGCCCATATTCTCCTGGCCAGGCCAATGCGGGTCTAGCAGTTAAGTGCGGGATTAAGAAAAGATAAACATTTGTAAGGATTTAGTTCAAAGTTTGCTTTTTTTGCCTTGTTTGTTTGCCTTCTTATTATTATTGTTGTTGTAGATTTTACTTTGCTTTTTTCATCTCGTTTTTGCTGCTTTCGAGACGATGCAGTTGATGAGGTGATGCAACCTTATGGGGCAATGATTAGGAGACAACATTTCCATTTATAACGAACCCATTTTTAGAATAAAAGGATACAAAACTCATTTTTACAAAGTACACAACAATTAGGCATTTAAAAGAATCAAATAAACTTAAAAGTAAGCAAAACTAGCAAATAGCAAGTAAAATTAAATAATAAATATTAAGTAATTACTTTATATTGACTGTTTGAAACCAGAACCAAAAAATATTGCAAATTATTTATAATAGTTCTAGGAGATAATATTTAAAGTAGTGAAGTAAGTCTATAATAAAAAGTAGTGAAAACGAAATATTATTTCTACGTAAAAAAATGCAAAATTGTTAAACGAATGCAGTAACAATTCAAGTAATTAAAGTGAATAGTTCTTTATTTTTTATTCAAAAAAAAAAATGAAGCAAGTAAGTCATCTTCCCGAATCGGATATAAGTACCATGCACCAAGTGAAAGTACTAATTAAAAAAGACCAAATTTATATTTTTAAATTCGTTTTGCGTGTCGCGATAGCTAACACATTGCTTACTTTTATGAGCGCCCCCAGCGGTCAACTCTGACCTTGCGTCGCTTTGAGCACAAATCGTTTCTACGTGTGTGTAAGTCGGACAGACAAACAGACGTACATATCTCTAAGATACGTATACTTTATAAAGTCGTAAATATATCATTTTAAACTATGGGTGCATGGTATAATAAATACTCCTAGTACAGATAAAGGAATGTAAAAGTACTTATTAATGACGTTTTAAGTATTTCAAAGAGTTGAACAATTAAACATTAAAAATAATACTAAGAAATTGTAATAAATATTTGTAGAACTCAGAGGAACTAGGGGATTGCTTTTAAATTAGTTCAAAAGTAATTGAAAATAATTATATAATTATCTTCGGTTACTTGTAATTACAATACTGTTTGTAGAAACTAAAAAATGAAATTAAAACATTGGTTTAACTGCTGAAATGACTATGTTTTACAGCGAAAACTTAAATTAACTATTCATTTACGCATTTGAATGCATTGTTTTCGGTCTCTGCAGAGTTTAAGTACCAAAATTACCCTGACTATTAAAGAAGATTTTCAATTTGCGTGTAACTCGTACTTGATTTTAGTGCACCAAACAATGAGTTGTATTTGAATAGCTGCTCTGAGATTACCAATTCCATTTCCATAAAATTTCTCTACCATTTCTATTCAAAAATGTTCTGCAACTGGTTTCACCTCCCTCTTCTATGCTCCTCCTTCTACTATTCATCAGAATTCATGATGATGACGATGATGATGATTCCCATTTTTACGATTATGATCCAACAGCTGGAGGGGTTAGAGAACTGCAGCAGCACAACAATCTCGCAATGGTTAACAATTTTTGCCCATGACTTGTAAACAACAAGTGCAGTAAAATATCAGCGTCAATAACTTTGCCCATGGATGGAATCGTGGAACACCCAAACTACAACTGATTGACTACTACTGCTGCCTGTCATTGACTGACTAAGCATGATGCATCATAAGAGGGTGAACCAAAAGTGAGGCAGATGATGGGCTAGAAATAGCCACCCACCCAATGGCTATGAGCCCAGAAGGCGAAATGCAAACTCAGACAAAGCAAATGCTGTGGACCAGAGACGAAAAGAGAAGCGAGTGAGCACGAACCATGCGTGTGGATAACTGAGTGGAGTTGAGCCCAAGGGCGACCATGCAGAGAACTGTCGACGTCGTCGCCGTCGTCATCATTCCCATCGTCTCCCCATATATTGATGATGCATTTTCTGTGGCCAGGCACAAAGGATGCTCCTACCAACAGTCAGTCAGGCGACAGGCTACCCATAATGGCTGCTCATTTTTTCCCCCTTCCTTACACTGCAAGAAATTATGAATTTTTAAATTAAAACAAAGGAATGCATAGAAAAGGGTCTAGAAATGAAAAATCTATAGGGTAACATTTATTTAGGCTTTTTAGGCATAAACGTTATGCCAAAACTTTTAAAATTTCATATGAAGCGATTTATTCGAAATTCGGTAAAGGCAATCTATAAAACGAAGTGGAAAAACTGATTTTAAAATTATTTTATTAATATAGAAAGATCACAGAACATAAGAAAATTTTCTGTGAAACGTTTCGGTTCCATTTATCATGGTTAAAGGCCAAGCAAATTGAAAACTCTATTCCGAACAGTGTTGATCATTTTTTTCAGCTGTGGTCCTACCAAGTTTAGTGTATTTTGGTTGGCGTTTTTTTTTTTATTACGCAGACAGCCTGGTCCAGGACCTCTTGCCCTGCAGCAGCTAGTCCTTGGTCTCAGGCGCAAAATGTTTGCACAAAGGCTTAAGGCAAACAAAGCTGAATCAGCAGAGGCGACTACTGCGAGAACAGCAGCTACTCGGCAAACTACAATGAGCCGAGGGTGACAAAAAAAAAAAAAAAAAAAAAAAGAAGGAAAAAATGCATTGGAGGACTCGCTCTTTTTTTTTTTCATTTTTGTTTCCTTTTTTCTTTTTTTTTTTGTCTTGTTTTGCCCATTGCAAACAAATGAAAGTGGATCCACTTGAGCGCAGCAAATGAAGTGCCAAAGCTGGGCGCAAGAGGTCGGTCGCTCGGTCGAGGGGCACGGACAACGGATCGAGCTGGGAAAAGTGCAACGAAAGCGAAAAAAAACTTGAAACAAATACAGAAAAAAGAGAAAGAAGAAAGTACAAAATGTCGAAGCTATCTATACAGAGATACACCAACACGCGCTCACAACACAAATGAAGCATGGAGTACAGTGAAAGCTGGACGAGAAAAATATTTCAAAATCTAAACTATTTCGATTTCAATTTAGTATAGAAATATGTAGAAAAAATACCGTTGAAACGTTAGAAACTCATTCACGACATTCAATATTACATATATGCTTTAACGACTAATTTCTTTTTATTAACTTTGTTTATGATCTCAGTCTCCTAATCATACGACTCTCTTCTAATGTTTCAAATGCTTACTAATATTTTAAGCGCGTTCAATACAAAATATAAAATTCTAAAACTAGATAAAGTAACAAAAATAAATGCCGAGTCCACAGTTTTAAAATAAGAAGATAAATAAAATCGAAGCATGTTTCTTGTTTATTATCTGTTTGAAAAAAGGATTCATGGATAATGTTATATGGAAGTTCCCTAAAAACACTATTCTAATATTTTTTATGACCAAAACTTGATAAAGTTCAAATTTTTGTTTTTCGATATGTGAGTCGATGTCATTTCTTTCAAAAACGTGCGAAGTGATCGAGATACTGAGTGTACATATCAATATTTTGGCTTTCGTTATGTTTGGATCATTCCTATTTATCTAAAAAAACTAAGTAAAAAGAGTATTTCAGGCCTTTTAAATTTCTTCAAAATTTCTTGAAACAATTTTATTTTCCAAAGTGGTTTGTCGTTCCACAGTTTTCCCTCTCCACTTTTGATCAGTAGTTTAATAGGAAATTCCACTGTGTGTGGACATGTGTTGCCAGCCAACCAGTTGATAATGTTGCTGACGCTGCCAGGAGGTATCCCACATGACAGGGGCCACATGGCACATCATTGGGAGCGCAAAAATGTGGAGGAGTCAGAAGAAGCAGTCGGGCTGGGCGTCTGGTTGCCTGCTGCTTACATTGGATGAGCCGCGCTGGAGCACAATTTTCAAGAGATACGTCAATATTTGACAAGTCGTCATTGTCATTTTGCTTGTCGTTTGTCGTCGTCGGCGTCGTCGTCGTCGTCATTCACTGGTTGGTCGTTCAGTCCCTGTTGCTTCCTTTTTTCTCCCGTTTTTTGTTTTATTTTATATACGCCATGGCTACTTAGGGAATGTTGCATTTGTTTTTAGTGTTTCGTTGTTTTCTTGCTGCTTAGCTGGCAAATGATGTGTGTAAAATGGGGGAAGGGACACAGCAAATTGAAAATGGGGAAAATTGATAAACGAGAGAAACAACATGGCTATAAGAAAGGGGGCACACACACATGCATCAATACTTCTTTCATAACTGAAAAGCTTATTAAAAGTATCGTAGTAATATGAAACCTCTGCCTCAAAGCAACGAAACATGGAAAACTCTATTGAACTTGAAACCTTTTTCCCACACTTAGTGGTGACTGATGACGACGACGATGAGTTGATGATGATGATAATAATGATGTCTCCTTTTCAACTTCATCTGGGAAAATCACACACGTAGACACACACACACACCTCAAGCACAGGAAAAGCCGCCACTCGAGTGGGACAAACAGACAGACATGTGTTGTGTCTAAATGCAATGGCAAAAGTTTTCATCAGACTACACCAGAGGGTGTGAGAGAGAGAGAGCGACTAAGCTTACTTCCGTAAGCATTAACGGATGCAAACAACATGGGAGAGCGAAAGAGATAGAGACAACGGTGCTGGAGCTGCATAATGGAGCCAAGCCAATGGCCATTAGTAGTCTAGGAGAACTGAAAAGTAGCCTAAAGCTAGTCTATGGATAAAGCAAAATGAGTTATTAATAAACAAGATTGAAATGCATCCAGCAAATTGAACGCATCGAATTTGCAAATACCTTATCGAAGAAGGCAAAGACACAAATGTACCAAATATGTCAAACTAAATTATGATATCACATGCAACTGCTTTTGTAGATAATTTAAAATAATCAGGAGCCAACTAAACTTGCCTTATTATCATTGGTTCATGAATAACAATTAGGCGATAATGATGTGATCGTAGATACATGACCTAGAAAGCGATTTTTAGATCTCAATGTTGAGATACAAATATTGAGCAGATGAGTTCGATTGTTAGCCAAGTTTACGAATTTTAATTTTAAGAAAATTACACATATGTATCTCTTTTTTTTCCGCGGTCTTGAAAATTATGATAACGCCAAGCACACATAAAGTCATCAATGAATAAATTCTACATAATTCTAATGATTCCATGGGGAAACGATTTAAAAAATATAATTTTTTATACCAAATATTACTAGAAAAGTACCAACAATCGTAACTTTGAACTCAATTCAATTTAGCTAATCGCGAACATGCCTAAAAAATCCATAAACAATAAATAAATGTTATTCTTAAGTGACTCCATTAATATGGAACATCACTTTTTCACACTGGGCTCGTCAAAATTGCGTTAATATTTGTTAACTTAACTCTAGGATACACAGTTTCTAAAAATTAGGTTGTCCTACATAAATGAGGTGATTTTACAAAAGTGGAACACACGCTGTATTAACTAAGAAAGGAGGTTGTCCATCAACGAAGTTCAAAACTAAAAACAACTGCTCTCAACTAATGTTTAATACTAAATAATACTAGAAAAGTACGTCATTATGCACATCAAAAACGCTATCAAAAGTATTTTACTAATGTCATTAATATGCCCATTAGAAGAGTATAATAAACAAATATGTAGTGGA
The DNA here is from genome assembly GCA_018150745.1 of Drosophila sucinea. NCBI lineage: Eukaryota > Metazoa > Arthropoda > Insecta > Diptera > Drosophilidae > Drosophila > Drosophila sucinea. The sequence goes on along the minus strand of JAECWP010000124.1, from coordinate 624,045 downwards.
TGGGTGGGATATGGGATAAAAGAGAGCAACCTAATACAGGAAACGGAAGTGCTAACACATACATACAGAGGGAGAAGTGGCCATGTTGAATGAACAGAGAGAAAATGGGCAAAACTAAATGCGAACAAATATTGGAAAAGTTTTTGTGCCTTTTGCACATAAATTTCTGTCATGGGCATCATTAATTAGCAGCACACCAAAAAACAACTCACACACACAGACGCGCAAACAGGAAGTACAGTCGCGCTCAAACAACAGAACATCCAAAAGGGGTGGAAAAAAAAACTAGTGTTGGACAAAGTTAAATTAAGTTGCCCATGTAGTGTAGTGTTGTGTGTGTGTGTGTGAAGTACTAGTCGTACATTTTTTGACATGGAAATTCAAATTGAAATCATCAATCATGCTTGGATCCTCGGAACACTTGAAAGGTGACGAAATGAGGATATACCCAGAGTGGTAAGAGAGAAGAGGCAAAGTTGCTACCAACTAATGAAAACCAAACACAGCAGGCGGTGATATGTTATTAGGAAAAGGAACCAAAGGATGATGATGAGGAGGAGTCGTTCGGAAGCTGTCACAAAGCGCTGTCGCTGCAATTTTGCGGCACCTCCTCGGCTGGTTTTATTTTTTTGCTCTACTCGTTTTTTTTTTATCCGCTATCAGTGTACAGTAATCAGAAATTTTTAATCAAGAGGATGCCTGCTGCCTGCCTCCCGATGCCGTTGATGCCACTGATTCTGCTGCACCTTAACGCTTCACTTAGCTTTACTACAGCAGCAGTAGCAGCAACGAGGTAAACATTGCAATTATGTAGCAGGTGAACTATGATTAAAAAAAGGATGTAACAAAAAAGTGGAGAGAACGTAAAAGCAGAGAAACAGAGAGGATGCAAAGAGAACAGGAGGCGGTGCCATTTTCACAAATCAAGTGTTCAAAAGGCAGGTTGATGGTGGCTACGGCGGGGAGTGAGAGGAGCTTATGGTAAAGTGTTGATAAATGTTTGCCAAACTGACAGTGAGGAACAAAGAAAACAAAATGCTGGATGCAAGATGACATGATGCGGAAAACAAAACGACAAGAGGAGAATCTATTAAAAAACTAAAGTTCAAGTCTACAAAACTATTACCCAAAACGTAACTAAATGCTTTGACTAAAAGTTATATGGATCTGTTGCTGCATAATGATATTGTAGTAGGATATGCATAGTATGCAATACCTCTACTGTATGCAATACCTCCACTGTATATAATACCCCTAATGTATATAATACCTCTAATGTATATAATACTCCTTAGGTGTGTAAAACCCTAATGTCTTAGTCTTAAGGTCTCAATGTACTGATAACCGATTATAAGACATATCGATATCACTTATGCTTAAGCGGATATCGATAAGAGAGACAACTCTGAAGCTCACTTCCTTCCGACGAGCTGCAGGCGAAAGACGTGTTGAATATAATAAAGCTAAGTCAAGTATTAATCAAGCCATCCGACACAAACTAGTTTATCTACAATAATATCAAAGAAATAAATTGATGATAAATCATTTTTATCGATTTCGAATTTTAAAATATTTTATCCTATTTCTGGAACTGAAAAATTACTTTTAGAAAATAAACTAAAGCTAAATTAAGGCTATTTTAGGAGAAGCTATATAAAATATCGTCATCCATGACAGAATCTTTTCCCAACCTAACTATTAAGAATTTATCTAAGGACATATTTTATCTAGACAGATCCAAAGATCGTTCGTGCCTTTCTTAACGAAATACATGTTTTTTTAGATTCTTTGTCTAATTCTATAATTTTTTGTATGTCACTCAAAAAACAAAATTTTTCGAGGTCTTTGAAATATTAAGTTGGTTAGTTAGTGAATTTAGTAAAATGATGGAGACAAATATCCTTACGACGATTTACTTATTATGCTTGGTAACAGGAAGTAAATAGAATTCATTAAGACACCTTTTGTTCTCCGATTTCTTTAGCTCAATTGTTATCTAAAATATTTAAAGATTATTATACCCTTGCAGAGGGTATTATAAAATTGGTCAGATGTTTGTAACGCAGAGAAGGGATCGTTTCCGACCCCATAAAGTATATATATTCTTGATCAGCAAGAGAAGACGAGTTGATATAGCCATGTCCGCGTGTCCGTCTGTCCGCCTGTCCTTCTGTCCGTCTGTCCGTCTGTCTGTCTGGTGCTGCGCAAACTAGTCCCACAGTTTTAGAGCTATGGCATTCAAATAAGCTTTTCTATACAGCCGCTCACACATCTGCGATTTTGAATAAGATCGGACAACTATATCATATAGCTGCCATACAAATACAAACGTTAAATGCGAATAACTTCTCTATTTTTTGAACAATCTTATCCAAACTGATTACGTACATAAATATAAAGGGATTACATCATATGCGTGAATTTCAAAACAATCGGATAAACATAACGCCTGATTTCGACGATATAAAATTTGCCTATATAGGCACAAAAAAATTTTAAGAAATAAAATGTAATGGTCAAGGGCTGCAAGGGTATACAAACTTCGGCATAGCCGAAGTTAGCTTCTTTGATATTTTTTTTAGTTTATTATTGCCAGTTTATACACATAACTCAATCTAGTCCGCTAATTGTTTTTAGGTCAATTTCTTAACTTTATGAAAAAGCTAACTTGCAAATTCTGTTAATAATTGAATCAATTGTTTAAAATCTCTTACAAGTCCCATATGAATTTAAATCGATTTTCATTATTCAGTCAATTTTAATTTGCATATGATACTGACATTGCTTTAGCTGTTAACTGAACAAATAAACACCAAAATTAACTGAATAATTCAAAACCTTTTGGGCAAATCAAAATGCTTTTTGCATTTATTAACATTTCTAATATGCAGCCGAAATTTAGTGTCGTAAAATTTGATTGTCCTTTGGCAGCAAGCACAAGAAGAAAGGCAGATGATTGTCTGATGCAATCAAATTCTGATGACTTCTTGGTAGGATGTGGGGAGTATTTCAATCAAATGTTGATGCTCCGTACTTGCAGGGAGCTTTTTTTAAAGGTTTCCGACCTAAACAGCGAGAAACTCCATATAATCTCTTGGGCTATGTTACTTTTGTTCCAAGATTTTCAGACTTGTTATGATTGTTGTGCCGCTCTCGACACACTCGCACCACACACACACACACACACACACACACACACACACACACACACACACACACACACACACACACACAAAAGGTAAGTGCCATAACCCTTTTTGACCCATGTCCCGCAGGACCCACAACAGGCCAACTTCAGTCGGAACCAAATGTTGCCAATTCGAGCAACGGCACTCAAATGAATTGGCGGTTATTGTGCCCAACCTCCGCCGCTCTTCCTCTAACCCAACCCTCCTCTTGACTGGCCGCCCACATTGCGTTTGCTTTACGGTTCATTGGAATTGACTGGGCCTCCCCTTTGGCCACCGTTTTTGTGTCCTCCCCCTCCTTCTTCTGCTGCTCACTCTCTCTCTCTCTACGTCCTGCCAATCTTCTGGGCATTCTGAACGAAAGAGTAATCACATTTAATATGAAACGCAATGCAGCAAAAATCTCCCGGAAAAGATGATGGGGAACGATGGATACGTGCCCAGGCAACCATAAGCGCATTTTTCATACATATGTACATACTATATACATATATCGTTTTTGTTATTTTTCCTTCTGTTTTGTGTGTTTTTTTTATGATGTTTCAGTTTGAGGAGTGACCACTAATTGAGAGCCAACAGGAAGTCTAGAAACCGCACAACATAATTTAAATAAACAAAAATGCCACTAAGTGAAGTTCTTAACCGCAACCAGGACACAGGACGCCAACTAGACAGTAATATGTATGTGTAGAGACAGAGATAGAGGACAGAGAAGAAGGTAGCTGAAGCTCCATTCCCGGCACAACCAACTGCACTTCCTGCTTGTGCATGCATTTTTGTGCGAACAATGTTAGGTTTGCCCAAAGAAGCCCTGGATAATGGGAACTTCCCGCATAACAATAAAAAATTTCAAAGTTAGTGTGGCTGCATATTCCCAACGAAAAAATGCACAGATTGGTTACACTTTAAAAAAAATAATACAAAATTCATGTGAGAATTTAGGAAAAAAAAAAACAGAATACACTAATCAATAAAAATTAGTGGGGCTGTATATTTCTAACAGAAAATGCTGAAAAATATATAATTAACCGAAAATTCGCGCCACGACTAGACTATCCCCTTTATGTACTATCTGCTCATGATATTTTGAACAAAAAGTTAGTCACAGCTCCAAAACTCATACTACATTTATACAAGAAACTGTTACCTTGCCATAGAAAGTGTGCTAGTATTTTTAATCATTAGCCCTTTTCTCTTTTCATTATTTTGAAAACGTAACTTCTGGGTTAAGTACACTACACTTTTCGTAATTCTCAGCTAAGTAATATACTCCTTTCCTAATTCGCTTTTATGTTCGTTCATCACACACTAAACACATTTTTCACAAACGTTTCCTATTCCTCACTCTCTCTGACTTCCCCCATCTCGAGTCTCTAACTTATTTTTTATGTGAAAATGAGTGGAATGTGTTGTCATGTCATGTCTGCGTGTGTGTGTGTGTGTGTGTGTTGTGTTGTGTGGATTTGGAGTAAAGTGCAGGACCGGAAGAAGTGTGTCCAAAGTTGCTAATGCAATCACATAGCATTCATATTCATCATAACCACAAAAAGCCGGCTCTACTCCTTTTCCCTCGTCATGGGAGAAGGGATTTAAGCCAACTTCCGCATTTGTTTTGGGACACGTGGCAGCTGCTTTGCATTTACTTTCTTTGAATGTTTAAAACTTCGTCTTAAAGCTTTAAATAAATTCAAATAAGTTTATGTGGTTATAGATATTTTATGATATTAATGTCGAATTTTAGAAAAACTGAAAATAAAAACTTTAAATATTAATTCTAATAAAAAATAGTGTGGCTGTATATTTTATTGCTGATAATGACAAAAATTAAGTTCTTTAATAGAACTGTTTAATTAAAATTGCTCTTAAAACTCAACGTAATTTTCTTTCGAAAATTGAGTGTAACTGTATATTTCTATCAAATGAAAATACTAACGTACAGTTTTTGGAATTGCGCATATTTTCGAAATATATTTGCTTGAAAGGTTTCTTCACCTCACTTAACCTTCAATGCAGTTTTCTGACCTCTCTGCTCTGCAACGAACAAATTGCTTTCATTAACTTTTAGTATAACATTTTTCGGGTACCTAGAACACTACGCTTGATGGCAATAAATTGTTATCTGCCCTACACTATGCTGCTAGCTGTTATTGTTGTTGCTGTTGTTGTTGTACCTTCAGCTTGCTGCAAAATGCCAATACATATTCATTTTGTTAGAAAATTTTACACATATGCAGCACATACTCCTCGCTGCTCTTCGCTTTGCTATGCCAGACGTTCTGGAAAATTGTGTGGGGAATCAGTTTTATAAAATTGAATTTATTTCGCCAGCGAGAGCCCAGGGAGCTATGAACATGAGTGCGAGAGAGAAAGAGATTGAGTGTGTGTGTGTGTGTGTGTGAGTGGTGCTATAAGTATCAATAAGTCTTAACGGCAACTATGTAGAACGATATCAGCTGGCTGGCGTGTAACTAAGAAGGATAAGTGCTGCCTTTTTCCTACCTATTTCATGCAATCGAAAATTTTCATTATTATTTTAGGAAGGTAGACCGAGAAACCTAGAAGAAGCTTACCTTCTGCTGTGCTTCCGCTCCTGCTCCTGCTCCTCTTTTTACGTTCAATACTTGTGGCTCAATTGTTCAGACGCGTGCCCAAATTTATAGCCATGTTTATGTGTGCACGCCAGCTCAATATGGTCAATAAATTTAAATTTGCCATCTCCGCAACGCGAAAACGGTGAAATAGACAATTAGCTGAATTTAGTGGTCGAAAATAAAGTTCATTACATTGATATGCACGCACACATTGAAAACTATCTCTTAAAAACATAGCAACCTAGGATGATAGGTATTTTATCAGTTAAAATATGCAGCCATACTTTTTCATTTAGACTATAGATATACCTCCAACACAAGAAAATATTAAAGAAACTTTACAAACCAAATATGATTATCAAAATAATATTAAACAATAGATATGTATACATAATGTGTGCAATGCTGGCATTTTTATTATAAGAACATGCCGCCACACTAACTTTGACAAATTCACAATTAAACCACGCAAATGCAATCGACTAGAAACCAAACAAATTTAAACACGCATTTGAAATGTATTAACCGAGAAAAGTTACTCCACTTGAGCAAACCTCAAGAGCAGCAAAAGTCGTCTATAAACTGTTAAAGTTTCGTATGTCAACAATACTACGAACAATTGTCTACAACCCACACACACACACACACATACACAGACAGGAAGTAAATTCACAAGGAGTTGTCCGTGTTTTGTTGTTGTTATCGCCTCCTCTCCTGGCAATGAATTGCAAATTTTGCGTAGAAATTGTTTTGTTGTCGAGCCATTTTACACGGGGCGTATGCGTAACGCATTCGGTTCCATCTTTGATTTCATTGACTCGTCGACGACACCAACGACGGCGACGTCACTTTTATTGGTTTCTTGTTTATTTGTAGCACAAATTTTTATGATTTTTATGCCCAACTGCTTGCTTGAATGTGTTGCCGTAGCTGCTACTAAACTGATTTCCCCATGGAAATCAACAACATTGAAGTTACCCAGTTAGTTTTTTTTCCATCTGCATTTCCTTTATGCTTTCTGGTTTTTGTGTTGTTATGATTTAACTTGATTAACATTTTTTTCTGGCTTTTGAGTTAGTTTTACTAGCGGAAAAAAGCAAATTGTGTGTACTTATGAAAGGATTCGGATTGTATTTGTAACCGCAATGACAGTCAATTCGATCGAAGTACTTAAAAGGATTGAAATAGGTTTTGAGCAGAAGTCTTTCGACAGATATGTATATTGTAAGGTCTACGTAGCTACATATATTGGTATGAATAGTATATAAAACTAATGACCGATATACATACAAAAGGAATGTTAATAAAATCCGTTTCGGTTAAACAAAGTGTTGGTGTGTTGGGAGTTTGACACAAATTTCGGCTTGGCCCAAATGCAATTAATGGAACCAGCAGTTTTGTTTGCTGCAAATATACGTATTCATATACAAATACATATGCTTAAATACAAATACATATATGCAAATACATACTATAACTAAATGAAATGCATTTACCCTCAAACATGATGCGACAATGAAATTTCAACCCAACAACAACAACAAACTGTAACTGGAACTCCATATCAATTGAGCCACTGAGAGGACACATCTGCCAGAGCCGTGCAACAAAGTTAATTAAATTGTGCAACTGGCAAACAGCAGCAGCAGCAGCACCAGCAGCAGCACGACCTAAAACCAGGCCTGGCAATTAAATCTATATTCATTTATATATACATGACTATATTGTATATATAGATAAATAGACATCGAATGCATCGCATGATATCGGTTATCCCTAATGTGTTTACATTCTGCAAATAATGCGAAAATAATAATAAATTAAGCAAAAGCTCATATAAACCAAACAGAACCACTAAGAAGAGAATAAGAGAAAGACAAATCCGCAAGACAACCAAAAATCGAAATCAATAAATAATACAGTGGAAATTTCCCTCAATGAATGAAAGATCTGAACAAAACTTGCCGAAAAACAAAGCAGTAAATGTGACACTAAATGAACCAATGAAAAATCAAATTGAGGATGAATTTATTGTATATATAAAAGTAATTAAAAACAAAGTAAGAGTTACTTTGTAGCTAATATTTCAAGAATTTCTATCCAATGGTTTTAAGTTTTCAACAGAATACCATGAAGAAACTATCATTTTTCCACATTCCGTTAAAACTAAAACTTTTTCAACAGAGAATTTAAACTCCCTTTAAATAAAATAATTTTTAGAATTAAATGAATTATAATAAGCGAAATTATGTGACATAAAACTATAAGGAAACTGTTCGTTGTTGGAATAAAAGGAGAAATTTCCTTCCTAAATTTTTACAGAAGATTTTTTTTTACAAATTTATGGGGCATGTTTTCTAAGTTAAATACCAAACAAACATTTAATTAAGATGAGCATCGATACTACTTATATATGTATCTCAATTAAGGACTGTTTCTTGCTTCCTAACATTTTTAACTATAAGCAACAAATATGTATTATTTAGCAAAATTAATATAGCTAAAATTATACCCAAAAATATATTTGGAAATAAATATCATAAACCTTTTCATTTAGCAACAATCTGAAGTAGAATAATAGAATCTCAATTAATAATATTCTACCTCGAAATTTAATTTCATACAAATAATTGGGCAAATAATTTTTCAATACTTTGTGCCAAAAAATAACTTAACAGTACGAAATTGTGTTCGAACCAGTTAAAGTTGCTTTTCATTTTTACAAAACAATAATATTGGTCGCTCAAAAAATATAAATTTTCGGAAGGGTTCTTGATATTTTTGAAACATTTATATCAGAGGCTTAGGATTTTTGTGCATTTCGGGCCTTTCTATACGAGGATTATCAACTGAATTGGCTTAGCAATTTATCAATATAACTAAAATACTTTGAATTGCGCTAAATTAGTAGTGCCTGAATCTAAGATGCAATATTTATGTATTAAAAGAAAGAAGTTTATATTTGTGTTTTGGTCACCTTTGCTGGCAATGCTGGGTGACCAAAAAACCATTGTTATCTATAACTTTCTCTTATGCCAGTTAAAACTGTACCGCAGCCAGCTGGGACTTGGCCATAAATTAGAAACTTTTGCCTCCCAAAATCGCACCAAATGGGCGAGAAGTAAAGGCAGCAAGGCGATATATGTATAAATTCGTTATTATTATCGTCTAAAATGTCAAATCGCATTAAAATCAAATGCTGTGGGCAGAGGGGAGGAGGGCTTGAGGGGCGTACGGCAAAAGGATATCAGTGTAAAATTTTAGTACGCATGAGAAGGAGTCGTTCTTCTCTCACTTGCATATGGCTTATGTGTGTGTGTGTGTGTGTGTGCTGGTACCAGCTGAACCAATCGAAGGCAATAAACCACAATCGAATTCGCTGCGTTGGCTCCATACTCCATAGCTTCTCCCTTCCTCCTGCCACACATATCCTTCCTGGCCAGAGAAGACAGAAACACGGATATAAATTTCAATTTCCGACACTCTAAGTGGCGGGCAAATGAAATAACATTTTCATTTAACCTGCATTCGAAGGGACTCACACATTCGTGTGTGTGTGTATAAGCGTGTGTGTGTCCATTATCGACTTCGTTTTCCGCTTGAGCTAGCCACGTGATCGTAATCTTGAAAATTATTCAAATAATGCAAACATTCTTCTCTTAACGAAAATTCCAAACCTCACGCAGTCATCTCTGGCTGTTCCTGCTCCTGCTGCTGCTGCATCTTATGTTCTGCCAGCTCAGCATAAGTAGCATTGGTTCTCCCTTTGCATTACAGATTGCATTCCTATGTCGAATGCCCGAGTACCATCATCTACAACTACGAGGGTGAATCAAAAAGTATCCTCATTAAAAACTGACTTGAATGGGTCCATGTTAACCAAGTGGACCACCTATTCTATTGGTTAATTCGTGTAAAGAAAATATAGAATCATTTGCATCCGGTTACTCTAGTCATGTAGTCGTAAAGAATAAATATAGAATCATTTTGCATCCGGTCACTCTAGTCATGTAGTCGTAAAGAACACTATACACTCCTCATCACTTGAATAGGACAGCCTGTACGCTCTTTGTATTTTTGCGTAGAACTCAAAAGCGAAATGATAAAATAACGATTTTTTTGCAAGTTGTTATTTAGCAGTTATTCACTTCTATCATAACGCAACATAAACTTCTGGAAAAGAGCCGTTTTATTTTTTTTTTAGCTTTGTGTTGGAACTTGTATGAAATTGAGTAAATTTTTTCTGTCACTTGAATAGAACATGCATTTAGTTTGATCGTTTACTTTGTCGTGTGATTATACAAATTTTGTTAAAGGAGGTTTTTTGCTATTTTCGAGAATTGCCTTTAATATAAAATTAAAATGGGTCGAGGAAAGTCCTTAACTGATGAGGAAAAAGGACAAATAAAGGCATACAAGGACTCTGGACTATCAATTGCGAAAATAGCCAAAAAAATCAAGAGAAGTCGACATGTCATTTCAAAATTTTTAAGTAATGAGTCTGGTTATGGTAAAAATATGAAAGGCCGCACTCATACTGTGATCACCAATGCTGAGAGACGACTCATATTAAGAAAAGCCTCTATTTCTCACGACTCTGTGGCTAAGATTCGTGAAAAATGTGACGTTAATGCTAGTATATCCACTGTGTATCGTGTTATTTCGAACGCTAAACATCTAAAGAGACTTAAAATTAAGAAGAAGCCTCCTCTTAACATGGCAAGAAAAGCGCAACGTCTCAGTTTTTGTCGCGAGCATGTGGCCTGGACCACACAGTGGCGCAACGTGGTGTTCTCGGACGAAAAAAAATTTAATTTAGAAGGTCCAGACGGTTATAGTTATTATTTCCATGATATACGCAAAGAACCTCATCATTTGGACCGTCTTCATAGCAGAGCTGGAGGTGTGATGGTGTGGGGGGCCATTTCGTACTATGGGTCCTTTAAACTCAAATTTTTGTCGTCAACAATGAATGCATTGTGCTACAAGGAAATTTTAATAGAGGCTTTTCCACATTTCCAAACCCTTTTTGGACCTCTCCCATGGATGTATCAGCAAGATAATGCGCCAATACATACAGCTCGGATTATAAAATCGTTTATAAAGAGCCAAAATGTGGACCTCCTAAGCTGGCCGCCCTACTCACCCGATTTAAATATAATCGAAAATGTGTGGGGATGGCTGACACGGGAGATTTATAGTTCAGGAAAACAATATTCAAGTGTTCCGGATTTAATAAAAGCCATCGAATTGGCTTGGAATTCCATTTCTTTGAATTATCTGGCCAGTTTGTATGAATCCCTTCCAAACAGGATGATTGAAGTCTTGGAACAGAAAGGTGGCTCGACACATTACTAAATCTTTTTTTTTACTTTAATATTCTCTATTTTTTATGTAAACGAAGTTATGCATATGTAAAAACATTAAAACGAATTTAAAATGTATTTTTGTTGAGATGTCCTATTCAAATGACATACAATTTGAATGCCAAAATTTGGTGTATTTTGCAAAAAAAAGTTTTTGTTATAAACTAAAGCAGTATTATGAAGTTTCTTATTTGTTTAAAACATAACTATTAAATAATCTTTAATTTAAAAAAAAATTTAGATCCCTAGCTTTATTGGTTGGGGAGCAGTGTGTTATGAAAAACATACGTTGGAGGTGTCCTATTCAAGTGATGAGGAGTGTATATGTATGTACATATGTTCCGGAAGTGTTGTGGATAAAGTTGTATGTGGTGAATATGGATTAATTTGGCCAAAATATTTAAAATGGCATACTGCCACACTAATTTGGTATTTTTTAAGTAGCAATAAGAAAAATGTAAGAATCAACGTGATGCTTGAAATAAGAAGCCGACAAGAAGCATGAAAAAAGCGCTGTATAATTTGCAAAATAAATTATATTACTAACTAAAGGGATGCCATTGATTTGACTGTCTAATTCGGATTATTCGAGCCGGATTATATATAATAATATATCTATACAGGTAAACCGACACGACAACTAGTCTTGATGACAACAACAGGAAGATTAGCCGATATCTTCACTTAGATAATAGACTAACAAACGAGCGGGCTATCTTTATAAAAAGTTGATCTCCAGAAAAAATCACACTGATTGGGTAATTGTTCTTCAACGAGATTTTTAGACTGCATTTATCTCTCAAATTTTCCAATCTCTGACCTTAAATACCAAAATTTTAGGAGTTTAAAAACTTATAAAGCAACTCTCGATTGCAGTAGGACTCTAGAATCAGATGCCTGAACGAGCCTGGCACATGAGCAACAACATGAACAGACTCAGACACCGACTGCGGACACTCATGAAATTGGCCATAAATAACATTTTCTTTACATTTCATTTGGGAGCCAAGTCAAGAGTCGAGTGGAGGCTGCCTGCCGGTCCTGACTGTCGGATGACTGCTTAACCAACCAACTGGGCGTGGCTAAGTTGCAATTAGGCAGGTGGACTATGGCCATGGCTATGCAATTGCAGCAGAAAAAACAACAACAGGGGAAAAAATAAGGATCTGTTTTTGCTTGCATTAAGCTTGAATTGGTTTCTGGTAGCTGACCGATTAGACACTAATTAAAGTTGATTTTGTAGTTTAAAAGATACGAAAATCTAAGCTGTTTTCTCGAGATATTAAGTCGAGGAGAAAGGTTTACGAAAAGATATTTAGAGATGCATTGACAGGAAGCATGCAATTGGAAAATTTAATAATTAAGCAGAAGTAAGAAAATTGTCAATAAAAATAGATCATAATCATACTGCATTTTAAGCCAGTGAGTTAATAATTAAAACAGTAAGAATCGCTCACATTTAGTTTGTAGACTTTGTCGAACTTCTTCTATTTCAGATAAGTAGAGTATTTTTGTGTAGACTTTGTTTAAACAGCACTTAAACTAGTCATTAACTACAGAATATTTTTTCCAGATTTGGAGACTTGCAAATTACCTTTGCACTTTATTTAAACTGCTGTTAAACCAGTGATGGCCTTTGCAATAGATTTTCGGTTTTGGAGATTTGTGGAGAATTGGTAGAAATACTTCTGTTTCAGATGAGCGGTGAATTTTCCAGTAGACTTCATTTTTATCTGCCGTTTAACCAGTGTGATCATAATCGAAGTATGTTTATGTAGCCTATTTTCAGGTTTGGAGATTTGGGGAGACATTGTAGAATTACTTATCTTAAACATGACTCATGAATATTGAAGAAGACTTAAAATGAGTGGTTTGCATATATTTCAAGGAGTCCATATCAATTTGCAGTTTGGAGATTTGGTTAAACTGACAGAAGAGACATTTTTAAAACACTTTCCATGACAAATTAAAGAATTACCATAATTAACTGCATCAAGAATTTTGTTGCTAAAATTTTTCGAAAAATTGCAGTGTGACCATGCGTTACTTAATTTCACACAACTGACGTAACACAGATCCTCATTTTCATCTCTTCCTTTTGGTGTTTTTGCCTACTAATCTGCTTGCTTGAAAACAAATGAACCATTTTGCCCCAAAAGCCCATAAACACGTGCCACTTTTGGCAACAGAGAAGAAAGGGAGAGAGGAAGGGAGTCAGGGAACCTATCCCAAACATACACACTCTTACCCTTTGTCTCTCTTTCTCCCGCATTCCCTAGTCTCTGCCACCACGTGCCAGCGACGTGTTGCAAATTATTTCGACATCTGATTTTAAGCGGAAAACAAGAGATAGAGTAAAGCAGTGAAAATGGCATGAGAAGGAAAAAGGATAGGAGCTGGAGAAATGGGAGACGGGACACAACGAAGAGATTTTCTCTCTTTTGGTTGGACACTAAGCGCAAAATTACCGAGAATGGGACACGGTCAGGGACATGTCAGGTTAGAAAGGGGCAGGCCACTTATGGCCTTTTCTGTGTGTAAACTTTTGAGTGCATTTTTCGTTGTTCCTCCTCCTCGTCGTCGTCGACATCATCGTCGTGGACGTCGCAGGCAAACAAAAGGCTAAAGAGAACTGACCGGGCCAGCCGACCAAATGGGCACATTATGTCTACCCCAACAGGGCACTGACTGAGTGATAATATACACCAAGAGAATTCTTGAAGATATCAGCAAAAAAAAAAAAAAATTGTATGAAAACTTGTTAAACTGATTCTTTAAAAATTGCAGCCACACTTTTGTAATATACGTTTTTTTTCTAAACATTTGAAGCTAGTAATTTCGCTCACTGTAGTTTTTAGTCCATCAGAGAATGGTGCTTTTGCAGTTGGTGACATTTGCATGAACATAAAAAGCTCATGCACACCAATTTGCGACTTTGCGAGAGTTGACATTAAACGTGGACAACGGCAGTAGCGTCGTATTGGGCCGAAGTTCTTTTTTGGAAGAGGAGGCTCATTTCGTGCTCGAACAAGAGCAGCAGCAACAACAACAGAAAGTTACACACTTCATTTGATCGCAAGTGAAAGATAATGGGTAGAGGAAAAAGCGTTCGGCAAAAAAATGATGTGTTAACTGCAGCGTTAAAAACCTAGCAAGAGCCCAACAAAAAAAGAGAAAATAGAAACGGGAAACAATGAAAACTTGGAAACAGTCCAAAAAAAAAGGTAGCACTTCATTGATTATACTCTAAGATCAAGAAACTGGGCAAAAGGGTATTTTTAATCAGTGTAGAAATTTGATTTTTGTAATAAAATAGAAATTGTAAATATATTAAGAATAAGTAACGCTTTTTATGAATTCCATAGGAAACCATACAGGTAATTCGCATATCCATATTCTTTGTCGTTTCTGAGAAGTTAAAAATGTTCTTTTCTTCTGTGTTTTCTTGGTTCAAATTACTTGATGATGAGAGTTTTTACCATTTTAGTAGCTTTGCTTAACAAATCCTTATTTGTTTTGGCTTAATAGGGATAAAATCGATAATCTAATATAATATCACTAAATTGCCGAAATTCGAGTTTATTTTTAAGAAAACATAGCTTTTTGAATTTGCTATAGTTTAAAAGTGGAACAATGTTTTTATTTTAAGTGAATCTAGTCATAGCAATACTACACCGATATTAATCTATTAGAGTCGGTCCAAGTATCTTTTATTTCAATTGTATTGTACTAGATGGAGATGTAAGAGCTATGTAAAGGTCTATTTTCAATATCATTAAAAATGTTTTTATTTTTATGAAAATGTATATAGAAAATTAGTGCTTAACTTTACTTATGTAGGTTATGAGTGTGACTTAACATACTCTCTACCTAACCTTACCTAACATACATAACTTGGAATTTTTAAACGGATTTATCATAGTTTTAAGTCTACATCAGCCTTCTTTAAAGATATATTAAAATTTGAAATCAGTTTTTTAAAAGTTCTTGCTAACAAATTTTTAAGAATTACTAATTGAACTGAGTTGTTTTCTTTTCATTTTTCCTGACTTAAATGTTTTCAAAAGAGTATTCGTCAAGAGTTTGCGCTGACTTGTGTGATTTTCTGCTGATTTTGCGTAAAATTTATGCCGCCCATGTGTTGAATTTGAATTTTGTGTTGGCTTTTGCCTTTAAGACGACTTCGATAGAACTTTTACTCCCTTTCCCTGGGACTATCTGTCTATCAGAGTGTTTCTCTCTCGCTCTCGCTCTCGCTCTGTTTCGTTTGTGTTTCTAGATTTTCTTGTTTCCTGCAAGTCATTTTGATTTATTGGCAATGATTTTCCAAGTTATTGAACAGATTAGTTGGGGCATTTTATGCTCTAAACATTTTGTTTATGGCTGAAGCTTTATTTCCATTTATTTAGTTTCATATTGTGATTTTCCAAATTGAAAATATTTGTTCATTTTTCGCCCAGATCAGGAAAACAAGGCAGACATAATAAGTATGAAAATAACTATAAATATTATATTGCAGGAGGGAGCTTCTTATGTTGGTCAAGCAACAGGCAGGCAACAGTACATTCTGCACATTCTGATAATAGGAAAGTTGATAACACAACAAAAGCAACTGACAAACGAGAGGAGAAAACATATCTAGGTAAGTTACTTTTGGGTCATGATTGCGAGATACCCTTGCAAATGACTCACAACAATATTCTGCGTTAAAATGTTATTAGGTTTCGATGTGTCTTTGTTTGAAATATCTCATTGGAATCGGTTTAGTCTTATGATAAAGTCGCGACATTTTATATCCTTGATTTGATTAATTTCTTATTGCACATCTGTTTATCTAGTATTGGTTTTTATCAGAATAATCCACGTTTACATAGTTTCCGGATGTACATTTTGTAAAAATTTCGTATCTTAAAACTTTACTTCTTCCATAAGTTTTACAAAAATTGCATGGTCAACAATTTTTTTTTTGCAGGGTATCATAAACCAGTCTTCGCTTTCCTTTTGTTGCACAACTCTTGCATCTTTCAAATTCTATGCTCTATAATTGAATTCTAAGCCAAAGTAAAAAATAGGAAAAAAAAAAAAGGTATCTCCAGAGAAATATAAAGATGACGGCAAGTCAATTTCTTGTCCTTCCATCCCAATTTATACCCTATTCTCTCTTCCACCCTATTTCATACTGCAGCTCGTTTGACCAAAAAAAAAATAATAATAAAATGTGTAGATATACATTTATCTATAATAGAAAAATATGTTCAATCAGATTTTGTGTGTGTGTGTGTCCGCAGAGAAGCAGAAAAGCAGCTTAAGAATTCTATATGGAAATCATGATTATAAACCGCAATCACAAACCGAAACCGAAACCAAAATCCAACCTCATTTCGCTATGGTAATTATGTGGCAAATGCGGCGAAAAATGTTAAATTGCAAAATGCTTGCAAATGTTTTAGCAAATAAATTTTGAAACAGAACCTGCTGAGTGGCCGGAAATTGGTAAATTTTTGTTGGTCCTGCTGCGCTTTTGTTGACAATTTTAGTATATATATTTCTCATTGGCAAGAACTACCACAGAGAGGAAAAAGGAAAGGGCCGAAAAAAAAACTCGATAACTATTGTAAAGAGCTTTAGAACAAAATGGCAAATGATAATCGCCTGAAAAATACAAGAAGTTGCATTCTGATAGAAATTTCAGTTTAACATATCATTGAAATTGTGGATATTGAAGTTAAGATTTTTAACCATTTCTTTTTCAGGTGTTTCAAATTAATATTTCAGTAAAGTAGATCGTTAAATTTGGCTTGTATCTATTCACAAATAATTTCGGTAAATAAGCTTCTGAAAGCTCTTACGGTTACGGTTACGGTTACCGTAATAATTACAACGACATGTAAGTTCCCTCAAGTTCTCTCCAAAGTCAAGCTTAAGAGCTTCATTCTGCTGCGCAATTGAAACAAGTTTCGCCACTCAACTCATCTAAAATCTGAAGATCTAAAAAAAGCTCAAGCTAAACAGTGAGGTACACACAGGTGACCAGAGCCCACAAAGAAGGGCGTGGCAAATTAACAAATTCTTAACCAAATTATTCTCAGTGAAATTTAACTTTTTGAGAAGTTTTTTTTAAAGCAATTTCAGCTTCAGCAATTTTTTATCTGAGCATCTTTTCCTCTTTCTGTTTTGGTTTCTTTTTGTTGCTGTTGCCTCCATGACAACAGACAGAAGGAAAATACATAAGCTAAAAGATTTCAATGTTCGATAAAGCTCAAATAACAAAAAAACAACAACTAAGGAAAATTCTCAACCAGACACAAAAACAACAACAGCTGCAACAAATTGGTTAAGGAGAAAATGCGTTCAATGACTTTACAGAACATTTTCCCGGAACATAAGAGAAGAAAACGAAAACTGTGCCAAATGACAATTAAAACACTTGAAAAAAATACCGCAAATAAATAGTGTTTTGGGTGTGGACTTAGATGTACCCTATCTTAAATAGGCAAACTCGGGTTCAATATTGGTAAGTCATTACATTATGCGCCCATGGGATGAAATTATATAGTAAAGTCGCCAAAATGTATTTAACAGGCATTTCTGACCCTATAAAGTATATACACTTTATCCAGCATAAGAAGTCGAGGTTGAGACATAAACCGTCCGCCTGTTTGTCCGTCCGAATAAGTGCAGAGATTTCAGAAACTATAAAAGATTCGGACAGTATGTACGCTGGTGAAGTTTTTTTATTCCTTCCCCCTGGTATTCGATTAAAAATGACTTTCTCTCGCAATATTTAATTTGGCCCACTAATCCGTAATATAAATATCTATCATTCCCTCGAATTTCATTCAAATCGGAATGAAAATAGCCAAGTATACGTAGAATTGGCAATTAGCTATCGCATGGTTAAAGAATTTAATGTAAAAACCTGATTTAATAATAGTAAACTTGGTGCATGGTATATTAAAGTCGTCCCGGCACTTACCTACGACAATTTAAATACTGCGGAAATCTTTCAACAATAGGAACGGACGTAGTAGTAATGTATGGAACGAAACTACAAGCGAACTAAGGGCAAGGCCAAACGATAGCACAAAGTCCTAACAATACGTCTCCATTTGGCTCACTTTCATTAGACCTTCGATAGGTCGGAGAGACGACAAAATGTCCAATTCCGTGACGAAGCGTCATATGGACAAAAGAAAGCATGAAGGGATGGACGAACAAGATGACAAACGATCGGAGTGACAAAAGACCAAAAGAGCGACGATAAAATAAAAGGTTTCGAAAGTTTACCATAAAAAATGAGGAATAAGCGGATAAGGGAAGAGTCCTACGGTTCTGGATAACCAACCGAATGAAGGCATGCAAAATGACGAAATTTTCACGAACGAATGGCCGATTTAATGGCTTTTTAAATCATCGAAATCATGTCCAGCTATCTGCCTAGGAGCGTTTACAAATTATTTGTGTGAAACTTGCCTTGGACAATAAGTTACAAAGAGCTGAAAAGTTACTTTTCCCGACACGTATCCAACGCTTAAGTTGTATTCGACAAGCATTTGGGTCGTCGCCAGCAATCAGAATACGAAAGTCCTTAAGGAATCCTTACAATAACTACAACTATCTTATATTGTATATTTTCCTTTTTGATGTCAATCAATACTTTATTAATTGCCTTTTCTAATATACCCCTTTAAATCTACGAGTACAGGGTAAACAAAGACCACCTCAACTTATACCCGTCAAGCGAAACTGACGATCAAAACAAAGTATACGTAATATGTCGACCTCAATGCGTGCTAGTTGAAACATAAAAACTCGTTTTGGATCTCACTCAAAATTTGTTTTTAAACAATTTCAAGTGGTGAGCGACAGAAAAAGCTCACACGCTTTCAATCGGCGCGCAAAGCAAGCAGCGCAGAAAAAAACGACTTTCAGTTGATCAGCGGATGTCAAAGTGAACGAAACAATCTGAAAGATATTTCTTTTTGTGTACTTTTTTCTCCAAATAACAAAAGATTAAAATGTTGAAGCAAATCTTTGCTATATTGTTAATTGCATTGTGTTTAATGCACCAGAGCGGTGAGTTGATTTCGAGGGTCCAATTTAGCCCATAAAGTTCAAATGGAAAACTAGTTTTGAGTGCCAAGAAGTGAAATTCAAATTTACGTTTTGTGCATATTTCATAATTTTGATTTTCCATAGCAATAAATATATATATCAAAAAAAGCATATAAACATTTCCATCAAAATTTATATTTAAACCCAAACAAAATATACAAAACATTTGTTCAATTGTAGATCTACACAGAAAAGTGAAACATATGTAAAAGGCACAAAAAAAACAACAAAATTTTAAGTAACTAAAAAGCGATGAAATGCAACTAGAATAAATTCACAGCATTGGGAAGGAAGTCTTTTCAAGGTTGAAAAGATAAGAGGTTCCCAAATTATTTGAGTAGATAAATGCTAGCAGGAAATATGAGCATGTAAAGATTTCAACTGAATTAAATCAAATTTATTGTACTTGGTAGACGAAATAAGAGCTTTAAAATAGCGATTTCGGAAGTTTATTATGAAACTGTATCTGTAAGCATATGTTACTCCACGGATAGATCATTCCTAATCAAAGAACGGAATAGATTTCGGATTAATCGCATCTTTTTTGTAGAACATAATTCCGAATGATGGACAATATTTAGATGGTATGCAACGATTTGATAATCGTTTGAGATAGTTCTAAAGACATAAAATATTCACTTCAGCAAAACTGAATTCTTTAACTATGTTTCTATTCGATAGGCTATATCCAAAGGAAACCAATATATAAAGGTTTATGTAAACAATACAATATTTTAAGAGACTAAATTGATCTAAAAATTGTGATAATTCCCACCTGGTGGGATTCGTAATTCTTTTTACCCTTTGTAAAGAAGTTCTGATCAATCTAATCTTATAAGGTTGCAAGTGTATATCATGTTTCATTACAAATGGATAAGAGATTTCTTAAATATATAATTTCTAAAGCGTAATTTCAAAATAAATGTTTGCATATACATTTAATCTCATTTTATAAGAAAAATATATACCAAATTCGCTCACAATGATGTCATGCATTGAGAAATATTTTTTATTTGGAATGCGACCAAACAAAAAGTAAAGGCGATAAACCCGTAATACAATAATTATAACCAAATCACATATGGCTGATCATAAAACAACAATAATTCACGTACAAGAAAACCAATTATGACATAATATGAGGGAGTCAAAGCAAACAAACAATTAAAGTCAATTCAATTAAGACTAAAGTTTTACATATTTTTTCTTGATTATTTCTTCTAGCCAATGCTATTCGGTGCTATCAATGTAAATCTCTGACCGATCCGAATTGTGCCAAAGATAAAATTGATGCCTCGTCAAATGTGAGGCAAGTGGATTGCGAAAGCGTGGCCAAGCCGGCGACTATGGAACAATTGCAGCCAGTGACCCGTTGCAACAAGGTGGTAACCAGCGGTAAGTGGGCTAAATATTACAGATATAGGCGGATATATAGACACCTTGAATGAACAATTAGATGATGTCATCATTTGAGTATTGAGACAAAAATTGAATGAGTGAGAAAGGCCAACTGTCAATTAACATACGAGCTGAAAACGCACCGCATGCAAATAAACAAAATTGCGTAGGCAGCGCCAAAAACAAAAATATTCATATATATAGTATATATATATAACAAAAACTTGTTAAATATACACAGGGTGAATATAAATCAATGTAAATTTGCTTAAGCAATTGAGTTGTTTATAGATATGAGTCAAATATAAAAATCAGCTGCCTATTTCTGAGGTTTGTAACGCTTGAACGAGTGGAAAATGATTAGCAAAGGGTTTTAGTAGTCGCTACGATCTGAACTTAGAGAGACAATTAAAGTTAATGCTATGAAAATATTAAAGGCAAATTGTTTGTTGTTCTGACTAATAGTTAACTTTTTGTTGGTTCTTACATAACATATACAAATGTCGGACTATAAGTTAAATTTTTGCCATTTTAGATTTCAATTTTAGAGTAAAACTTTACGTATACATTTGAGATATCTCAAGCATCGTTTGGGGCATTCGTTAGAGATAAGCTTGTAGAATGACAAATATTCAATTTGCATGTATGTACATACATATATACAAAGCAAATTTGCATTATACAATCTAAGCTCAAATGCTCAACTGATTCCACTCAAAGCTATGTGAAAACCAGATTTAAACATGATCTTGAATACACAGTTGATGATCTTGAAACCTTAGAAAAAAAGATAAAAAGATGTGAGAATGTAGAATTGAACAGTCTGGCAACCATCTCTCCTTATTTTACTTTGGGTCAAAAAAAAGTCCGTTTGTGTTTGTTAGTAAAATAAAAAACATATCATATTTTTTATCTTTGTCAAAAAGTCTGAACACCACAAACTGTTTTTATTTTTTTGGATGTACATCCTATTGGAGCAGTGTTTGACACTATCAACCTATATACATTCATCGTATCGGATCAATAAACATATACATAAACATACATATACAGTATATGCCGGTTTTAACGATACTCAAGGGACCAGCAATATTGTATCGTTATAGCCGATATTCGTACTAACCGGTACTAAAAAACTTTGTATGAAACCGTTAAAGGCGGTAAATGGTTATGACCGGTGTAGTTATACCGTCATCTAATATATATTATATAGATACAAGAATTTTATTCGAATGAGTTTGTCAAACTCAATGATATTTGGCAATATTTAAGCATTCAAATTTCTCAGATTTTAAAAAGAAAATTTGTGTAAAAGTTTGAATCGACCTAGTAGCTTATACTTAGTTTTCAAAACTTAAAGAATCTTAGGATAAATTCAGCCAGTGCACTTCAAGCACATGGCACACAGCTGGATATACATACATATGTATTGAATCCTTTATTTTGATATCAACATCTAAACACATTTTGGATTAAAAAGCATAGCAAAATTGTCTTACACGATTTCACATTTACACGGTTTGAATTTCGTAAGAAACTTTTTTTCTCCGTGATCTACTATTGACATTAAAATCACGTTCGCAATTTTAATTCGTTATTACATTCAAATAATTTTTAATTTCACTTAACTTGAATAATAATCTTTAAATTTGTAAAATTGTATTATGTGAATAGGAACTTTAATTTTGAACATTGTATAATTTTTCCGATTTATACGGGTTTTGCCTACAAAGAGAAACCTACATATGTATATCTGCCCTGCAATTTCTGACAATTATTAATTATATGTCAAATAGAATATAAAAGTATTGCCATTTAAATTTTTAGTGTTAAGTGTTTGTCGTATCAACAAATTGTAATTAGGGCTCGTATTACAGTGAAAACCTTTTCCTATGGCGTCAACCAACACTTAACGACTTAGGAAGGGCTCCACGGTTGAGTGGCGCAAAGCTCCCTTCGTCGTTCGATGTCATTGTATTTGGACTTTGCCAAACTGTATTTTTTCTTTCGATAATTTTTGCAGATCGTGCCGGTGTAATTGTGTCGCGTGACTGTCACTTTGAGGCCATCGGACAGAAGGACAATGAGTGCACAGTGACCCACAGTCGCCAGGTGGAGAGCTGTTTCACATGCAAGGGAGATTTGTGCAACGCTTCGGCTGCTGCCACTAGCTATTTGGCTTGGAGTGCTGCTGCTACAGTTCTACTGGCCATGTTTGGCTGGCAGCAAATGGCCTACTAATTGAAAATTCCATTAAATTGTAAATTCTGTTATTTTATATTTGGTTTTAATAAAACTGGCGAGAGGAAAAGATGAAAAACTTTTTTTTTGACTTACCTGAGGTAGTGCATACGATCGCAACTTTCCACTAGGTGGCGATGATAATCACTTGGGCTTATATTAATGGTATATGTATTGCCATTCATTAAATCACAAATTACATCCATTGTCAAAAATTGAAAATTCCTTTTGCCTCTTCTACTTCTTCCTTTCAACAATGAGACGTACGAATATGACGACAAAACGGAGACACACAAGAGAAAAAAGCACTGACGCTGAGAAGGGAAAATTTGTTTTCCAAAACGTTTTTTGAAAAACAAACGACTTGGCTGATTACAAATGTTTGTGCCAACAATTTAAAAACTTGCAATTAAACTTTTAAGCCATGAAAAACACAAAAAATAACAGGACAAAATTTTAAAAGCAACGCGCACAGGGACACACTAGAGCTGGAAAAGACTTTGATGGCACTTTCGATAAATCAAAGTATTTGTATTTTGAAAAAACATCGATGATCGATCATCACTAACGATAGTTTTCCCAGTTGGAAACAATCCAACCATTTCATCATACTAGAGCTGGAAATAATAGCGATGGCACTATCGATGAATTGGAGGTGCTGAAAAAAGGTGACACCACTGTTTAGCCAAAACAATCAATTTGAGATGACAAAATCACATAATAGTTGACACGAATGTGTTTCGTGCTTCTAGGCAAATTGCTTTAATTTCGTTTATTTGGACGTATTTTGTTTCTTCGGTTCATTTAAATTAATAATGATTACAATAAAAATTTGTAAATTGTTGCTTATGCTAAAAAGAAGTATAAAAATAGATGTATATAGAATGGGAGATGACAACATTGACCTTAAGTAGGGAATGTTTTTTTTGGGATTCGAAGATTGGACGGAAATTGATTTGCATTTTCCATTAGTTCGGATTTAAGTTATAGTAATAGATATGTACGTAGATTGTAGTTTTTAAGGCACAATAAACTAGTCAGAGATGGCGCGTCTTCTTTCCTATTGCCTCAAGAAGTAGGCCACCAGGCCAGTCGCCAGCGTTCCGAAGAGAACTTGAATCCACCCCAAACGATGTTGTCCGGCTGCATTACAGCCATCCTTGCTATTGCAGGTGCAATATTCCATGAATATGTTGTAGCTACCTGTACGCATCAGACAGAAGCGTTCGTCGCCCTCAATGCCAGGCTCACCCATGTAGGCACAGCTCCTGAAGTATCGCCACTCCCCATGAACCTTTTGACGGATCTTGCGACACATGGTGGGGCGCACTCCGGGCAAATGTTCCAATTCATGGGCCTGCTGACAGTCCGTGATGGCCAGGGTGCTGTTGTCGAAGGGGTCTCCGCATTTGGGATCGCTGTCACTGCGACAATCCCAACATTTGATGGCTTGAACTGAATTGCAAATTGTTGTTTTTTATGCTGTTAGTAACAATTTTTTTTCCTCTGTCAATACGCAGACGCAGCGTCGTCTATTCACCTGTTTGCAATGTGAAGCAGATGAGGAGCACTGCCAGAGCACATTTTTCCAATGTCTTCATGATGTCAAGAAGTATTTAGTCTATGGTTTTATTTAATTTAAACAATTAAAACTAGTTTTGAAACGCTTCTAATTAACAAAAACAATAATGCTAAACACGCCCAAAACACAGTGTTACCAGTAGGTGAATATAAGGCTTTTACTTAATGTGGCAACGCTGAATGGCCACAACGCATGACAAATGTTTGAAAAGATAGCGCCAGCAAGTGTCGCTTGTGACGTCACCAAATATATGCCGTTTGATGATTTGTATATAAAATATCTAATTTTAAGATTAAGATACAGTTTTTATAAATATGTCTGCCACCAGGTGAAAAGTAAGATAGATGGCAGCTTGATTAAAATAATAATCTTCATGACATGCGTGGAAACCCAATATTATGCTCACGCTCTGTGGCTCCCTCTGTGTTATTCACAACGACCTCAGCACCATATCGATACAAGACTCATACAACTTGCACATCACTACTACCAGCTTGAGCTCGGTTTGCTTGTTTTGTTTAAACATTTCGAATTAGTTATTAAATAAAAGCACACAGAACCACCAAATATGTCCCGAGTCGTACGTTGTGCCTTTCTGCTTATCACACTGAGCATCTGCAGTAAGTTTTGGTTTTGTTTTTGGCGTTCAGTTACGAATTTCATGCATTTTACTTATGATTTTGCCTTTGGGTGTGGCTCAAGCCACAAGTGTTTTTTGATTAATTAATTTGAATTTTTTACTTTTAAGGCACCTGGTCAATGCGTTGCTATCAGTGTTCCTCAGATCAAGATGGCAAAGGCCATGATAGTTGTGGAGCCTACAAACCCTTCAATAAGACCGAACACATCTCCATAGAGTGCAATAGTGACGAAAGTTTTATGCCAGGATCGTTCTGCATGAAGGTGGTTCAACAGGGACCTAGAGGATTCATTTGTTAGTACTTAAATATAGTTAAGGATTAATTGCTAATCTATTGTTTGTTTTTAACAGGGGATGGCCGCTGGCGTCAGGTTATAAGACGTTGCGCATCCGTCTCGGACACTGGAATCACTGGCGTCTGCAATTGGGGAGTCTACGAGAACGGTGTCTACTGGGAGGAATGCTATTGCTCTAGTGACAGTTGCAATGGCTCCAACTATGTTAAACTGAACAAAGGTTTACATCTCTTAATCGGTTTCTTGATGATGGCAGCTGCATCCAAATTAATCAGAAGCTAGAAGGAAAAATTACAGGAGAAAGAGAAGGAGTACAACTATAACCAGAAAGTGCCTTTCCCATTGATCCCCTCTCGATTTAGTTTTTAAAACACGCACAAAACACATTCCGTCCACCTGCGATATATAGACAGAAGATAGCACCAATAAGAACTTGTGAACCTTTTAAAATGCAGCAGCAACGGCCACAGTGGCATATATTTCATATTCACTTCATTCATCTGAAGTCATAGGACTTTCCTTTAACATCTGATTCGGTTATGCGCCTTTCATATTAGACAATATATTAAACAGTTTCGATTTTCACTGAAGACCAAAAGTACCTTCAGAGCAACTCAACAATGCCCGTCCCCCAATTTTTTAACAGACCCTTCTGCATAGAATTAGAGGATTTTAGTACTTCAATGTAATTCTAAAAGAACGCTGTTTTATTTTGAGGTTGATATTATTTGGTTCTTGGCGCCTTTCAGAGAATCTAAACAAATCAAACACACAATTTTAATGCCTTATTAGAATAATGGATAATCCTTTTAGAAGTATTTTATATACACACGGTCCCTGGAAATTACAGAGCTCAGCAGAATCTATTTACAGATTGCGCCAGGTACCTAGCAACTACAAAGATCCTCCCGCCCTGAACATTAGCCCAGAAGTTTATTCAAATCGCAGTCTAACTTCTGTCTCAATTTTTGTATTGTTCCGTCCACCTAAAGAAAAAAATCTCACTTATTATTAAAATATACTTTTACAGTCAAATGCAATTTAGTTATCATCTTGGCGTAGCGGGCAACCACTTTGGAGTTGAGTCAGTGCTTTCAGACCAGAGTCAACCCATCCGGCTGAGGGATCCTTGGCCACAGCTGTATACACAATAACGGAGCCATCCTCAAAGGTTTTCATGGCCATGTATGAGTTACCTTCCTCTAGCCAAACGTGTATATCTTCAGGATTTTCTGTTACTGTGCTCACATCATCGTGAAACGAATCGCCGTACTAACAAGTGGAACTAAATTTTTCTGAGGATAGAGGAGCATTGGAGCATTCATCTTACCCACTGTTGATATACGTCCAAAGGCTGATGCTTTTGGGCCCATCTCAAGACCTTCAAGTAGAATCTCAAAAATTTACGTACATTCTCTTTCACCGTAACGGATTCCATTTGCTGAAAGGTGTCCAATTGATTTAGAATACTGCGACACAGCTCGCGATCCTTGGGTCTGCCCAATGTTTGGGAGATGGCTACAGCGATGCGACGCATACCCTCGAATTCCTCGTCCAGAATTTGTTCCCTCTTAACATGTTCGTCACGTAGAAACGTTTCAACTGATGGTAATTTGGGAGCCGTAAAATCTTCCTCACCAAGAAACGTTTCAACTGATGGTAATTTGGGAACCGTGCAACAATCGTCCATAATTTGTTCCCTCGTAACATGTTCCTCACTTGTAAACGTTTCAACTGATGGTAATTTGGGAGCCGTGCAACACTCGTCCAGAATTTGTTCCCTCGTAACATGTTCCTCACATGGAAACGTTTCCACTGATGAAAGTTTGGGAGCCACGCAACACTTCATGGCAGATGGAGGAGTATAAAATTTTGATAGTCTTAACCTAAATTGGAACTCGAAATGGAAAAGTGTACGACAAAATTAAAAAATGTGACATTTATGTATAGTTTCTGAACTTCCTCCATATCAAATTTACTAAGATTTAGTTGTCTCATGTTCTACCACTCAATGTTATTATTTAAATTTGGACAACAAAAGTTCCCGGAGATACTTGGGTTGTTTTACCTGTCCATATCGTGCAATATTTGTCCCCGATTGGGTGGTTTTATATAACTATAGTACTTATTTTTGACTAGTAAATCGTTCAATCTTTTACTCCAAAATATCATTGATGTCAAGTCAAATTTTACACTTAAGTTCTCCGAATTTCATCTTCCTTGAGATATAAACAATATTTCAAATTAAGGTAGTTAAATTTGAGGGTTTTTCGTGACAAAATGTAAAGCAAAGAAAAGCATAAACCATCAGATCGATTTCATAATTAAATCAGATGTTCGTCGAAGTATTACCTTGCATTATTAACATTTCTTAAAGTAGTAGTATTAGGTAGGCTATTACATAACAATAAGGAAAAATATATAAATCAAGTAGGAGTACTGTAGTAGTAGAAGGAACTCACTTTCCGAGGGTATTCAACTAATCTTATGCGATTCAAGGGTTCCGTGTCATCCAGAGAAGTACGCTACAGCAATTTGTAAATGACATTTAAAACCGGTCAAATTTAAACACTTAGTATGAACTATAATTTTTGAAACCATTCCTAAAATCTTCAATATTTTTTTTGATTTGTTTTTATAACATTTATTTTTGATTCATTTCAATTAGTTTTTTTTTTGGTTTTTATTAATTTTTTTGTTTTTATAATACATATACATATGTTAGGGTTTAACATAAACTTATCAGATAATTTACTTTTATTATTTTGTTACTTTTAAATTTGCCACGTTTCGTCTCTTGTTTCTTTGAAATTGCGCGCCTGTTAACCAGTTTATAGTTAAAAATTGTACGCTAAAATTCCTTTTTTGTTTTACACTAAAATCGACTCATTTGCTAGATCTCATATATATAGACATATGTTTCCATATAGAGGTGTATATATACGTATTACGATGATTCAAGAACTAACCGAAACTGTTTGACTACAAGGCAAAGTAAATTTTTGTGTTTCAAGTGCACTGAGAGAAAATGAGAACTAAGTTTTATACGTATATTCTGTTTTTTTTTTTTTGCTAAGGTGCATGATAGATTATGATATAAAATCAAAATGAAAGAAGATTTCCTACGAGGACGCGAAGGCTCTATGAGACTTCCCGGAACTACCACTGTTTCAACTGACCCTGGGTCAGCTAATCCTCCTATTCTTCATTTTTTAAATTCACATTGTCTTGGTAAATTATCTTCATCTTTCATTTTCTTGACGATCCGAACGAAGTGAAAAAATTTGGCTCAAAGATTGATGTGGTCGATGGTTCAAATTATATATGGCCTGATATCGTATGTCGAAAAAGCTGCAACTTAGAGTGGTATTATGAACAACACACTTATACACAGAGAGATATTACGTTTAGGCGGAGCTGGTAATTGTGATCATGAAAATATATGAAATCAAAATTCACTCAGAAATTGAATAAGCCATCTGGAATACTAGAACTTGGTACAAAAACAGACTGTCAATAATCATTTTAAATTTTTTTAAATTTCATTTTAAATCAATGACATTAACGTTTAATAACAAAAGTTTGATTAACCGAAACTAACATATCGTGAATAAACCATGATTTAATTAGCTATGGAGAATTGCATCTTTAAATAGAATCGAAATGAAACACTAAAATTTGGATTTTTTAATGAAATTAAGTACGAATAACCGAAACTACAATAATAGTTAATTCATTTTGAACACCCTAATGGACCCAAATTAAGTACACAAAAAATCGGTTTGTTACAGTTTACCGATTCTGGACTATTAACTAAATACCATATGAGTTCTTAAGTTTTCCACCGATAACTAAACAAATTAAAATACTGAAAAATGATAGGGAAAAATGGAAAGCCTAAACTCAATTATATATTTTCGTTTTCCGATTTTTTCCTGCTCCTAGCGTAATTTAAGAGAATTGAACTAACGTTTTTATCTGTTTTCGGTTTTGTTTTTCGACAGAGACATACACACACACAAACATTATGTAAGTATTTAAGACTAGATTTAAATATTAAGCCATTCCTCTTGCTGTTTGCTAAGACTGCATAAACGAAATCACATTTAGAGCAGAGAAGGAGGAAGAGAGAACCAATCGCGAGATTTCTCAAACCACAATGGGCGTGCGACCATCTAGAGTCTTGCTATCCGTTAGCGTAGAGGATAACGAGCAGGAAGTGTTATTATCTGCTTCCATTATCATTAGTTGATCCTTAGATGGTGGGGGATTATGGAGCTGAACCTGTTCGGTTATAGTGCGTGGATCACTGTCCGAAGAGATGGGCGATGCACTGCCCATAACGGGCGAAGGTGTAAATATGGCATATAGTGAGCTACTCGAAGTGGATAGATATTCCTCCTGATCTTCCTGATCCTCAAGCTCCTCTTCCACTTCCACGTTATGCTGTTCATCCATGGGCGAGTTGACGACTTGAGTCATTATAGTTGCCTCCTCTTCGCTATTGGAAGAATCAAGTAACTCAGCCATGGTCCGATGTAGGCGTATATGTTCCATTTCATCACCCTGATCATTCAGTTGGTAATACAGCTCTAGACCTTGGTCCAAAATTGGAGCAAATAGCCTACGGAATTGTTGTAGTAGAACTGCTTCTTCATCCAATTCCTCTCGCTCTGCTGCTGCTTGGGGTAAATTAAAATCAATTCTATCATCCAGAACTTCTATTAGTCCCTCAACACATTCTATTGAGCAATCTTTAACACTTCGTTGACCGCGTCAGACTTTGCCCGCTTTGGGCGATTTGCATTTCGAAGGCGTGGCTCTGCCAAAAGAAGAAAATGTAGAAGGTTTAATTATACTTAGTTTCACTAAGAGGATAATCCTGATCCTACCCGCCACCGCCTCCGCCTCCACTACTAGTCTCATCCTTGCCCGTTTGCGTTTGTGCAGTTGATACCTGACTCTTGCTATATGGCGCCTGGAATGAGGTCGATGTTATCGTAAAATAGCCACCCGGTTTCGGTTTCAAGTGTCTATTATTCATCTGCATATGCACAGTCTTCATGAACTCGATTTGATGGGCCAATTTTTGGATTTGTTCCTAATTTTCACATAGAAAAATTACTTAAAATTTTATTGTTTTCTGTTTTGGATTTCTTACCTTCAGTTCCTCATTCTCTTGGTATAGATCGGGTGATTCTTCTGGCACTAGACCCACTCCGTTAAGTGAGAATGAAGCGGTTATGCTTCTCACTTTGGCCTTCTGATCCCATTTATCGCCTTGTCCTTTATAGACACGCAAGATTTTCGGACCAAATACCAAAGCAATTGTGGTTGTCGTCGATAGTTGAGTGCGTACAAAGCCCAAAAGGTATTTGTAATCGGGTCCAGCATTCGGAAATAGCATGACACTAAAATGAAAAGTAGAAAGAATATTTTCGTAAAGATTATAAATTAAAATAAAATAAACAAGACTAAAGAGATAGTCCCTGTATACGCCTAGCTATATCCATTGTTAGATTTTAATCTGTTATAATTTATTACAAAAAGATCGTTGCCATTCCTAAACTAAACTAAAATTATTGCAACAACTTAAATTGTTTCTTTGTCAATTGTCTAATCTGACCTAGTGAAATTTGTACCTTTTATTTAAAAACAAGTTGAGCTAACAAATTGAATTAATTATATATAATTTTCAATTTCCTGAGTTCTCGCATAAGGACGCAAACAAACAAGAGGGGCAAAGAAGAGAGAACTTAAGCCAACACAAGAATGTCCTGTGAATGTCTATGTAAACACAAAAGACAGACAAGAATGAAAAAAAAAGGAAAGAAGGATTACAAGGGAAATGCGAGCGCGCACAAAGCAAAAGAATTTAATTAAAACAGTAGAGGAGATACGGTAGTGGGGAAGGGGAAGGGGAGGTAATTTTGGGGAGCCGGGGCTATAAGCAACATTCACTTAATGGGCTTGACGCATGGCTTACACTTAACAAACATGAATGAAATGTGTCTCTGTCAGGGCGTTGGATTTGGGGATTGGACTTACTGGAATGCCACCATGGCTATATTCACAATGGCGATATTATAGATGGCATAGGAAATCAGGCGTGCTTCATTATAGAGACTCTCGGCATTGCGCACATTATAGCAAACACGTATGCCCCAGGCCAGAAAGAAGACCTCACCAATGGCCAGACTGTGATCCCACCAATTGTAGGAGCATTGCTTGAATTTTAAACGACTTTGATCGTAGATCTGCAAGATATATCAAAAGCTATAGCTATAATATCACTTCATAACTGATTGTGAGGCTTGTCTACTTACCACCTCGGCAGTGGGCGTGGCCGATATGGTCCAAGTACCCAAATAGATAAGCATCACCAAGAGAATTGGCACCATCCATTGCAATAATTGTTGATCATTCAGCTTGATCTTGTGGGCCGATTTTACGCGATAAGTCAATGAGACTCTGTAAAGGGATATATATATATATTCCTTAGTATATATATATTCCGATTCCTATGATTTAGCTTACCGCCAGGTTTTCATTAGCAACGATGTGTAGGTTATGCAGAATCCCATATGTCGAGTCCATTTCGTTACAATGCACCAACTGGTGTCCAAATATGGGAATATGGCAACCATCTAGAAAATCGGAAAACATCAGAAAATTGTTTGTAGTTAGAAAAAAAATATTATGCTAATCATCTGAAAGGGATTCTGTTGTAGAAACTTTTTTTTGAATAGTATTAAAAGCTGATTTCAAAGCAGAACTTAAAATATTCTATAGTAGAAACCACTTTACTTACTTTAATTAATGCTTAAAGATTTGAAAACTTACATCTTCAAAATATCGGTTCCAATTTCTAAAAAATTGGATATTTTGATTTCTTTTATCAGAAAAATTTTAAACTGGTTTCTTGTCATATAAGAAAGAGATAATTCTACAGAAATATATCTATACAGAAGATTTCACCTTTAGAAGATTTCCTAATACAAGAAAAACAAGAATATCACATATATATATTTTTTATAGCCCTATATATGTTTAACAAAATTGAAACTGAAATAGTGCATTCTTTTAAAAAAATCTGTTTTATTATCTTAACATTACGTATCACGGATTAACATAAGTACAGAGAGTCTATTTCAGATGTTCTACAAACATAAGATTTGTTTAAAACAACTAAGAATGAGAATCCGTTCATGGTATAGATTACAATGTTATATTATAAACTAATTCCGTATTAATAATCAAAATTAGATCTTTTTGTAGAATAGTGACCAAAGAACAAATTAAATTTGTATAGAACTGATGCAAAAGGTGCATCTAAGGTAAAAAATAAAATTATACTCGTAATAATAGTAACAATCAAAATGATTTATAGTCTGATTATAGCTTCCCACCCGTGGGCTGTGTGATTATTTCATTTCTCCCATCACCAATTCCAGGCGAGCCCTCCTCCATGGCGCCCAGAGCCAAGGAGCTATCCATTTGAGATATATCCTTCGATCTCCTGACCAAAGGCGTGGTGCACTGCACGCAATTCTCCATCCCTGGTGTATATTCTTCTATTTGTATGGTCGTCTCGAAGAAACGATATCGTTTGTGTATCAAGTTAGTGGCCTTTTCCAAAATCAACTGGGGATCGGCATCAGTGTCAATGGCTAAATGAGCTGAGAGAGCCACCTTATTGATGCTAATGGCCCAGATCCTTAGATTGTGCACATGCAGCACACCATCGATGGAGAGGAAAGTCCGTTGTACTTCCTCATAGTCCATATAATCAGGCGTGGCCTCCATGAGGACCATAAGAACATCTCTCAGAATCCGAAAGGTAACGAACAGTACAATGATGGAGAAGAAAAACGTGCAAATGGAATCGATCATTGCCCATTGAGGCACAAAGAATATAATGAGGGCGGCTATAAAGACTCCAACGCTCTGGATCATATCGCCAATTACATGAATGACAGCTGCTCGAACATTGATATTCTCCGGATGTGTTTCGTGGACCCACTGACGGGAAACGGACGTACCCACCAGGGCTGGAGGATCATTCGTGTGCTTAATGCCCATCTCGCTCAGCTCAGTTCTCTTAGCGCTGGCACTAACGAAAGTTACCCCTGATTCTTTGGACTTAAGACGAGGTTGTCGTCCGGCTTCGGAAGGATTGTAAGGGGAGTGCGAATGTCCATGGGTTAGCTGAACGGCCATTATGATATTCACCAAGATGGCCAAGGCAGATGTTATTAGCATTATTTTTGCATCCACCTCATGCTGACCTGTCCACAGGCGTTGAAAAGCCAGCCACACAAGAATTCCTAAGGAAATTTATAAGTAGAAAATTGTATCTTATGATATCATCTCTCTTTATGATATGATGTGATGCTCCCACTATGAACTATTACATTTTGGTGACCCCGACGTGACATTTACATTTTTAGGTATCAAATTTTTGGTGACCCCGACGTGTTTGGTTGCTATTCGGCTAATAATTTAACATCGAGTAGTTCTAAATATACAATATGAAGGCAATTTGCGAAGTTTGTAATTAAATAACTAATTCAAATTATTAAGTTTCAAAATTTTAAAGGCAATTCTGCGAAAGATAAAATCGTTTGATGTTCAATAGGTCTTAATCCAAAAATTATTAAGATCTAAAAGATGATTTTATAACTAATTCTTAGAACAAAACTATATCATTTGTTTGAGTTAAATTTGGAGGGTAATGACACTAAAAATGATTCTCTATTAAGATCTAAA
This sequence comes from Drosophila sucinea, assembly GCA_018150745.1. NCBI lineage: Eukaryota > Metazoa > Arthropoda > Insecta > Diptera > Drosophilidae > Drosophila > Drosophila sucinea. Next base: position 589,859 of record JAECWP010000124.1, on the reverse strand, counting down.
AGATGAGTTCCTTAGCTAAAAACTATGAACTTTGTATACCAATTCCATATATGCTTAAAAAAACTACCCTGAAAAGATATTTCCTCCCTATATATAGCTATTCTAGTACCGATCAAACTAGATTCTTTCCAACTTTGTTTCAAGTTCCATCTCACCTGTAATCACCCAAATGAAATAGACTGAGATCATGGCCCCAATGACCTCCGCTCGATACCAACCAAAGCTCATGCGTTGGGTCGATGGCCTGGCACTGATGAACAAGGCGAATAGCGAGATGAGAAAGCCAGCCAAATCGGTGAGAAGATGGGCGGCATCTGTGGCAATGGCCAGACTATTGGATAAAATACCACCAACAATTTCGGCCGACATAAAGAGGACACAAAGGACGCAGGCAACGATCAGTTTGCGGCGAGCGACCCTATCGATGCCCTCATTTCGCTCATAGTGACAGTGATCCAACCATCGGGTGGTTATATGACTGTGACCCGTAATGGTCAAAGTTTTCATAGATTCCGTATGAGGAAGTTTCTCCACAGTAGTTGATTTCTTTTCCTCCTCTATTTCGATGTGATTTTGCCTTTCCTCTGCCGTGACATTCAAATCTGAAGGAGGTGCAGATGCCACTTGGGGTATTGTTGGTGGTCCTGGTTTTGGCTCAATTATTGGAAGCGTAATTTCCTCTTGGCGCCGATCTACTGTGATACTCTTTAGCTCTTCAGGATTGGTTATAGTGCCGGCTTCTGCTGTCGTCTTCTTGACTGCACCACTATCAGATTCATAGTTCAGGGGGCGACGAAAAGGTCCTGCGAGAATATTTATAATTCCCGCTTGATTCCTAGTTGTGGCGAATTGTGGAACCATTAGTTTCTCCGTTCTCTCATCTCTCTCTAAATGGGAGTAAAGTGGAACTGCAGCGGTCTTAGTGCCTATAACTTGAGTGTCGCCCCGTGATGGTGCAAACTTTGGCTTGGAGGCAGCCTCAAGTCGTTGCCATTTCAATTGCATATCCAGGGTGATATCTTCCGGAGTCAATGGAGCTGTGAGGGAATCCTTCAGCAGTTCCACTGGAGAAGCTATTTTAGATGCATCATTCTCTTCCTGCTGCTCCGCTTTCTCCAGACTATCCGATTTTAGTACACAAGTCTCTTGTAGTTTCTCCTCCCCTGACATTTCCATCTTAGGAGGAGCATTCCGAGGAGTGTATGGAGTTTCTTGTAGATTGCTCTTTGACTCCATCGACTTTAGTTGGTGGAATTCCCTCTGCTTTGCAAACCTATCTATGTACTGCTCCAGCCTCAGTTTCACCTCTTCCTCCTCCTCGTCATCGGACTCGTTTCCATCTTGCTTGTAACGTCTATGAAAATGTCTAAGTCTATGCTCTGAAATGTCGGGTATTTTGACCATTTCTTTAAGGGCCGCTTGCATTGCGGCTTCATCTTCATCACTCTCCGAATCGGAACTGGGTGGACCCAAATCCTCGCCACGTTTTTGTGGTGGCTTCCCCTTCTGGCCGCCGCCGCCCTCCTCTCCATTTTGGCTCATATCCCCAAAATGAAAAATCTCTCTCTCAGCTCACATATAGAACACTTTTGATTAGAAAATCTCGTTATGTTTTCCTCCCCCTCATCTTTCACTTTCTCTCAGTTTGTGTCTCTATGAACAACCTCAATCCTTAAAAACCTCTTAACCCTCATTTGGTGTTGCTGTTGTTGCTATTGTTTGTGGTATTTATGTGTCCACTGCGGAAAAGATGTGGGGAAGATGGGTCGGAATGGCGCTGCTTGGGGAGTAAGTGGCTTTGTTGTTGACAACATAATTGTGAACAAGTGAGATAATGGTAGAGCTACACAAGAGAGAGAGAGAGAGAAGAGACAGAAAGCATTCGTCTTACTGAACTAGGAATACTCTACATTTTTATATAACTGAAATAAATCACTAAATATTTTTCTTCAATTCAAGCACGAGCCGAATTCTTTTTTAAACTAAATTCAGGAAATGTTATCGATTAAGTTTTACGCAATCGATTGAATTCTTCAAATCGAATCTTTTTCTATACCTTTAGAAAGGTTAGTAACCGAAATCTGCAATGAAATAGCGAATTTCGTTTTGAGAAGCATTTTTTTTTACTTTAAATTATTTTGAATTATGATTGAGATCAAAATTGCTCAAACCATTCAAGAATAACCGAAACGAAGCCGTAACTCCAACTAATTGATATACCCAAAACGGTTTTCTATTAAATGGAAAATTGAGTGAAAACCCGAAACCATAATAATATTAATGCTGAGTTAAAAAATTGTACGACAGATAACCGAAACCCGCTGTATTTAGGATAGCAAGAATTAATAATAACCGAAACGAAAAGGAAACCACAGCCCACTATAATGAATAAAACCAATTTACAAAGACCAATTTATAATGTTTAACTAGTCCGAGTAATGAACCGGATGGATCTTTTACGGTTTCCAATGGTCCATAATATCCTTTAGAAATAACCATTTTGATGTGCTGAGTATGCGTATCTCTTATTAGTCATTTAATACCGTTATCAGAGTAGATATCTTTATGGTTATTCATTCTGAAATGCCTTGTTTAACAGGTAATTGATTACGGTTACTCAAAAAGCTGTTACCAACGCCATAAGCCAAACCCATATACTCTCCACGTCCACGTGCGTTTAGAAGGTGGCAAGGGCATAAAAGCCGCATTTAAAAGCATATAAAAAGGGATTTTATGTTGCAGACCTGCTTCACACATATGGGTTAATTACTACAATGAGACCACAACACGACGAACCCAGATCCTTTGTCACATTAGCGAACATTGTTGACACCCTTTTTTGCTTTCACTTTTCCATTCACTTTCACTTTTACTCTCACACTCACTCTCACTCACCTCTAAATACATGATGGCGCAACCAATCAGGGTAATCATCAAAAATATGGGACTAGCCACCTTGAAAACCTTGACACGACGATGTCGGAAGAGATAACCAGCCAAAATGAAAGTTCCACAAGCGCATCCAATCGAAATGGTCAGCAAGGATATTCTAAGGAAAGATGTAATATTGAGATAGGATTATTTATCAATTTTATTTCTCTCGAGACTTACCTGAACGGCCAATGGAAGTTGGCCAAGCAAGGCTCCGGCCCGGTGCACTGGTCACAACCGGGAGCACAGGCCAAACATTTGAATACATCCGTATAGTAATTGCTTATATTGTCCTGATGCTCTTGCCAGGCAATTTCCATAATGGTGCCATTGAAGCCATCGGGATGACGCAAGGAATAGTATCCACGCTTGCACAAGCACTGATAGGAGCCGCGGGACCAGCTGCTGCTAGTTAAAGCGCTTAGTATTTTACCCCCCGTTATTGTCGGTGAATCCAAGTTCGGACTGGGCTGGCGATAGTCGCACTACAAAGGAAAATGAGAGAAAAAGGAAATGGAATATGTTTTAGAAGAGCTTTCGCTTTGAGAAGCAACAAAAAAAAAATCCTTGAAAAATCAACGATGTAATTTCCAACTTAAGAATTAAGCATAAAATGGTCGGCGTGGTATTTATCGTCTCAGAAACAACAGAGCCAAATTTTATTCTGATTGTAAAAGTCTTTCACTGAACCAGAGTTCCTTTCTGTTATCAGTTCTGTAGTTTGATAAATGCTGTCTGAACTTACCACCATGGAGTTGCGATGGCATTTGTGGGAGCCATGAAAAGCCTGCAAGTCATTTATGAAGTCAATGTCGGTAGTAATCAGCTTACTGCCGCCGCCGCCTCCTCCTCCCATTCTGCCTTGAGGTCGTCGCAGCATCATCATTGTCATCAGTTTCTTTTGATGGCCACTCGATTGGTAAGAAGGCAATCCGCTCATGCCGCCCTCACACTGATTCACCCTCAATGTGGACACATTGATGTCGATGCTAATGAAGCCACGCAAGCCATGACGACCACTCGGCGGTATGGCAATGCTGTAGGACACTAGCCATTTGCTCAATGCACAAGAGAAGTATGGATATGTCCACCAGCCTTTGTAATAGTTATTCGGTGGGCTTGGCGCAAATTTTGGGGAGCGCAGACTGGGTGAACTGGACTCATCATCAAACCTGGGAGCACATAATACAGAACAAAATGGTTATATTAATTAAAACACTATTTTGGCAACAGATGGCCCAGAAGCGTCACTTGCTGGACACAAAAGCAAGACCTAGACCCTGAATCTAGAAATATTTAATTAAAAAAAAAAAAGTATGTAACGCTTTTGTATATATTTTTTATGTAGTTTTTGGAGAGATTTCTGTTAGCTTTCATTCTCAAATTTATTTTAACTCGTTGACCAATAAAGGGATCATTGAAAATGAGTGGCACTAAAAAGTTAAGTCTTAATTGACCCATCCCTAAAAGCTCTAGTTAATCTTTATTTCTAAGTGGATCGTCAATAACAGCGAGTAATTGCTATCCACTTGTAACTGGCCACTCGTTATAAGTCTTTTGTTACTATACTTATGGTTACTTATCGATATTAGTCACTCGTTATTAGTGACTAGTTATTAGTCACTAGTTTTTAGTCACTAGCTATTAGTCACTCGTTGTTATTTAATATTTATTTGTCACTCGTTGTTATTCAACTATTTTTAGTCACTCGTTATTATTTAATCTTTTTAGTCACTCGTTATTTGTAACACGTTATAAGTCTCTAGTTAATAGTCACTCGTTATTTGTAACACGTTATAAGTCTCTAGTTAATAGTCACTCGTTATTAGTCACTCGGTTTTAGTCATTCGTTGTTATTTAATATTTATTTGTCACTCGTTATTATTTAATCTTTTTAGTCACTCGTTATTATTTAATCTTTTTAGTCACGCGTTATTATTCAATCATTTGTTATTAGTCACTCGTTATTAGTCACACCCTATGAGTAAATCGTTATTAATAACTCGTTATTAGTAACTCGTTATTTGTAACTCGTTATTAGTCACTAGTTATTAGTCACTCGGTTTTATTCACTCGTTATTATTCAATATTTATTAGTCACTCGCTGTTATTGGTTGTTAGTAATTTCTAACTATATGACTAGTTAGTTTAATTAAATGTAACGTGAATAAGAAATATCAAAGGTCTTATTAAATCAGTATCAGTATCAATATTTCGTTGCAGTAGATTTTAACACTTAATGGTAAACCCATTCTTTCGAATCTAAGGTAGTTTAGCATCAGGAACTGCTAGCCTAAATGGTCAACAATTTCCGTTTATTACAATTGAGAACCGGTCCTGTGGACGCTTACCATGGATAGCTGTTGGCTGGCTTTTTGCCAATTTGCAATCCATCCTCATTATAGCGTTGGGTTTCACCCTCGCCCAAAACTTTATCCTGGCTGGCCTTCACCCACCACACATAGGATTGCACTGCTCCATTGGTTAGATTCAAAGCCAAAATCCGTGCACCAGTTATGAATTCATCTGTGAGCAATCCCTTGGCCAAGGCATCCGAGAGTCCTGAAAACAAAAAAAAAAAACACGAAATGGAATGAAATATTCTCTTTAAAGGATTTTTTTGGTCTAGGAAGGGAATGGGAGAGCTGTGGATAGTTTTCATTTTACATGGGCAACCTTGAAACAGTCATTAAAAGTCTCCAACAGCCTTGTCAACCCTCTTCCCCGGACGTGCATCCCGTGGCCAGACTTTGCCTGCGGAATACCATGATTAATATGCCAGGCCGATCCCAGTTTTCATTCCCTTTCGGTGCGTGTGCTGTTGTCTGTGTGTGTGTGTGCGGCAGTGCGGTTGTGCGGCTGTGTGTGTGTGTGTGGGTGGCTGTCAAAAGCTAATATTTTTCGCCATTGCTTTTCCTGTTGTTTGACTTCATCCCGCTCCACAGCCAGCAATGAGAATTGTTTACAAAGTAAACTTATTTAAATTCGATTACCGCAACTTCCGTTTTTATTTTTTATTCTTCCGTTTTTATGTGTTTTTACAATGTTGCTTTTCCTTCTTCTCGCATTCTGTGTTTTTTTCTTCTGTTGTCTTTGCTAAGTTTTGCTGTTGCTGGCCAGGTGCCTTTACGGTTTTAACGTTTCTTCTTTTGTTCTTAGTTGGTAAAACTTTTCCGTATGTATGCTTATGGGAGGGCGAGTGTAAGTGTAAGTCTGTGTGTGTGTGTGCGAGTATGGGCGTGATCCTTGGCAGAGACATGTGCCAAGAGTCAGATCCCCAACTTGATGATGATAAAACTACGTCGAAAATAGTAACGATGTAATTTCCAACTTAAGAGTTGAGCATAAAATGGTCGGCGTGGTATTTACCGTCTCAGAAACAACAGTGCCAAATTAAGGTTTTCACTGATTGTAGAAGTCTTTCAATGAACCAGTTTCCTTCTGTTATCAGTTCTGTAGTTTCATTCATTTGATAAATGCTGTCTGAACTTACCACCATGGAGTTGCGATGGCATTTGTGGGAGCCATGAAAGGCCTGCAAGTCGTTTATGAAGTCAATGTCGGTTGTAATCAGCTTACTGCCGCCGCCGCCTCCTCCGCCCATCCTGCCTTGAGGTCGTCTCAGCATCATCATTGTCATCAGTTTCTTTTGATGGCCACTCGATTGGTAAGAAGGTAATCCGCTCATGCCGCCCTCGCACTGATTCACCCTCAATGTGGACACATTGATGTCGATGCTAATGAAGCCACGCAAGCCATGACGACCACTCGGCGGTATGGCAATGCTGTAGGACACTAGCCATTTGCTCAATGCACAAGAGAAGTATGGATATGTCCACCAGCCTTTGTAATAGTTATTCGGTGGGCTTGGCGCAAATTTTGGGGAACGCAAACTGGGTGAACTGGACTCATCATCAAACCTGGGAGCACATAATACAGAACAATTTGGTCATATTAATTAAAACACTATTTTGGCAACAGATGGCCCAGAAGCGGCACTTGCTGGACACAAAAAGCAAGACCTAGACCTGGAAACACTTAATTGAAAAATGCACACAAAAATTTTAGGTATGTATGAAAGTGTATATATTTTTTATGCAGTTTTTAGAGACACTTCTGTTAGCTTTCTTTCCTAAATTTATTTTAGATCGTTGACCTTTAAAGGGATGATTGAAAATTAGTGGCGCTAAAAAGTTAAGTTAGTTCTAGTTAATCGTTATAAGTAGTAGAGTAATTGCTATTCACTAGTAACTAGCCACTCGTTATAAATCTTTTGTTACTATACTTATGAATACTCAATATTAGTCACTCGTTATTAGTGACTAGTTATTAGTCACTCGTTATTAGTCACTCGTTATTAGTCACTCGTTATTAGTCACTCGTTGTTAGTCACTCGTTATTAACCACTCGTTATTAGTCACTAGTTATTAGTTACTCGTTATTAGTCACTAGTTATAAGACACTCGTCAATTTTTAATTTTTATTAGTCACTCGTTATTAGTCACTCGTCAACTTTTAATTTTTATTAGCCACTAGTTACTATTCAATCTATTTTAGTCACTTGTTGTAAGTCACACGTTATTATTAACTATTTATTAGTCACTCGCTGTAATTCGTTGTTATCAGGAACTGCTAGCCTAAATGGTCAACTATTTCCGTTTATTACAATTGAGAACCGGTCCTGTGGACGCTTACCATGGATAACTGTTGGCTGGCTTTTTGCCAATTTGCAATCCATCCTCATTATAGCGTTGGGTTTCGCCCTCGCCCAAAACTTTATCCTGGCTGCCCTTCACCCACCACACATAGGATTGCACTGCTCCATTGGTTAGATTCAAAGCCAAAATCCGTGCACCAGTTATGAATTCATCTGTGAGCAATCCCTTGGCCAAGGCATCCGAGAGTCCTGAAAACAAAAAAACACAAAATGGAATGAAATATTCTCTTTAAAGGACTTTTTGGTCTAGGAAGGGAATGAGAGAGCTGTGGATAGTTTTCATTTTACATGGGCAACCTTGAAACAGTCATTAAAAGTCTCCAACAGCCTTGTCAACCCTCTTCCCCGGACGTGCATCCCGTGGCCAGACTTTGCCTGCGGAATACCATGATTAATATGCCAGGCCGATCCCAGTTTTCATTCCTTTTCGGTGCGTGTGCTGTTGTCTGTGTGTGTGCGGCAGTGCGGTTGTGCGACTGTGTGTGTGTGTGTGTGGGTGGCTGTCAAAAGCTAATATTTTTCGCCATTGCTTTTCCTGTTGTTTGACTTCATCCCGCTCCACAGCCAGCAATGAGAATTGTTTACAAAGTAAACTTATTTAAATTCGATTACCGCAACTTCCGTTTTTATTTTTTTATTCTTCTGTTTTTTATATTTTTACAATGTTGCTTTTCCTTCTTCTCGCATTCTGTATGTGTGTGTGTTTTTTCCTTCTGTTGTCTTTGCTAAGTTTTGCTGTTGTTGGCCAGGTGCCTTTACGGTTTTAACGTTTCTTCTTTTGTTCTTAGTTAGTAAAACTTTTCCGTGTGTATGGTTATGGGAGGGAGAGTGTAAGTGTGTGTGTGTGCGAGTATGGGCGTGATCCTTGCCAGAGACATGTGCCAAGGGTCAGATCCCCAACTTGATGATGATGAAACTTTACGTTTGAAAATAGAAACCTGAGAGCTGGAACAATTTTGTGTACGTTTAGTTACTCGTTAACATTTACTTGGCAACAATCTTTTGTCATTCACTAGAGTCTTAATTTTTATATGTGTCGATTGCAGTGACAAGTCTGATATCTGTAGCTACTAAATACGAATCTACCCGATAACTTTGCGTTTTACTTGAAGTTCTAGTAGAAACATCTTTTATCCTATAAAATAAACACTCAATCCTTAGACTTCCTAATCACTTATTTTGGAATGCGGTATAAAAACAACAATTTGTTACAATCTGCATTATAAATGTATATTAAAGTTCCCAATTCTTAAAAGGAGATTTCTTTGCTCACTTTTTGCAGATATAATAAATACTTGTCCATTATTTTCTATATACATTAATGACTAGCTTAATCTACATTCCAAAGTGACAATTGGGTAGCTTTAATTATCAGACAATTTAATATATCAATTCTTTTCCACTTTAAATTCTGGTGCAATAGAAATACTTTTTCTTCATACTTAGTTTAAAATGACTCCTTAAAAACGGTTTAATGTAACATATAACTCATACGCCATGTTGGATACCATATCGTTATGATAAGATACTAAAGCTGTTTTATACTTATGTAAATGCGATTACGAAAATTACGCCAGATTATGGAATAATGCACATTTTGATCATAAATTTATTTTTTTTCTTTAATAGAGAGAAATGTATAGAATTATAAGAATTAGGAAAGGGATAAATACGTTCAAAAAGTTAAATGTATAATTTTAGGAAGTGTTAAAAGATGTTATAATTTTTTTCGGGATATTCTCAGGTAAAAGTTTTTATTAATGACAATGGACTTCTTTTGCTTCGCATATCCTTATCCTAACTTTGCAGTTGCTTTTGAAGGACCTTGATCCGTTTGACAATACATATGAAAACAAATTTTTGGAATCATGTATATTTTTAAGCAAACTGAATAATCTGGTAAATGTAAATTTGGAAAAATTTGTAAGCCGTCTTCGTCCCAAATTTCTATTTATATATGTTTCTTCAAGAATTTCTCATTTGTCGATTTTGTTTGTTGTTTATTGTCAAATATTTGTATTTTTGGGACATATTTTGCTTAGTTGGCCGCATCACCGGCTAACGGGACATTAGGAATGCTTGTCACCCAGTTTAGTTACACATATGTATGTCTGCAGGCCCAAACGATATGAGTTCGGGCGGGGAAAAGGATACTTTTGGCATAAGTTGGCCATTCATCATCTCCATCCATTCTGCAATCTGCCATTTGCCTTTTTTGCACTTCGTTGTACATCATCAATCTAGCACACATTGTTGCTATGTAGTTGTTGTTGTTTCTTGCTTTATTTGTTTTTCCACAACTTGGCCAACAATTGTAACAATTTGAGGGAAAAAATTTGCCCTTTTTGTGTGTTTTGGCTCACTCTCCCTCAGTGTGTGTGTGTGTGTGAGAATGAAATTGGCAATTATTCAAAGTACAGTTCGACATGTTTTTGCTTGTCGGCACGCCAGGTTGCTACTTCTGTTGTTTTTCGTTAGAAGAATAATGAAATTTGGCAGCTATGCGAGAGATTTTTCACTCTCTGTTCACTAAAAATAACTCAAACTATTGAAGAAAGCTTAAATTGACAGCAAATCAATGACAATTGAGAGGGAAAAACCTCAAAAATTTAAGCCTAAACCCTTTTTCATATTTTGCTTTACCTTTTTTGTCACTTTTCAATTTGGCGCCTAAAAGCATGCAATATTTTTTGTTTGCATTTCTCATGCTTTTCTTTCATTTTCCAACTGCCTGTCACGCAATTGATAGCCTTTAAGTGACTCTTTGTATGTGGGTGTGGGTGTGTGAGTGTGTGTGTGTGTGTTGGCCTTCTTTAAATTGGCTTAAATTTATTCGATTTGTGAAGCACTTTATGGCGAATAATTTATGCGCCACATCAAAATTTCAACAGTCAACAGTGAGAAAGAGAAAAGGAAAAAGTGTGTGCAGGCCATAGGGAAAAAGAGAGAACGAGACAGAGCGAGAGAGGACTAAAGAAGACCGAGACAAGTGCCAAAATCTTCTTCAACAAATGGTTGGGCTCCTGTTGCTTCTGACTGAGTTCAACCGGATAATGATGATGACGATGACGATGATGATGAACAACAACAAGAGCAACAAAAGGACACGCAAATTTGCTTTCACTTTATGCGATTTTTGCTGACACGTCGTCGCACCTTTTTCAAGATGGAACGTAAAGAAACACCGACTGCCTGACAGACAGAAGAAAGTGGATAGCGGAAAGTGATAAGGGGAGATGGACGGAGGGGGAGCATAACTCGAGGTCTGGGTTAGAAAATCATGGCCATAAAGGCAACTTGTGCGCTTCAACACTCAGCCAGATGTTGCTTTCTCTCTTATATATTATATTAAGAACCAGAGACTAGATGAGACCGATGAGTTCATTGTGCGTTTTCCCTTTTTCCTTTTGCTTTTTGTTTTGCTCCTTGTTTTTTGCTGTATGTCCTTGACTATATACATACATGACTTACTGATAGCTTTAGCTTGATATGATAATGCACTTAGAACAATTTTATTAAATACACATTTTTACTAGAAATCATTATAAGGAAATAGTCTTAAATGGTTTTTATTGGTTTACCCAATTTTTGATTCGAGAACTAAACTTCTAGCTATGTATATTGCATTATACTATTCTGATAGATCGAATTGATATCCATATATCACAGTATTAAAACCTGTTAATAGTCAGCGAAATGCTTCCTCTTCAGACGGCTTTTAGAGTTCGATCTGGAGAGTCCTTTCTTTATTCCATTGGTATGTAGCTTGTCTTTGAGTATGTGTATTTGAGAACAAACTAAATCTTAGCCAAATTAGCCAAAGGCCTAGTGGAGTTTGGGCCGTTTAATCAAACTTCTATTGGAGAATAGCGCAGAATACACTGCGTATGCCAACCATAAAATGTTTTTCAGGTTAAATGTTTAGACTTGGGTTTACTTTCTTTGACCTTGACATTGACGGAAACCATCTCGAGGTGAAAATCAAAATTTACAAAACTTTTGTCTATGTACACCTCCAACCAAATCAGTAATTATTCTATAATATTGGTTAGATTGGCGGACTGTCTATTTTAGAAAGGATTAATAGTGAATACTTAATGAAACAAATTAAAATTTTAAGCATTTAATTTTAAAAATTAGTATTCCTTAAGGCAACGAATTAAATCTTAAAAAATAAACTTACATTTGCTCAACATTGATATGCATGAGAAGAACTATTTGTTTGCTATCCTCTACACTCAAATCATCTTCAATTATATATTTATGAACGAGAAACATATACTAGTTTCTCGCAGTGTTTTGCCTGCCGCCGTCTGTTGTCAAGGCTTGCCCCTGTCTTGGGGGACTGAGAATGATGGTTTGTGAGCGGTTAGGTGGAAGCTCTCTTGCCATGACAGCCGCGACAGTCATAGGGTTGACAACGACAACCAACGACGCACTTGTGGCGCATCAAGCGGACGCCTTTGCCTTTTCATAACCCAACCTACCAACCAAGCACCCAAACACCCACACATACATACATATACATATACATATACATATATACTGATGTCCCTTGGTTGGGACCCTTGTACTTGGTGCGTATTATATTTAATTTAAAGTTCGCGTTGTGCGTTGTCATTTGCCACATTCGGTTTGCTGTTACTCGCATCTGTGATTTTGTCATGATAAACAAGTGAATGGACCAGAAAGGTACCCAACGAGGGAATGTGTGTGTGTTTGTGTGTGTGAAATTAACATATGAACATATGGGAAATGGAATGAGAGACAAGCATACGACATGTTGTACATGCTTGGACATGTGACAAGTTATTAAGAAATTGTAATGGCAAAAAGTGGCGTAAAACACAAAATTGTCAAGTGGAAAACTTTGACTTGTTCATCCAGTAAATGCTTTTCACTCACCTCCGTGCCTGATAATGCCAACTTCCTGGAGTATCGATGCTGCCAAATCGGCCTTTTGTCTTGAACTCTCATAACGTTCCGAATTGATGGGCACTTTTAAGGGTCGATAGAGCGTGGAGATGCATAATGTACCCAAATTTTCGGTGGCAATATCATGGATGGTCACCAGCGACTGTTCAATGGCCGTCTAGAAGTAAAGAGAGAAAGAGAAGTAAAAAAAAATTATTTATTGGGGAAATTGAGGAAATTTCCTATCAGCTGGCAATCAAAGAAAACTAGTTTTTAAACCGTTTAACGAAACTGAATTTAAACAACTATTTTATACATGTTAAGGCTGACGAGACTTCTTCTGGACTGATTCAGTGCTATTAGACTAAATAAAAAACTACCAACTTAAAATATGAAAGTTCGCTATTTTTGGAAAGGATTTGTATATTTGTAAAAGCTTTTCGGAAAAAATTTATTTAATGGCTTATAAAAACTTGAGCATGCGCTAAAACAATTTAAAGATCCAACATAGAATTATTTGAAGTAATTTCAAATGTGATACCATAATTTTAATATTTATATTTACATAAAATAATTTTTTTTTTCCTATTTTTTTAACCAGTTCCAAACTTATGAAATATATGCTAAGGATCATTTTAAACATCTTATTTTACGCTTCTTTGCTTGATGGCAGTTGGAATTCCAAAATGATTCTAATGACATATCCACACTTTAGGTGAAATCAGTGTTTGGTAAACTTAAACTCCCCTTTTGAGTAAAAAAGAAAAACTATTCGAAACTGATAAAATCAGCTGATGCTCGGTTTCCTTGACTTGAACCCTTTTTTGATTCAATTTGGTTCAGTTGTATCCATATTGAAGTACATTTTACCTATCTGATTTACATATTCCTTTGAATTTTCTATAAATGGCACACAATAATAAAGTTGAGGGGAAGGAAGAAAAGGGAAAATTCCCCTCCACCCACACCCTCTGCTTGTCTATTAGCGTATACCCAAATCATTTTTTTGTTTGCCCAAAACGTGCTCAATTTTTTGTTTTTTTTTCCTCTGTGTTTTTTTTGCGCTCATTTTATGCGCATTAAAAATAAATTTTCGCTAAACAAAATTCATGGTAGGTTAAGTCTTTACAACCGCTGACCGTCTCATGTATATAAGTAGGTACATATATATGTCTGTGTATGTATGTATGTAAGTGTGAGTGTGTGTGTGTGTTGGTCTATGTCCTCGTTGGGAGACCCTTTTATCGTTTGAGTGGAAAATTGCGTTATTGGCTTTTCTTCCTTTTGTTCTATGTGTAAAGCGCGCGAGGCGACTTTAAATTGTTGGCAAATTCAATGAAAAACTTTTTGGACTTGGGCAGTTTTAAGGAGTTCTTTCAAACAGAGTCTCCTCTGAGTCTGTGTCTGTGTGTGTGTGTGTGTCTATTGTTTTGGCATTCTCTTTGTTTATTTGTTTGTTGTTTGATGATAAGACAAAGAATGAAGTTTTTGCTTGCCAAGTTGATTTTGACAATGAATAAATGGATGGTGGGAATATTTTTTCAAGCCTGGCCACAAGGAAGTGCACTTGAAGCAGTCTTCAATTTCATATTTTTACTTCTTAAAGTAGGAATACATGTAATCGTATTCAATCAGTGCCTCAATTGTGAAAGTTTTGTGCTTTTTATCTCTATGTGCAATCCAGTCAGCAGGGTGCAATCGGGTACACTTAACTTCACTCTCCTCTGAAACTAGTCACTATTTATAGCTTCTCATTAGGGATTCAGCTTGGCTTGGCTGTGGGTCTTAACTCTTGTGGCCTTAAATTGGCACACGCTAGATAAATAAACTCTAAGATATGCTATAGAATTTCTTGAGATTATGCTTTGAATAGCTTTGCAGGTGGTCTGAACTAAAAATAGGATAAGGGAAGCTTTTCTTTGATTCCCTAAGCCAACTTGGCTAAACATGCCAATCCAAAAAAAACAGTTGTGGTCATCAAAGATGATGTTGTTGAAGCCCTACCCATTGATGAATTACAGAAGCTATATTTAAAAGGGAATTGCGGTGGTTTCATTCTGAAAGTCATTTGAATTGGTTAAAAAGAAAGAAAATGTAAATGAGCCACAAAAGTAACTGTCTATATTTAAACCAATTATGAGTATTTATCGCATTAGAGCCGATTCGCCACCTTCAACTTAAGAGCATTCATTCATCCTCGATTAACTTAACCCATTAAAAAATCAACCAAACAATTTTGTTCATCGATTATCCGCTCATTGTGTGCCAGCAGCCTCTACTTAAGTGCACTTAATAATTTGCCAAAGGGAATTCCAATTAAGCTTGAGTAAATGTGGAGAAACATTTAAGTGAGTTTTTGAGGTGCAAACATGCAACCAAAACAGAACTCAAGTACATCTTATGCTCCTTATTTCAATGGCACTTAACGCTATTTGCTGCTTTTTACGGTGGGTCGAAAAATTAGCACTGTGCAAGAGACGCAGAATTTTTGACTAGAGTGTTTATATTGACTTAAGCTTCCAATAGAAGAAAATAATATTTTGTAACTACAAACTAGTGTGGTGGTGGTCTGTATTAAATATTCCCCAAGTTTTTTTTAGACTAGACAAAAAGAAAATCAATATTTATCAAATCTAAACGAAGCGCCACACATATTTCTTCTTTCATTTAATATCTAGTTTACTTTAAAATTGTTGATGTTTAAAGCCAAAAAACCATGAATGTGAAATGTTCTCCATTCGTTCATAGGTTGGTTGGTTGGTCTACTTATCGCATGTCTCTAAACCAAATGAGCCAAAATTAAGCTTTTAAGCAAAAGACAAACGTTTCGCCTTTGTTTCAAAAAGTGTGGCTGCATATTTTTGGGAAAGAAATTCCAAACTTCTACTCTGTACTCGGACTTACCCGCATCACTGTATTTCCATCACCAATTCGCACAATATTTTTAAATGGATCCTCAAGTGGTGCCTCCCACTTTGTTGAGGATTTACCACCACCTTCTCCTGCCTCTGACGATGATGTTGATGAAGTAGCTACTGCTGCTCCTGCTGTTGCTGTTGTTGTCGTCGAGTTGCTGTTGCTGGTTGTTTTTCCTATTGCCGATGCTGCTGCTGTTTGAGTTTGTGTCGCTGTTGTTGCCGTTACAGTTGTTGCCTGTGCATGTTGGGTAAGTGCCAGCAGCAACATCATCATCAGCAGCCAAGTTTTTCTTACTGAAGTAGTTACGGACACTTGTTGCCACTTCTTTCTCTTTGCCTGCTTCTGTTGCTGTCCCTGACAGATTCTTTCGCTTCTTCCTTGGCCTTCTGCCGGCCTTTCGGCGTCCATCTGCTTGAGCCTTCCTGCATTTAGAATGCATTTCATTGTTGTTTTTGCATTTGCAACAACTGCAAAGAGTGAGAGAAATGTGTAGATGGTGAAAAGCATTTGTTAGCACAATTTTCTTTATATTTTAAGTTCTTCAATTAAAGTTTTAGTCTTACAAATTGCCGCTCAATTAAACCTCAACACCTTTTAGCCATGACTGAAAAGAATTGAAAAGATGGGCAGGAGACCATAAATAAATTTCTGAAATATTTATTTATGGCAACTTCATTGAAAGTCTGGGCAAATGGCCTTATCTGTCTGTCTGCCTGTCTCTCTGTTTACCTGTGTTTTCCTGCTCTACATACATACACACATATATCCAACTCGTAAAATAAATGCAGAAAAGGCGTAAATAAAAGAAAAACAGGCGGAAATACATCTACGCCTTCGCCCCATTGCTTTTTCACTCGAGTGAAAGCAAACGAAATGTAAATATCAAATAAAAAAACATGCGAAATATATATATATATATATTCCTACATATGTATGTAACATGTCTTTAGCTGAAAGCAAACTAAATGGGTGAGGTTAGTGCGTCTGGATTTCAGTTGGCCACATGGCCTGAAGGATGGCTTGTGAATTGTGGAGTGGTGTGTGGTAGCAGAGCAAGGCTTTCGCTTTCTGCTCGAAAAAAAAAACAGAAAAGTTGTTTGCTTGTCATAAAAATGGTTTTACGAAAAGTGGTAACTTGTGCTACTGCTCCTGCTGATGATGATGGGCCTGTTCCCATTTTTATTTGCAAAGCTTTTAAAATAAAATGACTGTCATTTGTAAAAAGAAAGTGGGAGAGAGAGAGAGTCAAATAACAACCAACTAACGATTGATACACTTTAAGGAGAAGTCGCAAATCAAACTGACTTTCAATAAGTGTGGCTGCATATTCTTCAAATCGAAATGGCAAATACATTGCAAATACAAATTCGTTGGTATAAACATCAATTCTAAATTTGTGCAAATAGCTATAGATATTAATCTCTAATAAACAACATCTCGCAAGTTTTTTGTATTATATAATAACACAAACAATATATTCAATAAAATTGATCAATTTTTATAAAAATCAAGTTTGATTTTTTATTATTTAAGTACATTAGACTAGAGAGTGACATGATCCAAATCCATACAAGGTGTTTGAGTATTATATTTTATTTTTTAAAAACATTTTTCAAGTTTTTTTGAAAATAAATAAGTCTGAACTGGTTTGAAAAATATGAATTAGCATCCAAACTGTTAAATCAAATTACCAATATTAAGCCTCAACAACTCGACTTTAGTTTTAACTGCTTTATGTGGATTTTTATATATATTGTATAATGTAGTAGAATGCAGAGAACTACTTAAATATAACTATAGCCTACTTTTTTGAGAAAAGTGTGGTTGCTTATTTCATCAATTTCATAAATTAAAATCGTTTCCAAATAGTCTTAAGATGGATTTTATTAAATAAATAATTAAAAGAGTAAGAATAAATCAAAATCATGCTTAGACTAAAATTTGCAAAACAAACAATTTTCTAAATTCATGAAATTAAATTTTCACAAAATTTTTATAAATATGTAACTTTTGTTTATTGAAATCTACTTTCCACTAAAGTTCAAGCACGGAATGCTCAAAAGCTACAACTTTGAAAACAAAACAAGTTTCATTTATTGAAATATTTCATAGTGAAACTTTCGTTCACAACCCACAAAAAAGGTTAAACACGAACACTTTAGTCTAAATCCTGTTCCCCAAACCGATACAAAAATTTTGCTAAATATGCATGAAAGAGTCGAAAAATTGCTCAACGAAAACCGCAACATAATGCAACACAATATTAAAATTGTCCCCAGAAAAAAGTTTAGTATATGTAAAAGAATTATGTATACATATATACACAAATGTATGGTCATATATCCTGGTCCCATCCTGTCATGTCCGGTAGAGATTTAGAGCGACTTTCGTTGTGTGTTTATTTTTGCAAACAAATAAAAGGAGAACAGCACAAAAAAAAAGGATAAATAACACAACTGGCTACCATGTTCAACAACATTTCCTATGAACACCCACACACCCACACACGTTCTATCCCCCCATTCACTCACTCTCCCCACATCCCCCGTTGGGAGTCAATCCTTTGGCATATTGCTCGTATATTCCTTCAGCATCGTTGCGTTTTTTTGCGGCTGGCTGCTTAGTCATGCTGATGATACGCGAGAGAACATTTTTTGTGCTCACTGTAAACAATAAATATAAACATGCAAGAAGATGGCGATGATGGCAGCAGGAGCAGAGGAGACGTGGTCCCCTTCATAATCCTTGGCATGTTGTGTGTATTACGTGTGGGTTGTCAAGTTCAAATAGCTTGGCAAATTGTTCATATGAATAAAAGGCCACCCGAAAAATGAAACTCTAACCACTTCTTTTTGTTTTCGGTTAAAATCAAGGAAAGCGAACATTCTTTTTTTCTAGAGAAAACTGTTGAACAAAGATCAAACACTAAATCCAGATAGTCGTAATAGGGTGACGAAACTTATGAGAAAACAGAATTGAAGAGTTTTTTAGAGTTTTCCGAAGGTCTAAAGAAGGAGTAATTGAATTTTAGTTCACCTGTCACGATTTTAAAAACGTCTTTTGAAGCACCGCGATCGAACTTTTTAAGCATTTCCTTACTCTAACCAACCCAAGTGATTTTTTGAGCGATTAATAATAAACTTTTTTTGCAACGAAGTGTTTATGCAAAATGGAATGTATTGAAGTGGAACTAATGTGCAAGGATGCCTCTATCTCACGATATGCACTATCAGTTCACACACACCATCGATGATGTGTGGCACAACAACCTTCACGGAATTCTTCAGCGACTAAACTACGACCACGACTAAAATCTGCAAACCAGCGATAAACCGCCGTTTTTTTTTTTGCTTTCTTGCCATATAAAGAACTAAATTCATCGACACATGCTTGTTTGGATAATCCACGTCGAAAGTTGTGCAACATAATGCTAAAAAATGGCACTTTATTATGGCGTTGCCACATCTTAAGTATTGACATTAGTATTGCAAAGTTACGAAATGCAAATAGAGCCCTCGTGATGAATCATTGTGACACCATCCACCATGCTTGAGCAGCTGTTTGTACAGGTGCCAGAGGCAGACATTTTGCCATTATCAGGGTAAAATATGTATATGAAAATAGTGAATTGCTCACTGTTTGGAATGCTGCTCAACACCAATATTATATCATATCAGAAAATATATATAAGTATATGTATATTTATACCTCATTAACAAATAATAATATATTCAATATTTAAAGAGTTTTAACATACAGTCAAGGAAAAAAGTGAACATACGCCCACTTTTTTGCCATTTTTCGGATACAGCAATAAAAATTAGAAAAGGGAGTATGCCAACATTAAGGGGAGTTATAGTTAACAATATTTTAAGAAAAAAAATGTTAAATTATATGAAGTGTGAAAATGATTAGGAAAAAGCCAATTTTAGCGGGAAAAAAGTCTACATATAGCTTTAAAAGTCCTTTAAAAAAGAAAGTAATAACAAGTATCAGCAATACATATATAATATATAGTCTCTTCATGCGCTGCTTCTTTACCAAACTAAATGATTTCGTTTTTTGATTTCTGTTCCTGTTCATTCAATTCAATGTTTACGTTTTTGCTGGCAGATTTTCAGTGTTGCATTTGGAAAATATCGATTAAAAGTGAATCGATACGTGTGAGATAGAAACATCTCCTGTGGATGGTAAAATAGATGGCAAAGTTTCGGCACGGCAAAGCTTTATGTACCATTCACTATGAGTGTGATTCGGGTATATGTATGTATGTAGGTTACCTTTCGATTGAAAAGTGAATCAATTCTGATTTGTGGCAATCAAAAACTGGATGAAATACATATATGGACCTTTCTATCCATGTACAATACATAACTTATTTCAAATAAATGTAAAGGGAGCTCCCTTATTTCATATCCCTTAGGTCCAGCGCTTTATATACGAGTCAAAATAATTTCCAAGTCTTATAAGTCATTTTAGAATATATATACATACATTGTATGTATATATAATATGTTAATCTATTAGAATTTCAATTCAATAAATGCCATTTTAATTTTAATTTAATATTTACTACACATCCCATTACATTCGACTGAGCATTTATTTAGTTGCTTTTGCTTTAAGTATATGTCAATTGCCTAATCAAAGCCACAAATTATCGTCTCAAATCAGCAAATCAAATTTCCACAAAACTAATTTCCTCACACATACGAGAAGACGACGAAGGACGAAGTGAAAATCAGCTAAAGTGAACTTTATCCATGTCAAATCAAAATGCAAAATACGAGGCAGAAACAACAACACAAAAGACAAGACGAGAGGAAAAGAAAATCTAACAAGAACAAGATGAAAATGGAAACGACAAACGAACAACTGACAACTTCACTTATTCCACTTGAATTGTGACATTTTGACCGCAGGCAAAAAGACAAAACACACACACACACACACAGGCCAGGCACAGGCACACTAACCACACACAAATACACCGAAAAAAGGAAGAAAGGACGATAAAAGAATAAGTGAAAGGAAAAAGGCTAAAATAGCCAGCAAGTAAATCGAAAGACTAAGCCTGAATTGGTGGAAAAGGCGTTGAAACGTAGCTGGAAAATACACTTAAGTCAAATGAGGAAAAACCGCAAGGCAAAAATCAAAAAGGCAAAGAAAAGGAAAAACCTCATTAAATTAATGCAAGCCTCAGGAGTTTTTTTTTTTTTTTGCCATCCCCACCCCCTAAAATTAAGTTGTTTTTTTCTCTGTTTCATCTTCTACTTATTTAGACACAGATTTGTAATATTTGATAGGAACTGAGCCCGGGAAAGGGAAGGGGAATTGCTATGTGGGTAGGCTGATGATTGGCATAAACTTTGCTTAACATGATACGGGATTTTGGTGAAAAGTCCGCACGAAATGAAAGTGTTTATTCGAAAGAAGAGATTATGTTAAGCATAGGCAACAAGATGAGGAACATCTTCAAGAGATTTACCTTTTATTCCCTGCGGCTGTATGCTCACCGAAATATTTTTAACCCGAAGTTTGTTACTTGGTTAGAACCGATATTGTTATTACTAAGATCTGTTAAAAAACTAAAGAATTAGTTTGAATAATAACAATAAAGTTGTTCATTGGCAAGTTCAATGGAATGTCTAAAAAGACGTCATGCTCGAAAACTTTGAGTTGGCCGATATCTTACACACATCCCATCTATTTACCTGTTTATCTACCTGCCACTGCTACTATCTGCCCCATTTGCCCCTACTTGTGTCTCATAATTTTCCATTCTCTCAAACAAATCATCTTTTCCCATATTGATAAAGCCATAAAAATAATCCAAATTCATATATTTCCTTCTAGTCTTTTGATTCCCACAATCAACATATATATATATATATATATATAAGTATGTACATATGTATCTCTTAAATTTAATACAGATTTCCGGCACATAAAGCACACGCATCAAATTATTATGATCGCAAAATCAATGACAAAGAAAAACTGACAAAATCAGCAAAAAGCCAAAGAGAGAAAAAACGTCCTTTCACAATTGTTAAAGCGCATTGGAGGGGAGAGTGAGAGCCAACGCAAGAATGTGTAAAGCAGAGATAAAAACGTGCTTATGAAAAGCTACCAAAAAAGGACATAAAGATAGTTTGCCACCATAGCCAAACAGATGAATGACCAAGTGGTGGATGGGGTGCGATGGTTAGGTGAATGGACAAAGTTTGTTTGCTTTGCCTCAACAAGGAAGTAATTTAACCTATATATGTATGTATATATATATATGTATAGGAAAGAAAAACGATGACAAACTTAACGCTAGGTGCAAGTGTTTTTCCTGCTCTTCATACATTTTCACCGCCAGCTGAGACAGAGACAACAAATTAAGTGGGCGAGGGTTAGTCAATAGGTTTTTTAATTGAATGAATACAGTATATCAATCACCTACTCAAGTTTAGTTTAAACTTAATCAAGTTACGAAAACAGGAGGAAATCTATTTACTTCCAATTCCGTAGTTAAACAATTTGCTATTTTATCCTTAACTTGTTAAACAATTTATAAATAACAAAGAACTTGACACTGCATGAGAATATAGTAATAGACATAAAACATATCGAAATGTATTATAATATATAGTCCCAATACTCGTCGTAAAACCCTCGCTGAAAAGCGAGAACTGTAAAGCTTATAAACATGTTGGCAAACATTTTTTGAATTGCCAACAGAAGCAGAAAATGTGGAACAGATGCGTTTGATGTGTATACCGCCTTGGGGGCAATGCGAGTTGACATTGCCCGGGCTTTAAATTTGACAGACAAAATGCGAGTACATACAATAATGTATAACATTCATCTTATATTGGTGGAAGAGTAGTTCAAAAAATATATTGGAGAATTTAGAAGAAACAGATATTACCTAAAATATGTCACATAATGTTAGGATTGGACATAGGAAATAAATTCTTAGAACGAAAAATCTTAGACCTTAGGGTAGTTGAGGATGGCAAAAACCAAAACGGGTTGTTTTTGGATTAATTTGCAGATAAATGAATATCAAAACTTAATTAGCCATTATTAAGTACATATATCTTTGTAGAGTTCTGCATTGACAGAAGCGCCCTATCAGCATTAGAATCGACTCCTAATGGATGTCTTGTTTATCCCGATAAAGGCAATTTCCTAAATCAGATTTGCATACCTATCCTTATTTTTATACCCTTGCAAAATGGGTATATATATTTTGGTCAGAAGTGTGCAACTCATAGGAGGCATCTCCATATAAAATATATATATTCTTGATAAGCATGACCAGACGAGTTAAAATCCGTTTGTCTCTTGGTCTGTCCGGATCAACAGCTTCTCCTCCTAGACCTTTATAACTACGGAATTGAAACTTTGTAAGTCTTGAATATACTGCAGGCATTTTAAGTATATCTCGGATTCATCCCATAGAAACCAGCGGTCGAAAAAAGAGTTTTAGACCAAAAAAAACTATTTTGTTACTGAAAACTTTTATGAGAATGTCATCATACTTGGTAACTAATAAGAACTCGCAAGGGTGTACAGAATTCGGCATGTCCGAAGTTAGCCCCGCGTTCTGGCTGTTAACTCAAATACTATTTTCGACTTTTTACAATTTTTTTATTTTGATGAATACAAGTTTAGCTTGATTTAAATAAAACTTTAATTAGAAATGCTGAGAAGCCGCTGCAAAAATTAAACACGAAACTGACCCAACAGTGACCGAAGCCAACTCTTTGGTCGCCCAGTTAATGAATAACTTTTCTCATTTTCCCTGTGCCAACCACGCCCCCACCATCCTCCATTCGATATATATGTACAAAACTAAACACCAACAAAGTAAAACCAAAAATTTGTGAACCAAAAAGAGTGGGCGTTATCCCACCCTATCTACAACATTTACCAGGATTAATTTGCATTCAACTGGGCGTGGCCTTTGGTTTTTTCTCTTTGAGAGCGAAAAAAATAAACTGCAAAAGCGGAATGAGGATAAAGGAAAAACAGAACAGTTTGTGGAAGGAAAATTCTTGAATGCTGCTGCTGATGTTGCTGCCGTTGCAGTTGCTGCAGTTAATGGCTGCAACAAGCAAACATTAAAAGTTGCCACAAGCAACATGCAGCTGCCGCAAGTTGAAGTGCCATCAAGTATGGCACATAAACTTTTTATATGTTGCCGCCACTCTTACACTACCTACCCCTCCTCTCTCTGCCCTTCAAGAGTGTGTATATGTAATTATTGCTACCAAAATAGTAGAAAGCATCAAAAACGCACAATTTGCTAAGGCTGCGTTTCTGCAATTTTAGAGCTACTTGTTCTAGGGTTTTTAATTACACTAATTTATATGCGCAAACTGCAATTGACACAAGAAGCCAGGACGACACAAGGAGGCCACACACATCAAGAACGTGGATGTCGTCTAACGGGGAAGGACATGCCACGCTTTTGGCTGTCTCCAACTACATATGTATGTATGTAAGTATTTGCAATTGTATGAACAAATGATTGTGCATACAACTTGTTTGTAAATGTGAGTGTTTTGACGATATTGAGTCTGGCACTTTAAATGCAGTTCTTTAGTGTTTGAATTGAAATCTATAATTTTGTATAAAATATTGAGTAAATTGAAAAAACAAAAATTATTTCCTTTTGTTAAAACATAAAAGAAAAATCCACTGGCAAATCAGTAATTTCTTTATCAGAAGTACTGAAAATTGAATAGCAAGTTCTCAGTGTTTTTTTGCGGATTTCCATTATGTCCCATTAGAATTTTACATTTCTAACTAATAATTTCCTATCGCTCCATTTGTCGCTATGTGATATTGCAATTCGAACTGGCCTATCTTATGTTTTATGAAAAAATCTTAAAAACCAGTTGAAAACAGACCGAAAGAAGGATTCGGAAACATAATATTAAATAAAATAAAAATTGAGACAAGTTGAATTTAACCCGCATTTTACATTGTTTAATGGGTTGATGCATTTCATCCAAATTTCCATCTAATTTTTCTTTATATTCTTGATAGAGACGTTGCATGTTGCCTGAGCGGTGGTTTTTGAGCTTATTCAAGATCTGCAAGTAACCAGTGATTGGTAACTATTCTTTAATCCAAAAATACCCATCATATTGAATAGCTGTTCCAAGACATTAGTGTTATATTCCTCAGAATCTAAATAACTAAGGTATTTCGAAATACAGGTTTCTAATTTTTGGATATTTCACAGAATCGATGTTATTCCTCTCAAATAATTGTCGTTCATCATCGACATTCTCAAAAGATTCAGATCTCCCAGCACCTGGAGGAAAACCGGCTTGAAGTGCCTAAGGAAGTCATCAAGTGGATCTAAGCTGCGCTATGCATTAATCTTTTTACTAGCTTATTTTCAGGGTCAAAAGTGCCACTCCTATGGTTTAGTTCCTGAATTTTCGTTGGCATATTTTTAACCAACATCTCGCCTTTCATTTTCAGCGTCTCCTTAGAATACTGCATTTTTCAGTTCCTATGTATGCAAATATTGCCCTATGTATGTATGTACATATGTATAAAAAGCGTTTTCAAGAATAAGCAAATTGTTAATTTTATTTGAATTACCTTAGAATCGTAAAATGTATTTGTTTGTTTTAAGATATTTGACATACTAAGATATTACCTAAATAAATACGATCGAAAATAAATACTTTCTTTGTTTTTATTGGGCGTCTATACAGTTTCGCAAGCGGAAGGAAAAGAACTTTCAGAGATGCAGATTATGTTTTAACGAGTCATTTGAGTTTGTTACAATCGATATAACCAGGGCTAAGAAGTAATAAAAATAAACAGGGTTACGTCTTGAATAGAGGCAAGTTTAGTGTACGAATTGAAGCGTTCTATACATATATAAATATATATATAAATTCTATATATAAATACAGTTTCTACACAAATTTTGAATACAATTCCTTAATAAAGTAATGTTATGCAGGGCTAGTAAGTTCGATTGTATGTCGTTATAAATTCGTAAATTCTTAGCAAGCAGTTCGTCTGATTCGGTTGTTGAGCAATAGAATTGGCATAGCGTAAAATAACCGCAAACAGCAAATCAATTTTGTTAGAGCATTATTTTATTAATTTAATATCGGTTAGCCATTTATCACATTTGATTGTGTCAATCATTGAATTTTATTGCCGCACACACAGTCACACAATCACACAGAGACAATTAGCGTTAATGCTTAAGTTAAGTATTAATTTTAATGCTGAGAAATGATAATTCAACTGTGTTGTCAGATAATAATATTATAAGCAAATGTCCTGCATAAATTGGTCATTAAGCCAAATAGTTGGGCACATAATAATAATACGTAACAACAACAAAAAGTAAC
The DNA here is from genome assembly GCA_018150745.1 of Drosophila sucinea. Classification (NCBI taxonomy): domain Eukaryota; kingdom Metazoa; phylum Arthropoda; class Insecta; order Diptera; family Drosophilidae; genus Drosophila; species Drosophila sucinea. The sequence goes on along the minus strand of JAECWP010000124.1, from coordinate 563,993 downwards.
AAAATAAATAGGCATAATGAGTTTATTGATTGAAACGACAAAGGACAGCATATCAATACATAAACAGAAGAAGGAACAAGCAGGAAAATTGAAAGTGAAAGAAAATGAAAAGAAAAACACTTGCAGCTTAATTGGTATTCGTGTTCCTAGTTCGTCATGGGAATTTAATATCAATTTGATGACAATTAAATTAGGCAGCAGCAGGGCCCTGCAGGGGAAGAGCAGTTCGCTTAAACAAAATACAAAACAAAAGTATTCCATAGCATACTTTTGGGTTAATTTAAAGAGATAGAAAACGAGAGAGAGAGATATTGAGTGTTGTCACAATAGTTATTTGTTTGCCTTCCAGGAAATGTTGAACAAAGTATCAGCCAAAGTGAATGTCATTAATATTTATCATCATTGTCAGGCACTGTATCTTTTACTTGACTCTTTTGTAATACTGCACACAGTGAGTCACAATTGTTTGCCTACTGAGCAGGCTTACAGCTAATAAGCTTTAAGACCATAAGCAGACTACACACACATCCATCCATACATATGTACATAGAAAATCTATTCACTTATGTATATTCTTTTAACAATTATTGTTCAGACATTGTGTCGGCTATGATTGATGTGGGTGGAACACATGGCAACATGGCAGTGATGAAACCTTGTTTAATTAAAACTAACAATCAAAAGCCTATTTGGCACTGCAAAAGTATCATTTAGAGATGGCATAATGCCAATATAAAATATCACAATCACAATTGTTTTCCAATCAAATATTATACATATTTAAGAAATTTGTTTAATTTAAACTACGCAAATTTTGTTAAATTTACAAATGCCTTTACTTTTGAATGTTAGTCTCATTGGCTTTTAATATGTTTTCAACTCCAACGATAAGAGGCCAAGTTAGTTTCTCTGAAAGCATGTTCTTTAATATTGGATTACTAAAACTTCGTAAGGGTGTAGCTAAGAAACCCTCGAAATTAGCAGTATTAAGCTGGATCTTTAGATAACTCTCTGTTTTCTCTTGCTTGGATGCAGATAAACAGATAAACTTTTATGTGGAAATATAGAAATAGGTGGAACAAGAGGAAATCTATATGTTATGCCATGAAACTTTTATCTTTCTACTTATATCCATCGCATACACATAAATAATTTCAGTAATTCAAATGTTAAAACTTTCACCAAGTTAGTAGCAGTTTTTAAAGGATTTTCAATCACCGTTTCCCAGAGATTTGCCACATCTATTTGGCAGATCCTTTAATTATTCGTATGAACTTAATGAAAGCATTTAATTCAATTAAAATGAAATTACGTTATGGCAATTCATTGCCACATAATCATCATGTGGCCACACAAATTGATGTCATTTCAATTGGTATATTCTAATTAAAAATGCACTTGTACATTTGTACACGCATGACATTGCATAACATAATCGATTTAAAATGAATGGCGACAAATGCTGTCTATATAATGTCATATTGATTATGCATAAAGTTTCTCATTTGCATGGACGAAAAAAATGAAAAAATGAAAATTATATACAGTGAATATACAATTGTATGTTGTCTAACGCCCAGAGAGGAGGAGAGGTCAGCAAACCTTGATGGCAAAAACTCTGAATATTTATCTCTCATTTCGCAGACACGACTCAAAAGTCTCAAATGTCTGAGTGGTCGAGGAAATACGCAAAAAGGTGAATGAACGAACACATAAAGTCGTTATGATATTTATGTAAAGCCATAAAACCGAAGACGTGAGCATGGAGACCTATCTTTTATCTCCACAGAACAAGAAGAAAACAACAATATTAAAATGGAATTAGAATCCATCGATTCAGGGTCGAACTTTGTATATCCTTTAAAAAATATTTTCTATATAATCCTTCTAATTATAGTTGCTAGGCGACAAGTCCTAGATCAGAGACACGTTGAACTGTAAAATTTATGGAATTTATGACTTTAGTTTCATTTAACCAACTTAAAGTGAATATATTTTCCTTACGAAAAACCTTCAAATCCTTAAACACCTAAAGTATTTTATCAAAGTGTTTTTCTCTTTGTAGTCTGCGCAACAAACATCTGGCCAAAATGTGTATACCGTTACACAAAGGTATACAAATTGCCTACATTGGCCTTAAAGCCATTTAATTTTATTAAGAGTCTTATAAAAAAGAACGGAAGTGGCGAAAGCATAAAGGGGCAAAGCCAAAAATTCATTGAGTAAATAATTGAAGGCATTCAATTATGTATTATAATGGGGGAAACACACACACACACCATTAGACTGGCTTTTATTTGTTATATGGGAATTTCCCATTTTCATATTAAATAAATATTTATTACAAATGGATCATTTGTATCACCTTTAGATTTGCAAAATATGTGTCAGAGTCTTAGAAGTTAAAGAACAAGTTTCTAAAACTTTATTACAGATTTTTTCTTTGGACTTTGTAATTTCTCACTGTTGGATTATAATAATTTTCAAAATATTGAGATAGATATTGTTTTAATTCTAATAGCGCATCAATTGTATCTCCTGAAATATTTTTATCATCCCATGATATATTTAAGAACGCACAAGTGACCAGTCTAATATGTATATCTATGTGTGGGCATATGCTGCAGTCTCTTTAGAGGCTAAATATAAATCGATATTTCATTAATAATTTTTTGAATGGTTACCGAAGGCGAGTAAACAAGCCAAGCCCATATAATTTTAAATAGCATAAAAATATTTTCTATATATGTATCTTTAAGGCGAATTTTTCAATTTATGTACTGCTACTCCTTCAGTTCTTGCATCAAACATATTCACATATTTCTTACTCACCTCGGTTTTCCAGGAATCAAATCATTATATGGCCTGGGCTTTTGTGGCTTGGGCTTCAAAGTAAAGGAACTGCTCCAGCTTAACTTTGGCTGCTTCTTATTTTATATTATTTATTTTGGATCTATTTTCTTTTTATTATTCAATTGTCTTTGGTCTCTGTATATATGTAATTCTATTTGAAGAGAAATATGCATACAAAATATATTAAAATTTTATGGAAATTCTTTTGTCACATGTACGTGTTATACTAAGTTAATTTAGTCGTTTGTTTGTTCATTGAATTTGTGGCATTTATTTAGCCTTTTATTGGCTTCAATACGTGTGTTAAAAAGCTTATGGGGGAATTTGAAAGAATATTAAAGGAGTTGATGCATATCTGTGTAGCCTACTTTTTTGGGCTCTCAAAAGTTTTTTGCCTTTAATCAATTCTTAAACTAAGTAAACTCTCGAGTTTTAAGCTTAAGGCATTAAACTTGCTCCTTTCCCCCCTATAGCCCCCATCTGTACTTAAAGTTAATAGTGAACTTTTATTCCCCATCATCTACATTTTTGTCCTCATAAACTAAACGTTGGTAAGGGGGGGTGAGGATCTGGGACGAAGAGAGCTCCCATTACTGTTAATAATGAATGAAACTGAAACTTTTCACGCAAAAAGTTGTTGCCAAAAGTTTAAACCAACAAAAAAATTTGTGAAACTTTTTTTTTACCATTTTATAATTTCCGTTAAAATAATTTTCAATTGGATGAAAAAATATTTATGAATATTTATTAGTCTGTGAACAGTGTCGCCCTTATTACGCGAACCTGTTGAACTCATTAAAACCGAGTTTTCCTTGGGGAGGCAAAATTAATTGCGAAAATTTTATTCCTTTTTACAAATTGTTGTTTTGGCTGGAGGCCAAATTACAAATGTAATGAAAATGAAACGCAATTTGTAGTAAATAAAAGGAAAAGTATACGTATAAAGAATGGCAAAAATAAACGATAAAACGCAAAAAAAGGCAAATACATATAGAATTCAAACAGGAAGTAGAGTAAATTTCCTCACACACACATATGCTCACATCCGCACACACACACACACATACACGGAAACTTTAACACATAGACCAAAACCGGACCAGACACCTTTAGGCCAGAGACAAGGTGCAAGGTGCCAGAGGTACTTGTCGGAGCTACATGGAGAAGTGGGAACTTTGATTTTCAGGGCCAACCGAAATATGGTAGTTGGTGCTAACCGAAATACGAATGCTCTTAAATAGTGCAAAGCTAAGAAAGATGAACTGACTATTATATATGAGATTTTTACCGAAATCTCGTTTAAATATTTGTAATTAAAATAAAATTAGTCTTTCACCTAACAGCCATAATATTAGTCGTTTTATTATGAAAATTATAAAATTATTATAGAAAAGTTATAACTACTTCCGACCACTTGGACACTTTTTGTGTAAATATTGAATTGGAATATAAAGCTATTGAACGGCAAAACTTTGTGAGAAAGAAACATGTACATTGGTACAAAAAATTGTTTTTTGTGTTGTTTCTGTATTTTAAATCTGTCCTTACAAGGACAATTACTAAATTTGCTAATGGCCTTGGCAGTTGCTCTTGATAAATGATATTGCAGCGGTGTCCTTACAATAAATAAAAGAAAACTAGACGGAGAAAAAACTATAAATAATAATTAGAGAAAGACAGAGTTTGAAACCATGGCAGACAGTGTTATATATTGCCACTCTACGTTAATAAGTTTAGATTCTTAACTCTGCCAAAAAAAAAAAAAATTTAATTTAATGAAAATAACTCTTAATCTATTGTGGATGAAAAATTATTAAAACCCCTATTTCTCGTTATCTATCAAAGATAATCAAAGGAAAATAAATTAAATTGTATATTTTGTCATGTTTCGTTTTTTGTTTGCCAACTTTCCATTTTCACATCCGGATTAAAGACCCTAACTAAAATAATGTCAAATTTGCACTAAATACTTCCCGTTTAGTCATAAAATTGAACGTAACATTGCGATAGTTCTGTTTAAGTTTTCTTTTACTATCGAAGCAAACTTTGGTCAATTGATAAAAAGTGTCTTTTTGTTATTTTTTTTTTTTTGTAAAGTTAGTGTACACGAAAAATGAACTTGGCCCCCAAAAATCAACCTGTAAATAAAACTCAGTGGCAGACATTCGGGCACAGGAGCAGCCACTGGCACATAGCGAAACACAGAGGGGCACACACACGCACACGAACATACACACACTCGCACACACCGTCATCATGTTCCTGTCTAGGTGGGATTTATACTTTTATCTTCTTTTTATTTCTTTGCTTTTCTATTTTCCTCTTGTATAGGCAGACGCCTACGCGGCGCCAAAGTGCGCAGCACGCTTGGTTTGTTTTTTTTTTTTGTATTTTTTTTTGGTTATTCAACAGCTTTCTATAGGTAATTCTATTTTTCATTTAGATGTATACTATATGTAAATATATGTGTATATGCATTTTGGTTTCGTTGATTGTTAATTAAATTTTCAACAGAAATTCTTGATTATAAGACAAAGAGAGAGCCCGAACAACAAAACTTTCGCACCGAAATGAGGCTTCCCGCCCACTTGCCTTCACATTGAAATCAATTCAATTCACATCGCTTCAGTTCAGTTCACTTGAATCACAAAGTCTGGCGCAAATTTTGGTCCTTTATAGGATGTTTTATCAGTATGAGGACCAACCAACGCACTTGCAACTCCGCCACGAACTGTGGCATGTGTTATCCTTTTGTGGCAAGCAGAACGAAATAAGAGAGAGCAGATTGGATTTTGTGCTCGGTTGCGTCTCGGCTCGGTTTTTTGTTTGCTCGGCTTTTGCTTCGCTCTCTCTCTCTCTCTCTCTGTCTGCCTCACGCATCGGATGGCGTTCTCTGTTATCAGTTTGATTTGATTTTCGCCTGCAAGTCCTCGGACAATTTGCTTTCACTTGGCACAAGAGTGAGTGGAGCGAAGGCTTGAGTTTAGGTCCTTGGGTGCGTTTTCAAGGATACCTCTGCCAGATGTGGGTGCGCTCTCTCTCTACCTGGATAAACTCACCACACTGTCTCTCTCATGGAGAGACAGACAGACACCTGTAGGGTAGAAAGCTTTCTTCGGTTGATTGGTTTAAGAGAGTGACTGACTAAGACTGATTCTTATCAGCACTCATTATTGCAGTAAATTTGACAACACTTTAATTAAGACCAGAAGTTTTTTGACTAATTCTTCGTGGGGAAATGCTTGTAATTTGAAAAATTAACTCAATAAGTTATTCTATCTGGAAACTGAGTTTCAGTTTCCATTTTCTTCATATTCATTATTATTTAAATTAAAGCAAAACATTCTTGAATCTTTCCGAAATAAATCTCAAATGAAATATTTTCTAACTCTTTGGTTTAAATATGCTTGGAGAATATTGTCAAGAACCCAGCAGTTTGCGGTTTTGTATGTAAATAAATTTTATTTAGTAATTGATTTAAATTACCAGTTTCTCTGGCTGTTTTTGAGTACTAATTTGTATTATGTGTGTGGACATTTTAATGCTGAGGCTTCCATCATAAATTCATTATGAAGGCCAAATTGGCAAATTCCAAGAACAAATTAATGCAAAGGTCAGAGGTTAAAACTAAGTTGGCACACAATGAAATTGCCATACCCCTCTAAAATATTATAAACAAAGTGTGGCAAAAATAGAGTTTACATTGCACATATCGAAGAGAGATATTAAAGACCAAAATAATATACCATATAACTTATGTATATCAGTTATATCATATAAGTTTGAGACACCAATTTAAAACTTATTTTCTTTCTAAGGAAAAATTACCATTAGCTCCAATTTTGTTAACACTAACACTAATCGATTGGCATTATTTTTCAGTTACTTCTTAGTTGAACTATATTAAATATTTTAGTCAATTTTTTAACGTAAAGTGAAGCATTCTACGAATTTGTTAGAGTTGAATCCTTTGCCCAATTGGACAATAGACAATTTTACAGTCAAACTTCACGAAAGTGAACTTCTATATAATAAAGTTCTCCGTTTTTTTGTTCTAGCACGATGGTCTGAATAATTCGCTTTGATTCAGAGAAAATCCTACAAAGATCTGAAGCCTTTAAATATAATTATATTCATGTGTAAGGTAAATTATTAAATTATAGTTTTTTAACATGTAACTTTTGGGTAAGCGAATAACAACCTAATTCTGCTTAACTTAGTCCAATGGCAATTGTTACCCAGATTATAATTTCATACAATATTCTCATAGCATCCTTTTGTATGTAGAAAGAATCGTCTTTAAAGAAAATAGAAATACCCCTTCCACATTCAGACACACCCATAAACAGAGTGATATATGCATTTCTATCAAGCATTATGCAAGGCTGTTCTCTAGTTGATGGGGGAGGATAGGTAGTGATTCGAGGTCATGTAATGCTCGAGTAGCCATTGCATTTTTAGCCTCAATTACTCAAACAACAACCTGTTGGCATTTGGCCACACTCACGAGCATCCTGTTTATGTGAGAGTGTGTGTGTGTGTGTGTGTGTAGTAGCAACATATAGAAATCTAAATGAACTCTTAAAAGTGCCCTGACATTTCATATAAAATAGTTCGTAGTTGGTTCGGGTCACGTTGTTCCGCTGTTGCCTCTATTTATTTTGTGTCCCTTCCTCTCTCCTTCACTCTCACTCTCTCTCTGTCCCTCTCCCGGCCGTTGGCCTTTACCAAGTTGATGTAATTTGCAGGTAATGTGTGTACATGGCCTGTTGCTGCTGTTTGCCACTGACATCGACCACACAGTTGCCCCTCCCCCCTGCCATTTCGCCCCCCAAGCTATCCATATTGATTAATATCCCATGTCCTGTAATATAAACTCCAATCGAACAGTGTCAGAAAGGACATTGAGCAAGTGAGAGGAGGGAGGGAGAGAGAGAAAGAGAGAGAGAGAGAGAAGGAGGGCGAGAAAATCAATTGAATTTGACACGCTTTTCATATAATGAAAAATTAATTGACTGCCTCTTCATCAACTTCGATTTCTCCTACTTCTTCTTCACTATCCTTCAAGCAATATGCAATTTTTAATCTTTCCCAGAGGAAAAAACCACACAAATTCTTGCTCACATTTCCGTTGCACTAGCAACTGATTGAAAGCGGAAATTGTGCCATGGATTTGGGTTTGAGTTTAGTGCTCTCCTCGTCTGCAGTCTCGCTGCTCTCTCTCTTCTCTCCTCTTTCTCATCTATTCCTTGTTGGCTTCCGTTTGACAGCCGCAAAGTTCTGGCTTCGTGTTTAAGGACCACGGCGAACGAGACGAGCAAATCATGTTTTTCAATTGACATTTGATAAAATTGTGTTAGTCGCCGCCACCTTTCCTCTCCCCTTAGCAGCACCCCCCTTTTTGGCCCCTTCAGTGTTTTTTTAACGTCGCTAAGCGTTGGCGTTGATGCGATTAACTTGGCCGGAAATGGTAGATGTGAGTCCCCCTGCAGTTACCCAGAATACTCTTTAATTATGTTGAGCATATACAAAAAGGTACAAATTGGAAATATTGAATGGTTATATATCATTGAATACTTATCTTACATTAGAAGGATCTATATCTGAAAAAGAAGACTTTGCTTAAGGAAAACTACTAAGATGAATTCTTTGGCACTTAAAAGTTATTTCCAAATGTTGAAATTTTTGTATACTACATAGAATTGAATCGTTTTTTACGTAGCCCAATATGATCTTAAATTCATTTATCTAATCTGCTTGTTGACTTCTTTGATTAGATACTCATCAGGAAATAACTAAATGCAATTCGAGTTTTCGGCTGAATATCCTATCGAATAAGCTTTAAGAGAGACGCACAAGCATGACTTGCTTGCTTGTGCGCCAATCAGTAGCATGTTGGTGCCTCAGTTGATTGTGCTCTCAAATACGAGATCTATCAATTTTAACACAAAACATTTAAAAAAGGGAACAGGTTGGAGATCTAACAAGATATATCACAAACGTTCGTTGTTTAGTTCGAGTTACCAAGTGGGAATTTTTGTCTCAAAAGACTTAATCAAAAACTAGATCCGCTTCCCTTCTAAATACCATTTTAATGAACTTCTTTGGACGCATTTCCAAATAGATCTATTTGTCTGTAGTTTTAGGAAACACTTATAATAAATAATATATGAAATTCATTATTTTATCTACAAATTTTGATTGGTTCAGTTTCTCGAATTAATGAAGGTAAACAAAATAATTGGCTTGGTTCAATATCGAAATCGAAATTTCAATTATATATTCAGGAGATAACATTTGTTAAAAGCATTTCTACGTAAGAGTAATTTCACTTCGTTCTCTAACTTTTTTTTTTGTTTGTGCTGGGAAAAAATATTCTTTAAAAATGTGCACTGAAGAAATATTTTCGTAACTTGTTTTAAGTGTGGCATAATTGAATTGGCAAGGCCTTCAGGTCATCAGGCCCTCGTTTCGCAAAATGGCCGACATATCGAACTGCAGCAGGACAATGAGATATGAAGTAGCAGCACTTACAGTCTGCAAAAGGTTTAATCAATGAACGGGGGGCTTAATGTGATTTCAGTGGCTTATATTTACCGAAAAGATGAATGTATAATCCAGGGCAAAGAGGCCAATGCCATTGAATTGAAAATAGCCTTCCCAGTGGAGGAATTGCAGTGTGAATGATTTCATTTTGTTGTAGAACAAATCGTTGCTGAGCATAAAGGTTGGTTTCTTCTGCATTATCTCATGGACAATCATGGCCGACTGTTTGGAGTGATTGTTGGCATTGCAACAGAGACGCAGAACGATGTAGGCGACCACCATGGAGGTGAAGCTCCATATGACATACAAATAGGTCACATAGTCGAGCAAACGACTCTTGCCACTCACTATGAAATTGACCTTGGTCTCCAGGAATATACCGAAAATACTAATCACAAAACACGCAGCCATATAGGGTACACACTGTGGTCCGAATTCGCCATTTGTCAGGACACTAAGCGAAAGGATTTTGTCATGCAGCTTAAAAAGATCCGGCAAATTGGCCTCCGAGGTGATGCTGAAAGCAAACTACATGAGCTAAATTAAGATGAATGAAAGCAAACTCACCCTGTATTATCGCTAACGGTCCCATTGTCATAATCAAAATCATCTTCATCCTCATCATTGCTCGACTCCATGTCATCGTCATCGTTCTTTTGTTGTCCTTGTCCCACTGCTGCCTTCTGACGTTTCATTTCGTTGGCCAACTTTTGTTCATTACCAATTGTCGTTTTGCTTTCAAGCGTTTGGTTTGTCTTCCTATCCTCCTGCTTTTTACCCTCACTCTCGATATCAAAAACGGTTATAGGACCATTGCGATGTCGAGCCTCTTTATTAATTTTCTCAAACAATGTGTTTATCTGCTCGAATCTCTCCGATATCACAGAGACATGGTAGATGAATTCTCCCTGTATAATACTTCCAGCCATATAGGGGAAACTGGAGACCATAAATGGTATAATGGCATAGTTGCCAAAGGTCCTGCAAAACAGAGGGAAAAACAAAAAAAAGGATATGAAATCAGAGAGCTTTAATGTGATTGGATTGGATTTAAGAGTGCAATTGTATATAAATATCGCAAAACTGATATCTGGAATGAAATCTTAACGCTAAATCACAGTCTGTACCCAAATTAGAAACAACGAAAATTTCGTTTAATTTCTATGACATGAAATGGATGAACAAAGAGACATTTCTAGTGGTAAAATTGGATCACTCAATTTTTTGTTGATTAATTTTTCTTTCTCTGGAAAGTTTATACTTTTATGATGAAAATCGTGAAGTGACAAATCTCGTGATGTCGTTTTCTAGCCTGATAATATGAATTCCAAGTAGAAATCAGCTTAAACTTATAAACTATTTTAATATTTTGTAAACTAGTTTTAGCTTAAGGCCTTATAGTTATTATAAATGCCTCCTGAGAGTATAGACAAATGTTGAACTTCCGTATTGTAAACTTTGCCTCCTTTTTCGCTTCATTTAGTTGTAATTCCCAACTAATTCATTTAGTTTTAGCGTTGAAAAAGTGCTATGGCCTTTGCAACTCTGAAGTCTTTAGTAAAATCAGCAGAGGAGAGAACTTGGTTGTCCTTGAAAGAGCTATACGAATAACCTGCTCACCTATTGAGTTGGCAAAAATGATGACCAAGGTTGGACAAATAAATCACCTAAAATTTTGTAATAATATCTACGCCTAAAAGACAGCTTGAACGCTGCTAAATTGATCATTTCCATAAACAAACGTGAATAATTAAATAAAACACTCACTAAATCTCATTAAAAATTGTTTAAGCAAGTTATTCAATCACACCAAAGAAAAAAAACATTTAGAATAACCGAAACCAACAGTCCCTCAATAGAAGCCTCCGTGCCGGTCTACTCTAATCTTGGTCAAGAAATTGAATGGCCTTCTGACCATTATTTTGATAATTTCCCACTTTCGCACTTACATAAACAACTCCTTGATATCATAGTAGAGGGCAAAGACAAATACGCAGAAGAGAAATAGCCAGGTGAAATGATAGGTGACACTATGTTTCACCGCTGTCACACGAATCTTATCCAATTCAGCAACGCGACGACATTTCTGAATGAGCTCATCGATCTCATTCAAACGCGCTTCGAAGTCGATGAAAAACTGCTTACGACGATATATACTCATCATGGTCACTGTGAGATATAGAAAGGCTCCGAGATGCATGAACAGATTGCTACTGAGACGACAAACGCTATTGCAAGAATCCAAAAAGATGAGACCGAAGGCGTGCATTAGATTGATGCCCAAATAGCAGATGAGATAGATCACTGGAACCACAACCATCATGACATAGTCGAAAATGATCGAATCCGTTTGCTGGCGATTGAATGGTATGAGGCCTATGACCTAGGCATATAGAAATTTATGTAAGATATTTTTTTTGGGTAAAATTTTTCCAGTGTTTACCATGGAGAACAAGTTCATAATTTGTATCATTTTGCCGTGAGTTAATTCCCTTCTGTTGTTAACCGTTTCATTTGCTGTGTACAACTGAATATTTGATTCATTCGGAAATCGAAAAAAGGGTTAAATATTTGTATACTTAATAGCTATTGTCCATGTATGCGTATGTTTAAGATAAATATCTTTCGGAGTGGCATAGTTAGGATATTAAATGCTTTTAGTATATTAAATTTGTACACTGAAAGAAAACTAAATTTCTGTATTGGAAATCATTGTAAATGCATGGTTTGGAAGTTAGTTAAGTATCCATCAGATGCATATCTAAATTTGGTTTGAAAAATTACACTTTATTAGTATATTTATAAGTATCCATTAGATACATATCCAGATTAGTGGCAAACTCATTACATTTGCATTTCACATATTGATTTTAGAGTTCGTCCCATATTGGTGGCCCTTAATCCTCCTAACAAACAACAAAATCCACCCACACATACATACATATATCAATTTGTTTCTACCTTGATGTAAATCTAATAGTTTCCACATATTTTCACTCCTATATTTTACTTGCTAATTAAACAATTATAACTTAGTACCGACTGGCATACTAAATTAACAAAAACATCTACACAAACACCCAACCTGCACATCCTTTGACACATGTCCCTCTCGAAGTGTGTGTGTGTGTGTGTGCGAGTATATCCTTCCTCTAAGAAAACCCAATTAAAAGCAAAGCTTCGACAAGAGGCCAAAAATGAGAGGCTATAGCCCAACTGTCGCCAACGAGGGGGTGAGTGTTGGGGGAATGATGATAAAATGCAAATTTCCCTTGAGTTGAAGACAAACTAAGCCTCGGCCATGGAGCAAAAAAGGATATATATATAAGTTGTTGGTGGGGCAACAAAATGGCAAGATTTACAACTATTAGAAACTATGAGGAATGGTTGCGTGACTTTTGCAACCGAACTTCCAAGTGAATAACCAAACTTTCAAATCTCTAAAATAGTTTGCAAGCTTTAATGTTTGAGAATCTTAGTAATTATATAATTAATCTAAAACCCCCGCAATTCAGTAATTAAATATGTATATTTAAAAAAATTAATTGACTAACTAATTGATCAAATATATAATATAAACATGTGAAAGTAATTTAATATTTAATAAACTAAATAATTTTATGAGTTTATTTATATTTACATATATCAGTAATTAAATATGTATATTTAAACAAATTAATTGACTAACTAATTGTTCAAATATATAATATAAACATAAAAAGTAATTTAATATTTATTAAACTAACTAATTTTATGAGTTTATTTATATTTACATATATATAATTCTGTAATTAAATATGTATATTTAAACAAATTAATTCACTAACTAATTGATCAAATATATAACATAAACATGTGAAAGTGATTTAATATTTAATAAACTAACTAATTTTATGAGTTTATTTATATTTACATATATATAAATTTATTATTTTCAATAATATTAAAATACTCCCAACATAACTGATGCAGAAATGAAATACAAGGCTATTCTTTTTTATGCAATAAATAAAACTGATTGATATTATTCAACTTGTTTGGGAAATCTATATAGAAATATAATAATATAAAAATGAATTAGCTACATCGTTACAAATTTATTTTTATACCATAAAAAAAGTTTCAATCTTTAATATTGTTAATAAAAAGTATTGCAAAAGAATGGAATTATAAGCTAATATCGAGAACACATTATGAAATATGTAATAAACCAAAAATACTAAAATAAATAAACACTAATCGAAGGCCTCAGTAGCTAGTATGTTCTACTTCTTGTGTTCCTTTGATGAGATCTAGAATTAATAATAATTGATTAGAATTGTCAATAAGTAAATAAAAAGTTATTATTTTGGATTTAATTGGCATTTACAATGTTCGAAGTATGTCATTAAAGATAATATCAACTAGATCAGCCAATCAATCACATTTTTAAGAGATTTATGGAATACCCCATATAGCATAAGTATTAGGAAATAAAACAGAATTGAACGTTAAGTTAATTTTAATTATGATGTCTTTTGTCGAGAAACATGCAGCTAACCGCTACTAATTATGTCTTAAATATAAGTAGTTGAAACGATTTGACATTCATATCGACTGGCAACCAACAGTTTAGCAAAGAAATTCAGATACATTGGGATGCTTCTAGTTGCCATTGGCAGTGTGAGGTTTACTTGTGGCTCACGTTGTCATCTTTTCAGGCTCAATTTGAAGGTGTTTTTGGTAGTTGGTCTTGCCTTTTGCCTCTGCATAGTTAATAATTGAGTTTGCAATGGAGGCACGCACACAAAGTCGATGTCTGAAGCAAGCACACACCCAACACACACACACACACACCCAACTGACTGGCACTGCCAGAGGAGAGCAAAAACAAACAGCTTTGCCAGCTTATGCCTGTGCACGCACTAAGACCACACGCACACACATCTCTTTGGCAAACACACCAACACCCCCACATTGCACACACACACACACACACACACATGGCACACTTGTGCAAGTAAATAACTAATGAAACGGCGCCTTGATAATATTTGCCTGAAAACGCCTTCTATATCCCATCTATGTATAGTGTCTATGCGAGTCTACTCGTATGTAGATTTATATCTGCATTGCGGCTTATCATCTACTAGAAAGACTTTAAATTTTTACTGACTCAAAGACCACCATTTTGCATTTGGTTAACATTTAGTTTGGTGCTAAGGAACAAATTGCCTCTCATCTTGACGCTTTATAGTCTCTCGTTTTGGGGTTTTTCTGCCAGTTCGCAGTGATTTTATTTGCTTCTCCCTTTGGCGATATCAATAAAATGGCGGCCATAAACTGTAACCGAAAAGAGGAAAAAATGGGTTTCACTTGCGGCACTCAATATGCCACGCCTACTTAGCCACTGACTACTATACATAGTTACTCAATCAAGTTTCTTCATCATGGCTGTAATGAGTTTGTTTGCCCTAAGATTTTGGTTGAAAAGATTTGCGTAAACGCCTTGAAACTGCTGCTAAAAACGAAAGAAAGGCAAACGGGGGGTAGGAGGGGGAGCTATGGGGGGGTCTTGGGGCTGCTGTTAAAGTGAAGCATCTTGTTGGTGTTTCAGATGCTGGGGAATCTTTGGGGAATATAAAAAAAAAATGTTTTTAGCCTTAGGGCTGAGAATAATTGAAGTTCTCCGATTCGCATATAATAAGAGGATATTTTCCACATAGAAGGCATTATAGTTAAATTATAGATAAATTTGACTAAAAATAATATTGTTTTATTGTCAGCTTATGTGTTTGTGGTTTTACTTTAAAATTTTAGAACAAGTAAATAAAAGCTAAAGCCAAAAACCCGATTACCTAAATAATTATTTTAAGCATTTTGTTGGTTTTTGCCCCCTCTCGACACTCTCACCTGCCCTCCCCGCTCTGTCTCTCTCCCTCTCTTTGCGTGGGTGTGTGATTTCTATTGCTTGTTACATAAATATTTTATTAAAAACCATTCATAACCAGCATTCGGTGTTGACAGGACACCAAACCCAAGCAACTGCACCACGTGTCTACCAAAATGTGAGAGCAAAAACACAAAAGGATAGAGAAGGGAAATGCGTGAGAGAGAGAACAAGTGAGAGCTTTTCACCACACCAGACGACGACAAGTTTGTGTAAACATTTAGCGCAAATTCGGAGCTCTGCTCAAAATGTTATTTTTTTTTTTCCTTGATTGCAATTCGCGAAACGGAAAGTGGAAAATGGAAAATGTCAAATGCCAAGGTGGAGGAGTGTGGCGTATATATTTGGCTATTTGAGTTGGAAAATCTCTCTGTAGGGAATTGACCATATAAAAAGATTATAAGCAAAAGTTGAACGACAATCAAAAGCTGATGACCTATGCAGAAAGTGCAAACATTTCCAAAAGTAATAAAACGGGAGACAATAAACCAATGTCAACAAGATCTCCATCAAAATAAGACTATTATCAATTTTTATGCATTATTTAAGTATGCCAGTTGAGATAAGTACAAATACGCTTTGATTACCAATGGAAATCACTCCATTTAAAATAAAATTTCGCACCATAATTGTTTAACGATTTCTGTAGAAAACTATTGCAAAAAAGGATTCAAGCTGGGTAATGGGTTTGCCCGCTGCGATTGATTTCCCATGGGTTTTGATGGAAATGTATTTATTCACTGACTGTGAGGATATCTTTGTCTTTTTTTAAAGATAAAAAAGTAGAGTATTAAAATATGTAAAGTATATACATATATGTATAATTAAAATACATGTATTATATAAAAGAATGCTTTAACATTTGAAAGTGAAAGACTTCTAAACGAATCACAATTTGATTATGAACTTTAGTCTTGCAAAATAAATTTTATATTATGCATAACGTATACGCAGGGTGTGATAAAGATGATGAAGATGGCGACAGACTAACTTTGCCATATTTCAATCAACGAATAAGAACCTTTTATAGCCTCTTGATGTTTCGAATTTGCGTAATAGAATGAACTAACTAATCGTATTAATTTGAATGAAATCAGGTGTTTTAGGATGAGAAGTAATCAGCCGATGTTCTATTGCTTCTTCACCAGGTGGATTACTTTTGCCCCATCTACATGGTGGGTATGTGTTAGTATCTAGTTTTTCTCTATTTTAAAGATTGTATATTCATTTTGTACAGTCAATAAGTAGGTGCACACTTGAGTTACTCGATTAGACAAGAAAGTTTATAATATTTATTATTGTTAGTAGCCATTTCGAGCGTGACTTGAAAAAAAACTAAATTTTAAACTAAACTGATTTTGCCAAAAAAATTTCAAAGATAATAAAAAATGTAAAAAAAAAAAATGAATCTACATTTGAGGTTAATGACATTTCCTAAGGGAATCATCTTCTGGGGTGGTTGACATTTTTATAACAAACCACAAGTTGATTAATAACATATTAGTCAATAATCTTTTGTCTTCTTTACTTTGTTAATTAATTTAAAAATAAAAATTCTGTAGAAGAAAGAGAAGAACTCAACTCAAAAGTGAATGGATCTAAGTATATATTAATCAATATTCACTAACATTAAAGGAAAAATTAATAAAATAAACGTTGATTAGTTTTGAATCGAGTTGGATGGAAAGAGTAGTTGGAAATATTTATTTTTATATCTACAATGTAGATAGATTTTCTTTGGATTTTCAAAGTTTGCCCAAAAGTATGCTGCACTTTTCTGCCCACCCTGAATGACGAGAAGAAAGATTTTTCGATTCGAATACTGATCGATGATTGCGTTTGCTTATATGAAACATAAAAAGCTGAAACAAAGCGTGTGGTTTGTTGTTATTTGCTGGGGTGGTGGGAGGCACGCCATTCCGCCGCCCACTGAATAGTCGTGGGTTAAGCGTTAAGCGTACCGGTTGTGCGTCGGTCGATTGCCAAGCATTTCATTATGTCAAGGCAGCAGAATAATAGTTTTAATCATAATAATAATAACAACAACAACAACAATGAAGAGAAGAACATGAACAAGGATGTCAGGCTGTTCTTGTTGCCCCCTAGTGAATCCAATCCCACCTCGCACGCCTCCTCTCTTGCAACTGCTCAACAACTATTCATTGATGATTTGACAATGAAAAAGGAGGAACAGAAACAGCGACGTTTATGGCGTGTGCCCTGGTTCATTTTGTTGATATGCTTTGTGCAGGTAGTTTTTTTTATTTTATTTTGCATTTCTGTTGCATTTTGCTGTTGCTTCACATGGCTAACGCGGCGTATGAGTGATGTGTGTCAAGTCTTTTGTTCTATGATGTTTCATTTATTTGCTGGGATTCCATTTTTTCCTATTCAGAGTGAATTCTTAGACATTTGTTTATACTTTGACTTTCTACGTACATGTATCTCAAGAATTTGTTTGTTTTATTCGGGTAAATATATTTCCCGGGAATTAAGTGTACTGGAGAGAAAATTGTTCATGGTTCAGTGTTGAGTGTTTATAGATTTGCAGTGATTAAATTATGTTTTCGTATTATTTACGCATAAATATAAATAGTTGTGGCAAGTGCTTATTGTGGAACTTATCATTTGCGGTTTTAATTTTGATTCAAAAATGTTTCAAAACAAATAGTAGCTAATTGAAATAAAATACGTTGTGGGTTGTCCACGCTTACGCTCTAAGTTATGATTCTTAAATCACCAAAGAAATATGCAGCTATAGTATAAATTAAGCAAAACATTTGCCTATATCCATGCGGTTTAATCAAATAAAATATAAATAAATACTTTATGTATAAAAATTCTGAAATATTTTGATTTTGCATATAAACATTTTGTACAACATTATTATAGATAAATCAGAAAAATTCTTGATTTTAATTAAATATGTATTTCCAAAAAATGTACACGAAATTTGCATACTTATTTCTTTTGGCATTCAAAAATCTTTTTAAAAAATTTGTTGTTATGTAGATAGATAGATATTTAATGCAATATTATTGTAAGTGTTCTTTAAAACATATTAAGTGCCAACAAATTCTTTCTAAGAATTTCGAGATTGATTTCCTTTATATCTTCATCTTGTTTTCAGGTTAAGCACAAAAAACAAAGTTCGAAAGGTTGAAAAATGGATAGAAAGATGATAGATACATATATAGACATATGTTTAAATAGTTACCAAACGACATGTGTATAGATAGATATATAGATAAAAGTATTGAGATCTAGACAGATAGGCATACAGATAACTGCTTAGACAGTTAGACAAGTTAGAAAGACTGTTGGAAATATATATAACAATTTTACTGTATATTGGTAGATAGATATGAAGAAGATTTAAATATAGACAGATATATGGCTATTGACAATTTGCAGTTTAATATGAATTACTAAGTCATTCAAAATGAACAACAATATTCTCACACAAGTCTCCAAAATAAATGTGAATTTTTATAAAAAAAGTCAAATTAATATATTTATTAGCCAATCATCTCTTTGCTTCACACTCTAAAAATGCCAAAGTCCCACAAGTGTTTGACCCATTTTTTCTCTGGATTTAATTACCTAACATATTCGCTGTGTACGCACGACAATCGGCAATTAAAGTTGAAGATTGTTTTAAGCCGAGCCCACAATAAGACCAAATCGAAACGATATTCATTGCAATATTGCACAATCCGTGCGAACTCAATCGATCCAATGCTAGCTGACTGGTTGCAGTTTTATTGCCATTTTAGTCATATGGCTTAAATGTTTGTGGCAATTGGCATTTGTCATATTTGGTGTTGATGCAGTATGTTGGCTGTTCAATCTTGATGCATGGTGCATGATGCATCGAGCTTTGGTGTTGAGTGGCTGCTGTCAAGTCATGCGGTGCAAGTTGAAAGGCATCTTGCCACCACTCACATCAGTCGAAACAGTGCAACACTTTTGCATCCATTCCGCTTTACACTTGGCCAGCCACAAAACGAAAGTGACAGATTCTTGCCGGGAAAACACTATACAACACAAAATTCAGTTGGAAGAAAAGAAAAATTAGCAATTTCGAAAAGGATATGACTTGAAAATTTTATAACAAAGTGGTTTTTATCTGCGGTTTACAAAATCTTCAAAGTGTTGAAATTGTGGAGAGATAAGATATTAAAGCTTCTACTGAACGTTCCTTTTTTTGTTTTACCAAAACATCGACATTATATCAATCAAAACCATTCAACAGATTATTAAGCAGTCCGACGACTCATACTCTTTAACGACTGTTAGCCAGTTTAGGAGCATATTTTCTTAAAAACAAATATTCACATCTCCTAAGGGTATTCATTGGCCTTAAGCCGCTAAAGCTTAATTACCTTAGTCCCAGTTACCTAGCTTTAGTTGGTATTTAAAACATATATTAAAGGTTTTCGCTCATTTTTGCTTGCCATATTATATGGTCACCCATCAAACATCAAACTTGTACATAAAATTATCTCGGCTAAAACGCAATTGCTTTGATTTTCGAAAATCTGTTTATCACATATAGCTTTAAGAACATTGTAATATCAAATTTATAAATCGGATTTTTAAATTTACTATCGGACATTATATTTTTTGTACAAGTATTAGTCGATCATTCATTAAAAGTATTTTTCACGAACTGTGGAGAGATAAGATATTGTATTACTTAAAACCAAAGTGTGTGATAAAATTGTGCATCATTTATATTATTTGATTGCTGAAAGAAATATGCCATTTAATTTATTAATTTATTTATTCCTTATTCATTCCAACTGTTCCAATCTATATCAAAATATTTAAAACCAAACTCTTGATGAGCTTGACGTTGATAGAAACAAAATGACAACTTTAAGACTATAAAAAAATATCTCTCGCAAAGATGGGTATATATATTGTATGTATATAGTATTGGTTCTCTCATCTCTCTTTTAGATCGCCCTCCATCTCATAGCCAATGGTTGCATGCAAAAACGTTTGATCTATCAACCTGAATCGGAATATTGGCGTTATTTTACCTACATGCTGCTCCATGCCGATACTTGTCATTTGTCTTTGAATGTGTGTTTGCAGGTTAGTCGAACTTCTTAATGAATCTTGAGGGAAAAAAGAAAATTAACTGAACTTTGTTTTTGTTGCTCTTTCAGTTGTTCGTTGGCAGTTGTCTGGAATTGGAGCAAGGTCATTGCCGCCTGGCTTTGATCTATCTGCTGGGTGGCTTGTGCGGTTCATTGGCCCACAGTTGGTTGCAGCCAGAACTGTTGCTCTTGGGTGGCTCGGCGGGTGTCTATGCCATGATGTCTAGTCATATACCACACCTGGTTTTGGTCAGTCAACTATGAAGAAGCAAACAATTTACAATTTTAATCGAATTGGTTTTTTTGCTTTTTTAGAATTTTCATCAACTATCGTATCGCTATGTTCGTGTTCTCTCCCTAATGATACTCTTCTTGACTGATATGGGTCTGACCATATATCATTTTCACTATCACCTCAATCGCAATCCCCGCATCAGTCTGGAGGCCCATTTGGGCGGCGGAGTTTCGGGTTTAATCGGTGGATTTCTCATCTATTGCAGAGTTGCGAGTGCTAAAACATATTTCTAAACAATTTTCTCTGGTCTCAAATTAATTTTAGAACGCCAATAATAAACAACTCCATGATATTTCATTTGTTTTAAATTTTGGACAGGCTTTACATATTTTCATCGCCAAATTTGCATGTTTTATGCTCTTTATGGCTTGTCGATTTTATGGTGCTCATTGGAACATGGAGTCATTCAATTATTTGCTCAACACTTCTGACGTTAATGAGACTATTTGAAATTGTTTCTCAATTGACTCATTGAAATGTTGGCTGAGATTTAATTGGATATTTAATTTATTATGATTTAATCGATGTGAGTAAATCGCAAAATATGTCAGACATCTTTGGAAGGTTGAATTTCTTAGTGATAGTTTGTCATTAAATATTCTGAATTACCGAGAAAATGAGAATGGGAAAAAGTATACATACATACGTCATGGAAGTTGTCTCATATATTAGGTCTTTAATATCGAAAAGGTTTGCTTTTAAGTTTTTGCAAATTTTTTAAGTTTTAACATTTTTATTAACAATGAGAAGGTTGGCGAAAATTAACTACAAATTTTGAGTTACATCGGGCATCAACCTTTTAGTAATCATTTTTGGCTGTCGATAAGTCACAGGACGCCTTCAATTTTTTTTTTCGGGGGTCGGAAGATCTGTGGAGAACCGCATTAAAATATCACGATTTGCTACAATTTCCATCCGATTTTTATTTAAATGGGGAAATTTCATCTTCTTGCTTTTGTTGTTTAAGAAAAACAGTACTTTAGAATCAAAAAGTATCATAAAACAACGCCAAGCGGTAAACCTCAAATCTAGGAGCAAATCGCACAATTTTAATTGGCTTCAAAATTATATTTTAATTTTAAAAAGTTTTGGATAAATGTGCCTAATATTTGTCGACAAAATTGACGGTGCATCATTTGAATGACCAATACATGGCAAAAAAAAAACAATATTTGCTAAATTATTTTGAAATCGAAAAAATCCGAATTAAAGAATATTCCTGAATGACATATGTGAAATTATAAAAAAGTATAATTGAATTATTCTTTAAATATTTCTTAATAAGTAGATATGTATACACATAATTTATTCTTAATTTAGTTACATTTTTATTACATATGTAAATGCGTTTTGCTAAAATTAGATTGGAATTATAATACAAACTTATATCTAAATCGTATGCTTAAATTAGTTAGATTAGTTGGATTAGTAAGGAGCGAGAGAGGGGGCAAAGATCCACACAAACTAACACATTTCTTGAGATTAATTCATCTTAAATTAACAGTCTAATGGTCCACACTTGACGCCGACCTCAGTGCACTTGCATTCGAGGCATTGGCTGGACAACTCCACAATAATACGGCCAACTCGATACATTCGACCATAAATGTTGCAGCCAGCCAATTTCAATTGACCCGTGGGATCCATTAAGCTACTGCTGCTGCTGCTGGCACTGTTGCTGCTGTTGCTGTCACCACCAACAGGAGGAGCAACTGCAGCATTGCCTAAAGTGTTGCTTGTTGCTTCTGTTTGGCTGCTGCTGCTGCTGCTCAGGGCATGCTGATAATGATGGAATTGCTGTGGTTGCTGCTGCTGCTGCTGCTGTTCCACCTGATGTTGCTGTTGCTGTCGCACCTCGTAGCTGGCATCCATGAAAGGCAATTTGTCGAAAGGTGAATTCAAAAATGGATGCACTGTGCTCCTGGTAGGTGGCATCGTTGCTGTTGTTGTTGTTGCTGCTGCTGTTATTCTTGTTGTCGTGGTTGTCGCTGCTGTTGCTGTGGTTTTAGGTATTGCTGTTGTCGTCGTTTTGTTACGGACTTTGTTTCTGTTGTTATTGTTGCTGCCGCTGCTGCTGGGCGTTGTATGGCGTCTAGTGCCCGTTCCTCCCACTGCACTTCCCATCGGTTTGTTTTTCGTTTTGCTGTTGCCCTTTTTGGTGGCACGTGCCGTTGGCCTTATTGTGGTCGTCGACATTGTACTCAATGTTGTTGCTGCTGTTGTCGTTGTGGGAGCAGTTGGTGTTGTTGCGGGAGTTGCTGTAGATGTTGTCGTTGTTGTTGTTGTCGCAGCAGTTGGCAGCATTTTAAAGGGCGGCACAGTGCTTACATTTGTCGACAATTGCTCCATGCCACCGAGTAGTTCCTCCAAAAGCTTATCCAATTTATTGATTTCGTTTTTATCTATCAACGGTGTCTGCTTTGTGGTCGTGCTGGTTGAGGATGAAGCAGCACTTGAGGTTGAGGTGGTGGAGGACGATGAGGACGTCGTCGAGTGTGATGTGCTAAATGTCATACTCTCAGTCGACCGATTCTGTTTATCCTCAATAAGTCTATCGAGATTGGGTGACCGTTCGGTGTGTATGACATCTTTAAAAGGATCTGGTGTAGTGATTTCTGCAACAAACAATTAGAAACGTAAAAACGTAAGGAATTGGCAACATTCAGAGTGTGCGTAAGTAACGTTTTTGAGCAAGTCGAGAGGCTCGAATAATTAAGCAAAATTCTTTACTTTTATCTAAAATTTGCTTACCTATTGTTGATGTATCATTCGCTGCTGTTGTTATATCGATAATATGCTGGGTGACCTGCTGATAACTGCCCACATGATCCTGCAGAACTTCGCCATCTATGGTGAATGACTCCTTGGGCACGAAACCACCTTCCGTCTCGGTGGGTGGAGAGAATTTACTGTGATTTGGTTCGTCAATTACCTCTCCAATCACTCCTCCCAATTTGATTCTGATCGTATTTATAGTTCACATAGCTCGAACTGCCCTCAAACTGGCCATGGTGGACAGGTTGCTCAGCGGGCAGAGTTTCCACCTTGAACTGATATTTATAGGTGGCCTGATCGTGCGGGGAATAGACTTGATCCATATTCATGTCCATTTTATCCGACGCTATTGGTGGGTAATAGTTTTGATTAGTCGTGGGATTCGTGTCCACTGCATCGGCGGGTAGAAAGGGTATTATCTTCAGATTGGGTAAGCTGGGTGGCAAAGTGGGTTCAGCACTTTCATCGAGTGGTTCGGCTTCCAAGATGCTGGGATTCGTTTTAATAATCAGAGGCTTGGCAGTGATAAAAGGTTTGGGTTTGGCTTTTGCTTTCATAGTTGGCTTAAGAGTGGTTCTAATCGTGGTTCTTGTTGTTCCAATAGTTGTTGTGGTTGTTGGTGGTTTGGTGGTGCTGGTGGTGGTTGTTGTTGTGGGACGCTTTGTTGTCTTATGTTTGGGTTTCTGGGTGGTGCTTGTTACCATCTTTTGAGTGGTTTTCGGTTTTAGAGTTGTGGTTGTTGTGGTAGTTGTCGTAGGTCTGCGTGTGGTTGTTGTTGTGGTTGTCGTGGGTCTGCGAGTGGTTGTGGTGGTTGTCGTTGTAGTTGATGAGACATTTCTTCTATGTGAATCCACTCGATTGGGTGGTGTGACTGTTAGATTTGCTATTTTCGAATTGATTCTTGTGTGTTGCAATGGACGAAACATGGGAGCAGGACGAACTGACGGTTGAACCGAGGGTTTCACTGTAGTCGTGGTGCTTGTGGTGGTGGTGCTTGTAGTTGTGGTTGAAGTGCTCGCCATTGTTTCATTGGCTGGATCTTCTAGTATACCAGAGAGACCATCTAACAACACATTTAAGAGATTCGGTTCCTGTTTATCCGTACTCGTTGTGATTTCCTCTTGAGCTGAGACAATTTGTTGTGCCTCCGCTGGTAGTTCACCCACTGCAATTTCACCACTCTCCAAATGCTCATCAAAGTCATCAGCGATTCTCTTGATGTTACCCATTGGAGCAGTAACCGATTCCACGCTGGACTCTGTGGGCTTGGCAATTGTTTCCTCATCTTCATCGGGTCCCAGAAGTAAATCCATC
This sequence comes from Drosophila sucinea, assembly GCA_018150745.1. Taxonomy (NCBI): domain Eukaryota; kingdom Metazoa; phylum Arthropoda; class Insecta; order Diptera; family Drosophilidae; genus Drosophila; species Drosophila sucinea. Next base: position 539,173 of record JAECWP010000124.1, on the reverse strand, counting down.
CAATTCACTGAATTCTTCGTTGATGTCGTCAACTTTTCTTCCATCTCTTCTTTTTCCTCTGTGCTAGATCCTAGAAGAATGTCCAAGAAACTCTCTGTGGTCGGTGTGGGAGTTGTGCCCACCAAATCGAGATTATCCTTCAACATTTTATTATTATTCCCATCGATAAATTCCAAGCCTTCCCTTAGGGTATCCAAGATACTCTTCTCGCTGCTGGCTTTCAGAGCATCTCCACCACTCAAGAGAGGTCCTTGTGTGGGATGTCTATCCAAGGGATAACGTTCAGCCATTTTATTCTGTGGTATCAAAGCAGCGTTCGCCACTGCCTCCACTTCCTGCTCTTCCTTGCCAAAGAATAGATTATATAGATTGAATTGCCTGGAGTTCTGTGATCGTCTATAATCCCTTTGACTGCCACAATCGTAGCTCGAGGGACAACACTGTCCCTTGGGCACAACGGGGATGCAGTTCTTCAGAGCTGGAGCACATTTCTTGGGAGCACAACGCCGGGTTCCCCGTATGCAGAAGCAAATGTCACACGGTCGCTCCTTATCCGAAGGCATTTTCTGACCCTCCACATAGAACTGGGAGCCCACGGTGCAGCCACGATTTCGTTGGAGACGTTGGGACATGCGTTGGAAATGCTTATTGGAGGTTTTCCTATAGCGAACCTCTTGAGATGATTTGCCAGATGTCTTACTTGAGCAATCATAGCGCACGGGACAGCAGGTGGAGTCCACAAAAATAGGTTTACACCCATCCACGGGCAGCATGCATTTGGGTTTCACGCATTTCTCAGTGCCACCTGCAAAGAAGACGTCAAAACAGATTTTCATTTGAATTTCCACTTTAACTTACCTATACAATAGCAATAGCTGCACAAGTTCGATGAGGACATTGCTGACCCTGATTTATAGACAGTTCCATTTTTCACGCAGACTTTTCAAAAAGTAAGAAAATTAATAAAACTTTCATTTGTATTTTCTCTTATCCTCAACTCACCAAATAAATCCACATCGGAATCATCAGATCTTCTTTGCAGCATATTATCGTTAACCACTCGATCAATGGATTCTCGTTCATAGTGATCCAAATAGGCGATGATGCGTCGTTTTGTGGGTATCTTGTAGAAGGCATCCAGTCGAGCACAGGACAGATAAGGACAGCAAGTATTCTTCTTTTGGACAACCACACAACCACGAGGCGGCGGCATCGGCATTTCTGGACACACTTTGAGACGACATACCAAAGTCTTGCGATTGCATTGGCAGTTCAGACACTTCTCCATGCTGGGTACCACGGACTTGTCAGCAAACCAGGTGCCATTGTGATGACAACCTACAAATTATAGATACATAGCTCTCTTTTAATTACAATGTTCATAAATTGATTATGAATATATCTTTTGGTCATGACACAAGAATATGTAAATAATTGATCAATTAACTTATGATATGAGTTAAGAAATAAAACTCAAAAACAAGAGTTATTCCTAGGAAAGATTTTAGAAACAAAAAATATGAATTATAACTGACGCTTTTTATAAGAATTATTATTCTTGATGATTTTTTTCTAAAAACATTTTGGAAATACAAATTATTATCGTTGCAGATTAATATTATTTCTTTACAAAACTAAACAGATCTACTTAATCTAATTAACTATCCAAAAACCAAGTTTTGCATTATCTCAGTAAGTAATAAATAATAAGTATTCTGTTAATTATGTACTTACATTGACCCATGAAAGTAATTATTAACTAAAATCCCATAAACTATGCCTTAGCTAAATCACATATTTAATATTGTACTCAGAAACGAGTTAATAATCAAAATGGAAATGTATTTTTTATACTACATGGTCGAACAATTATTACATATATAAATATGTACAAGTATATATATATTGTGCAAGAAGCACAATGAATGAAACAGTTTAAACTTATTATTTCAGTAACTACAATAAAAACAAATAAGTATAGGAGTACTTACAGAGGTCTACCAAAGTAAGTACTGATCAAAATGTTCTTAAAAGCTCAGGTAAATGGTTCTTTAATCGGAATATTATATTTTGCCAGGATTAACTTCAGTAAGACATTAAACAATTACTTATGCAAATAATAAATAAACAAAATATAATGCTAAAATGTTATTTTATTTTAGGTTTACAATCCAGAAAGTAATCGATTTTGAGAATTTAACAAGCATTTTGTTTATCGGTTACCTAATAGAAGTCTATTACTGATAGCATAAGTGGAGTAAATTTCACTAATTTAATCATTGATCTAACCCAAATGTTGCGGGTATTTTACAAGTGTTTTGTTCGACACTCATTTGTGACGCACATTCCAATTGGCTGGCTCACTCACCTGTATTCTGTGTGGTTATGTAGGCATCCAACTGTGCGGGCCATAGTAGTAAAAATAGTGCCACCGATATAATAATGCTGACTAAATGCAGCGTCATTTTGTTTGTCGTTTGTCTTCTTGTCCCTCTTCTTTGGCAGCCGACGTGCATGAATAATGCAACGGGTTCAGTGTATCTATATATATATTTTGGGGTTCAGTGCGGACTGCAACACCAGCTCCAACTCCAGATCCAGCTTCTAAGTTTGTCGACTAATGCGCATGAAATGTATGTCACGCAGAGGCAACTTTCGAATGACAAGCGTTTGCCAGTGGCCAATGCCACAGCACATGCTCAGGCGTAGGCCAAATTAAGACCCGGCAAAAGCAACTTGTAGGAAATTACCCGCACAAAACTTGGAAGAAAAAAAAAACAGCAATGTTACAGGTCGTTGTAGGTAGGTTTGCCTGCCCGTTGATGTTGTTGATGTGTTTTAGTGCCAAAGTTCTGCCACACTTTTAATGAACCATAAGAAAAATTTCCAAATGGAGCTGCAAATAGTAGATGAACGAGGGAAACGTACATAAGTGAGTGTCATTAGACTAATAAGAGGCACAGAGATACGCACATATGTATGTGATACTCATATGTAAATGTATTCTGTGTCCAGCTTTATTTCTTTTTGGGAACCTGAAATCCCAGCAGGCTTCAATGGGATTTAACTTTAACTGAATTAGGAATACTTAACAAGTGAAACCTTTCATCTCTAAGCTGCTTAATCATGATTTATTAAAGGGAAAAAACTGTTTTGTTTCACAGACCTCAATCAATTAGCTTTATTTGCTTCCAAATTGACCTACCACAAATTTTATGACTACATTCAAGAAAACCAGATGAAATTATTTGTTGACAAAGTTCATTCTTTAATTACTTTATTTATTATAGATATAACCTAAGCTTGGAAATTGGTCTCTTACTTCATTTGATGTCTATTTCTAAGAACTAATTGAAATTTGAATCTATTTCAAAGTAAACACGAATAAAACTATAATGTAGTATGTATGTTTTTTTTATATACTTTAATTTTGAAATAATTAATTGTCATTCCTGTTGTTCTTATAAGTAGTATCTGAATTTCTTTAGACTTTTCAAGGTTTTTAAACTTATTTAAATGGTATTAAAATATATTTCAAAGTCTAAATACATTGTATTTTAATAGCTTCTTCTATTAACGTTTTGATTTGCATTTTGAGATTTTTCCTTTGTGCACTATTTCCCGTTGGTTGCTTATCACAAAAACATATCACTTAAGTTTATGGCTTTGTTTACACAAACATAAAGTTCTCTGATCGGAAAAATAGGCCAGAAGCAGTGCAAGGAAAAAACGGAAATTCTGCCACAACTTATCAAAATGTATGTACAGTGAAACGTCTGGAAGTCTGGGTCGTAAATAATGTAAATCGACTTTAAGCAAAATAGAAAAGAGTTGGAGAGACCAAGAAGTAGAGGGAGAGAGGCATAAGGAACAACATCCAGAACTGGTATCTAGAATCCAACCACTCGACACTTGGGCTGGACGAGTGTTGCATGCGAAAACAAACAAACAAATAGAAAACATAGAGAGAAAAAAGAAAAAAAAGTCCAACTATAGTATTGTAAATAAACAAACATGAAAATCAAATAAAGCCAAACCGAATGGCGGTCATTGCCAGTGAAAGACCGAAAGCAGCAGACCAAGACACCAGAGAACTCCCCCATTCCCACTACCCCCCACTTACATGGCCAGTCCACTGGCACTGGCAGTGGCTTTTGGTCTGGGAGTCAGACTCCAACTGAGTCGGGCACTGGCAACTGCATTGCCACTTTCATTAAGAACGTGATTAGCAGACAAGAGAAGAGGATGCCACGAAATGTTGCATGCAAATACGAAAAGTGCCTAGGAAATTGAATTTTATATGAAACTGAAAACAGACAATGAGTTACTCTAAACAAAGTTATTCTCAAATTATGAACAATACATAATAAAAGTGTTCTCTTCTCAAGTTACGGAAACAGTCTCTAGTACTCTCAGACTTAAAAGTTTCCTAAAGAATTTAGTAGAAGTTGGTTAGCAATCCTTTTAATATTGTTTCATTATATGTTGCAAGATTGCAGACATGTTTAGCATGGGATAGTTACTATTTGCGATTAGTAAGTAAGCAATAATTAATTAGTAACTCAGTCTGAAGCTTAAAATATAGTAAATCAAAGCAAAATGTATTTAAGGTGAACAAAAAATGGGATACCCTCAAACTTTCTATGTTTTCACCATATAAAACAATTGAAAAACAAAACATTATTTTCAAGAAATTGTAGACTACAAAAATATATTTTCAATAAGCAATAAGGCTATTGAAGGGTCTTTGTCTCTCTCATAATGAGTTCCTAAGTATGAGCTAGGGAATTTAAAATAAGTTTCAAAATATAAATGCAAAGACAAAATATTATTTTATTGTTTTTAGCTGATTGCCTTTCGGTTATATCATTAATTCTTGTCGAATCTTGGTTTATATTACAGATACTACACTTTATTAATGGCAAATCTATTCGAAACCTTCATATACCCTGAGTTAGAGTAAAAATCACACCACTTACACCTTGTTCAAGTCCCAGAATCAACGCTTAATTGGAGCTCTGTTGATTTGAGACGCTTTTTGCTTGGTCTTACAATTTGCCTACTTACTTGGCTCAGTTCAGTTCAGTTCAGTTCACGTACAGAGAGTCAAATTCAGTTTGGTGGTTTGTTCTCATGACAACTTTTAATCAAGCCATTATCTTAATGTCAAGAGTAGGAACTGGCTCAGTTGAGAGAGAGAACTAAAGCTTAACTTTCACGAAACGACCGAAAAGGCATTTCAGTTTCACACAATAAATCACTGCAAGAGTTGACTTTTTTTTTTTTCACCACTTGACTTGTCTTCTTTTTGTTTTTTAATTGAAATTCACTTTTTTGGGCTCATTTGCATGCTACTTGGCCATGAAAATTGCCGCTGCTGCTGCTGTGGCTACTGTGGCTGCTGCTCATGCTGCTCTCTGTATGAGATCAGAACTAGAAAATGAAGTGAAATCTTTGCGTTAATTACAAATTTGCATTACTACTATATATGAGCATAGTTTCCAGTGCGAAAATATAGCTCATGTGTATTCAGAACGTGTGTAAAGCCAAACTAAAGTCATAAATAATTTACAGTAATTATTCGTACAAACAATGGACAAAACCACCTTTGAGATACACATACATTTACACAGATATACGTATCTATGTATGTTTCTGGTAATAGAAAGCGAGGCTGTGGGAGCAAGTGTCCAAGAATCTTCAGAAGCTTCACCGCATAATAATGAGGCCAAAAACCATTACCAACCTACGCCCAAAACAACATAATTTCATTCAAAATTTTTTTTGACATCACAACAAAAGCTGAGCTATACACTGAGCGAAATTAATAGGGTAATTTTATTTCATTTAGTTGGAGAAAGTGGAGACAAGAATTAAATTGAGTTATTAACTTAAATGAAATGAAGAGTTTGGGTTTTTTTATTTTTGGGAGCTCGATTTCATCAACCCAGTTTCTGGGGGCTTCTTCGTTTTATTTTGATTGAGATAATCTCTGGCCAGAAAAGAAAAGTTTCAATTTTCAGTTTCATTAACCCAAATGCCAATAATTTACTTAGCATTCAATGGTGAAATGTTTTACAGTTAAGCTATAGCAAATAAAATAAGCACTTAATTTAGAGATATCTTTATTTTAAGCAATAAAGATATAATCCTCAGCTAGTAAACAACAACTAAAAAATGTCTGACAGGAATGTAAGTCAACGAGGTGTTAACTCCACACAATGTAAAATTGAATTTACCTTGTTTGCATGCAATTTCGAAGCTAACCCAAGGTGAAATATTTTTAGATTTCTTTTACTCTCTAACACAGAAGTCGAAACAATTACAATTCTGTTACATGTAAACTACAATTAAGTCCTTTTTGCACTTATGTCTTTATTCCAAATAAATTTAAGTCTTAATCGAAGGTTAAGAATTTATGTATTTGTACTATAGCGAAATAAAACTAATTCCGATAACCAATTTATCCTTTTTTGACTTGTTTCAATTCAATTATAACTTGAGGTTGACTCGATTCTATTTGTTCTTCTTTTAAATACAAAAAAATATAAAAAAATAAATAACATAAGAACTATTCGTATTATTACTTATACTACATAATAAATTATTGATAGATTACTATAAAAGATTGTTTCATACTTCAAGCTAATCTGATTCTTTTTAATAAGTTCTAAAAAATAAAGTTATTTTTTCAACGAAATGAAAAAAAAAGTGTTGAAAAATATACTTAAAAACCTCATTGAGAGGCAGTTGAAGGTAAACAAAATGGGTTAAGTAAACTTTTATTAGATCATGAACCTCAAGTTAAATTTAAGTTATAAGCCACAAGGTTTGAATCACTTAGCAACTATTAGATAACCGATTTGAGATTCTTAACCTACAGCTTCCTCTTGAGTGAATTCAGATACAATTTCTAAGGGTTTAGACATAGTCTCTAGTTAAAAGCGAATTTGGCTTAGGTAAAGTGAATATTTATTGGTTAAAGAAATCAACCCACTTAACTGCTTCAAGTTGCTCTCAAACCAAATCTCTCTCAAGAAAATCAACAATGAAAATTCGTTTTCAAATGCTTGACCATAAATTCTTAAACAATAAATTTGAAAAGACTAACAATAGAAAGCACGAATCCGATAGAGATACTATGCCATGGTAGATGGATGGATGGATAAATTCTTTGGCTATTTTTACCATTGGGCTGTGTCCGACTTACTGACTTATTTTGACACAGTAGCAACGCCCCACTGACTGATTTATTTTTTTGTTTTTAGTTTTGGTTTCGGTTTTTTTGTTTTTCCACTTTTGGTTTTCTCGTTTTTTTTTTTTTTTTGGGGACGTTTGAGATTTGTGAAAGGCTAAAAGAAATACAAAGAGAGAGAGAGAGAGATGATGGAGCCTAGATTTTGCTCAGCATTGACTACTGGGCATAGTTTTGGGCGTTCTTAACTTATAATTTTCGTAACAACTTTCACCTAGTCGAGATTATGTAAATCTCCTCGACTTCATCTCAGAGAAAATAAAGAAAAAGCCAAGCAAAACACTTACAATAATAATAGAGAGAACTAGAGCTCCAGAGCACTAGCATTGAGATTGAGATCATTTTCACTTTTGCAAATGATCGAAGAACACGAACAGGCAGGCAAACATATGAAATCAAAGTGAAGTCAAGTTTAATTCACGAGAAGATCAATGGAAAAACGTGGCAATGATTTACATGAGAAATCATAATAGGCAAATTTCTCTTCATTCATTCAATTATCATGGGAAATACCAACACGTTCACAAGACTATTTGGCAATACTCACAGTTTTGGTAGGCAAATTATGTGTCGCTATATAAAGCACATGCCAAATTGTAACTAAGTATGTACATACAACACGGAGACCGAAACCTGACTTATAGACAACATGTGTGGCTCATTAAATATGCTGCGAACAAACAACAAGAACAACAACAACCGACAACAACTAAAACAAGCAACTTCAACTCGGAGCAATTTTCATGTTCAACTCAATTGATGTGACTTGGTTTTACCTCGAATTCTACTTCTCTTCACTTCTTCGGGTAGTGCGCTGTTGCCGTGTCTTCTTGCGTCTTGCGTCTTGCGTCTTGCGTTTTGCCAATGCAGACAAATGCCTGTCATTTAACGGCCGCCAAACATGTTTGCCCTGCCTTCATCTTGCTACCTTCCTCTACAGCTCCCCCCACTCCCTTGTGCCTTCAAAATTATTAAAGCCGCGAGGGCTCAATAAATGGGCGTCGTTTATGCACCTCATCATCAGCGATTGCAGTGATCGGATCGCAGACTCGATTGAAGTTTTTTTTCTTTCTTTCGTCCAATTTTTTCTTCTTTTTTTTTGTGCCAAGCGGAAGTTGTTAAGTTGCAAAGAAGAGGGACATAGCAAAAAGAAAGAAAGAACTAGAAAAGGTTCTGATTAAAAGTAGTTGAAAAACTACAACGAGATACTCTTTAAATGAGACTTTTCAATTCTTAAAAGAAACTCTTCGCAAAGTTGTTCATTGTGAAGATTCTACAATTACATTTTAGAAAATAAAGGTTATTTCCAGTTCGAAATACGATACCACAATTTGGATATTTCTCTAATTAAAGTTTTATCATTTTTACCAGGAAATCGATAATTTTTGAGAAAAGTGATGAGTGAAAATCGATAATATTCCATATATAGATTTAGATGATCTATAAGTAAGTTACCAGTAAATTTACCCTGCCCAAGTTATACTTTTTCCTTCGGAAAGGGTATTGCGAAAATTGTTTTAAAGTCTTACACACTCTTCAACCTTTCTTCTTGCATTGTGTTGAACATTGTCATATCATTTAATTGAATATCTTTTCGGTTTCGCAGTTAAATAGTAACAAGTTAGTAGGGCCCATCCATTCAAGTACTTAGAGCAGGTGAAAGTCTCGAGAAAAAAAAAATGTGAGCAAACGAAACTAAGTAGAATGAGTTGCACGACTTCTACTACACTGGCGAGAGATTGGTCCAGTCCCCAATACCTTTCACAAAACAAAAAAAAGCCAAGTTCTAAAAGCGTTTTTACGGCCTCACTTTGTTACCTTTTCTTTGGAAATTGATGGCGTATTCTATGGTTGCCAAAATTATTGAGGGTATCATCCAATATAGACCAATAAAATGGTCAATAAATCAGGGCCTAAACGATTAAGTTAAATTTAGACAAACTTAAAATGGTTATTTGTCATTTGAAGACTTACAGCTTTATCTTCTGTATCATATACATATGAATGTAGGTACATATGTAGGTAGGTATTGTATGTATGTACCTATGATACGCTTTTAGCCCAATTGGTCGGATGCCATTGACCGTCAAAAACAAGTTCTTTGTTACGATTTTTGTTGGGCCTTTCTTTTCTTTCAAAACAATGCACCATAAAACTGCAATTTGAAGTGATCGCTTCCTCTCCCATCTCCGTCTCCATCTCCTTCTGACCTGTGTTGGTCACATTTCCATTTCAGTTTTGCATGCAAAACATTTTTCCGGGCCCATTTGTCAAGGCTTTCATGGTCGAAAGCATGTGCAAGAAAACGAAAGAAAAACCGTAAAAGTATCGCATACCGTTAGATCAGGCCAGACAGACAACATTCGGGGTGGTTATATAACTCAAACCAAATGCAGAAGAAGTAAAAAAAAAAAAAAACGCATGTGGATAACCAAGTTCGATGTTTTTATGGGTTCTTTAGGCCATAAATGGCTGTTCATGGTGTGTTGTTGTTGTTGCTCTTGGGGCAGTGACACAAAGTGTTTGCCATTGGACAGACAATGCTGACAGCTTTGATAAATAATCCAAAAGGCCCCAACAAACCAAGACCCTTGACGCCCATGACCCTAGGTCTAAACGTCATAATGGGCGTGTCGCGGTGTCCAATAAACAGCTTGAGAACTTGAAGAACGAAAACAATAAAAACAAATTTTTTATTGTTAAGACGTTAATTAGTGTAAGAGAAATTAATGCTAAATGGCTGTCGGGTCCATCTCATTTATGGCGTCTGCAGTTGTATTCGTCTGAAGGAGAATCGTGTGTTCTTTCCATGTTACTCAATCAGTCTAACGGAAAATCGAACTTTCACACTAAAATGCAATCGATTCCATCAATAAGACCGGATCGTAGTTGATGTAATAGTTTTTTTTTTAGATCATTTCAAGAAGTTTTTTATGTTCAAATAAGAGAGTTGAAACATTACACAATTAATAGTTATTTTTATTGAAATAACAGCTACCGTTATTCAGTAATTTTATTATTAAAAAGAACTGCAATAATAGGATACCTCCCATTCTACGAAAATCTTGTGAAATAGGTTACTTAACGTCGAGGGATTTCATTTGCAAAGCGAAAGTGATCGAAAGGTCACAATCCACGTAATCTTCTCAATTTCCAGTGAAGTTCTCTGAATATTTATGAAGAAAGTTACTTCTATTACCTAAGGAAGAGTTAACTTATGAGTAAAAAAATACTTAAAATCGTTTTCTAAATCCGTTGCGAATCCGTTTAGCGCATGACGCCGAATCGAATTCACCTGTTTACAGCATTTAAAAGTTCAAAATCGTAATTTGCAGCTTTATAATGCTTTCATTGGGACATTAACTTGCCATTCTCATCGTCATTGTCGTAGTCATCATCATTATCATCATCATAATCATCGCCATCATGCCCATCCATTGACATGATCATCATCATTTGCTGTTGATTCCACCTCGACTACACATGCATGTTTACTGAGTTGGAACTCCTTATTCTTTCACTTCAGTTGACCCACCGCGCCGCCTCCACCTCAACCATCACCCCCCACCCGTCAGGCTCTCTTCTTTTCTTGGCCGTTAGTAGAATAGCGCGCACTTACTCCACTTGAAGATCAGAGCTGCCTTCTGTGTTGCAGATGCTGTTTTGATAGCAAACACACAAAAAACCAAAAGAAAAAAGCACAAAAAAAAAAAAAAAAAACCAACCAAGGAGCTCCTCTCCTCATATGGCCAACTGGCGGCTAGTTTTGTATTTGGTTGCTTTGGATTGCCTCACCGTTTTCCAATATCAGATTACGTGCGGGCTATCTTTTGTTGTAGTGCGGGTTTTTCTTTCCACCGAAGTCCATTCTTTCTTTTCAGTGTTTTTGTTTTGTCTTTTTGGCATATCGGATGTTGCTAATGTAAGTTGAGAAGCGCTTCACTTAAAAGGAGCTTGAGCCAGAGATTCAAGATATAATTTTTGCTTTTTTGCGACCTTGAGATGCTTAGCTTAGAGGAGAGGCATAATCAGCTATGACACGCCCCACCCATCAAGGTTTTCATCTAAGGTTAGTGAAGCAAGGAGAATGATCTGCCTAAAGCTAAAGAGATGATAGGTTAGCCGATAATGGTAAGTCCTACAACTCTTAAACGGTAAAATCTAGCTAACTAAGTGAATGGCTTTTGATAGTTCCATTAAATCTACGGAAATTCTTTCACTTCATTTTGTTTATACTCAAATTTTAATATTGGGGTAATGAAACTTTGCAATTTACGATTGGATTTTCGTTTCATTTGTCTCGGAAAATAAGTCTTTTGGTAGATGAGTTGTTTAAGTTGAACAACGAGGATCCGGATTCAAATCCCAGGCTAGTGTATGGCCATAGTTGCTATATGAATAAATAAATTTATCCTAACAATAATAATCACGTTGGGTTACAAAAATGAGTCAACAATAACTTTTATTTTAGTATTTAAAAAGTTTTTCAAATCAGTTCTATTCTAATTTAGCATAAGAGATCTCAATTAATCAGTGTTAGAACCCAATCTGATTGTGGTAGAAACTTTAAAACATTCCCAAAGAGGAATTATCATCAATCTCAAGGTTAATGACATATTTTTTTACATATTTTCCAAGGGCTTTCCAAAATATCAAAATGGTAATATAATTTCTGAGTTTATTAAAAACTTTACGCTTTCCTTCGATATAAAGGATATTAACTACCTTTTATTTGAATATTATCCAAATTAATCAGTAATTTTAATTAATTTTCTAAGAAATCTCTAAGTATAACAAATCAAGGGTTAGTTTTTAATGGTTTTTTAAGCTTTTGTTTATATATATGGAACTGGGAGAAAGTCTTTTCAGACCCTTTTTTTGGAGGTGGGTTCATTTCAAAGTTGAAATTTTCCCTATGGCAACTATGATTTCGAAAATAAAACTGGTGCTTATCTGCGCTTAACTGAATTTTCCCAATTTCAAAGATATCAAATAGACCAGGTTATAGAAACGGCTTACAATATTCATCAGAAAGCGTTCCCAACCATCATAAATACATTTTGATTTTGGGTTTCATTTCAGAACCGATTTAGTTTAATATCTCTACACTTAATGTTAATAACATTGATTTCGAGACCGAGACTGACATTAAGCTGGTTTTAACGGATTCTAAGTTGGCTCGAAAATACTTATTACAAAAGAGTATCAACCGATTCGTTCTACCAAAACTAAAAAGTGGTTTGGCTGTTTCTAATGAAGCGTTCTTTCCGTTAGTTCTTCGTCTATGTTTCAATTGTAGGCCAATTAGCAAATTCTCTTCTTGCTCGTCCTCTCCATCTCCTTTTGCTCAAGCAACCGTCTAATGAATGTGTTCTTACTTGGAGTCGAGATGGAAAATATGTTGGGGTCGTCGCCGTCATCGTCGTCGTCGTCATCTTCCAAGTTTTATAGCTTCCGCTTGGCATTATCAAATATTATTGGCTGTTGTTAGAGTTTTTCTTTTGCCACTTCATTCATTGCATGTTGTCACGTGAATTAAAAACAAAACCCTTGGCTTGGATCCCAGCTTCTGAGTGAAGAGATCCCAGCTAATGTTTCTAATGATGATTATTAAGGCATGGAATGGAGTGAAGTGGAGTGCTGCTACTGCTGCTCGATGCTCGCTTTGTCAACATGAAACGGTAATTTCTGGCCAAGATTACAGTCAACATTTTCACTCATTGCCCATGCAACCTACATTCCTTCTCTCTCCCTTTTGTTCTTACATATATATGTAGTATATGTCTTCTCGGTCGCACTTTCGAGTGCGTTTTGTGACCATTGTAACGGCTTTGATTAGTCTTAGGAGACTTCAACGTCGTTTTTTCTTCTACTGGTTTTTTGGGTTCATCTTTTGCTGCCTCTTTCAGAGATTTGTCTTTTTTTTGTCGTCTTGGTCGTTGTCGTCGTTGTTTTTGCTCTTGGCAGTTTTAACAGTTAAATGGCTAAGTTTACATCATTAGCATTCCGTTTCCACTTGGTCAGGTTGAAATACAAACAGAAAAAAAAAATTCTGTTTCTCTTTCAGTTTTTGCCTAATAAATGAGCAATTTCTGATTTTGTCTTGGAGAATGATTTAATTGCCGTTTGGGAAATGTTATTTAATTTGCGTAGATTTATACTGTCATTTGCTTTAAGAAAGAATTTCATTTCAAGGTGCGGACAAAACCGCAATAGAATGAGTAATTTTTTGTAAGAAAACCCATAAAGAGAGAAATTACAATTTTTGTGTAATAAAATAGTGGACTTAAGATCGGAGAAGTGACAATTATTTGAATATTAGTTTAATCACTCATATTTTTGAATAGCCTGAGATTTTTTAAAGCGCAAAGGTTAAAAATAAAATGATAATTTGTCAACTTGGCTAATTTTATTTAGTAGTACCTATTTAGAACCGGTTAACTGAGTTCAGTTACCCAATTAAACAATAATCAACTATTAATTGACGAACATATGTACTTATGCTCATCACCAACTATTACACTAGTTCACATGGTAATCGGATGAATAAGTTACATGGTAAAAAGTTGTTTCTTGGGAAATTTCTGATCGCTAAGCAAAACCGTTTTATATTGCCCTTTGTTTTCCTTAAGAACAATTAGTTGTGGTATAACAAATTAAGGGAATTTCTTAAACAGAACAATAACCCTGTTAGGCTCTATAGAATGAATGTGTGAGTTTTTTTGAGTATAGTCCTAAGATAAAGATATTTAGTTACCTTTATCCAAAGTGAGATTCCTTATTTGGGCATTCAAACCATGAATTACGAATATAGTATCAACTATACCTATAAGTCAGCTTAAAGGTATAAAACAAAAACAAAATAACGCAAAAAGTATTCTTTGTAAATATTTCTTCGTTAAATGTATCCATTGGCAGACAGTATCTAAAATTGTTTAAAAAGTTATTAAATGTTTTTCACAAATCGATGAAAAATCTTGTTAGAAGGAATTGACTTTTTAGTACACATATTTAACCCATTTCAAAAATGATAAGAATAATATTTTTCTCATATTTAAATAGGTTTAAGCGTAATGAAGTTTTTCATCAAAGAACACTATAAAAGATAAGTTTATATAACCTCTCATGTGTAATAAAATATTTTTTTTTCAATTACTCTTTTATGAACTGTAATAGTTCCCTTCCATTCTGCTAACAGATCTCACAAGTAGATCTCAGGCCCTAAGTAAGATTTCATCTTTCATATTTCCCCATATTTCTTGGCAAGTTCGTTGCCCAAGTCTTTTGTTTTCATTGCTTGAAGCAACGAAGCGTTAAGTAAGTTTTCTTGCCTCGAACTTGAGTTGTCGCTCCCCCACCCAGCACCCCGTCATCTCCCCTTTGCGATTATTTATTTATCCAGACACCAAAGTTGCAGGTTCTATTAACAATGTAAACAATACCGTTAACACGGCACGACACGAAATCATTGAAAGAGACGACAGAGGAGGCCGAAGCAGCAAAAAGACAAATGAAATGTGCCGCAAGAATTTGCCAACTTTGGTACAAATGCCGCCACAAGTTGCAACTTTGCCAACTGCATATTTTAGCCACTCTCCCTTGGCCCCCGCTCGGCTCTTATAAAAAGCGTGAAAAAGAACTGTTAGACGCGGAAAAGACTTATTAAATTTTAGCATGCCAAAAAGAAAAAAAAAACAAAATATACAGAGAAAAGTAGAAGCAAAACATAAGAAAAGAAAACCGCAAACATCCAAGAATCATCCAAGTTCACATACCTTCCGAATAGCGTTGAATTCCTACACTTGTTCACTCTAAATCCACTTCAGATCTTGTTTCACCATAACAAAAAAATTGAAATTTCAATATTTTTTTTTCTACTCTTTTTTGGTCACTTCACTTAAGCACTTGAAAAACCAATGGAAGAAGATCTTCTTCTCGGAAAGATATATAAGTATTCCTTTAACGTTTTCTCTGTTTCTGTTTCTTCAAAGTCTCTGGTTTTCAACGTTCTGAACGCGTCGCGTGTTGTCTCTCAACTGATCGTCTCGCCATGAGGGCAACTTACTTTTGTATGAGAGGGCAAAAAAAAAGCATTCGAAAGAAAGTTGTCTGCATAAAAAAAAGTATTCTGCTGAAGATTCTAGTTTGAAAGCTGCAGCGCGTCAAAGAGAGAGAGCAAGAGTGTGTCCCAGTGCTCTTAAGAGCGTTCCCGAAGAGAGTTTTAATGAGTAAATTAATCGCTGATAAGTAATATAATGTCGTTTCTTTAGAATATTTGTCAGCCAATTAAGATGATTTGATAAGAGGACGAAACCTTTGGACTGACTACTTGTTTTCTGCGATTATAGTTTGGAAAGTTTTCGTTAAGTTGCAATTATAAATCAATTTTGAATAGTGTTATTTCGAAAACTAAGTATATTTTTCATTCCGAAACATAAAACGTTCTTCTTCTCCGCGACTAAAGCCCTCAAGTAAACAATTCCAGGCATTTGCTCCATTACTCATAATGTCGCGGTTGCGCTTGCGCATCCTCAGACGGAAAACCAAGCGAGCGAAGATCCCACCAAGAACCTTTTGTGGGGGAGAGTGCGGTAAGGCAAAGGGGCAGCACCCGCCCATGTTGCTCACAAAGTTGCATAAATCTGTTTGGCATAAAAACGATTCATAACATAAAAATGGCAAAAAGTATGAGCAGATCACCAAGAAAGAGAACGAGAAGCCTTCAGTTAAACAGCCTGGCCAGGCCTGGCCTTGCCTCGGTTTCCAGTGACTCGTTTTGGGGTTTGACGTTGCCTCTAGAGATGGCAGCAGGCCCAGAATCGTGTAAAATAAGTCGCTTTTAAGTGTTCATAAAGCAGATCAGGGAAGTACTTTCAGTCACCAGTTATTTAAAATGTGCCGAACCGGGAAGGTGTACTCAAAGAAATGTTAATTTTTAGTTGTTAGACTCGCCATTTCTGTGTTTTTTTTGCGTGTAAGTAGTGTTGATTGGCAGTTTTTTTCGTGATTTGTGACAGCGAGGATAAAACCTACTAATCTATAAAACCAAATAAAAAAAGTATGAGTACCATTCTTTAGGTTTTCTATATGTAGTATGTATGTAAAGGTAATTAAACGCTTTTTTTTCAATTTAAAACTTTACTTTTTTACTTTTATAAACCTCTACCTGGATTGAGATGTCACTACAAATCTATATTTTTGGTTACTATTTTCTAAGAACCGTTTAGATCTTTGAAAATTCAGTCGAATGAGGCGGAAATCCAATTAATTTTAGTCTGATCCGGTATCTAAGTTCAGTTGATAAACACTTTTTCATGCCGTAAAGCTGATCTTACTGTTTAATTACTTTATTTTTCTATTTGCACTTTATGTAACTGAAATTTTCGTGAATTGTGTAACTATATTTTGGTGTAATATTAAATTTTCGAACAAATTTGAAGGGGTTTCCGATTATTCAGCAGCAAGATCTAAGTTTCTGCGTCTTGATATACTGGAAACAATTTATTTAATGAAATATTCCACATTATTATCCTTTCAGTGAGAAGCATTAATCCATGATCGTACACCTATAACCTTTAGATGATTCTGATCGGTCTAGGGTATACAAACTACATTACATAATATGAAACATTTATCGCCATTAGAGTCTGATTAGCTGCGGTGCCTCCTGCTCTTTCGTCTAAGGGTTTTGGTTTTCCTGTTTTCGTTTTTGGAGGGCAGCTTAATAAGCTTAGTTTTTTTTTGTTGTGGTGTGATTGAAAATTGATATGTTCATTCAATTATGTTTGGTTGTTGCCTTGTTCTTGTCGTGTCAATAAACTGATTGCCATCGTTGTAAGAGAGAAAAAAAACTTTTGCTAACCAATTAGTTTTGTTGAAGACACAGACGCCAGACGAAAGCCTCAGCGGAAGAAGCAAGAGACAGAGAGGGAGAGGGAGAGAGAGAAAGACGACTCCCAACCAAGTGTTGCGATCAAAATTCTTTGATAATGCGGTAGACGCTAGTGCTATGGAGAGTTAGCACAAAACGTAGTGACTGAAAATATATGAAAAGGAAAAGTCATACGAAAGATATGTGAACAATATCTTTATGATTAAGACACAGATGGTAAATATGCTTAAAATCAAATTAGAGCTTACTGTACTTTTCTATTGTGTGTGACACATAGACCATGGAAAAAGAGTAAACCATATGGGTATCTCATATGTTGGTTCTAAATACAAGAGGAAATTATTCTGTTAATTTAATTAGAGATACAACATAATGAGTATATTACAGTTGTAGAGAAAATAATTAACAATTTTAAAACATTTGAATAAAAAAGTAAAAATAATTTTATATAAATTTAATTACTAACAAATGATTATTTTTAATGATTTTTATATTTTTTAAGTATCGAACATTTTTAAAACTAAAAAAGTGCTTTAATAATTTAGCGATATACCATTGTATATAACTCTTTATAGACATCGTTTTAATTCATTATTGTTTTTTTTTTTTTTTTTTGCCACCGTAGAATACTATTATTATTGTTATTGTTATGCAGTTATAAAGTAGGTGTATTTAAAAATGTATAAATAAAAGAGGGATCTCTTCTGCAGATGGTAAAATAAGTATTTAAGAAATTATACATTCATAGCAGGTTAAAGAACTCATCTATGTATATAAATAGCACATACTTCTTAAAAGGATATTGATCAACTCCGCTCCTTTTCAAACAATCATTGCTAAAACATTTTATGTTGCTCATCGACTATGTCCAAAAGTGTATATTCAACTAAAATCTAAGAGAAAAAAAATATATGTACTTTGTGCCTCTGCGAAAGACTGTTGCAGCAGCAAAGGGTTGCTCCCAACATTTAATATTCAAATTGGGAACAAGTCTCTGTATTATTTTAAAAGAAACGCGCTCTTATTTTTAAAATATTTACACTTTTCTTGTAACAGGTGAGAGCAATAGCTAATCCTTATTTCTCTTCATTGTGAACAGCTTCTGTTTTAGCCATGTTTACAACCACGTTCAAAATAAAACAATTTGGGCCTAATCGATTTAACAACGTGTTGCATAGTGTCGCAAGCTTTTGAAGTTGTTCTAAAAGCTTTTCTTGCTTTGACTTTTGAAAATCAATTTTTGTTGCGAACTCCGTTAAACTTTTGGATCTCTATGTGAATCATTTGACTCTCATAATTTATTCAGGATTCACTGATTCCGGGATTAAAAATGAATTGAATTTAACTAACACCAATAAAGAAATTTGGTTTTGCAACTTTATTTTCTAAGAATATTAACGTGAATTTGTCGAAAACAGTAGGGCAGGAAATTTTTTTTTGTGTTGATTGGACACAGACATAGAAAGGAAATATTATATATTGGCGAGTCGAAAGGTTGGTGTTGAGTTGAATTGTATTTTGTATGTTTTGTCTTTTCTTCTGGATTTGCTCAATATTGATTCAGTCTCAAGATTTGTTTTCTAAAGAAACGTCCGGGCTGCCGGTCTTGGAATCGGTATTACCAACCTGCACAGTTTCGGTGCTAACGGAAGGATGAACGGGCTGTTTGAGCAGAGGCAGATTGGTGGCAGCATCAAGAACCTCCTCCTTTTTCACATGCAGCATATCAATTTCGGTGAGAGCGACATTGGGTTCCTAGAAAGAAAAGTTGAATGAGATGGTGTGTAGGAAAATTTTGGGGGACTACTTACCTTTTCCATGGCAGCATCAGATACTTGCAGATGATATTTATCCTTGCAGTAACGCGAGAGCAAGGCAATGCCTTGTTCCCGATTTTTGGCATACTTGGTCTCCCAGGCATCCAAGAGCCGGTTATAGTAGCGGGCGTTCTCAATGTATTTCAGATAGATATGCGTGCCCGAGGTGGGAAAGATTCGCTCTAGGGGCTTACACCGATTAAGCTCATCCTCGGTGATGATCAGGCAGCGTACATCATCGGGCAGTAGATTATCCAATATGGTATCCACATACTCCTCGCGGAATTCAATGCTACGATTTGTGTACTGATTATGCTTGCGCACCTCTTCCGCTGTGAGGCAGGTGGTAAAGATGCGTTTGTCATGACACAGCGGTCCAGTTAGATTCAATTCTTCTAGAATCTCATGCTGCTGGCGATCATTTAGTTTCGGTGGCACCTGATACAGGGCCGTATTGAGTACGGCCTGTATCAACGGGCCCTTGACATGCAAGTCCAAGGGCAACTCTGAGTGCAACGATGGCGATATATTAATCTCCAGCAGCCAAGGCACTAGATTATCATCCAATAGCACATCGAAACCGAATAGCTCAAAGCAATTATACCGAAAGTTCACATTCTGTCGGTACATGCGATTCAGGCCCGATTCGCCGCTCACAATGCCCTTGATCACCAGATTCCGTAATGTGGCCCAAAGGTGTTTGGTATTCACACCACGATTCTCCAAACAAGACCATAGCGATTGCAACGTCCACTTGTGTCCTTGGCAGGCATTGAAATCCTCATTCTTGGAATAGTTCTGTGAGAACTTATTGATGCTATAGTTTGTTAGATGCATGCAACGCTCATCCAGATTGCTCAACTCCGAGCTATATTTCACCGATGCAAATCGAGCCAAGCCATCTTTATACATATAAATCCGCAAAGGATTGATGGAGGTCAATATCACATAAAGACGCATGTCGAATTTATTGTCATTGATCAGTAAAGGACGTTCAATGTATCTATGAAGAAAGAAAATGTAAACAAACACATTATTAATCATTAAATGTAAATAAAATCGATTCAATTTACGCAAGGATTTCATAATAAGTCATGAGAACTATTTAGAACTGCGAAAGTGAAATCGTTCAACGCCGCAAATAGTAAGACTTGGTTTTCTAATCTATGTTCAAAGCGTATGTACATCTAATCCTCAGATTTGGATATATCAGATCTAGCGCAAAATCTAACAGTTTCTCTATTATGGTAACTCACTTCTGCACAACCAAGGGACGATCTTTGGGAAATTGACTCCATTTATTTACAATGCGAATGCCAGTCCCTCTGGCACTTGCTGGCGGCTTCACAATCCATTTGGTTAGCTTTGAGGCATTCTTGGGCCAGACTTGTCGTAAATTTTCCAAATCATCTGGCATTATATAGGATCTGTATGGAGAAATATATAAAATTATTAACAAAAGGTATTAAACCTTTAATTTTTGAACTTGCTTTTGCATGAAACCGAAATCCTTTTTGCCGAATTTCTTCACGTTACTATAGATGCTGCGCCACATGGTGTCCTTGCGTCCAATGCGAAAAGAACCGGGTATATGATTATATTTCTGATGCGATCTTATAGTACGGAAACCAGGACTCTTCATATGTTTCTCCCAGACAGCCATCCAATCGGTGGTATCTAAAATGGATTGATGAATTAGGAAAATATGATGGGTTGGAAACTGGGTTTCCTTACTTTTTATAATGCGAAAACCGGAGTTGAGTACAACTCGCTTCACAATTTTTGGCATTACAGGACTTAGCTTCCATTTGAGAACTCGATGGAGGGTCGCGGGCATTGGTGGTCCTTTGTCCGCATGTGAGGTGAAATTCAAATATGGTGGAACATGCGGAAATAGACTGGGGGAGAGTATGGCATCTGGTTTGAAATAAACCGAGACCTCTGAATCTGCGGTAGCAATTGATTCCTTTGATTGCGTCCTCTCCACTTGGTAACGCGTATGACGACTTTGTCTCGTTTCATTACTATCTTCATCTAAATAAAACGGTGTACCCATATAGTCCTCTTCTGAATCGGAATCATCGTAATTGTTAATGTCATCGATTGCTGAAAGCGATAGTGTGTTAATATATATATATGCAATGTTTCAAGTCGTTTTGGTTTGCTTACCCGCACATGG
Organism: Drosophila sucinea; assembly: GCA_018150745.1. Classification (NCBI taxonomy): domain Eukaryota; kingdom Metazoa; phylum Arthropoda; class Insecta; order Diptera; family Drosophilidae; genus Drosophila; species Drosophila sucinea. The sequence continues at coordinate 518,030 of JAECWP010000124.1, read as the reverse complement.
ATCATCCTCTTGCCTTCGATCATGATCGACGCTCCCCTTGTTGAGAGATACACCCACATATGGTGTATGTTCGCCAGAGAACATGCGTGTGTTGTTGTTGTATTGTTGGACTGCAATTTGTGGCGCATTGGCATATAGACTAGCATATAGACTCGTCTCCAGGGCTGTGGCCGCTGATTTCGTTAGACCATTTTGTGTTAGAATTTTATTCTTCTCGTCATGTTGCTGAGCACTCAACAGATTGCTGCCATGGAACGTATTAACAACGATTTTACTAGTTGGTGTTGCTTTCAAAGTTTGGGTGCTACAGCTTGATATAGTCCCAACTGACGTATGATAGGGATTGGCCATTGCCGAGACAGTTCTTAAGGCACTTGGTGGACTTAGGCTGGGTCTCTTATTACTACTGTTGTTGTGGTTGCTGTTGCTATTATTGTTGCTGTTGCTGTTATTGCTGACTGTATGTTTGGCAAATGTGTCTTCACGTGCACGCTTTAAAAGCATCTGCATTGTTTAGGATATAGCCGAGTGCAATCGGTACATGGAACGTGGAACATGACACAACGAATGATGATTGGATGGTAGATGGGAGGATCGTGACGATGATGGAACGAAAATAATAACGAATTGATATTAGGATGCATGCAGGGTTAAGTTTAAATTATTTCCAAATGAGGTTAAATGCGGCATTGTTTTGAGGGTTATTTTTGAGTACAATTAAAGCTTAATGTAAACTGGCGAAGCCAGAAAATGGGAGGATCGTGACGATGATGGAACGAAAATAATAACGAATTGATATTAGGATGCATGCAGGGTTAAGTTTAAATTATTTCCAAATGAGGTTAAATGCGGCATTGTTTTGAGGGTTATTTTTGAGTACAATTAAAGCTTAATGTAAACTGGCGAAGCCAGAAAACTTAGGAATGGAAAGCACTATCTACATACAAGAAATAGCTTTTTAGGTCCTTAAAACATCATTTTGAAGAAAGTTAGCCCAATCCCTTAAAGAACAACTTTTTAAATTTTTAGTACACCAAGTGTATAGCAAAGATCCAGGTACTAAAATACTATTTACATAAACTATTATCGAATGATCTATGTTTAGATCATTGCAAGAAACTTTAACATTATAAATAACAAGATCAATCATCTTGTACCAAAAAAATGAGATCATCAATAAACTCAGTTAACTGTAAGTGGTATAACTTATTTTAGATAGTTAAGGATAAATATTTTCTATTTCTTTTTTGGAAATCAGTTAACACTTTTAAGTTAAAATGTTATTTACAGATCTGTTATATATAATCTTCGGTCTAAAATGAGCAAAATTGGGTTTAGATCACACAAATTAAACTTGAAAAAATATGGTTATATATTTTCGTACTGTGAGAATATCTTTCTTATCCTACATCAATTTAATTTAACTGTAAATTGTTATTAGCATTTTTAATATTTTAGGCGCACGAGAATTGAAAAAATTCCTATTTAAGTCAAGAAAACCAGAAAGGTTTAAAATTCAAGAATAGTGCTCGACAAATTCTACGAATTTGAAATATAAACTTATAAACTTAAATGTAAACTTAGAGCAGAGTCTTACTCCATTGAAATAGCAAATTCTTAGGTTTGGATCATCTCGAAAACAAATGGATTAGAGCTAGAATCATCAATTATCATGTTATTCATATTTAGTAGGGTAAACAAAATAAACTAAATTAAGTTTAAACGAATTTAACATGCCACCAAACATATTTAGATCAATGGAAAGTAACCTACCTGAACCTTCTTGTACGGCTCAGATTGCAGGACACCGGACACTACAGGCGTCGACATGGGGATTGAATTTAACTTTGGATTTGCCGCCACTGCTGTGCCACGTACCCCGAGGCGCTGTGGTTGCGCGGTAAATTTGGTAGCCGTTGCGGTTACTGATGCTCCTCCACCATTACCTGCAGCAGCACCATTAGAACCATTTCCTCCTCCATTTGAAACCACAGGAGCTGCCGGGGATTTATCTGTACCGACTTTTTTCCTGGACAGGGGTGGTGAGGTTTTCTGTTTTTGAGTTGAGGGCGGAGAACGGGCGGATCCTGAAGAGTTGACACTAGAGTTGCCAGCAGCACTCCGATGTTGGTTATTATTATTTGTTTGTTTTGCATGGCCCCGCGGGGAGTTGTAGGATGAGTGATGTGAGGATGGCGGATACTGCTGCGGCGGCTGCTGCTGATGATTATGGTGGGACAATTGTTTGCACATGACCATTTTATCCTTATAGATCTCAACCTCTTCCAGCCAGGATTCATGGAAGTCTAAAATTTCAATACCTTTGCCACGTGACTTGCCCGTAGCATTTGTATTCTCCTTGGTGGCAACTGCTATGGCTGCTGTGCCAGGACGTACAGCTAAGGTACGTTTCTCGGTCATCTGGGCCATAATTATGAATTTTCGAAGAATTCACAGCAAATTTTGGTATCTAAAGGAACGGTAAGGAACCGTGGAGGAATAGAAGGGAAAACTGCTGATTATTTTGTTTGGATGGGTTATTAATAGATTTTTGTCTCAAGGTAGTGGTTACTTCACCACCACCAAAAAAAAAAAAAAAAAACACAATGAATGCGTCTCCTTGTCTGCCGTATGTTGCTGCTGTGTCAATGGCTGGCTATTTTCGTTATGGCATACGCCCAAGATCGAGGCACACTTCTTATCGATCACATTGATCGATCGAATTGGCTAAAGTAGTTCACATCCAGATCCATTGCCAAGAAATTCTCATTGCTCTCCCTCCTCTCTTGGTTGGAATTTTATGTTCTGCTGTTGTGGGTCTTCTTCTTTTCCTCATTTCAAATTTACCGCCAAAATGTTCAGCCTGCCAGCCGGCTTTTTTGTAGTAGTGTGCGGTTGTCTGTGTGAGCCTTCTTCGCTTTTGCAGTGTCTGTTGGTGTTCCGACTCACCTTTTTTTTACATTTACAAACACACTAAAGAATTTTGTTTATTGATCTTCTTAGCATTCATATAGACGAGCACTAGATTTGTTTGTGCCTTTTTACTTGTCTATTATTGTTATTATTAAACCTAACATTGTGTTTACTTATGTTAGTGGCACCAGCGATAGTTTTTACACCATTTGGTTTCCACTATCGATATAATATCGATAGCAACATTAAGGTAACTCAGCAAAATTTGTTGTTAAATTTAAAGCAGAAGAAGGATAAAAGAAACAATTGTATTTCTATGCCATGGCTTAATTTTCTTTTCAAGATTTTTAGATGTGAATGCAATATAATTTAAGAACAAAAATTTAATATTAATTTTATATTGTACTTGGCACCAGGGAAACTCACCTCAACCCCATTAGTGTTCACCCCGATAGTGTTCTAAGTCGATGTTTGTTCATCGATAGTTTTTCGCGCCAAAATTTATGTATCGAAAGATATTTGAAATGTTGTAATGCTGTTTCACTGAGTATTAGGTATCTAAACAAAAACATTTTCTTGCCAATTTAAAAGACATATTTCCTTAAATTTTGCCTATTTACAGGCTTATACAACTCATATAAAACTATACATAGAATAATAAAGGCCAATTTCGGCCAAATTTTGTTTGCGTCGAAAATCGTTAGCAAAGCAAAATTAAAAAATTCGCTAGGAAATCTTTGGAGCTCCAAGGATAATCCTCATATTATACTAATGTGTATATATTTTTGGGCGCTCATATAATTCCTTGAATTCTTAATTTATTTGATTACCGGTTACGTTTCGAATCTAAAAACTAGACGATGATCTGTCAATTATTTTTCAAAACACATGTATTGTTTTTCTAATTGTCATTTATTTTCGTTCCAAATTTGTATTTGATTGGACATAACAAAAAAAAAATAATTGAAGAAGTTAAGACAAAGTAAAAATCGAATAAAACTTTGATTAGATACAGTGTTTTTTAGCATCCATTAAAACACCATGAGTGGTAATAAATAGAGTTTTAATTTCTTTTAGATGCTTTTTAGTTTGACATAAATCAGGCATCTGTTATATCTTCAATCTACCTGCTGCTGACTGCAGATACCTCCTCTGGTCTGGTCTGGTGCCGACCTACATGAGAGTGGAACGAATCTGACTGATGAAGACATCAAACATTTCAATTTATACACCTTTTTGTTGGCTCGTTTCCTCATATGTATTCTTCTTGTGGACTTAACTGCGGTCTTTATTGATTTTGATGGCCAGCCGGGTTGATTTATAGCAGATCCTGCGGCTAAAACTCAAAGGCAGAGTGAGAGAGGCAAACATACAAGATATGAATCTGTCGAACCGCCTACAAAACGTCAACACCAACCAAAGGCCGACCAGAAGAAAGGAACAGTGGAAAGATGCTGTGTGGATGATGAGGATGATGAGTTTATCTCAGATCTACTAAACTGTTTAATAGGCAGTGCAGTGGCACTCTGAATTCTGTGTGGCATTTTTTTTGTAGTTGGAGGAGATACGCAGTTGTGATAAGCTTGCCGCTTGTTTATTAAATATTATTAATTAATAAACATACAGTACACAATAATATATAAAAATGTGAAAAATCTTGAATTACATATGCCGCCCTCACAATAATATCAAATTACTCGCGCTCTCTCTCTTTCTCTCTCTCTCTTTTAAATGCAATTAATTGCAATCTATGGAAATCTGCTAATTTACTCTACCTCCACATGTGTGTGCTTTGTGGGAGCCCTTTTCATTCCATTCTTCTTTTTCTAATCCTTTCACTAGTTTCGGCACCTTTTGGTAAACATGAGATGCCTTCAAAAAGAAGAAGGATTCCCCCTCTTTTTTGTCGTATCGATCGGCTTTCGGTTGGCTCACCTTGATTAGAGCTCAATTTACACTAAGATCGAAAGAAGTAGATGGCGGAGGTGGGGGAGGGGAGAGAGGGGAGAGAATAAAAAGGTGTGCAAAAGACGAAATTGAGATCCATTGATGAGCTGCCTCACTTTGCCATTATTCAATTTACAAAAAAAAGAAAAGAATGATAAAGATCAATGATCATTATGGCCATAGGTACACATATGGTTTTCTCTTCACTTGAGTTGATGGAAGGCGGACAGGACGAAAGGCGGGGAGGAATGGCGGTTGAGCATGTGTTGCGTAATAGAGAAGGGGAATAAGGAGATCCATAGAGGGGGATATAGGAGAAAGGGTTTTTTTTTGTTGGCTAACGTTGCAGATGGCAGTTCTTACAAAAGGTTTAGTGCATCAAGAAATCTTAAGATCTAAGAAAGATTTAGAAATTCTAGAACTCCACATGAGGAACTATCAAAGATATTATATTCAGCAAGGTTAAGTCCTTCTACATCTGGAGAAAATCACCTTCGAGACAAGTCTTTCCATCTATATTTAAGAATGTTCTTTCATGTTACAAATAACTTTATTCGATTATACTTTTAATCCTGTACGATTTAATTTTTCCAGACCCTTATGATATAGTAATCGCATTACTTCCATATAGAATTTCATATAAAACAGATTGGCACAAATATTTAAATGCAAAAGAGGACTTTATTTTTAAGATTTACCAATTGAGCCAGTAAAGATTATCATTTGAATTTAATGTTTGCCAAATAAATTTCTAATATTAAGACATTATTTGTAAGGATTTTTTTTAAATTGTTTGAAAATAAAATTAAGCATTAAATTTTAAAATACAACTTGAGAATTTCCGTCCCTTGTTTATATATGTATTATCTATTTAAAATATATATAATACATGAAGGAAAACAAATACCTAAGCACTTTTATTTGAACTATTCACATCAGATACTTCGCTGAGTGTGTTAATAGATCATTAAAATATGAAATCATTAAGAATATTGGAATTTGAATAATACTTTATTACTGGCCATAACCAAGGCTAAAGAACACAAATCTTCAAAATGTCAGCCATATTTTTTGTTGTTTTTATTGTTTTTATTATTAATAATTTTAAAACCCAAAAATCGTCAGTTAAGACGGCGACGATTAATTTTTACTTAAGCTTAAGCTCTTTTACCTCTTCTTTTCTTCTTCATCTCTGGCGGCAAAAACAAAAACAACGACCAAATAAAAATGGAATAAAAATGGAAAATTTATAGTCTTTATGTGACTTGAGGGTCTACCTTTATTTTTTGCTCTCTGTCTACAGCTTCTGCGAAATTTTATACGCAAAACACAGAAAGAAAGAAAAAAACGAGAAGAAACTTCAATATTTTGACAGCATTGTGTGTTGAGTTATAGAAACGGAATTTTAATTTAAGAACTCGATGGCGAAGTAGAAGGAATAGAAGACGGCGACGAAGACGATTCAGCCAATCGATGTCAGGCAATTGGCAGAAGCGCCCGGAACACGTGATGGCTATCCCATCGCTGTGATTTCCATTTCTTTTTTTTTTCTTTTAGGGGGGTTCGTCCACGTCCTCGATGGTTGTCAACAAATTATTTAACGAGCTCAAGCACCTGATGATACCCGTCCTATTCGAATGCCATCCCATGACTTGGGCTTGGGACAATGCGAACGCATCCAGGTGGTGCCAGTGACGCTCTATTACACACACATTCACACGCACAATTGGGCACTTTGGAGAAATTTATTGTTCAAAACTCAAATTACATAGCCCACCACCCACATAGCCCCTTCCTCTTCTGGTTTGGTTAAAGGTAATTTCCGTTTAATTTCAGGTTCTGGTCAAAAAGCCCAACAATTATAATTTAGAATATAGCTAGGTGGTCCCTGGTAGCTTCTTTAACGCATGAACAAACACTCATCCTCGGAATGAGTCCACACTATTTATATATACGTATATATGTATATGGGAACAACCCCAAAGTACCCGATTTGCTGCTGTTGTTGTCCATAAAGTTAGTTTTCATTGTCGCATGTTTGTACACTTTGAAATTCAAAATTCAATACGGAACGACGGGGCTATCATTTAAATGCCATGAAATGAAATCATTTTGAGCTAAACCGCGATGGGAATCGATGCCACCAAATGTCGTATGTATATAATTATTATAAATATTTGCCATTCAACTGACAGCAAAAACTTTCGCATTTGGGAAAACAACATTTTCATGGCAGATGGTTCAAAATTTCAAGAATTGGAAAAATTATAGGTGGAAAACATCAGTCACAGTATGTCAAAAATAATATATAGGCATAGAGTTAGATATGTGTCTCTATATTTATATAAAAATATGAAAATAAATTGAATGAAAAAAATACAAATATTTATATTGTTTTCCATACAAAATAAGTATTAAACTAGTTTCATTTTAAAGGTTTATGATATATTGTACTTAGTTTAACAAAGTATATTTTGTTGTAGAAATGAAATATTTATATATGCCAGGAATCTACAATAAATCTATAAAATATCGTTTGTCTATAAATGCATAATTTTTTTCATATTTAAGTGCTACAGCCAAAGATGTCTTATAATTTTGATACAAATAAAAATACAGCTTTTTCTAATTTTTTGAAAAAATATTTGAATAAAATGTGCTAAAATGCTTTTCTGTTCCATTCTTAAATATTTCAATAAGTTTTTTAATCTAGTAGGTGCCGCAATTTGAAAAATATTTAAGAAAAACCAAATGTCTTATCATTTTCATACGCACCTTAGTTTAACAAAGTACATATTGATGTAGAAATAAAATATTTGTACAATAGAAATAAAATAATAAAATAAAATGTGTAACGAACTATTGTTATTGAGATAATAAAAAATCTATGAAAAATAAACAATAGAAAAAGTTGTTTTTTCTTTAAGCCATTTATTCTTTTGGTTTTCTTTAATTTAAAAACAAATTTATTTTGAAAACTTGACGAGTAAACTGATTTAGTGAGTCTACTTTCCAAATTTGGTAGCTCAATCTTTTATAGTTCCTGAGATCTCGATGTTCATACAGACGGACATGGCTTTATGGACCCGTTTTGTCGTGCTGATCAAGAATATATATATATATGTACTTTATAGGGTGGAAAATGCTACCTTCTGCCGCTTACATACATTTGGCGGATTAGTTTGAAAACTAATCTAAATAATCTATTTTTAGACGAAGTTGAAAACAGATTGAAGCTATTTAGTTTGTTCACGAAACTAAATAAAATACGAATTTCTAACGCTTAATTAAATTTAGAAAAAAACATTGACAACTATTAATCGAGGCAAATCGGAGCAGAAATTGTTAAGTGGCTAAGATTCGTTTTTGATTAGAAGCGATCGCAACAACAAATTAGCCAAGTGACTTAACTTTGCAGCTCAGTGTCAAACAGCTTCTTATTAAGCGATCTTTGACTTGAAGAGTTGTGTTTGACCCATTTGCCTGGAAACCCACTATTCGAGTATGAAAGTCCGATAAGAAACTGAGCTTCCTGATCCGAAATACTCTCAGCAAACCACTAAAAGACAGGTCAATCAACCTCAACCCACACACACAACACACCACATCACAAATTTGATTGAATAAGCGACTTAGTTAAAAACTATGTATAAACTATAAATACCAATACCAAATAGAGAAGACACAAACAAGTTCAACAAATTTGCTTTGACAAATTGCTATAGAGTTATATATGGACTTTTCTGAAAAATATATTGATTGTCTTATCACATCGTATAACTCTCCATGTCACAACCCGCAAGAGGCCAACAAATTGCAATTGGTATGCCAATTGCCAATTGCTGAAAAGGAAAACAAGTCGGCCAAGAAAGAAAAAAGAAAGGATGGAAGGGAGGGAAGAGACAGGTAAAATGGAAAAAGAAAAGATAAAGTCGATGCCCGGATACCAATTTCTGGCATAAAAATAATATTCATCGTTATCGTTATTAAGTTATGTTGTTTGCGCTAATGCCAACCAGAGACATGGAGTTGGAGCGGCAACGGTAGAGCGAGCGATGAAGGGGAATTGGCCAGGCCAGGCCAGGCCAGTTGGCCGCGGAGTTGAAGTCGAGGCCAGTTGGCAACTAAATGCGCTAATCCGCGTGTTGTCAACTTCATTAGCCGATAAACACGCCGACACATTAAATTGGCGGACTCTGGTTGCAGGCAGGGAGTAGCAGAAGGAGCAGCAGCCACCAGAGATTTTGGCCCCGTCGGCATTTTGCCATTTGAAGTTTTTGTGCCCCGAAAGGAGAAGAGAACGAAAAATTGCTGCCACTTGAATTTTTAATGCCCATAAAGTATGCAGAGCGGAGGAGCCAAGCGAGAAGATGCACTGCAGCCACCAAGCGGACCAAGCAGCCGCTGGAGTGGAGCATATCCAGATGACTTTGACACTTGGCAAATGTTGGAAAGAAAGTTCACATAAAATACGCTTATATTTTGTCTGAGATCTGCTGCTGTGGTTGCGGCTGCGACTGCGATTGCTCCTGCTTCTACTCCTACTTCTCCAGCACCATCAGTTTCCCCTTTTTCTTTTATTTCCCTCTCTCTCTCTCTCGTTTTTCGTTTTTTTGCTGTCTGACCCGTCGTCAGGTGTGTAATTCGATATCTTTCCATTTTTGGTCTTTAATCCTCGCCATTCGTTTGTGCAAGCGATTTATGTTCTACATTTGTATTCCCCGATTCCACTGAGGAGCTGGAGATGGGGCTGAGAAGCTAGAGGCTGGGCAGGATGCTCCCTCTCTCGCAGGATGCGCCACTAAACAATAATTATGATAACAATAAAAGCAAAAGCAAAAGAAGAAGGGCTTTTTGCAGCAGCCGTTTGCTTAATTTACAGAGAAATCCAAAAAGGAACAGAGGAAGAAAACTTCATACATACATATATGGCATTCAGGAGGAGATTAGGGGGCAATTATTGCTTCACACGACTCCAGGAACGAGAGTTGTGTCCGCTTTGTTTTGACTAAAAAAGCAAAAAGGGAAAACTTGAGCTGAAGTAGCAGAAGGAGGCCCAACTAAGCGCCGGTATAGAATATCCTTACGCGGAATTTGAAGCAATTGAAAACTTTAAGCCAAAATGGTCGAGGAGGAGGAGGAGTCCATAGAAGCAGGCGGTGAGGAGAATTAGATGCATAAAATAAAAGTATTAGACTGCGAAAAGAGCTTTGGAGGATAACTAATTAAAAGAAAAAAAACTAAACTGACAACCTGTTTCCAAATCGTCTCCAAAATAAATCGTCATAAATTCCGTGTTCTTTTCGAATTAATATTCCCGTTTCCAACTGAATTGTAAATCGTTTGCTCTCGAGCAGTTTTAAACGCCTACTTTAACAGCTGTTCCTGAGAATGAGTATAATCTCTATGACTGAACCGGATATCATATTTGGAAAAGGATATATTCAAATGAACTTGAGAAAATGAGTTACTTTTCATTACACTGACAAAACGAAACAATTATACTTATATAACTTGAGCTACAATATATCGGAAACGCGCACAGTCCTATATATTATTTTAATAGTTAAAATTGAGTTTATTATAAAATACCTATTTTTTTAAAATCTTGTATAAAAGCCAAAGGATTTGATATAATTGTTTCCTTTATAATTGAGTAACTAAGTATCTGTAGTCGTAGAATCCGGTATTTATATTGAATATGATCTTGAATTCATTAATCATTATTGTTAACCTCAGTTAATTGCTGTACAAAACAAATAAAGATTAAATATCGAACCCCCCAATAGAGTCCACAGTCAGCATCCCTCCCACCACGACAATGCAACTCTTCCCCTCCAACTATCTCTCTGTGTGTCTCCCTTTCTCTATGAATCATTCTCTGTGTGAACAAAAGCTCTCAATGTGTACCCAATGCCCAATTGAAGACATAATTACTACTTAAAAGCGGCATTAATGCTATCACTTACACATGTCACATGCTCTTCAAGGCATTTACAAGAGAAACAATAAAGAAATCCATCCACATCATCATCGTCATCATCCCCATCCCCATCCACCGTCCTCCATCTTTCCCAGCATCAGCCAAAACGTAGCCAAAATAACAACTGCCTCATCATGATCTTGACCAAGCACAAAACAAGTAGAAGAAAAGAAGAAGAAGACGGCGGAGATTGGAGGAGAATTGGGGGGTATACAGAAGATCCAACTAACCAACCAACCAACCAACCGGCAACAAAACAAACTTACAACAAAACCTTCGCACATGGCAGCAAAGCAAAGAGCAAAGGCGGCGGCGGCATATTGATTAATGGATCAAAGTCTTTTGACACGAGCTATTTTGGTAAAGAAATCCTTTGTTGATCTTTACACACACACACTAGCACACACACACGCAGACACACACATGTATTGAAATATTTAAACTTTTTTTCTTGGTTATTCAATAAATTTTCAATTTTGACTGATTGTGAGTGGAATAAGGTCGTTCGTCAGTCGTCGGCGTTTTGCGGCGCATTATGATGTATGTTTATGTACGTCTACCCGTGGCCAAGGGTATGAATTGGGTGAAGGGGGAGTGGGGGTCTGCAATTGGGGGTGCTATATACCTTTAGATGGCTTTTGTAGCAGCCTGTTGTTGGTATTTTGTGTTATTATTATGATTGTTGTTATTGTGTTATTGAATTGTTTGGGCCAAAGCACTTGGGGAGCTCTGTACCCCTTTGCTCCCTCCACCTGGCACAGTGGTTAAAAGAATAGGTATGATCTACGAATATTATATATGAATTATGCATATTCCATATTTTTGAAGTATTTTATATTTTTGGTTGAAGATAAATTTCTTATTAGATAAGTACATAAGTATTAGTTAAGCTAGGGAATTAAAACGCCAACAAACGATTCTTTTAGAATATGTTTCGTAGCTTTGTAAGAAGTTTTTATCACTTTAAGGAATTGTTTTTAGGCCCAAAGAATTACATGTTTAGTTTTAATTTTCAGATAAATTGTTCATACAATTTATTCAAAAACCATTTAATTCAGTTCACCTACAAAGTTTTTGACTTAACATCTAAATACAATTTTTACTAACTTTCTTTAATTTCTGTGTAAGAATATTCAAAACAAAACTCTTTATAATGTTTCAAATATTACTAGAGTTTAAAAAAAATGTAATACCTTTTGTTAAAAATCGGTTGCAACCCTTGTACTTTGACATTGGTCATTGAAAAGGAATTTTAAAGTTATAGACAGCCCTAGATATGAATATATTACAGGACTTTAACTAAGACAATGTGATATCAGCTATGCGGTACAGCAAATTGACTCTTTTTATATGCCGTTTAAATGTGGTGAACTATTTCAATTTATCTGTTTAGATAGAATAGTTTAATAGCCAATTTTATTTCCTAAAATGTATACTCTAAGCAGCAAATGCCCAAGCATTACCATAAGAAAGTTCTTTAATACCAAATGAAGATCCTGTAAGTAAAGTGAAAATTCTTTTGCTAAGGGATCGGAGGTGTGGTGCTTACAGTCTTGTGGCTATTAAAAACGACTGTTAAACAGTTAAAAAGAACAAATAATGTCAATGTAATATGGCTGCATTTACTGTACATAGTGTTTTGTTTAAGCAGCAACTGGCTGCGCTATACCATATTGAAATTTTATGGCTTGAGAAAGAATTTAATATATTTCGTGATATATTGGATAGAAATTTGCTCTAACAGATTTAAGGCAGCACTTGTCCCCGCTTAACTTATCAAATTTAAATTAACTTTCATATTTTGAGACACATAACGTTTAGCTCACTTATCAGTTGACAGGTTAAAAATCAGGTTAGCATTAAAATGTTTACTTAGAGATTTCCCTATAATTGCCCCACTGTATGTAGGGGCCACATACCATAATCATTACGAACCTGAGCCACAAGTATGGGGCATGCCACGCACTTGTGTTAGGTTTTTTCAAAGACTGTGTATTTTTTGTTGTATTTGTTTACAAATCGTGATTCAAGTAGTAGCCACAGTACAAGTTAGGTAGGTACTGGTATATAGGAGGTGTTCCCCCCCGGTAAAAATGGAGTTGATGGAATCCACGAAGATGGATTTCTTTTTTTTTCCATTCTTTCTTTTTTCCATTTTTTGGTCCAAATACAAAGCCCAAGAAGTTGTTTTGTTGTGGCAAGCATTGTTGTTGTGATCAAAGCGGCTTGGCGCGTCTCCAAGAGCAAAATGAAGATAGAGATAGATGGAGACAGAGAGCCGAGAGCCGAGAGGGAGGAGGGAGTCGATATGAGTTGTTCTTTTTCTGTTTCTTCTTTCTTTGATATTAAATTGTAATTACTCATGGAGCAGCAGAATCGCTTTTGACACGAGTCAGTCGAGGTAAAGGCAAAGGCAAAGGCAAGACAGCTGTTGGAACCGTTAGAAACGGTTGTCTTTAGGCCACCTTTTGTCCCCTTGGTATAATCACGGCCTGGTAGCCAGTGGAAAACAATTGATTACGACGAATGCGGTTACCAGATGACTCTATGGACTACGCCTCTCCGTTTTGCATTACCCATGGGGCCAGTTACCAGGAAGAAGCCGAGAGAAACCACTCGCACTCCTTCTCTCTCTCCATTTTGCTGACCAATTTGATTGATTACAGCTCCTGATCCTGACTGCCTGCCATGGCCCGACTGCCTGTTTGCCTGTTTCGCCTGCCTTTATGTATGTATACATCTCTACATCATCATCATGCTGGCTGTCAACACGATTTCGGAAAACAAACAGAAGAAACGGAGACCGTATACGTCAAACTGGCCCACAATTGCAAACCGAAAACTGAAAAACTGCAAAAAGTCAAAAAGGGAGGGCAAAATGAAGACATAAAGAAGGTAAAAAGGAAAAACTCGCTCGGCCGAAGCAAATAAAAACAACAAATGTCAGCTGGATATTGGACATTTGGACACATTTGACCACTCCCCGGGTCCCCGAGTCTCAGTCTCAGTTCCAGTTGCAGTTGCAGTTGTTGCTGCTGCTGTCTCTGACTGCTGCTGCTGCTGCTGCCACGGAAGCAACAATGAGAGGCCATGTCCAACTAAATAGCACATGAAATGCCCACACTTTGCACTCAATTTACTAGCTCTCAATGTGTGCGTGTGTGTGTGTGTGACTGCGTTTTTGAGTGTGTGTGTGTGCCGGTAATCCGCACATGCAAATTGCAGTTACACTGAGAGAAATTTGAGGTGTATGAATCGTAAATATTTAGAAAATTGCAATAAACAAAATTTATTCAACAGTTTTTATGGTAGATAAATATCTCAAAAATTAAAAGAAATATTTTTGAAACGTAATCAAAGGATTGTGTTGTTAAGTTGCCCGACATTTCTAATTTAGAATGAAAACCAATGGAGTATAAATATAATTTACTTAGAGTCTGATTTAGTAGCTTGTAACTTTAAAATTTAAAGACGTAATCAGAGAATTCTGCTTTTTATCGTAAACCTAATCATTAACCCGATAAGTTCTTTAAAATTCGTCGCTCAAGTTTTTAAACACACCTTTTATATCTACATATGTAAACTCAAGTATTTTCTTCAACTTAAAGTTTGAAAATATCATCCAAATTGAGAATAGTTTTAAATTTAACTTATCAGTTGAATGGAGGATGGTCGAATGGTTGAATGGATGGTCGTTCGATTTTGTTAGATTGATGCACACAAAGCAGATAGTAAAGTTAGTAAAATATATCGAAATAAAGGGAAACTCTAATATTGTGCTCCTATTTATTTATTTTACCAGATGCATGATGGATTTGCAAATAGTGATTGGGTTCATTGCAATCGTCAGCGAAGTCTGATAATGAGAAAACCATGAGATTTCTGGTAATAACCCATACCTATACACTTTTAGATGTTTAAAAATCAGGTGTTGTATATCAATGCTTCAGTTAATTTTTTACTTTTGAATTTTTCCGTAAAATATCTAAAATTAAAAAAAAATTGAAGAATCGAAAGGACTGTACCGGAATTATGGAAAGATTGGAGGTAAATTTAGATATGCATTGGTGCGAAGTCCTTTCCGATATTAATACATAATCTATAGATGTCTTTTCATTCTCACTAGTTACAATTCTAAATGCCTACATAAGATCTAAGCCAAACCAAATAGATTATACTATGCAGAACGTTAAGAATTTAAATGAATTATTTATGAAATGAACATTTCTGTATTTTATTTGGTTATTCGTGCATCCAAACTCAGTTTAAGATTAGCTTTTGTATGCATTTTGATAATTGTATTTGCTGAACTTCAACTTACTCCAGTGTCGGTAATTACGGAGTTTTCCTAGATACTATAGATAATAAATACAAAATTCGAATAAAATTTCAAAGTTATTCTCACACGATTCTTAAAATCAGTTGCACGCGAAATTTAAATATTATAACACCCATTTGAAAATTGTGACAACATTTGGTTAATTTGTTAAGAACTTTTTTATTTCAAGGCTAGTTAAGGCTAGCAACTAGTTGATTTAGGTCCTAAGAATGATTATTCTGTTATTTTAAAGAGTCTGCAATAATAATATGATATAAAAACATTCACATAGCATTTCTCTCACTGTCCCAAAAAAAATGGCTAATTTCAAGGCATTACAATATGTTTTTGGCACCCTTTTATTTTTTGCCAACATGCATAAATTCTCATTGCAATCTTTAAGCCAAACATAAACTGTCAACAAATAAAATACAACACAAATATCCGCTGTAATAAACACCCATTGTCTCCATCATGATCATCATCTTAATCGTCATCGTGATCATCATGATGATGATGATAATGGTGATTATCAGGGAGCTCAGGAAAAAGGTTTTTATGTTGGTTGTTGTTGCTGTTTTTGATGATGATATTTTATTTTATTTGCTGTTCGCCTGGAATGTGTAGAGCATGGCATAAATGTCACTTTGAATATGAATTTGCCCACGAGACGAGACGAATGCGGCATAGCGTGAAGCCCAAATGGCAATGGAATGAGTGTATTCCAGACGAACAGTGGGACCCAAAACGAAACTGGGATTGCAAACGATACATCATCGAAAATAAAATGAGGAAAAATAAGAAACACAGGACGACTCCGTCTTCAACTCCGACTGGGACTCTCGAGAGACTGTTGTGTTGTTGTTGTTGTTGTGCCTTTTGTGCCAAGTCAACATGATCTCATCTGTCATAGATCGATCGACCTGTTCTCCATAAACAATGGCCCAGGGCAACAACATTTAACTGAGTAGCAGCCATCCCTGACAAGGCAGCGGGTGTTCAATTTGGTTTAACCAGAAAAAACTCAAATCAAATCAAAAAAAAAATTTGTTGTTGCTGCAGATTAAAACACATTTGTTCAATTTTAATAGGTTTCAACATGATTGCACAAATTGTGTCCCCAAATTGAGACTCCACCACTTCACTTCACTCCACTCCACCCCACTCCACCCCACTCCACCTCAACTCTTCTCATCTCATATCTTATCTGAAGAAAAGGTGTTGCTGTTTAGATCAGAGGATTAGAGAGAGAGAGAGATATACTTGTCTTGATTGCCTTGCCATTTACTCTGACAGCTTCATCTCGTTTGGTTTGTCAACGGTATGGGATTATTATGATTATTAGAAAAAATATTTGAATAAATAGGCAACACAGCTGGATGGCTCTGCTGGATTGCCTGGGAAACTTCCCAGTATATTGTATCTATAAGTAGGTCTTCTGTTAAATTTTTTAGCTTTCAATAGAACAATTTTGTGTGAAAATTAAATGGCAAACAATTTTCTGGTTTGTTGGGTTTTCGTTACTTTTTTTCTTAAGTGTATTAAAGAAATATTTTACCATATTGGGTGAAAACTTAAAACTAATAAATAATACTAGAGTTATGCTAAGTTGAGTAATTTGGTTTAGGACTTCCTTAAAATATGTCAAGTAACTACTTTCTCATCAAGTAGGTCAGTATATGATGAGTTGTAAGAGTTATATAGTAAGTTCGTCGAACTTGAAATTTACAAGTTGTTATAAATTATTCTTGCAGCAAAGTCAAATAGAATCTGTCATTACAAAATTAGTTTTTAAGTGTGCAAGTGAAAATATTTTATAAATTTGTAATCTATTATCGAACTTCTTAATCTAATCACCTAAATTAATTGGTTTTTTTGAGGTTCTTATAGGATTAAAAACGATTCGTTTTTACCTTAATAAAATCAAACGAAATATTGTCTAGATTTTAAATATTAAGATTACAATTTGGCAGTTTAAATATTGTAAATATAGCTATTGAAATCTTAACTTGCATGGAAATTTTAAAATTTAATTTCATAAACAAATTGTCTTTTATATACAAGATTCTATAGGCAAAATATACATTATTAAAACAGCTTTTATTGTAAAAATTTATTTTTTACCAACCCAAATTGATTAGGTTTTCGACAAATAAGGTAATACCACACGATTTTGTTTAATTTCCAAGTCGAACTAACTGTAATACGATCAAAATATCATATGAAATAAAATAAAATAGACGCTTTTTGATTGCTTTTTAAAAGCTAACAAACTAACTGTGTTTATATGGCCCAAAAGCTCACGCAGTCGCCACAAAAATGGAAATATTCTCTTATAATACAAAAATACTCTTCTCTAGATATCAATTTAATTGAGTCTCATTTGAATAAGGGCGACGATACCTTCCGAAAATGGAATGCAATAGAATTAAACAGAGAGGATGGAAGGGAGGGAGGAAGAGCAGACAGATCATGACAATAATGCCAATCTACGACTTATATATTTTATATGTATATATGAGAGAAGAACAAGAAAATGAAGATGCTGAAAAACGAAGCTGAACGAATTGCAGCATAAGAAGACGAAGAATGAAAAGGAGTAGGAGCAGGCGGAGGAAACATGGCCAACTGCTGCTGCTGCTACTACTACAAAATCCATAATTATGCGCGGCTGATGTCTTTATTAAAGCCGATCTCTGGAAGCAACATGTGGCCCGAACATTCTCAACTGTCCTCAACAGTGTTGAGTTCTGTTGTGTTGCAACACTGCAGCCCAGTGCACTGTGTTCTCTTCTGTTGTGTTGCGTTGGTTGCGCTGCGGAGGAACAAGCCTCAACAAAAGCCTTTTGCCGCCATCGTCACATAATTCTGACTCACATAAGCCAGATATGTTGACAACGGCGAAATGAAAGAAGAAAAGAAAAGGCCACAAATGATTACACAGACAACAACGACTGTTCTCTCTCTCTCTCTCTCTCTCTTTTCTGACTGTCTGTCTCTTCCCTTACTGAACTAAAACTGAAGATTAAGTCGAGGTTATTTCATTTTGGACATTTTGTCCCATTATCACCACAGACAGCAGCGGCTTCCAACTGGCCATTGGGGGGAACCTTTTGTATATGCTTTTTCGATAACAACAACATTATAATAACATCCAGGGAGGAATAAGGGGGAAAGGGGCTAGAGATCAGCAGTTTCACAGATATATCTACTACTTATATATGACTGTGTCTAGTCAAACAAATAACAACAACTAATAAGTTGCAGGGCAATCAAAGGTACCGATCCCCAAAACCAATGGGGAGAGAAAGAAAAGCTGAGATACAACCAATGTGGGAAGAGTGAAAAAGGTTGTTTTGAAAATATACAAAAAAAAAAAAAAATTATTACATAAATTTACAACGACAGGAAAACACAAGTGTGAAAACCTTAGAAGACAGAAAATGCTCTTTCTCTTGAAAAATTATTGAATAATTAACAAGTTTTTCGGGCTTACGAATTTTTATTTTAAATTTATTTCACTTTTAGGATTCGCTAATTATCGGGATAACCAATGAACTAGTTCTATACAAGTGGTAAACTAGTTTTCAATAGATTCTAAATAAATTATCTCTATGTTCTGCATACTATGATTATAACTTTAAAGTTTAAACTACTATTTAACTATGAACAACATCTTGCAAAATCATCTGGAAATTGTTTTAGAAAAAAAGCTACTTTCTAAGCTATTATCCCACGTTTATATTTTAAAGAACTTCGAGAAACTGTTTCAATAAAAATTTCATTTTAAGCTAGGTTTAGAAGTTTAGCCACAATTGCTTATTGTATTGGGGTAGTATTTTCCAATTTATTTTTTATAAGGTATTTAGATTTCAATTATAGTGATAAGATTACTTAATTTATTTTAGCTAGTTTTAAAAGTATTGCAACAATTGCTGAGATTAGAAAAGCATTTTAAAGTTGTTAAGAACGATTTCAAAAAGGATCGTGTTTTCGGAGTAGTCAAATTTACATACTTTAAAGTAGTTCCAGAAAAGAAAACAAACAAAATTTTCTGAAACGTTTCTATTTTTCTTACAAAATTTGCAAAAATTATTGAATATTTGACAGAACATAATTTACTTAATTTTATAATTGAAGATATCGGTAAAGTTATCCAATTTTTATTATGTTTAAAGATGTAGATATCTCTTATGTATATATTTTTGTAGTATGTCACTCTGAGGGATAGGGTATTCTCAAATACATTTCTTCTCCAACTCTTTTACTCTATTCAATATGAAATAATGGGCGCTACTACCAATTCTGACTCAATCTTAACGTTCAACTCAGTCAGCTGCCCCATCCCCCTTGGCCCGCTCAACAACTCATTAATGTGTATCTCAATTATTGAACACTATAAATATTTGGGCTACCTGTCGATATGTCCAACGGGGCAACACAGAATCCACGCTAGCATAGAGAGAGAGACACAACGAAAGATCTACTTAAGCGAGACCTGGGGACACATTATCCATCCAAGCAACCAAAAACCCATTCCAATAGGTCTTTTCAGGCATTTAAATAAAACGTGGGGATTGTCGGCTTTTGCTTGATTTTTCTTTTGATTTCGGAAAAGTTGTTGTATATTTTATAATAAGCCTCGGCTCTGTGTATTTCTCATAATCATAAATATTTTTGTACCTCATAAGCAAAGAGTTAACGAAAAGGAGAAAAGAGTTGGAGATTTCTGCTTCATCTTCTTCTTCAGTGTTTCGCTTTTTTTTTTATTATGTTTAAGGTTTGAAATTTTTATTATTATTATTATTAGTTCGCTTGGCGGAGTGTGGGGGGAATGATAATAATGATAATGCTGATGTGTTGATGAGGTGCCGTTTGGTTTCGTGTCTCGTTTTATTTTTTTGGGGGGATTTTTAGGCGAATGCCTAATATAGATCGATTTTCTGTTTTCTTTTTTACCAAAGTGATGATGGGTCTTTAGGCCTAAATGCTGATCAATAAAGAAAAGTTGTTGAAGTTGGTTTGATTATGAGTTGGAGAAAAACTAGTTGGATGATCTTGAAATGGATCAGAGAAACACGCATAGGTTTTTTTGTATGTGTGTCGGTTGGGGTGAAAGTGCTTTGAGTATTCCACATGAATTTTTGCAAGCGTTGAATATCCGAATTATTTATCAAAACGCTAAAATGTAAAATTTATGAGAATGTAATATAAATATTATGAACTGTATACTGTTATCTATAAAATTTTTTATTTTGTATAAATAGAAAAAAAGTTTTTGCTATAGAAAATATAGATATGATGTAGTAACTAAATTTTGGCGAAGTGAAGTGACTTTAAGTGGTCGTGATGTGATTTTGTTTAATTCATTTTATCTGTTACGTTTACCTTGGGATTATTATTTGAAAATTTGATTTGTAAAAATATCTCTAATAGATTCTGTTCAATATTTTTGGGTTAACAAAGAGTAAAGCTAATAACGAAACATAATAACATTTTAGAACCTCAGAATGTAACCAGATCAGGAATCAGCCTAAAAACTCTGAAACCTTTTCAGTTAAACGTTATACTTAAGCCTATCCTTATAAGATTTAAATATACACGAATTTAACAAGTTAGGAATAAACTTAATATAAGAGAGATATTTCTGTTTTCTAAACCACCATTTTGAAAATGGTAAAAACTTACTTACATTAGAATATCTAAACTAAATTTCATTAAATTACTTATTTTTCTCACCAATTGCGATACGATTCGGTATCAAGCACTTGTTATCTCTGATAGACATTAATCTCATGTCAATTTGATATTAATTTGGGGTCACCAGCAATTCAACTTGTAAGTCATCTTGAGTCACAAAACTTTTGCCACAAAACTTTAAGCCCTTATGCCCTAAAGGGCACACAAACACCCCTTCCTCTCACCCTTAGACAATCAAAAGGCTATAACTGTAATTGTAACTATGACTCTACCTCTCCCTGAACACTTCTCTTGCACTTTCTATGGGTCTGCTTCCTTGGATTTGTCATAATGACGAATGTTTAGCTATTCATATGTCTGAACTGAAACCATACACATATAACCCAAAAGGGCCCAGGGCACATCATTAGCCAAGTGTAACCATGGAGCACTACTTGAGGTTAACAACGTCAACGACGACTCTGACGCTGACGCTGAGAAGTCTCTCTATCTTCTCTTTGCTTGTTTGCCCGACAATTTTGCGGGCTCATGTGTCAAATTGAGTGTCAACTGGCAATTTGGGTACCAAAGCACAGCATAGCATAGCAGAGCAGAACAGAACAGCGGAACGCTGAGGAGAACAGCGCAGTGTCGAGTCAAAGTCAAGTGTCATGTTTATCGTAAGCCTATTAAAGAAGGGCAAAAGCTTCCCCCAGAAGCTCTAAGAATAATATCAAACATATATTTATTACGCTTTATGCTCTTGGCAAAAAAGGGTATATTCAATAGTTACTGTATTTTGGACCCACTTGACTTTCCGAGTTGAAGAACTCATTACCTATTGGATCATATACTTAAGTGTAATCGGGATACAGCAAATTCACATGACTTGGCTGTAGTGATAGGATCTCCTTAGATCTATTCTTAAAACAAATTTCTTGTAATCGTTACACCAACGAAAGGGTTTTTCGGAAACTGTGTTTTTGTTCAAAATACTTTCTTGAGGTTCGAGAAACTTTTATAGGAACTCTTTTACATTTTAATGATCGTATTCCTGTGTCAGTTATTAACAGAAAACCGATCACTGGACTATTAGATCGCGTGCTTTAAAAAACAACGATATTTTGATTTTAGATTTTAAACAGTTTAGTTTTCGAAATTTTCGTATACGAACTATTGATAAGTCTTAATTGGTTGTAGTACTACGTCACCTATCTCAAAACTGTTTAAAAACATCCTTCTTTGAAATATTATTTAAAATCTGAATAATTCCTGAAACAGGATCCAATAGATTTCAAAGACGGTTTACAGATCGTAGACATAGCTCAACTCTTAAAAGATATAGTTGGAAAATGTGTGTTATTTTTTGAAAAACTTTTGAAGAAACTATAGACTAATAACCCTAATTGTGGTGATCGACCTACAAAATATGATAAGTTTG
The DNA here is from genome assembly GCA_018150745.1 of Drosophila sucinea. Classification (NCBI taxonomy): domain Eukaryota; kingdom Metazoa; phylum Arthropoda; class Insecta; order Diptera; family Drosophilidae; genus Drosophila; species Drosophila sucinea. The sequence goes on along the minus strand of JAECWP010000124.1, from coordinate 495,749 downwards.
GATATAACCAATTACCCAAATTATAAATTTGTGAAATGGTATTTAGAAACCTGTTCTATACAACGAGAAACACTTGTGTAGTGTATTCTGACTTCGATGTTCCTTAAAAAGTGGTCGGTTAGTCGTGGGTTTTTATGACATTTCCAATCGAAGAAAAAGTGCAAATTGAAATTGTTCCAGCTGGACAGCTGCTCGCTTTTCGTCTCTTAACAACAACAACAACAACAAATCGAAAATGAAATAAAAAAAACACATATAAAGTCAAGCAGGACCTTTTCCTGTGGTTGGGCGTATCACATTTCAAAGCCTACTAATTTAACAATATTCTCATTAATGTGTACAGAGAGCAAAGGACTGCAAGGACTGCGAGAAGACTCCGGATTCGGAACTCTCTGGTTAATCCGCATTTTGTTACATTTGCCGAACTGTGGAGATTTCATTTCATTGTTTGTTGTTGCGATTTCAACAGATACGGGAACAACATAATCGGGCCATCGCACTAGGGGATGCATGCAGGAGCCAAGGGAGTTGGATGGCAGTGGCAAAGGGAGAGGGAGGGTTGTTTGCTTGAAAAATTAGAAAATCGTTACAAATTTCGTTGTGTTTCTTCTTTGGTGAGTTTCTTTTATTGTTTTGCACATTTGGTTGTTTGAACAAGTTTGCGTATAAATATTATATATGATATTTGCCCAGCAGCTTATCTGCATTCTCTGATCGGTAATTCGATACATTTTGTTTTTGTTGTTATTCAGTTTTTCAGTTTTAAACATGGCGGGCGCCATGCTGCAATTCAAATAAAGGGCGCGCGTTCCGTTTTTTTTCATTCTGGTTTTTTTTTCTCCACCTAATCGAAAGAAGTCCCTTAACTACAGGCTAAGTAGAAATCGACTTGATGGTAAAGAATTTACTATAAATGACAATGGCTAAGAGAGAGAGAAAGAGATAATGGGATCATTGCAGACTTGTTTTTCTTGATCGGTCATTGTCAACATACATATACTCAAAATCCAGTCTAGGTATATCAAATATGTACAAGACGATTTCTTTGACAAAATAAAACAAACATAATCTTTGAATTGTACATTTATTATTTTCTAAAAATGTGAACCATTTTCTGCAAGTATTATATTGAGACTGAAATACTAAATTTGATTTGTCTAACTATTATAATTTATGTGAAATCGTTTATATCAAATTGGAGAACTGATCCCTAGATTTCAACACAAATTTTCTTTTCAATAGCCGTCAGATGTATTTTTCTTTAACACATTTAAAAACAGTCCAAATAAAACAAGATAATATATGGGATACTTATAAATAACTTTTCAACGTGTTATTTTATAGATTAGAGCGGATCTAGTGTATAAAAATTATATTTAAATGAGTTAGTTTTGTATGTAGAAAAAAGATTTCCACTTGGATAGAAGGCGCCTTCCACTGTGTTCCTCTCTGTGCTAAGACATTTCCACACATTTTTCCAGCTACTACTAAACGAAGTGAATGTGAACTTGATTTCAAATTAAGTTGCAAAAATTAGCTCTAACCCAAATGCCTGGTCACCAGGCATCGACTCTGACTAACTTGGTTCTCGTAAATCGCGAAGCGAACCAACCAAGAGCGAAAAAAAATGTTAATTAACTTTTCAATCCTTAAATAATGAATGATCAACGCATCCGCGGCGACATGCTGAGTTCCTTTTTATCACTGGAAGAGCTTGAAGAAGCTCACTTGGGAGCTGGAAGAGTGTATTGGCTTCATGGCTGGTACATATATACATACATACAAATATATATATATATATATATATGTATTATTATATATATTTGTGTATACATATAATTTATATTCGATAAGATAAATTTATGCGCCAAGGTGCGCATGCTCGCTTCACATTGCACCGACTTCTGGTCCTGGTCTACCGACGGGAGTCGTCGTCGTCGTCGTCGCCATCGTTGGAGCGTCGTCGAAATCGGAGTCTAGTTTACTTCAGCCTTTTCGACTATGTCAGCGGGTGACCCGAGTGTTTACACGCAAATTTACACTCTCATTTGTTGCTTTGAAAATTGTTGGGGCACACTGCAGTTTTTTTGCAGTTTTCTGTTTTGCCGTTTGGCTGTTTGGAGTTGGAGTCACTGCCACTGCTTTGCCATAAATAAAAAATGTATCTTTATTTTTTTCCTCGTATTTGGCAGCGCATCCTACAACAGTTGTATAGTTGGTCTTTGGGCTTTCGGTTTGCTTTTGGGCCTGCTCAATTATCCGTTCACTGTGCTGAGAAATTGCTTTTTGCCACTTCGCACTTTCATGATTTTCAATCATGTTCAATTTTAATTGAAAAAATTTTCCCAACAACATTGTATGTATGAAAGCACTTACAAACATACATACATATATGTAAGTATATCTGTCGTAAGTTAGTGGTAGATTCTGCAATTCCTTCTGCTTGGCTACTGTTGGGCCGAGGTAATAAGATATCTTCACATAGACCAGGTGACTCCGGCTTAATGAAGATACTTGAAGAAAGACAGAAAACGTGACCACGGAAATAAGATCTTCGTTGTCAAGAACTGTCATGAACTTAGTTGAAAAAATTACAGCTCTCTTTAAAAATAGGCATTTATGCATTCCAACACCATAATGAGCAACTAAAATATAGATAGATCGATAAAAATCACTTTTTGATTGCTTTCAAATTGACCTAAAGCCTGATTTTATTCATTTTTTAAAACAAAATCATAGACACAAAATTGTCAAAAAAAAAAAAAAAAAAAAAATGATAAAAACAAATTGTACTTTCTTTAGCGTAACTAAATAATAGCAAATACATTAAGTTTCTTCCTTTTTATACCATGCATCTATAGGATGAATTGGTATATTATAGAGGACAAAATGTAACAGGCAGGAGGAATCATTTCCGACCCTATGAAGTATACATTTACATTCTTGATCAGCACGATTAAAAAAAACTAGAGGTATCAGTTTTGGAATGTAGATTTTGTGGAGTTTGTACGCAGACCATCCTCCCCCACAATTTGAAAAACAGGAGCTATCATATTAAGAATGTAGGTTGGTGCAGTATTTACGCAGATCAAGTTTATTTTAATTTTTTGGCACGCTCCCCTTCAGCCCAGTATTTTTTTTATCTTCTCAAGTAGTAAACGTAGAGTAATCAGTGCAGATTTCTTCACCAACTTACCTGTATGATATAGCAACAAAAACAAGTAGCTCCCTTTTCCTTTTAAGAAGAGTTCGATTACAAAATTCCTTCTGAATATTATTTTTATTAAATTGTCACATTTTTAAGTATTTTAAAAAAATATTTGCCGTCTTGAAAATAATTTGTTTTCTTATCCTTTTGAGAGTGCCTTCTGAAAAAATGATTGTTTTTATACGATGACTTGCTTTAATAATTGATCGAAATTCTAGCAGCGATTTACCCAACGATGTCTTAATATAAACATGAGATTCATGTACATATCTGTTGTAATAGTCCTGACCAGCTACCACTACATAAGGACAGCAATCTAAAGTTTGTATGTCCCATTTTTGATTTGAATACACTTTTTGTCAGTGTAGACATTGATCTGGCAACATTCTGCGAATACGCTTTGATCACTTTCGCACAAATGCCAACAAAAAGAAGGAGAACCTGTCCCACAGCAATTGGCACTGGCAACGCCATAAACTAGTCAACTGCCACTCCTCTGGCCTGGCCTTCGGGTGACAACTCATTTAAGTCATGGGAAAATCAACATAAACTAACAGTAAATAAATCAAATCAAATTTTTTTCCAGCCTAAACTCTCTCTCACCTCTCTCTCTCTCTCTTTATGTCTAATCAAATGGGTAAATAAAACGGTTACAAGAGATTCCACATTTTTATATCTCTTCTCTCCTTGCCATTTCGCGCCAGGCAATTAAATTAATGTCTTAATCTGCGTTTAAGGCAAACACCCCAAAAAAAAAATGGGAGAGAAATTAAGAGAGAGAGAGAGAGATATTGAAAGGGAAGAGCTAAGCCCACTCATGGCCAAAATAAAGGCCACTCGTTACCAGTAACAAAAGTCAATAGAGCGTAATATAAATCCCTGTAATGCCCAACGAGACAAAGAGAGAGAGAGAGACCCAGAGGCAGGGTGAGAAAAAGAGGGAGAGAGCATGCGGACATATGTCCTGGGACTGGGACTTGCATATGTTCGTAAAAACAAAAACACAACAACAAAAGCCCCTTGGGGTAACTTTCTGGTTAGATTAAGACCTCAGGCCCAGCAGAGAGTCGGATTTTCATACGGTAAATGTATGTGTGTGTGTCTCTCTTTCTCCCCCTCTCTCCCCATGGATGTGTGTGTAATGTCGTAGCGAATCACAACAGCAACAACAGTCATAAAAAAAAATATTAACAACGGCCTCACCAACAACAACAACTTCATGCGTCTGTTTAACTGTTATAAAGCTGAACTAATGCTACCTTCCCCTCACCCCACTCCACCATAACCGTCCCTGCCTCCTTTTAGGGTGCGAAATCCCAAATATTATTTTATTTATTTGAATCTCAATGCCAAATCAGTGTGCGCAGCAGAGTGAGTGAGTGAGAGAGAAAGATCAAGGGTAAGGAGAGGAGATAGAGGAAGGACACAGGGAGAGAGACAGACGTAAGAAGAGGAGTTTGAATCAAATTGCAACTCAAGTGGAAAACCCAAAGCCAAAAGGTAGAGCATTCAATTGAGAAGTTTCGAATTTTTCGATTCCGGCAATTGGCATCGAAGGCAAAGCGCCGACAAAACCAAAGACATCCATTCAGTCAGCCAGCAAATTACAGTGGTGTGAAAATTACACAAAAAGGACTGCTTTTGTTAAATCTTAATATGCTGGTTATCAAAGGAAAGAAGATTAGGAGAAAGAACTAAAATTTTTTAAACATATGTATGTATATTTAAATTACAAAACAGTATAATACAGTGACTTACTATTCGAACTGTATGTACAATATTTAGCGGCTCTTTAAAAAAGACTTTTTATATTTAGACTTCATAATTTCATAAAAATTTGTTTGTGGGTATGCTTATGTAAAATAAGAATGCATATTTCGTTTGGTGGTTCAAGTAGATTAGAAATATTTTTTAATGCAATAAGTAGAAAAGTGCTTTATAACTACACTAGTAGTTGTATAATTTTGAATTTTGAAAAAAAAAACTATTCTCAGTCCTAAATTATCCATTAAATTCTGTTCAAATTATATTTATAATACTTTTCAAATCTCATATGTTGGTTTTCTAACGAAATACAACAAACAACTTAAACTTTTAATCTTCATAAATTTGTTTTAAGGAAATTTAATTAAATTTAATTATTATTGGAAAATCTGCATTTAGATTTTTTTATATGTAATTTCAGTACTCTACTCTTTTATCATACACTCATCTTTGCCATACACTATTACTTAATCATATCCTAAGAGTTCTTAGAATAAAATTAGGTTTCTTAGAGTTATTTTTTATGTTGAAAACAAAAGATTTCGTTTTGTTGTACTGATTGATCTCGTTTGACTTAAAAAATTTTAAATACATTCCAATTCGTTTACACTACTCAAACTTTGAGTTTAATTTTCAAAGTTTTTTAGTTTTCAATTTTGTTTTTCAAAACTTTCACACCAATTTTCCATCCAATTATGTTCTTATTGTTATTTTGTCAAGTTTACAGAATAAAGTTACACCCTGATGTTAAGTACTTGGCAAACAGCACTTGAAAATCCCAGTGCCAAGACCAAACCCACTGTGCCACGGAACACACGGGCAAACACCAAAGGGAAGAAAATGCTGATGAGCATGATTGTGCGGAACTTATAAGCATGGCAACAACAGAGCCAGGGATCCAGGACAACACGCATAACATAACGGAAACAATAATCCATAAATGTAAACATCACGTCGACATCGCCAGTCATAATCAACAGCAAGGAGCAGGCAGCGGGGAACAGGAAGAAATGAAAGTCCAACCAGTTTAATGGTGAGGCAGACGACGCCATGCAACGCCTGTAAGGCGAGGGGTGGTGCGGTGGGGTGGGGTGAAAGCGTTACTGATTTTGTTGTATTATAAACACAAATAAATAAAAGCGACGGCTGCATCCCATGGAGGATGCGCGAGAATGAAACAAACGAGGCAGAAAACATGGGCAAATGGAAAATATCGTTCATCCTGCGGCTGCCTGGAAACAATGGCTGCTGACGACAGTTCAAACTAAATGCCATATAGAAGAGAAGAGACGAGAAAAAAGGGTGCCCAAGGTCCACATACATATAAACACACAGGATACACACACACACACACACACACTGTCACATAATTAGGAATGGCATTCTCCATTTCATTTAACCCGCGCAGATTTTTGTCAGGGTGCCGCACAAACCACCACCAGGAGCAGCAGAAGCAGCAGGACCTAAACCTAGGACGTGCTAAATATGGGAGTGTCCTTGTCATTTATATGTCGCCCTTGCCCCCCTCCCCTTGCATCTCATCCAATTGCTCGCTCTGTCATGAGAATAAATATGGCAATAAATGAAAATGAAATTAATACATTACGCATTTTTCTCGTGTTCGTCCAACCATTTTCCATCTTTTTTTTCACACATTGTCCTGCTCATGAATATTAAAACATTTTCAATTTGATTTATGGCAATCCTGGAAATACTCCCAAAAATGGAAACAACAAATGAAATGTATCTACGACCAAAGCGCCGCTTGACCAAAATTTGGTTCGATTCAATTCTGCTGGCTTTTTCAGTGTGCGTGTGTGTGTGTTGTGTATGTTGCGTGTGCATGTGTGTTGTGTTGTGGCCACGCCGTGTTCATTGGCCACAACAAAAACAGGCTCAACTTCAGGTATCCAATTCCAAATGCCCCACGACATGGGCATCGGCGGCGAACAACCTTAAGAGTGGCTAAGCACAGTGGTATGAAAAGAAAAAATGTATTCTTACTTAAAACAATAGTTGGACCTATTACCTACCTTTTTTAATAGTTAATCATTTAATTTTGTGAAATACGCGATTCTTTTCAATTTTAAATTTTTAGAGTTATATAGTTCTTATTTTAAGACTCAAAGCCACGAAATAGTTTTAGTTTTATTTTCAGATATTTAAATTTTATAATTTAGTCTTTTGTTTGTACAGATATATTACACAAATATTACTTATCGACATGGTCGGAATTTCCCAAAATGGCGCCCTGGGCTCTATGGAGAATGCCGCCTTTTCATATTTTAATATAATACTAAAAACAAATTTACAATTAATAAAGGAAGCAGCTTAATACCAAAACATTCTACATTTCTGCTCTGTGAGAAATATAATCAAATTATGATTCTCCACTCTGCTCAAGATTTTTTTCCTTTTTCGAAATTTGATGTAATTTTTGGTATGAATTTTGGTTCAAATTTTATAATTTCTATTAATTCTATTCACATAACAATCAATTAGATTTGTGTACTACATTTAGTTACTTTGCCCTTTTTCCTCTCCCTAAATTAATGACAGTCTTAATAAAATATAAAGTTGAAAAATCTTCTACACTTTCCCGTAAGTAATATTATATTTAGGTTAAATACAGGAACCTTAACCTTAAGCAATTTTTCTCAGACGTCACACCACTGTATGAAGACCTTACCTTTGCCTGATTCATTGCGTATATCTGTATATTTGCCCGTATGTATATCTATATATGTATCTGTATATTCGTGGAGTATGTGTCGGGGTACAACACAAAACACAAAAGCCCACAAGCAACCAAGTTGAGCGTAACATTAATTTAGTATCAAATTACGAAAATATTTTGCTAACAACAATTAGTTAACTCTGCTCGTTAATTAACACGTCTTTTTGTGGGCAGGAATTATGAAATCTGTGTTGACAGCTTCCCAGAAAGAGAGCTAAAAGAGAGAATGAGAAGCCAAGTTCTCTTTTAGCGATTCTCTCTACATTCTCTCTTCAATGTTGGTTTTTGTTTGTAGTTTTGAAAATGTCTTGAAACTATTTAATTAAATCAATCGGGTCAAGTGGTAAATATTTTGACCCGCGTCTGATTAGCAGTAGAGTGAGTAAGTGAGGGGAGCAGAAAGGAGGTGTACAAGTGGAACAAGAGGAAAACGAGTAGTACCAGTACTCGGAACTCAGAGGCGAACCTCAGAGACTCAGAGATCAACAGCCCGCATATGAGATGAAAAGCATAGACTTACTATAAAAACGAAAGAAGACACTGAGAAAAAAATTCTTTACTCAAAGGTGAGACGACAAAGCTCTCTCAAAGCATCGTCCCTAAAACAGAAACAATTTGAGAATTTAGAGTCGATAAATTTAAAAACTTTGAAAATGTGAAGGTTAACCGAATTCGAATGAAAAATATCTCAAAGATATTAAAAAAATTAAATTATTTTAAAGCGTTTCTCACAACCGATTAATAGTAGTCGTTATAACTTATTACCGAAACATATATATGGCTAAAATTTATATATTTATACTATGCACTTGAGTTATTTGTTGCCTCTTTTCGTCCCTGTGGAACTAATCTTTGATTACCGATAATATGTTTGTATTTCGTTTTAAAAATTTAGGAAATTATGTTTGAAGATTATTTTTGGATGGAATTTACATATTTTTTTTAAGAACAAATTTAGATTCTTGACTCTTGATATTTTTTTAGAATGGGTTGACATTATTTATTATCTTAAGAAGAGAATTAAAGAACTCGCTAGCCCAGTTCCTAATCAAGAATAGTATTTCGCTTCGATATTTTTTCTAGTTTTTTCCGTATCTCGCATAGAGTTTTCTTTCTCTGCAATTGTGATCTTCAAATGTGTCTCGGGGGCAACAAATTCATTGGCTTAATTGAATGAATGCGGCACAAAATTAAGTAAATGTCTTTTTGGAGCATCATCGTCATTATCATCATCTTGCCCCATGTATGTACATATATGTAGTCTGACCAGGAGTTCAATTGACGGAAGCAGCATTTCTTTCTTTCATATTCTTTCTTTAACTTTCGTGAACTTTGACACGGCTGGAGATTTGGTTTGGTTTTTTTTTCTTTTTGGTTCTTTGCAGTTGTTCAGTTTAAGTCCCGCTGATGTGAGCCACTTGTGTGGCACTTGAACTGGGACACTGGGAAGGTTGCTTTGCTACCGGATTCCTAGTACTGGTGTGTTCACCCCCAAGTTGGTTCCCATTCCTCGTTCATTCCAGCTGCCTCACCGTTCCCGTTCCCGACGATAAGTCAACAAGGCAACGACGCTGACGTTGCCGTTGCGACTGCGGCCGACACTTAACATCAATTGAAATCAGTCAATTGGAATCAAAATGAGTCCATTTTCGTCTGTTTCCCAACAAATGTAAAATGAGAGCGTGAGCGAGAGAGAGGAAATCCGGATCAAGGATCCAGTTCATGCGCCTTTTTAAGTGCTCAAGTGTTTTCCCCATGCTGAAAGCTTTCCCAGGAAATTATGCGAAAGTCAACCAGAAACCGCAAAATCCAATATACAACAAAAAAAAAGAAGTAAATATTATTTCAGCATAAAAATCACTGGCAGCTGTCCCATATCGACAATAGACAATGCACTGAGTGGCCAATACAATTTATGTAATACGAATCCCTTTTTTTCTGTGGTGTAGTAGGCTTACACCTTGATCCCTTGACCTTTTGCAGATGTTAAGGAGATAAACATTGCGAAAGGTTGCCCAAAAAAATTGCAAATGCCCTTTTCTTGTGGGTGCGCTGCTGCTACTGATGTTAAACATCCTTTAATGGTAAAGGAAAGGAAAGGCTGCTCCTCTCGTATTCATTGAAATTCATTCAAGCAAAATGATACGGCACTTTTAGAATCTAGAACAAATGCTTAAGAGATTTTGTGGTCTAATATGCCAAGAAAAGAAGATTTTTCAGATTAAGATTATCTGATAAATATAAAAGAGATCCTCTGGAAAGACTAGATTTTCAATTCGTAACAACAATTGAGCAACAATTTGAGCAAAACTATGTAATATTAGATTTTAGATGAATTTGAAATGGTATAGTAGTAGATTTTTATTCTCCTTATTAAAATACATATACTCTGCTGATGTCTTGTAGGCTAAATTAATTTTTTTCTAAAGAAACCTAGTCCACAGAATCAGAATAGATGAAATTACAGAAAGTCAGTCAATAAAATAATAACTCGTAGTTTGAAATTTGAGAGCGGTGCTGCCAAGTAAAGATAATGTATGGGTCACACTAACGTGAAGTGTTGGGCAACATATTAAGCGTTAAATTTTTGATTTATTTCTGTATTAAATTTTATTTACTTTTTGGTTGTTCTATGCAAAATGTTAATAAGAAGCCTTACTAATTATTCTATATTCAATGGACTTTTCATAGGTTTCATAGATTTTTTAAACAAAAACTTTAAAACTTTATTTCCAGGATCCAGGACTCCACTTTTCTACAATTCTGCCACTTAAGTGCATGGGTAACACAAACGATTAGTGTTGTTTGCGATCTTAAAAACCAATGGCGAAACTCTCAAATATTGTATAAACTTATCTACCATCTGATATTTAAGGGCAATTTATAGGCAGCACTAATTAGTGTTGTTTAATAGTGTAACCAATTGATGATTATTCGTTAAACAAGGGACTTAAAGACTTTTATTACAAAAAATTTATGATTAAAATTAAAATGATCGAAACTTTCAAATATTGTGTAAACTTGTGCTGCCATTGAAGGCGATTTACAGGCAATTTATGGGTAACACTTATCGTTAGTCTTGGGTAATAATATAAAGATCGTTATATATATCGTTATACATTCTTAATAAATTTAATCAATCAAATAAATGTACTAAAACTGTCTTCATAGCAAATCAATTTACCAAGGCTAAATATTTGTGATTTTCCACCTGGAAATTGAGTTGGACGGCAAACGAACAAGTCACGCCCTCCTCCACAACGACGACCACACCCACCCAAAGACCCAAAAGAGAGGGCCTCACTCTAAGAGTTAAAGCCAAAATACCAAACGTCATCATTGTCGGCGGCGGCATGACTGAAAAAAAAACAACGGAGAAAGAAAAACCACATAAAAAGCAAGAAACCGCCTAAACTGACTAACTGACTGAGTGACTTTCTGGCTTACTGGCTGCCGCTGTTTAAAATCGCTCATTAGGGGCTAAATTTGTAAACTTAACGCGATAAAGATCAAAAAATGGCGGCGCCCCCCACCCTACTCCCCAAACATAACAATGGAGGCGAGTCTCGAAAATGAAGCGTGTGGAAATAATTTGGTTACAATTGAATAACAAAAGAATTTGTTTGGCAACTCTCTTGTAGTGGCAAAAAAAAAAAAAAAAAAAAAAGAAGGCAGGTGATGTCGGCGGATTACAAAGTTCCAATTGTTCCAATTGTCCATTGTCATCCGGCCAGCTCCAACTTACTTATTTTGTGAGTGAGCTTAAGCTATGTGACTATATAATTAAGACCGGAACGGGGACAGAGAGGAGAAAGAAAGATAGAGAGGGGGAGAGACTGGCTGCAATGTTGACTGTTTACCATAACAATACGGCTCAAATAAAACACCTTTCCCGATCAGGTGTTAATGTCTGTGTTTATGTGTAGAAGAAAAAAAAAAAACTATAGCCGACTTATATGAGGTCTACACACACACACACACGCATGCATAGCAATTATCATCGTCATTAGTCCTCCTCCTCCTCCTGCTCTATAAGTCGATCTGAGTTTATTGTTTGGTTGCTTTAGTTGCGGCTTGTTGTATATCAATGTGCTGCATATTTCTTCATGCCCGGAGTCGGAGTCAAAGTCACCACGTCACACACTCATCATAATCGTAATCATTATCATCATCATCTCTTTCGCATCATGGTAATCATCATCATCATCGTCGTCTGCTGCTCTGGGGTCTCGCCTCATCCAATTATTACAGTTTAGCCATGCCACAAGTCAAACAAAAGATCTTCGACAAAAAACCGACTGCAACTGCCTTTCAGTGTTTCCATTAGAGTTCAGGAAAAAAGTTAATTATAATGATGAAGTCACAACGCCTCATCTAGGTGGTGTTTAAAAAAAAATTGGGAAGAGAACTTAGAACCGATGACTTGGTTAGGATGATGCGATGAAGTGAGCAGATTTAGAGAACTATTCGCATCATATGGAATATCCTCTATTTAATTAAGTTAAATTCAAGATCTAGTTCTTTCATCTTCTCGATTATCTTATAGAATCAAAGAATTGTTAAGTTTATGCTGTATTTAGTTCGACACACGTTTCTAGTTAGAGAGGAGTGAAGTTTTCAGAAGCTTTCTCCCTTATATAGGTACTGCCTTTGCTCTTGCTCGGTATCAGATGTTTAAAAAAAGCGTTCATAATTTCAAAATAAGATGTTTAAAAATGATTGCAAAACGAGAGAGAAGAATCATAGCCAGGGATGATTAATATATCGGAGAAGTAATAAGTATCGGGTATTAATTAAATGGATATGTATAGTTACATATGTAGATATACATACATATATCCGCTAAATAAAGTTCTAAAACTCATGTTCCCTTTTAGAACTTTTACCTCAGACAACTGACTTACAGAAGTTTTCGGTTAGAGAAATCGCCAGGACCTTTTACCTTATATGCATTTAGAAAGAACCGAAAATTATCTTTCTTTCTAATGTGGAATTACTAAGCATTATATTATTTAAATCGACTTGAAATCATAGTGCAATCATACATATATATCGTTTGTGAACCTTGTTAAATACTAGAGTAAAATAGAAAATTTAGTGGCTACATAGAGAATACATACATGAACATGAGATAGAAAAAGGTGATTAGGATTATTTCAATATGTAGAATTACATTTTTATTGGATTTTGTCTGGAAAAAAAATCGCAATGCTGTTGTTAGTTGGATATATTGCAAATATAATTGAGAATCATAAGTTGGTCTGACAAATAAAAGAAAATAACATGATTTAATTTCCTAATATTTCAATATGGTTGTACGGCATGTTTCTAGAGTTCAGCATCCTGAAAAGGATACTATATCCTAAAAACCATCCAGTGAAAAGTATACACACCAGATCAGAAAGTTCCCAATATCAACTCGTAAAACTTTCCATGGACCTCGTATATCGATTATCGATAGATGAACATGAGATATTTGATAGTGTTCGAGTGTAACTGATGTTCTACCTCAGAGCATCATTTGCCAGATAACATTTTGATCCTAAATTCTTTGGTATTACAATAAATTATAAACTTTTCTAGTTCCGATATAATCGATAGGATATTTACGGAAAAGCCAAGTACCATACTTGTTGATGATGTAGATATTATCGATATATTTTTGGGCCTCCTATTCGCGATTGCTCAAGACATATTTTTGTAGATACTTGCCTAGTATTTTGTTGGTATATGGACCCAAGGCCCTGCCCAATTTGCATAGCTACTCAATCTTATTGTGGGCCCAACCACACTTGCCCAGCTAGGCCACTTAATAGATGAATCATTGCAATTGTCAGGTTAATAAACTGCAATTGCATTGCCTTCATCTGCAGGCAGCGCTTTGAGTGTTGGTTTTGGTGTTGTTGGTGTTGGTGCTTGGGGTTGGGGTTGGGGTTGGGGGTGACACCGTATCGTATGCGTAATATCGCATCCATCTAGTTGACAATTGTACCGCCTGACATTTCCCAGTTGCACATTTCAATTGAACACATACAACAAAAAATCTTCAGAGCCAACGACAATGCGACGCCAGTCGACTTAAGCCAAGTGTTGAATCAACACACAAGTTTGCGGAATGCGAATCAGATTATCCAATTCAGAGATTAAGTTAATCATTTCACATCATTTTCTTTTCGCTTCTACTACATATGTACTACTCACTCTCGTTCTTTCTTAATTCTTCTCTCTTTGTCGTGTTTGTTACAATTTTCATCATCTCTGTTTTGCTAGCTACTCAATTCCATTCAAGTTGCCAATTATGCGACCATTATTCAATCAAAGTAAATTTATTTGTTTGTCTCATTTCCACGTAAATCTTTACATTCAAGATGCAGTCACTCTGCAGTTCAGATACAGTCACAAAATCAGACTCTCCGTATTTTCACAATCACACAATCATTCTTTCAATTTATTCGCCTTGCGCGACGGATTATTGTCTGTGTGTAAACAGCAAACATTTCGAAAGAATTATCCCATAAATGTGATGTCACTTGTTGTTCATCTTCATCTCTCTGTCTATATGGGACAAGTCGGGCCACAAGTTCAAGAAACTCTCAACTAACTAAATCAAGTCTAGAATGAGAGAAAGACACATAAGTACATATAGTAGTTGTGCATGGGCAAAGATATTTTGATTGAAACTGGCGCCAGTTCTTATATGCAAGAGTCTGTAATACTTTTCTAACATAATCAGAGGCTAACTAGTCGTTCAACTATCAGTGGGGAAAACAAATGTTCTAATCAACTTCTTAAAGGACTTTTAACAATTTCATGCTCAATAATTTTCCACTTATAACCGAATCTCTTCTCTCCGGATAGGTATTATAGACTACATTTAAACTTACCCCATTAAAACTACATTTAAAAGTATAGCCGAAGAAGTAAGCGCATTTAACTTTCATATGTTAGTTATTGCTTAATAAGTATAATTATTAATGAATAAATTAATAAATTAATCAAAGATATTGTATACTTTAATACCCTATTTTTATGCCCTTTTATGACACAATCATATATTCCAAGTCTTTTAATTTTTCAATTTATGATCAAAGAAACGCAATTTAAGTCTAACGTAATACTTAATGCTTAGTGATAAATAGTAATGGCAGACATAAATAATATTCGGGGTTCTTCAATGTTGATAACAGCGAAATTCGAACTAAAATTAGATTCCAAATAAAATATAAAATCGAACCAATAGTTAAAAAAAATCTGAAATCTTTCAAAAATCTTTAGAAAATTGCAAAACAAATCTTTAAAACTAATGATTCAAAGGCTAAAAAGTTTGTAGAATCTCTACAATGTGTTAATGTGATGAAACAGGGGAAAGAACCCTTCCTTAGTAAGCAAAGTACAATTCATATATAGATGATATCAATATGGATGTAATGAAAACATTTGTATTTTAAATTTCCATTTCGTACTCCTTCAAAAAGTATTCCATATGCGTTTCTTCAGCCCTTATATGTATGTATTACTTAAATTTTCTTCCACTCAACGATAAGAACCTTCCCCCAATTATAGCAGTCATCGACTGACTAAACATATTTGTAGTTGGGCTGCAACCTCAAACACACATCGAAATAAAACCTAATGACCATGGGCTAAAACTGGCAGTAAAGCAATTTCATCAGCTCCCCCTCTGTCTCACACACACCCTCTCGCTCTTTATCTGGAATGGGTCCACGCTTCGGCGTGTGTGGGACATGCGCTAAAATTTTATTTGATTTGACACTTAGCAGTGCCTTTTAGCGCGGGTTTTACATACATATATCTGTGTGTAGGTACATGGAGAGAGCGAGCGCGGTCAGACGGCGACTTATTAAGGACTTCCTGTTGAACATCGTCAAGTTTTGTCGCGACAACAGATTAATTTAAGGCAACTGCAGTTCAATTTACCACTAATCCACTGGCCAGTTTGTGCCCCTTCTCAAAATTATAGGGGCCTCATTTATGGTTTTTTTAAATAATTTTTTGTTTTTATTTTCAATTTCTTTCTCTCGTCTCATCTCATTCTTTTACTTTTTCAGTGTCTAAATATTTAAATATATAAATTAATTAGTGCTTAGATCTTGATCTTTTGCCAGCATCGCTTAAGTATCATCTTAACTTAATATCGTTTTTTTTATTATAGTAGATATGTGACAACAAGTTAGCAAAAAACATTCCGAATCTATCTATAATGCGTTACCCCTGCAGAGGAAATTTGGAAAATGAATTTCTTATGATATATACAATTTGTAAATTTTTATATGTGAAATATTCCAATTTGTCAAAAGTTATATGTAGAATTCATTTAAATTTGAAATTTCTTCAATGGAATTCCATCTCAAATTAAAACTTGGGCTCAAATAAAACTTCCTTGAAAACCTATTAGGAAAATCAGCTAAAAATTCACGTGTGTACGAAACACACTTATCATCTAATTGGTGACATCGATTCAATTCAAGTCTATGTATACATTTTCAATTCAATCATTCATAGCCAAAATAATGTTTAAGTAAGTCTTCTTTCTATTAAACAATATTTCGGTTTCTGAAAAATTGTCTTTTTGGTGCGGTATTTTCATACTTAAAGAAAATCTAGTTTGTATTCAAATAATGCATTAGCTAGTTCTTCAAGGAATCGGCTATATAGCTAGATTCAAAAATCTTCTTGCTGGTTTCGATTTTACAGAATACCGCAAAAACAATACTAACAATAATGTTTTCAATGATTTTGTTAAGCAATTTAGTTAGATGGGTTTGAAAAATAATGATGCTAGTAAATAACCGTTATTAACGTTCCCAAAACTCTTCTTTTGTTCCTAAAAAATGTTAGTAAGCTGAATAACCGAAATTGAAAAATAGTTATTCGTATAATTCCACGTTCCTAAAATGTTTACCAGCTAATTTTAAAACATATGAATAACCGAGCGTAATAACCGATATCAACAGTAGCGAAATTTTGGTAAACGGGTTAACAAAGAATTGCTATTAGTGAATAACCGTTATTGCGAAACAGTCAATATGTCACCGTATTCGATTCTGGAAATTGTGTTCTCTTCGAACCTGAAGTTTTCCTTTGGTGAAACAAAAAATTCTTGGCTATAGTGTGTCTTTGATCCAACTCTGCAGGGGGTTAACATTATCTATACATATGTATATAGTGATTCGGTTGGCCCGAATCCCTTGGCATCTTCCTCGTTTCTATTTACAAGCGTCTTAGCGCCTCAGTCGCGGCTATATCTATGTACATTACTTAAACTACAGTTGCATCCGCATCCAGTCGAGTTTTAGCTATGGCGTGAGACAACGGTGACAGGCTTGAGCATTGGCTGGGGCGAGCCAATAGGTGAAATCGATTCCCCCAATCCCCCTCCATGGTGTGCTCCCGGTGACGCTGGGGCTGATGTTTGCTGCTGCTGCTGCTGATGATGATGATGATGTCCTCCGCCCAGATGCGACATTGTGGACGTGGCAGCCACTGCCGCTGCCGACAATTGTCTTTGATGTGCCGCCAAGGCGGCTGCGGCGGCATGCTGATGCAACAACTGTTGATATTGCAGACGCTGATACAGCTCTGTGCTGGCGGCGGCGGGATTCTGTGGTGCAGATGGTGGCGGTCCGCCTACTGATCCTCCTGGTCCCCCAAAGGATGAGGGCATATGTGGTGGTCCCTGCTGATGGTGGGGATGATGATGTGGGCTGAGAGGATGATGATGCAGTGACGGGCCATTTGGCGGCATGGCGTTCATGGGCGGACCGCTCTTTGGCGCAAAGGGATTGTATCGTTGGTACATGCTGGCCAGAAGACCAGCGGGTCCAGCGGCTGCAGCCGCTGCTGCTGCTGCCGCCGCCTGGGGATATGTGAGAAATTGTCCAAATTGAGGATAGGCTGCCAAGCTGGGAAACATGCTCGGACCAATAAGAGATCTCTTGAAAGCGGCTAAACGAGAACGCGACGCTGCTGTAGTTCTCCTTCGCAGTTTGCCCGTGGAGCCGCCTATGAAAACGTCTTCGGCCGATGGATCCAACATCCAGTAGTTACCCTTACCGGGATCGTCGTAGTGCCGCGGCACTTTGACAAAACATTTGTTCAGGCTAAGATTGTGTCGGATGGAATTCTGCCAGCCCTGCTTATTATCACGATAATACGGATGATTGGTCATTATGTACTCATAGATCCCATTCAGAGTTAGACGTTTCTCCTGGCTCTGGCGAATGGCCATCATAATGAGGGCATTGTAGCTGTAGGGGGGCTTCTCATTGCCCTTTTTATCCTTGACAGGTTTGCCGCCCTCGCCATTGCCTCCACTCTCGTTTTCGTCCTCTTCGTCGTCATCTGCCTCGTCGTCACCCTCCTCTTCGACATCGTCCGCATCACTCATTTCACTAGGATTCATTTGCGGCGGCGCCGGGGACATGGAAGTAACATCTAAATCGGATTCCACATCACTATCTGGCTCTGGTTCCTCAGAGCCCAGTGGTGAGGGATTGATTTCCGGTTCCGTTTTCTCGTCATCCTGTTCCAGAGTCTCCGGTAAGATGGCATTTATGGAGAAACTTGATTTTAAATGCGGTGTTCGTGCCATTTTCATGAGATTTGTTAAATTTAAGCCGACGGTATGATGATGATCGCTAGGTACACTTGCACCCTCGCCGATCTTCACCATTTTCATAAGGTTTATTGTTTTATTTTCACTTTAGTTCCGTGTTCTTATTGACAAACATTTCTTTTCTAGAATACTTCCGACGTCACCAAAACCAAAAACCCCTTTGTAAACGACGCAAATCGACGGCTAAAGTTCACATACGTTTTCAGACCTGATCACACGATATCAACGTCCGTTGCTTTGTGGCGTTTTGTGTAGACTAAAAACAAGATTCCCAATGCATCAGCAACGGCTTTGCTTTGTTCACGTTGATTTTTTTTCATTTTTTTTATTTCCGAGGGTTGCTTGACTCGTCGACAGCCAATGGCAGTTGTGGAACGTTTCCAATTTGCTCTCCCTTTCCATTTTCTCTCTCTCTCTCTCTCTCTTTCCTGTTTTACCCAGCCTTTTGTTGAGATTTCTCAGTTGTGTTGTGTTGTTGCTAATTGCCACTCTGACACGAACACGCGCTCTCTCTCATCGCCTTAGCTAGCTAGCATACAAACATATGGAGCGTCGGGGTCACCCTTTTTTAATGTGTTGCGGGTTGCATTTTGATACGCCAGGTTTTTGCTCTTTTCTGTATTGTATGACCAAGTAGCAGCTGCTTTACTGGGCTTGGTTTGAGGATATTTGTGTTTGGTGGCTGTTTAATGGATTTCATACACACAGTTGCCATAATTATTAATTGTAGCTGCTGTTATTGTTGTCGTGTTGCCCTCTATTCAGTTGTAGAAAGTTTGCAAACGATATGATCAACATATATAAATATGGATAAACAGAAAGATTTTACCATTTTATTCCTCTGAAATAGAGATTCTTTAGATCTATTGAAATGCAAAAACTGAAACTGGAATATAAGTAGATTTTTTTTATCTATTAGAATGTAAATTTCAAGCTGCTGTTTTTCTCATCACTTTTTGAACTCTTACATTGATTTTTCTTACACTTCGATTAAAGTAAAATCGTTTTTAAGGCATTTTTATTTTCAATGTGTAGAAGTTGCCTTCTAAACACAACTTATTTAAAAATACTTTCTCTCTCTCTTAATGAACTTGTGAATATTTTGCATTTGGTTCTTAACTCTTCAATCTAATCGATCGTTAAACACTTTTAAAGTCTAAATTTTCGAGTGCATCTCCGAGTTTGAGAATTCTAATTATCATAGAAATAACAATTTTTTAAGAATATATCGATTCTGCAAAAATTTTTTGCTATAAACATTCTTCCAAGATAATATTGATCATTCCAAATTCCATTTTGCACTTGGTTCTTAACTCTTCAATCTAATTGATCGTTAAACACTTTTAAAGTCTAATTTTTCGAGTGCATCTCCGAGTTTGAGAATTCTAATTATCATAGAAATAACAATTTTTTAAGAATATATCGATTCTGCAAAAATTTTTTGCTATAAACATTCTACCAAGATAATATTGATTATTCCAAAATCATGTCTTCTCCATCTTCAATTTATTTAACTGGCATTTAATTTTTCCGAGTGTATGTATTACCATGTTGGCAGTATCCCACCGAGTTTGCCAATTAAAAAAGTTTAGGAAATTTTTTTGAGCCCTGTTTTTACTGATGTGCTTTATGAAAAATGCAGCAAAACAATTATATCTAATTTTGTGTAATCACAAATATTTCCAATGAAGAGAAACAAAAACATCTGCTGTCATTCGCATGAGCCACTCCCCCATCTGCAGTGGGGGTTAATCACAATAATTGTTTTCACAATATCGTTTTAGGGGGCGTGTTGTGCAGTCCAGACAATACACATATGTGGCATACAAAGGGTCGCCTGGGACGCTGCACTCTGATTGGAGCCAAAGAACCAAAAACGGCCAAAAGGAACGTAGTGAAAACATGTTTTACCTGAAGTGAAATGTGCAAAGAACACATAAAATACTATAAAAATGCAATAACAGCGCAAAGACGCCATGTTTCCTGAGGTCTGAGGTAACGGAATGTGCCACGGCTTCCTCCATATAAAACGAGTGTGAGCATATGTGTGTGTGTGTCTGTGAGTATGTTAGGCGATGGGGCTGGCCTTTATTTATTGGAGACATGCGCTCTCTGCTCTCAGACTTCAGTGTTTTTTTTTTAGCGCTGTGTGGAGAATGAGAGCGAATGGAGCATAGCCCCACAAAGAAAGAGATGGAACTCTTCTCATTCTGCCCGTAAAAGTGCTTTCGGGTCAAAACAAAATGGCGCAAGCTTTGGCATTTTAATTATTACCTTCAGCTTGTTTTTTCCATTGTTTCAATTGATTTTCTTCTCTATTATTTCTATTTAAATTATTCATTATTTCTTTTTTCCATGTCTGTGTGGTAATTGTTTTGGCTTGCCTTGCATAAAGACGTGGAAACTTGGAGAAGTCTTTAGGAATACAAGGTTGGGGGTAATAATAGCATGGGTTAAGTTGGTGGAACCGTAATACTTACTTCATAATAATAGCTATTATTCAAGGGAAGTGTAACATTGACTTTGAAAGTCCTACTTCCAAGAATAAATAAAATTACATTAAATTGAATGGGACTTTGACTAAAAATCACCTTTTAAATTCAAATCCGTTTTTAGATACATATATTTCTAAGGTGTTTGACAACTAAAGCAAATATCTTTATCAAATCATAAATTATCTTGAATTGTAGAAAATTTCAACAGATTTTTATAGTATAATAATTTTAGCAATCCTATCATCCAGTTTGGTATATCATTTCAACCGCTTTAGACAAACATCTTGATATTTTTGGATTCCTGAAATGGTTATTTCGATATTTGTTCGTTAATCGAAATGTTGCAATTTATGTAGAATATATACATATGTGTACATAGAAATATGACCAGATATATGTACATACATATGTATATAGAGGTATAAAAACAGATATAAAGAGAGATATACAACTAGAGGAACGGAAGATTATAAAGAAAGTTTCAAAACCTTTCTCGATTTTTTAAATTTCTAAATTAAATATATTTTGATCGAAATATACTCGAAATATTTCCATTGCAATTGAGATAATAAGAGCTACATATATCTCAATCTCTATCTTATGATTGGATCGGAAGACTTTCTAGACCTGATTCAATAATCTCCATTTCTTTTAACAAAACATACAATTTCGTTTTACCAAATTTTTTTTCATATATGTATTAAAAAACAACAATTTTGTTGATTTTTAACAATTGTTGTTCAACCTTTTGAATTTCCCGAGCCATCCGGATGACTACCGGCAAATGACAAATGGATTAATATGCCTGCAAATATTTGAAAAACCTTTCAAAAACCAAATAAAAACTGTGGAAAGAAAAAACCAACTTGTCATTGATTAAAAATCAGGGAAAAGTCCACACATATTTACCCAAAGGCTACCGTTTTCGAGTGCCCAAATACAAGCAAACAATCATAGAGGAATTTGTCATCAATATGAGTGAGACTCGCTCTCAATCTGTTCCTGATCCTTTCGGAGCAAGTCCAAGGGGCGAGAGTACTTTACTAATCAGGCTGGATTTATGGCAGGCATTTAGTTTTGTTCAAAGGACTTTTGATGTATTTGACGAGGACAAATAAATCCGCAAAAGATCCTTTTAACCCGTTCTATGCCGCCGCCGCCGCCGCAGTCGCTGTCGTACTCAACCCGTTCGGTAGTTGGTATACGCCCCTGACCAGCCTTGAAGTCCTTCCGGGTATACCTGGCCATAGCATGGCATGACATCGATGTGTATGCCATATATTTTGATATAAACTCAATGGCAGTTTAACCGCAGGATTAGCATGTTTGTTCAACGGATCAATGCGCGGATGCGCGCAAGCAATCGGGAGGTTCTACCTAAAGTGTGGGCGAAACGGAGGTCCACACTAGGTAAACTATGTATGTATTTATGTGCATGTAGGTAGCCGAGATGAAAGGGTTTAAGCATGTGCTTCCGTTTTGTTTATATGATCTGTTTACATGGACCGTACCGACAGTAGCTGAGAATTTACAACAAATTGTCCTACCTTAGCTTACCTACCTATCCCGTCTGGATGAACGGGTTAGAAGGACCATGAAGGATTAGAATGTCCCCCAGCCGGACTTAAGCTTAGCGCGTATTAATCTCATTTCGTGAAACCAACTCCTACTCCTATACTCCTACTTTCCTCCTAACCTAACCTAATCGCCATCGCTTAGCCATGCAAATATTTTTCCAAATTTAACACAAACGGGTTAAACCTTTCTCCAGAAGGCAGAGATTTCATCTCTCTGACATCTGATTTCGTTTTAACCGTTGAGAAAACATTCATTTGCTGCGTTAGGGTTACGAGAGGGGGTTGGGTGCCACGAGCCTTTTCTCTCTGCGTGTGTGTGTGTGGGTGGGGGGATGGTGGGGTTGGCTTGTTTTAATTGGCCAAATTTTGTGGAAATCACGCTCGCCGGAGTGGACAGTTTGCTTGGACTTTGGACACACTTGTTATTGTTGTAGTTGTTGTTTGCAAATAAACACAGCCAAACGAGTGTGCTAGAGGTTGAATCGAGTTGAGCTGCGATAGAGGGTGTAGAATGGAAGCTGTGAAAGCATATGGTTCGACTGTAGCAAGGGTGTTCAAGCGACAAGAGGGGGATTTGTTAAAAAGGAAAATTTATGGCTCTAGTGGAGTCTTGAATGCCCTACTCTAGAAAACGTCTCCGATGAAATCCTCCATATGGCATGGACGTCAAGTAAATCATTTGTATGATACAAGCACTTCACAATCTGTGAATGGGAAATTCCTTCTAATAAAAGGAATAGTGATAACTTATCATTCAAAGCCCCATAAAACGGTCTTATAGTGTGTTAAATCATTTTTATTCAAATATAAGAAATAGATAAGGATCATATATAGATAGAACCTTTTGTAGAAATCAAAGCAATTTGGGCTATCCTTTTCAAAACCTTGTAAGACCTATACAAAAAGTCTTCAAAAAAGATTCTCCGTTGGAATACCAAGCTTTTCCTACTTATATATGTTTCTGCGGCAAAACTTCTTCCGAAAATGAAGTTTAATCACCTAATATTATCATTCCTTTTCATCAAATAAGCAAAACCATCAAAAATTCAAAACTTCTTCAGAAAGATCACTTAATAATGCAGCATCTTTGAACGTAGCGCATAAAGACCTCCATCTCTCTTCAAGACTAAAGCCGACCTCGGCGCTTTCTTCGACACAAAAAGTAGATCATTATATAGTTTACTTCAATTCGACAACTGCATCTCTTTCCGCTGCGCATAAAACCCATATTAACACAGATGTAGGGCATTGAAGTTCGTTAAAAAAAGAACAAAAAAACTCCCCCAATACCCAGTCTAGGTGTCACCCCTTCGCCTAACACCACTTGATAATTGTTGACAATG
Source organism: Drosophila sucinea (assembly GCA_018150745.1). NCBI lineage: Eukaryota > Metazoa > Arthropoda > Insecta > Diptera > Drosophilidae > Drosophila > Drosophila sucinea. Next base: position 471,989 of record JAECWP010000124.1, on the reverse strand, counting down.
TGTTATAAACTGATTTACACGCGTTTGAAGAAGAGAAACATTGCTAAAACTCACGCAGCGCCAACACCAACACCGAAACAACGAAATGATGACGACCATCGTCACATCGTGACATCGTTAGAGCGCGAGTAAGGGCCAACCGCTTAGATGTCATCGTTAGCATGGGTCTGGGTCGCGTGTGCCACGCAAGGCGAGGGTGGGCTCCCTTCTTTAGTAGCGCAGCTCACTGTATGTATGTATGAGTGTGAGTGTTAATGAACTGCGTAACAATTATTAACAACAACAAAAACAGCAATAATTGACGGTGATTCGACTGTGTGATACCCTTTATAATAAATGCACTCTAAATTACATAGTTTCATCGGAGGAATGTTGAAGACCTACAGTAGCTACTGATTTTAGCTACGAAGTTGTTGCTCAGTTTTTTTCTCAGGGCACTGCATACTATTCACGACTTAAATCCAAAGAGCTCTAAATCTTACCTGCTTTTACGAACGTACAGTTAGACCTAGAGAATCCGAAAACACCCTTTTCCCCCTTAAACTACAGAGTATAAACATCAACCACGCAATGTAAGTTGAAGCTCAACCAAAAAGTCACTGGCCACGCTTCCGAAACGACGCTCCGCCGAACGCTGCGGGTACTTTTGCGGATTTATAACCACATAATCGGACATACAGTAGCATAAAGCATATACATATAGTGCATATCAGGAGAGAGTGAGAGGGTCAGGGAGAGTCTGACTGACTGATTATGCTGGTCACTTGGCTGGTTGCCTTTGATCCAAATCAATTTAATTGAGGTCCAAGTGTTGGCCCTTGGCCCAACTTAATTGTTGATTGTGTCCAGTTAATGGTTAAACGCAGATGCTACAAACTGGTAGTATCAGTGTGAAATCTGTCTAAGATCTTCCACAAAGGAAGTTGGTTCAGAGAGCAATTGAATGAAGGAGACCAAACGCACTGGGCAATCACATGGATCAACTTCAGATTGGGGGAAAACAACAATTAGGAAGAAAATAATATTGGTGACAATAACTGAACTTAGATTAAGTTTTTAATCTTCCAAAGTACCAACTCTTAATCGATTATATAAACTATATTATTAAAAAGATTGGGAAAGTTTAATTAATTTAATTTAATCTGTTTTTAATTCAGTTTATCTTTATAACGCAAGTGTATCTTAACTAGATAATAAGTGTCAACCTTTTTATTTCAGTCTTTCGAGTCTTCTTTCGTTTAATGGCTTTATAAATAAGAGAATTTTTGTACAACTTTTTTTAACTTTCCCCTTGATGTTAAAAGGTAAAAATTTATATTACAAGTTTTGCATATTGTAAAGAACTTAACACTTTTATATTTAATTGCGTTACAAAATTGTGTAAAATTTTTAAGGATATCCAGTTCCGCGATATAACTTAGTATTCCTCATGCTACAGCATTGCATACTTTAAGGAACTTCTTGCTCATTTTTTATCAAATCTATTGTTACAAGTTATATAATTTCACACATTATAAAAGATAATGAAATATATATCCAATTTAGCTATAGTTTTTAGTTATAGATAAGTTTACATGAAACATTATGCCTTAAAACGTTGCATACATTAAGGAACTTAACATATAAAGATTGTTATCAGATTGAGTGAATTGCAGTGTACTTTATTCATGTTCACTGTAGTCTCTACCGAGTTATATTAATAATAATTTGATCGGTTAAGGATTTGCCCAGGTTTTCACAAAAACGGTTTTAATGGATTTCTTCAACATTTTTCGTCTAGGCGATTATATTTTCATTTGTTCTTTTCTAGAACTCACATCTTGGTTTAATCACTGTTCATTTCGTTTAAAGTAAGCCTTTTCCTGCTTTCTATTCTCCAAGTAGCGAATGTTTGTGTAATGCACCCCTTACCATATGCACATGTATGTACATATTTTGGGGTTTATGCTCGGCTTAAGCCCATGTAAGAGTTAAATCGCCTTCTTGGCCAAAGCCTAAATCCATTTTGGGAACCAATATTTTGCATATGCATACATATATGTACATGTACATACATATATAGATCAAGCGAACGACTTAGGTTTTAGAAGTTTTGTGTACAAAAGCCTACAACTTGCCCAGTGGCTTGGGCTGATCTTGGTGTCCGGTTTGTTATTGAAATAGATCGGATGAGCGCATTATATACTTAACACATTTCACATATCTGCTGCTGGATTTTTGTTTTTTTTTTTTCAAAAACTAGAGGATTCAATTTCAGTAAAGCAATCCACTTACCTAAGCCCAGAGGACTAGCGACTAAGTCTAGGTTCGGTCTGTGTGGGTTGATTGTGCGAATTGTATTGTGCGAATTATTGGTTCATGAGCATATGGATTAGGTATTAGCTTAACTGTATCACTTTAGGATGGGAAGAGACGACGAAGACGATGCAGCACGCGCTCAAGCGCAAGAACCAGTTTCTCTGCTAGTCTCTAGTCTCGTGAAATACAATTGGCTTAAGTGCTCGACATGCAATTTACAAAGATAACAAACCAAAAAGGAAAGAAACTGCATCTCTCTCTCGGGTCCTTACTTATCTTATTACCCAGGGTTAAGTGCACGGGATTATATATGGGATGAGTCGAAAGAGCAACCTGGAGACTCAGCAGCATACCCGATCGATCGATTGAACCGTTGCTTTAGTTCATTTGTATACATACGTGTGCCGTTTGTTACACTTTTTGCTAGGGTTTTGCTTCTGGTTTTTGCTTTAATTATACAAACCCCGTCCAGGAAGAGCGATGCAGAGGCTTAGGTCTCGAAGGCTTACAAATGAAAGGAGGAAAGGATCATCATCAGTATAGAAATTGGGGTCGGAGGCAAGGGAAAGGTGTTTGATTCAAAAAGAACTAACCCAGATTAGTTTTGCTTTATCGATGCCAAGACCCACATCTAGGCGATTCTTGGTGCAATGAGGAAGCCTTCCAAGTTGAGTTTATGTCGGGCGTGTCACCTCAACAAAAACTGACCACAGAATGTATTTTTAATTGAAACTGATGTCTGAAAGGTTCAAAGATGAGGGCAAACCAACAAATCGACCGACCAACTGTGGAAAGAATAATAATAAAATTACACTTAAATATTTTATTAATAAAAGTCCACAAGTAATCGAATAATAGGAAAATATTTGTGAACAACAAATCGCCAGCATGTGGGCAGGAGAAAAGCCACACATCCCCCCTCATTCCCTCTCTTTCCCGCTCAGTCTCAGTGTGTGTCTTTAATTAGTTTCTTTCATTATCTTGGCCTCTCTGTTGACCCGAATTTCAATTAAGTTAATTTACGCGACGCCTCATACAATGATTCCGATGATGATGATGATGACGATGATGAGAGGGCAACTGAGAGGTCCTCGGTCCACCAACGGAACCAATTCAAATAATAAATAATAAACTGTATATGAATGAAAACTATGTGTTGTGGTAGTGCAGTAGTAGTACGGGGCAATTGTCAGAGAACAACACAACGCGCAATTAAAAAAAAAGCAGAATTGAAGCAAAAATTATGAATGAGTAAGAGTAATATGGAATTGCACTTGAAGATGCTTTGTATGACTGGACCCGCTCGATTCACGATTCTTTAGAACGGAAGTGAGTTCATTCCCGGGTTGAAGATGTTACACATGATGCTGACGATGCTGATGCTTCTGATGAGAGCTTGACAACTTGGCATATGAACTTTATCCACTACAGGACAGGATGTTTATGGTTTCGGAAGCCGCGGTTCTACTTAGAACCATTCGTCTTGACTTTAATTTATTGAATCGAAAATTTGTTGAGCTGAACTGTGTATATTTGTATCTTTTAACTAAAACATATAAGCCATAATTCCATAATTTCAGTTCTTTATTTCTGTTTGTTGTTACATCAGGTAAGCCGATTTGTACTACAGTTTCTAAAATCCGTTATATGCTGCAATCGTTGGAATTTCTTCACTATATCTCTGTACTACACTAAGGATAAATGCATTTGTATATTTCTCTTTCTCTTATTAGAATTTGGGTTTAACTTAGAACAACTTGATGACTTTTTTACGTGTTTCTTACTTCATTAGAATCATATCAAACGCATGTAAAACTCGGGCAAAAAGAGGTGAAATAATTTCAAGAATAATAAGCTAAACTACGACAATCACATTAGCTCAATTAGCAATTCAAAAACAAGTTTTGAACTCAATAAACTACTTAGCATGACTTACATTATAAACTAACTCTTGTTCTCTCTGTAAACTTTAGACTCAGGAGCGGAATTTAAAGAAAAAGAGCCCTAAAACATTTCAGAAAGAAAAAAACAAAGACAAGTGCAAGGAATAAGTTAATGGAATGCTCTTCAAAGTTTCTCTCTTGTTTAATTCTTGTGGAGCTACAAATTTCGATGATCAGAAAATTCTGAAAATTCAAAAGATCTTTCTTTTTTACAAATAATCCATTCGAATTCGCCTTTTTAAAATCACAAGAACTCGTCTCTCCTTCTGAAAACAATTCAATACAATTTCATATATTAACCATCTGATTAATTCATGTTGTTACGTAAATGTGGCCCTGCCTGTTTCAGGGTAAAACCGTCCCTGTTGCAACCTTATGGCCAGCTCCCTGGCTTAACACCCTATAAAGCTGCCAGCTAATCGTTTCAATATGATTTACCCACAACGCACACACACAAAACACACAATAATTTACAATTATTGAAAAATGGAAAAAAGAAGAAAACCAGAGGAAAAACATACAAGGAAAATATATGATAATTGCCCAAGTAGGTATCTTTCGCTCTCACCTGAGAACCAGTTGAAATAGATTAATCGGATAACGATGATATTAATTATATCATTTCAGTTAACAAATCGGTGGAGAAAGACAAGACGGGGTCCAGGCGATGATGATGCTCCCTTTTTTCCCCTGAGTTTTTTTTTCTCACCCCAGATGCACATGGCAAGTGATCAAAGGCCTAGAAAGCCGCCTACTAAATAAAGAGAAAATTTACAAAACAAAATTTAGACATCAGATGAAGAAAACAATCGTTTGTACCTAAGGTTCTCATCTTTCACATGGCACACAAGATCCTAGGCATATTAGTTGAAAAATTGTATAACAAAAGTTATAGATAGAGAGACAGAGAGAGAGGGAGGAGGATCTAAGAAGTGTGCTTCGATTCCTATTTGAGACAATGGCCTAGCTGGTCTCCGTTCGTCCGTCGCTGAGGACGCGACGTCCAAGGAGTCCATCCAAGTCAAATGGTATCCCTATCCCATCCGTTATACCTGCGGTGCCCAGCATTCGTTCACAGCTGGAGTTGTCACTGGGTCCATGTAAAGAGCCAACAACAACACAAAACAAAAGTCAATGGGTGATGGCTCATTTTAGAAAAAAAAAACATTTCGTTCTTTTTTTTTTTGGAAAACATTTTCATGTTTGCCGCCAAAGCGAAAATGACTAATTAAGTCATCAGAAAAAAAGGTTAGTGAAAAGGAAGTTAAAAGTAGAAAAGAAACAAGAGTTTCAAAAGCTTTAACTGAGAAATCTGAAATGAAAGAGGGATAATCATATTCTTATTAACTTTGATCTTCGATCTTGAGAATGAAGAAGAGGTTACCAATGATTACCATAAAATTAGAGCGAAATCGAGCGATGATAGTGAATATCAATCTTTAGATACCCGTTTTTTATCCCCCTTCATTTAAGCTGAAAATTAAAGTTTTCCCCCATTAAAAATTGCGCAAAATATTTCATTTATAATATAGAGTTTTTTATTCAACAATTTGTAATAGTAATAACATTATTTTCAAGTAGTAGTACTACCAAAAAAACAAAAAAAAAACAAACAAGCCTTCCACAAATCGGCGAAAAATGTTTTTAAAAGATCGCCATTTGCATGCTCGGCGCAGACCTTCCCAGTTTCGTCAAAAGAAAATTGAACGTTGTCTATTCGGGCAGGCGGCTTTCCAGGCCGGATTAATTTGCTAAATTTTCTGTGTGTCAAGATTTAGACGTCGTTGCCGTCATTGAGGTGATTGCCTACTTAGTAGGCTTAGCAGCTGTGCCCCTCACTCTCTCTGCCTCACTCCTAGATTTTGCCAAAGCGCTTTTGGGCGTGATCCTCCCTTTGCTGGTCGTCGCTTAGCCGCTTGTGGGTGGGAATTTGCCAAAGAACTGCATGCGTTGAAACAACTCGGCGCTCAATTGTGGTGGATAACCCTGGAGTTGGGGCTGTGGCGGAGCTGGTTGATACTGCATCTGAGGAGGTTGCTGATGTTGTTGATAGAAGGCGGCGGGATTCATGCGTTGATAGAGGGCAGCGGCGGCAGCAGCTGCTGCAGCTGCGGCCCCAGCAAATGGCGGCATACCGGGATAACCATAGGGCGAAGCACCTGGAGCACCACCATACATGGGGGAGAAGATGGCCTGACGATAGGCAGCCAAACGAGTGCGACTGGCTCCGGGATTCTTGCGGCGCAATTTGCCAGTGGTCTCTCCAATGAAGACTTCCTCAGCCGAGGGGTCCAAAATCCAGTAGTTACCCTTGCCGGGATCATCGTAGCTGCGTGGGATTTTGGTGAAGCATTTGTTGAGGCTCAGATTGTGGCGAATGGAGTTTTGCCATCCCCGCTTGTTGGCCTTGAAGTAGGGGAAACGATTGATCAGATACTGATAGATGCCATTAAGAGTTAGTCGCTGTTCGGGACTGTCTTGAATGGCCATCATGATCAAAGCGTTATAGCTATAAGGTGGCTTCTTGTTGTCGTTGGCCGCATTGGAAGACAGTTTTTGCTTCTTGCTGGGATTCGCTTGACTCTCGCAATCATCGCTCTCCTCCTCGTCCAACAGATGATCGTCGTCATCATCGAATTCCACATCGAGTTTATCATTGGATTCGGCGGCACTGCTGCTCATCGGTGTACTGGTACGGGATGGTGTATCAAAATCCTCCGATGCCGATAATTCACCATCCGAATTGGCATAGGGATGGACATAGACATGTTGATGTTGATGTTGATTGTTGTTGATTTCTTGTTTAATAATATTTTGTGTTGTTGTTGTTGATGATGTTGGTTTTTTAGCCAAAATGGCATCAATGGAGAAATTGCTTTTGAATTCCATTTCGCAGACACTTTTCACCATGGTTCTTTCTTATTCTGTTTCTTATAATTCACTCACACACAGAATTGCTTAAATATGAGATGATGTTTGCTGTGCAAGGCGTAGCTCAATACTGACTCATCATAGTCCACTAGCCGGCTATTTATACCCTGGAGAGAAAGAGAGCCAACTCGAAGTCTACAAAAGAGAGCGCAACGCAGGCAGGCAAACAGAAAGAACGTAGCTCACCGCACAAGCGTTCGTTCGGACGTTCGCTCGTTTGGACGAGTAGGTAGCTGCTGGGTTGGTAGGTAGCTCCGCCTCTGCGTTCCATTTTGTTCCACACACACTTGTGTATTTTTATTTTGGATTTTGTGGATGTTTATTTGCCGTTTTAGCTGCTTCGGCGTCAAAATATCTATTACATCCAATCCAAACACAGTTTTGGCTCCCTCTCCAACAAGATACCTCTCTCTCTCTCTCGCTCTCTCTTAATATTGCTCTCCCATTCTCCTTCTCTGTTGCAATTTTAATCAAAATTCATAGAGTTATTTTTCCTTAGAATTTCGCGAGTGTTTCCTTCTTGGCTTAATCCTTGTGCCAAAAGGAAAATTAGTTCAAAGATTTGCTTCATTTTTGGTTTCTGAGATTTACTTCTCAAATCCTGGATTTGAATGGAGCTCAAAATTCGACCAGGTAATCCCCTGGGCATAAAAGGGTTAATTCGGAGGATTTGTTCTAGTTTCTTGAACAGACTTTTGCATACACGCGAATTAGTTCTGGATAAAAATTTTGCAAATCTCCTTCTAAATCGTCCTGTGTATATGGCTATTGAAAAATGTATCCAAGTGTAAACATTTGTGATTAGAAGTGTTGTATAGATTTTGTTAGACTTATCGAATGGGATTGACACCTATTTTGGTATGAAGAATGCCCGTTTTTTATTATTTAATTCAGAATTGGTCTCCATATAACTTTTTAGAAGGTTCTAATTGATATAATCCATACATTTGAGTATAGATGCTTCTGTACATTATTAAAATACAGAAAACTTGAAGGATAATGGCTCTTTTGGTATATTCAAATCATGTTTATTGTATCTTACCTTGTCCTCATATATTCTTCGGTATTTTATGATTTTATTATTTTGGAATCTTCAGTTTATCCTAGCTTCTTGATTGGAAATCGTTTAAATAGCAATGAAAAGAAGAAACCTTTCTATATATTTATGTATATATCTATCCTTTTATGTAATGCTATATCTTAGTACAATTTTGCGATAATTTTCCAATAATTTTAATTAAAAAAATTATTTTTAGTAGAAGTCCTTTGTGCAATGAAATAGCACAGGATCCTTTGTATGTGTTGTTATACATTTATTAGTATGGAAAATATATCTTTAGGCGAATTTTATTATGTTAGTTTTCAATACCTGCCAAACATGTTCAAGTTTTCTTTTGTATTCCTAGCTTGATTCATTTAATGTAATGAAAAAAAGTTTTTTACGACCATATAGAACTTATTCTTAAACATTATGATAACAATTTCTTAATCAATATCAAATATAAAGTTTATTGCAAATTTGATAAAATCTTTATTCAAAGGAACAGACAATTACCTGCTTGAGAACTGTCCATAAACCCATGTCATAAAATTTGAATTTAAATCCGTTCATAAAAATGGTTTTTGGCTACCTAAGAAGTTAAGAAGCCCAGTGAGTAGGGGGATTCATTCAAAACCTAGGATTTATCAATAAAGCAAGATTTGGCGAAAAGGGTTAAGCGTAGGTGAGAAAAGAAGAAGAAAAGGCCATATAATAAATCCAAGTGGGATATATGTATATTATAAAGAAAATTTGCAGACGTCGACGACAATGCAGTTGAATGCAGTGCAATCGATCGATCATGGGCAGGAAATCGTAAAGAAGAACTACGATAGGACAAAGGACGAACAGGCTAGCGAGCGAGCGGGCGAGCGATCGATCGAGTGAGTCAGTCGGAAAGTCAGTGCTGCGTGCAGTGTGGGCGACTGCCGAGAGCGCGACAAATGCAACCGAAGAATGTCCCTTTTATCACAGTATCCTGCTGTTGACAGAGAGGACAAAATCAACAGGCATTTCCATATTGCTTGCAGGACACTTCGTCCTGTTGACAGGCTTTGTTCGCGTCTAGGGAACACAGGGAAAATATCGCACATTACGATCAATTATGAGACTGAATGGTGTCCAGGAGTGGAACGAAATGAACCAAAAAAAAAAAGATTCAGCTAGGCCAGCCAGGACTTTTTCAGGAAAAGTCGAAGGAAGAGCTACAGAAAAAAGGAAACTTCTTGTGGCGTTAATTGAAAATTACATGGCAACGATCTGTGTGAATCTTGGAATTTGAATTCGCTGAGGTTACAGTGCTCGTCCTGCTTTTTTTGCTCAGTCTTTGGCTTTAATGAGCCAATGAGTCGGGGCGTTGTTCCTAGGGTTTTCAAAGCGTGAAGTGTGTGATTCGATCTGGTGAATCGCCTCGCTTGTGGCTTGGCAATGAAACCATAATGTTGGCCAGCATGGAGTCAGCCCATAAAATCAAAGGCCCCTTTTTCCACTTTCTGATCATCACTAATCAGTGCCTGACCACATGTGTCTCTCACTCTCCTTGCAAATGTTACGCCTAAAATCACGGAAGAGTCGAAGAGCGGAGGAGTGCTGCATCCTACGGTGGTTCGATTAGTATACATTTTACGCTTAACATGTTACTTGGGAAGTCTCCGAAAGTAACGCATATTCAGAACCAAATGTGTTCCTTTGTATCCTTATCCCATCCACATTTGCATTTTCTTTAATTTGTTCAAAATGACGACCAAAACTATTGTAATGAAATCTCAAATCTTACTTCAAATTTTGATTTAAGAAGTTCAATTTCATTTAAATAAATAAATATTTATGATTCTTGAGTATCTCATACTGAAATCATTTGGATTCATTTCATTCAATTTCAAAGTTATATTTCATTTAAATAAATAAATATTTATGATTCTTGAGTATCTCATACTGAAATCATTTCAAGTCAAAATTTTCACAGGTTATCGAATTCTTTTCGAACTAAGCAGTTTTCTCCACAATATTTTGCTATGTGTGTGTTCCTTTTGACTCCTTAATACGGCTTAAATCAATTAGTTTTGTCGCGGCTGTCAAAATTCCAAAGGATACACCAGGGAAAAGTCAATCGAGCAGGGTTCGGTCCGACCCACAATTTATTTATCTTTGTCGGCAAATTGCAAAAATAAGAAAAAAAAACGGAAAACAAAAAACATGTTTAAAAATTTCCAACTCAATTAGTGCCCCTCTGCCCACGAAGACAGACACAGGTTTTTGCTTTGCCTTTTCTTCTAGCCGCAAACCCAAAGAAAAAAAAAACCAAAACCGAAGAAAGAGAAATGAAAATTTGAGGCGTTCAAATCTTCATCTGAAACCTGCCGCCTACTACTTTTCCTACATACTTCCATTTTCAACTTCTTTGACTAAGATGTCTGTATACCACGATTCTCTCTCTCTCTCTCGGCTCGCCCTTTCAACTATGCCGCTTTCAGTGAGTGAGTGCATCATTATCATTCGGCAATTGGACTACTGCGTCAAAAAGAGCTGCCTACATTTTTTCTGTTTCCCCCGACATTTCACCATTGTGTATAGGGACACGCACACAATATTTTGGGCAAAAAAAAAAACCGTAGTAGGGAGGAATATGGTAAGAACAATAACTGTAAACTACTATATAGATGGCGCAAATTAATAGACAGTCATTTGAACACATGTGCCGTAGTTGCTTCTGCTGTTGCTGCTGCTGCTTTGATTGTTTTGTCAAGTTGTCTAAGATATCAAAGTGAGATACCGCCAGAGCAAATCTTTCTAATAACCCACAGCGCTGACGTCTTCATTGTGTGTACTTGACTTTCGGTCAATTTATTTTTTCAATTGTTCCAACATAAAAACATTGAAGAAAAAAAACTACAACAACAACAATGCCAGAAAAACAACATAATAATACTTGTACTATATTGTATATGAGAAGGCACTTGTACTTCCTTTCCTTATTATTGTAGTGGCTCAACTACGCTTCGTTTGATCTTCATAGTCCATCCATCCATTGATACACATGAGTTGCATATGTTGTCCTACTTAGTTATTGTAGTTTTTCATAATTTCAATGAGATTGTCATAGAAAATATGTCCAAAAATGTCAGTATTAGAATCCAAAAGATATATGTTAGTTTCAGGATAAATCCTTTAAAAACAACGTAACTTATGGAATCTATAAAACTCAATATGTTGCAAACTCAAGGTTACTAAACGAATTTAACAAATTCATTAAACTTTTTCTATACGGTCACATTTTGGATCTAAAAACGCAAAATTATCTTTACAGAATTAATACATTAATGTTTACCATTTCATAGCGTTCTGTACTTCAAAATCAAGTCGTCAAAGGACAAAAGGGATAATTTGCGACCTTATTAAAATTAATACATTAATGTTTACCATTTCAAAGCGTTCTGTACTCCAAAATCGAGTCGTCAAAGTACAAAAGGGATAATTTGCGACCACATTAAAATCCCTTCAATTGAAACCGTGTACATATCTAGGTCCTAATTTCCAATATGTACCTACTTTCAAAGTACCAACATGCATGCCTTACAATATTGAGTATCAATTATGTATATCCATATCATATCGGGAAATCTTTCACTTTCACTTATCGAAAAAATTCACATTTTATTATATATTTTTTGAGTATAATCTTTATTATAATGTGCTTTATTTTTGAATGAATGGGAAGACTTCAAAAAAGTGATGTGATATCAAAGAATGTTCAGAATCAAGTTTGTTGAATTTGAAAATAATTACAAAAATGATGTGGCACTTAACATTCTATAAAATTTTTGAATACCAGTCACAAAAAATGTGTTTAAAATTTTCTGTTCTTATTTTTGAGTTTAATGATTGATTCCGTTTTTACTATGGTCATTGAGTTTAATACAAGAAGTTTTAAAATGATGCCACAAAAAAAAATGTGAATTTTCAAAAATGTAAAATGTGAAATTAAATTATATCTTACATATAGTATAATAAAGATAACAAAGTTTTGCAAAAAACTCAGTAATAAGTACTCAGAATAAGATACTATAACTGGTAAAAAAAAAAAAAAGAATTTACTGCAAAGATTGTTTGCACAATCATGGAAAAAAAATATTAAATTAAAATTGTTTTATATATGAAAGAGTTTAACCGGTAATTCAGCAGTAGATTTATATAAATCGATGTTTTTCTGGGTAAATCTTTGATACGTTGGAAGTAAATGATATCAAATTTCCTTTTCGAGAACCCTTGATAGATGGAAATAATCCTTGGTTGGATGTGAACTACAGAACCTTTTTCTGTCTTTGAACTAACTACTATCCCGCTAAGCGTGCACACGCCCTGCTCTACCTTTTTGCCAATCTATATAAAACAATAAACCTACCTATCGATTCGAGTATATTCAAACAGTTGTGCCGCAACTGTCTAAAAGTAAACACACCCCATGAGAGTAGGCACATGTGCCCCGTCGATGCCTTTGGAAGGCACTCTCCAACTCCATCTCCATCTCGATTTCGATTTCGCATCATTACGAGGAAATAATAACGTATATTTATATTTTGAACTGCGAATCGAACTGATGATGCTGCTGATGATTATTTGTGTGTGTAGCGATAGTTTTCACATGTTTTGTTCAAACATTAATTCCGTTTAAATGATTTCCACTTTATGGTTTTAGCTTTGCCAAATGTAATCAAGTGGAAATGAATTTGACCAACACAAGGAGTGGTTTTTTTTTTGTATTCTCTCTGTGGTTCTTTCCCCCCTATTAAGATTATTGTGTTTCCAGTGAGCCGTGAAAGCAGAAACATGCTGAAAAACTGTTTTGTGGAACAACTGTGACCAAATAACGCGACAGGAGCCCCTCCCCTCCTCCTCGATTCAACGCTCCTCAAATAAATCTCTAGGTTCTTTTGCACCAAGGTCAATGATATGGCCACAAAAGTTTGCTGGATTTTCGCTAGATGTGATGGTTAACCAGCATAGGCCAAAATATGCCATTTACTTTGGCCACATCCAGCCAGCGTACAGCGTACAAGGACACACATCACATTGCTTTGGATAGGACAAGGCTCAAGGACAAGGCTCACCTCAAGTGAACAGCAGCTGAATTTCTCATTCGGTGTTTTGGCCTGCTTGCTGTCAACGCTCATCCCACAGCGGGTGCAATGTCCTTTTTGCCGTATACACCACGCTGTGGATGGATGGATGGATGGATGGATCTCTCTGCTTGTCTCTTTACGTAGTGCTCCCTCTGGTGCACTGCTGGTGCAAATCGTTTGACATTTAACACTAACCTTCCGATCTCTCCATCTCTCTCTCTCTCTATGCGTTTGCCATCGAACAATGCCGCAGGCCAATGCCAGGCATAACAAAGGACAAGTTTTTGATTTCCAAACTATTTCGCTTTAGTTTGTCTCAAGATAACACCTGAGGCCTAAGCATTCAAAACTCCTTTCGACATATTTATAACACATTCATTCGTCTCCTACACAGCAAAGAAAAACGTGATCAAAAAATGCTAAACACACAATTGGCAACTCGATGGGACAAGAATTCTATAAAGAAAATCCAAATTGATTGCTGGGAGCAAATATAATAGCAAGCAACAGGGATACCAAATTTGACTAACAATTTATCCTGATTTTATAATTTTTTTACAATACTTAGTAAAATTTTTCAATTTAAAAATAGAAAAGAATAAAAATAAATAATATAATCAATCTGCGCTTGACCTAATAGTAGTGAGCGTTCTATAAATAAATTCCTAAAAATTATATGTTTTTTTTAAGTATTATTTTACTACTTATAATTTGGATATGTTTTAAAATCCATTGCATCCATGTTATCTCTTTTATATGCTTGTTTTTATTTATATATTTAAATTAATAAAGTTGTTATTATAATTATATATTGTTATGAAAAAGAATAAAATATATGCGTCGCTTAAAGTTCCAATTTCGAATCAATTTTTTGAAATTTCATTTAACTTCCTGGTATTTCCGTGACAACTTTCAACAACGATTTGTACTCCATTTAAGTACAGCCAAAAAGTTGAAAATCTTCAAGTAAATGAAGCTATAAATTGTCTCTCAACCAATGATCTTAGTTTTTCTTCAAGTGTTTTTAGTGAAAGGACTTCATTTGTGGGTTTGGTAATTTCTCAATAAGTTATCCTTTAGCTACCGCCCCCCATCTCACACATACATATGCATGTGTGTGTACAAGTATTTACACAATGATAACCAAATATTTTTGATGCTTGGGCATTTTCTCAATTTGAAGCAATGAAAACATACAAGTCGCGAAGTTCTTTGATGTTTTCCCCCGACATCTCCATCTCATGAAATTTGAGTGAGTCAGTCAGTCCCGCTGTCCTGAAAGGAGACAAGTGTTTTCGGGGGTTTTTGTTCCATCTTTTCTCTCGGGTTTTTTTTTTTTTTTTGTAATTAACCGACTTTTATACACACACACACACACAGACGCACACACAGGCCATGACGAGCCACGTCCACGCCTAAACACTTCACTTGGTGTAGCCTCTCCCCGCGAGCTCCGCACGCATGTGTTTCGTCTCCGCAATTGTATCAGATTTCCCTTCATCTACTTTTTCTTCTATTTTTTTCTCCTGATCATTTGATTCCTTTTGAAGGCGGCGCTCCACAAGTAAGTAACACATTAGCTAGGGAGTTAGACAGGCGCCTTGCAAGCCTTGGACTAGCAGCATCATCATCATCATCATCAGGGAGTTTTCCCTCGATTCGTTTCTTTTTTCACCGTGTTAATGAGAAAGTGTCATGTTGATGTGACGTATGCGGTAAAAGACCAAACGCGTGCATCTTTTAGTTCCATCTTGTCAGTTTTTGAGGGGTCGGTTCGAGACAAGGTGTGAAATCAAGGCTGGGTAAATTGCCACCAGTTGAGGGTTAACGAAGAGTTGACATAGTGTTTCACTATAAATATAAATAAACTGACAAACTAAAAAAAAAAACAACCTAAATATTGTATGTTCATTTAATTTATCTCTTGATCAGCATATGCTTAGTTCTTTACCCAAATATTTTACAATCAATATATGTACATAGATCAAAAATCTTTAAATATTTGCCTCATCTCCAAAGAGGATATGTGGATCAGGATCCTCGATCTGGACCAGCTGTCATCATTAGTTTCTGTTTGTTCGTACACACACAATAAATCAAACACAAATTTTTGCTCTTTAGCAGCCTGTAAAAGAAGTTAATTGCTGTGTTAACACGTCCAGAGAGCGACCGATCGACACACACAACACACACACACAGAAATCGAGCAACAATAAAAACCTCGATGCTCATTTCAATAAGGCCAAAAACGTACCAAAATGTACAACAAAATTTAAGACTATTAAAAAAAAAAACAGAACGAAGGAACGAACAATCCGCTTATGGATTTGGACTTCTTTTTCTCTTCTCTTTTTTTCTGGCATTCCTTTGACTTTTTAATTGTTTTTCTTTTTTATACCCTATAGCTATAGGAGTCCGAGAGTATACTCAAACAGTTTGCAAAATGCAGGAAAGGAAAATTATATACTGATTCAATCTGGGGCGTCTTAGACCCTTAAAAAAGAAAGCTAGAAACCCTCCAACATAGCGGCACTACGCATGTTGTATTGCAGATATGAAAAACACAGACCCATTCATATCTCTATTTGTAATAGTCTAAAGAAAGGCTTCTTAGCCAATTTATTCCGTTCTATAAAGTCATCAACTTGGAAGACACAAAAAAACTACTGCTAACAAATTTTGTATGAGGACTTTTCAAAATTCTTCAAGAAGAACATACTTTGCTTTTACTTGTGCTTCTCCTACTTGTTGCAGGGTATCACCAAGTCACATATTGGAGACGACCTTTGGTTTGATTTTGTTGCTCTCAGATCAGAGCGAGTTTTGAGGTCTAACATTTTGCACGCGCGCTCAGCATTTGTGGTGATTATTATGATTATTGTTCGATCGGTCCTGCTCTTTTCTCTTCGTTTTTGATTGCATGACTAGGATCAAGGATCTTGCCGTCGCATAAATCAAGGACTCCCGCAGAGCTCGGGGCGTTGCCTTGGCCAGTTGCCTGGTTTTCCAATATATAATTGAGACGTTGTTCCTTGAGTTCAGACGCGTTCTTTCTTCTAGCCGCACATCTAAGTAGTAGTAGTACGAGGTCATGACAATGTGATAGCAAATGTTTTTAAAACAATGGCATCAAAGTCGATAAACCGAATGCTGGCCCATGAGTCGATGTCTCTATGTGTGGTGGTTGCGATCCTTTTCTTATTATGTCCTAGAACGGCTGCATTTTTCAGGTGACATTTTTGGTCTTTTCATTTTTGGCTTTTATTGCGTTAACAACTTGGTTTTCACCTTTCGGCACGGCACGTTGACTACAATGTAAGGCGGCGGCTTCCCTTTTTTTTGTCGCCCCGTGGTTTTTTGTTTTTTTTTTTTGTTTTTTGTTTTCTGATGCGGCTGTTTGGATCTTTTGCCGCTGTCGCATCCTCTGATCTTATGATAATGTTGTCAATTTTGTGTTCAAATCACAAGATTAGCCGCAAAATCACGACGATGACAAGGTGACAAACAGTGTTTTTTCCCCAAGGATTATATTGTCACTTTCTTTTTTTTCGCTTACCTTAGGGTTATGACGTGGTATTTTTCTTAAAACTATTGAAAGTGATATGGATCATTGAAAACTATGAGGTTTAATCAAAGAACTTTAGGGTTTTAAAAGATTTTAACGCATTAGATGTTCTCGTTTCATCTACAGAAGGGAGAAATGGTGCATCCAGGACATTACTCATTTTTTAGGTTATGCGATTCATGCACTGTAAATGGTTTAAAGGTTAAGAAAATGATTAAATAAAGTCATTCAACAATCTCGTGGTGATCTCTAAACTTATTTAACATTTATAAAAGAAAACTATATGGTTTACTCCAAAAACTTTAAAGGTTTAATCGATATTCACGCATTAGATTCTCTCCAGAGTGGTTCGCTTACAGAAAGGAGTTGAGATGAGGGGCTACCCAAATTTTAGTTTAAGCGTTAAATAAGCTGCAAATGGTTTTAGGTAAAGAAAATTATTAGAAAATTATAATCCTGCCTAGCGCCTTAAAGGACACACATGCATAATTTTTAAAAAGTTTTCATTGAAATAGGGAAAGAAAAACGCTAGAAAAAAACCTATGCCCAAAATAGATATATTCTACATCCCTTAAACATCTGCTAAACGTCAAAGAATCTTTTTACTATTTTATTACTTTAATTTAACAACCAATTCTATCTAACAGTTGAGATTAGTTAGGGTCCATAAAACTGCAGTTTTAAATGTTCTTCACATCAAGAACTGACTGACAACACCCACCCAGTACCCAGTAAGTGCAACTGGAACTGGAACTGTAACTGATCGGTTTCACATTAGAGCATTTGCCTTCTTCATCAACTCCCTTTTTTTTCGTTTCTTGATTAAGTTGTATCTGTGCGGTTTGCTATATAAAAACCATGTGCTAGCTATACACATATGTATATAGAGGCAGGATATGGCGATTTGGTATCGTTCAACTGGTTGCAGCTTGCCTGAAACTAATTGTGATTCGTCATGCAGATTTCGATACATTAAATGCAATCATTTGACAACAGGACGAAAATATTTTCATCCATTGTGTCCTAACAATTGTGTGAGATGCAGTTGGGACTCCCCACCAAAGCGTAACAAATTCCTGATGAGGATATGTGTGTATATGTGTGTGTGTATTGTATGGGGTCCAGTACAATATGGTTTGACTTTTCGACGTCGTCTTCACTTTGACTGTGTGAAATCGTAGGACGACACAACGCCTGGGAGCTGGCGATAATTGCTCGTTAGTAGCAATCCATGTCCCTTTAACCATCCATCCACTCTATTGCATTCACGTTCCTGCTGTGTTGGAGTAAGATGTCTGTTTTGCGTTGATAAAGGAATTATAAAAGACGTTTTATTACGAATCTTTAGAGCTTCGTCTTAAATTTAATGCATTGTACAAATGAAATCTTTCACCAAAAGTCCCGGTTTCATACGTAAAGCATAAGCTTTTCCACGAAGACTTTATATAAAATTTTGATTATCTATCATCTTATGTAATATTACCCAATAACTGAACATTATTCTCTTGGCATCGCCATCCTTACTGAGAATCTGATTACCGTCGCCACTCTAACATTACTGCATTGCACTTAGTCGCAGGCCATCTCGAGAAAGTGGCACGAGACACAATTACATACATACATACGTGTGTGTGTCTGTGTATGTGTTGGATGGATAAAAAAAAAACTATACAAAATACTGCGCGTGCCTTAGCCAGCCAGCAGCATCCTTTTTGGGGTACAGGACACACAAACTTGTGTAGTGCCATGGAGGGGGACGACGGGTTGTAGAAAAGCACGTGACAATTGCGTCAACACATTTTTCGCTGAGATGAGCACAAAATGATTGAAGAGAGAGAGTGAGAGAGAAAACGTGAGCAGAGAATGGGGACAAAAAAACCCCAGACAAGCCAACCTCTCGTATTTGTTGTTGACAATATTTATGCAGCAGCAGCACCAACAGTAGCAGTACTGAATGTGGGCGTAGGCACGCCCATCTCCTCTCACTCATTCTCCTATATACAGCATATACACTGTTTGTTTTTGCATTTCTGTTAGAATTTACAGCTTTTGTTTTTTGCAATTTGTAAACCACCTCTGGCAACAAGAGGGAAATTTCGCATCATTGCATACACTTGCACTACAAAAACACTAACTCATAATTCATAAAATTATGATATACAATTATCAAACAATCCATTTGGAGACAATTTACAAATATTTTTTTAAAGCAAGGAAAAATGTCAAAGTTTTTTTAAGCCCAATACATTCACAAAACTTAAAATGTGGATAAAGAACACATTCCTTATGAAATTCAAAAAGGTCAAAAACTAAGTCAAAACTATTTTAAATATAAATAGAAAATATGTTTTCTAAATATATTTACCAAGAATATATTTTTTGAGTGCAAACATTTCACAATAAAGATACAAATCGATAATCTTTTTAAAATTTTTAACAGCTTTCCATGACAGCATTGATAAAATCAATGAATAAGTTTTTTTTTTACCCTGTAAGGGTATTTTATGATAATAAATAATAAAAATAAAAAGAGGAAGAATCTACTCGTCAATCGAACGGCCCTTGATGAGACTGGTTGTTGTTGTTGCTGTTATTATTGTTACTTCTTGTTGTGGCTGTTTCCGTTTCCTCTTTTCCAGCTTTTACCTCGCTCTCTCTCTCTGTCTCTGTGTGTGTGTGTGTGGAAACTTGAGGGCATCGTTTGGGTGGGGTAGAAGTGGGTTGGGGTTGGGTTTTTGGTTCCGTATAGGAAGGTAGGTGGTTTTGTAACATTTTGCTGGCGCAAGTGCACCGCAGCAGTACGTGACGAAGAACAAAAGAAGGCACTTGGGCACTTGCATGTTTCCTTTTCTTTCCCTCCTTCCATCCTGCATTTCTTCCTTCCGTCCTGAATGCTTGCCTTCTGCCTTATTATTATGTATTATTGTGGGGGGTCCCCCTAAGTTTTGTATGTTTTTTTTTGTGTCGTGTTACTTCTCTTATTGTTGTATCCACAAAAAAGCACGCTTATAATAATAATGACATTATGTATGGCATATAATACTTACGTACCATATAAAGCAGTCTTTTTTTTGCTGTTTTTTCTAACGAGCAGAGGCAGAATATTCCGCATTGAAATTTGTAAGAAACCGAAAAATCTATTTTGCCATCCTGAACAAATTTCAAATCAAATATTGACTAGGCTTATTTATGAAAAATATTTGAGAATGAATAGAACGAAAGGAAAAAAAACACGAACAGATTTTCAAAAACAAACAAAATTTCGAAATCAAATGTGGTGGGCAAAGGCAAATAAACAAGAAGCAGGTAGGAATTAACAATGGAAACTATGTGGGTACATACTACCTATCGTTTGTTCCTATAGAACATACTGCAGCTGAAAAAGGGCGTTAGAATTGTTTCCATTTGCATTTTCCTTTAATGAAAAGAAAATATTTTGAAATATAGAAAAAGCAAAGCGAAAATCTAAAATAATAAACATCGAAACGAAAATCGAATTCTGATGAGGCTATCGAAATTGGCTCCAGAGCTCGCTTATTTCAAACTGCCTTGGTAAAATCAAGGAAATTTAACAAAAATATAAAAATTCTAAGACTTTTAACTCAAATTATTTAAGGGGATGCATTTAAAATAACTACAATGCTTTAATTCCATTCCAAAATTAATTCAAAGTAATGCCTTAAAGAAAGCAGCTCAAATTGTATGAAATTGTATTGAAATTCCTGATCGATATACATATAACATCTGAGCTGATGTTAATATATTCTATATGCCCATATGTTTGTTGGTATTTAAGTAAAGCAAAAGACTAGCATGTACATAGTCAAAACATTTGAAAACCAGAAGGCCGAGCTAACTTTTTTTTTAAGTTTTTATAATCTTGCAAGTTCTTGTATTCCACAATCGCTAAATAGAGTTATCTAAATGTAAAGACCTTTGTGTATCTGCATTTTTGGAGATATGCATCATGCAATTTTTTCATTTGTTTGTATAACAGCTACTTATATCACATAGTTAGGCGATTTTTATAAAATATCAAAATTATAGCATACTATGTGGAAATGTTATTTACCAAGTTTGGCGATCGCATAAGAAACAAAAAAGTCGAATCGTTCCTATGGGAGCTATATAATATAGTACTCGATCAAATTTGGCACGGACGTTTGGATATACATATAACTGCCAAATATTAAGTTTTATGATAATCGCGTGAAAAAAAAGAAGTTATTTATCTAAAACTCTTTTTTGACCGATGCCTATGGCTAAGTATATATAATATAGTAGTCCGATCCGTATGAATCCGAGATACACAATCCGTGCAATATATTCAAGATTTCGAGAAAAATTTTAGCTTTTTAGATTCTAGGTCTAGGGGGAGAGCTCGTCTTGTCACGCTGATCAAGAATGGAAAAATGAATATACCGTTTTTGCAAGGGTATAAATATTATGGTGGTGTCTGGAGGTATCTACACTTTGTTTAATATAAATCCATTCATCTATGGAAGTTTAAGAACTTTATAATCAGTTAATGGACTAAGCAAAAAAAAAACAACATGCAATTATGAGCTTTGATCTCTCAATTTACAAAATTTCATTTCAGAAAAAGGAGCTTTAATTCATAAAATTGATTCAAAATGGTTCTATTTAAGACTAAGTGTTAAAATGAATCTAATCAAAAGAATCTTTACCCAATCAAATTTTTTATTTGCATAATAATGGAGTGAATATTTCTTATTTAGATAGGAGAGAGGACCAGAGTTGTATATAAAAGGATTTTGAGGTATATTAAATAGATTCTCTATTAAACATACATACCTTTCCCCATAATTTGGGTTAACCAAGCCCATTAAAAAAGTTCTATTTGCTTTCCATACTGAACCAATTTGTTGGGCCATAAAATTGAACAACAAACATCATAATCATTAACAAATTAACACTTCATATATACATATATATGCTCCAAACGTATATATAGATAATCCCCAATACATTTTGTCCCCCAACCGCATGGGAAGTCATCTTTAGGGGCAGTTCTCCATATGGTTGCAAACAGGAAGCTAATCCTGCTCTGTGATATATCAACATATTTATGGTAAACGGATCACTGGGCTTAGCGAGGCAACAAATTACCCTCCCCCGCGTAAAACTCTTCACCTCTCAGTTCTGCTCGCTTAGTGGTTGGACCATATGTTCCCATTGTGGTTTCGGGGGCATAATCGTAAAATTTTATAGACTTTTAGCAACGGCTGCTTAATAATTTCGCTAAAGACTTTTAATGTTTAATAAACAATTATTAGACAACATATTTCACACACTGATCTTTTTTCTTGTTTTTTGATCTAATCTGGTCCTCCATACATGAGTGTAAAAATAAATACAGACAGTGGATTGAAATCTGAAAAAAAAGATACTAAAACACATTTTGTTGTTTGGTTTTATTTGATTTTGAAGCAATTTCTCATGATAAAATTCATACGAATCATAACAATAACACACACAAAAGAACTTAGGGAGAAATCCATCAACATAACACCCTACCCTCTGGTGAGGGAGGAGTTCTCAAGTGGAATATATTCAAAGTGCAGCACTTTGATCTGCAAATGGTTGAAAGTCAAACATCAATTAAACAGATTCTGCAAATATCTATATCTATGGATGTACATAAATATGTACATATGTACGTACATATGCAGATATATTGTTTGTAATTTTTTTACTGTGGATCGCTCAAATCGATTGAAAATATGTACATACATACGTACATATTCTGCGACTCGATTCGTAGAAGAAAGAATTCTTATCACGTTTCACTGTCTTCATACTTCTGTATGTACATATGTATGCTTTATCCAAAATTCCCGTTAACCGGTTTAAATAACCTTGATCCTACAATTCTTTGCACAAGCTCCTTTCTAGTGAAAAGTGGCTCTATCTAAAAATTGCAAGTGGTTGCCTTAATATATGCATGTACATTTGTAGAGTCTCAAACTTAGACAATTGTCAAAAGGTCGTGTTCACAAGTTTAAAAAAAAACCTTACTCCGTTTTTAATAGTTCTGGTCTTATGTACATACATATGTACATACATACATATGTAAAAAAAAAAAAATTAACCTCATTTGTTTTATTATTTAACTAATTTTTGGGGGAAAAACAAACAAGGATTTTTTATGAATTGATTGGTTTTAATTTTTAATAAAGAATTTAAAGAATGGAAAAGAACGTAAGCTTGGTGAGAATGCCCGTGTTACAAAAAAAATTAGCTGAGCAGAATTTTGGGGGATATCCCTGGTTTACCATAGAACAAATTAAACTTTGAGGGAAATCCCCGTTTCGCCGTTAAATAGAAAAAATTTAAAATACAATTTCAGCGTAATCAAGCAAAAAAAAATGTTTTTCGAAATCCAAATAGTGTACAAGTGAAATTGTTTAAACTTTAAACTGAATACCGTGTAAATAGAGTGACAAATGTAATTACATATGTATATGTGTACATATGTATGCATGTATGTAAATATTTATGTATGCACATTTGTATATACATCTACATATGTATCTACATTTGTACCTACACATGTATCTACTTACATTCTATACATTTGTATCTACGTACGTATCTACATTTGTATATACGTATCCATACATCTACATACATATGTAGTTATCTCTTATAGGCAAAATAAATGAATTGCAATGATTTGATCATTGCGTTTATGTACATATGTATGTATATCTATGTCTTTATAACTGATCAATAATGACAGAAAACATTTTATTTCATAAACGTTCAACAACAACGTAAAACAACTTTTTTAGTATGATGTAGTGGATAAAGCCGGATAAAAGAATAAATGTATGTATGTATGCATGTATCGTCCTTATCTTGGATAAAGAAAAGAAACATGGGAAGCCCCAATATACGAGATGTATACATACATATATACAAACAATTATTCTGATGCAACGTTCAAAGATAAGCAATAAGCCAAATAATTCAATAGGCGCTATCTATTTATACTTACTTACATATGTTCATATACTCATATTTGTCAGATAATCAGTGAATATAAAGCGCGAATTTTACATTGGAAGACATTAGTCGGTTATTAATTTTTGCACAGCAAAGTTGTTTCTAGTACAAGGATACATAGATACATACATTTACACAATAAATACAGCAGCAATATGTCAGGTACTATTGGATATTTGGTTTGCAACAGATATTTAGTTATAAACATTTGGGAATTTTTAACTAAATATGTATGTACCTGTGATTAATCATCATTTCGACTAGGTGAAACTGGATTGTATACTTCTGAAAAGCATGGCAGTGATCATGCGGGCGATGGTAGCCAACGCAAACCATTTAAAACAATTATTCAGGCCATGCGTCATGGTGGAGAGCCGTTTCCTACTATATTCGTGGATGGATCGTCCCCAGGCAAGCCTTTCGAACCGGCCACCAAGTCACAATTAAAGAAATTCCAAAAAATCTATTCACGTGATGGCCAAAAGAACGTGCGAAAGGAGTTACGTGAAGCTGAAGACGCCGTAAAGCGTCAACAGAATCTGGAGGAGGCACGAAGAGTTTTGATTCAGGAAGATAAAAAATTACCAGCAGCTAAAAGGATAAAAATTAAGCAGATCACCAACAACCAAGGAGCTAGGATCAAGGTCTTTGGTTGGGTCCATCGTTTGCGACGACAGGGAAAGTCGCTGATGTTCCTTACGCTTAGAGATGGCACCGGTTTCCTGCAGTGCGTGCTGAATGATACAATGTGTCAGACATACGATGCATTGATGTTGAGCACTGAGAGCGCAGTGGCTCTATATGGCGTCCTAAGACCGGTACCAGATGGTAAATCGGCACCTGGTGATGTTGAGCTGCATGTGGACTTTTGGGAATTGATAGGCTTGGCTCCACCAGGTGGAGCTGATGCCATACTCAACGAGGAGGCGCATCCCGATGTCCAGCTGGATAACAGGCACATTATGATCCGAGGAGAGAACACTTCCAAAGTGCTGAAGATGCGTTCGGTGGTGATGCAGGCATTTAGGGCTCATTATGAGGATAGGGGATACAATGAGGTGACTCCTCCCACCTTGGTGCAAACTCAAGTGGAGGGTGGTTCCACGCTTTTTAAGATGCAGTACTTTGGGGAAGAGGCTTTCCTCACTCAAAGTTCGCAGCTGTATTTGGAGACTTGTTTGCCAGCGCTGGGCGATGTCTTTTCCATTGCCCAGAGCTATCGGGCCGAGCAAAGTCGCACTCGTCGCCATCTGGCCGAATACACGCACATTGAGGCCGAATGTCCATTCATAAGCTACGACGATCTTTTGAACCGTCTGGAGGATTTGGTGTGCGATGTTGTAGACCGTATACTAGCAGGACCATACGGTCAGTTGGTTTTGGAACTAAACCCCGATTTCAAGGCTCCCAAGAGGCCATTTCGTCGCATGGATTATGCCGATGCCATCAAGTGGCTGAAAGCCAACGATGTGAGAAAAGACGATGGCACCTTCTATGACTTTGGAGAGGATATACCGGAGGCCCCTGAACGCAAAATGACCGACACGATCAATGAACCTATTTTACTATGTCGTTTCCCGGTGGCTATCAAATCGTTCTACATGTCTCGATGCCCCGAGGATCAGCGTCTTACAGAAAGTGTGGATGTGCTTTTACCCAATGTTGGTGAGATTGTTGGTGGCTCCATGAGGATCTGGGATAGCGACGAGCTACTTAAAGGCTATGCCCGCGAGGAGATTGATCCTACTCCATATTATTGGTATACGGATCAACGTGTCTATGGCACCATGCCGCATGGAGGTTATGGTTTGGGCCTGGAACGCTTCCTTTGCTGGCTGCTCAACAGATATCATATTCGCGATGTCTGCCTGTATCCACGCTTCCTAGACAGATGCAGGCCCTAATTGAAGCATCGCGAGCATGGAATGCTTTAAAACCACATACAATTTTTCCGGAATCCAAATCATAAATAAAAATCATTTTTATAAGCACATTCAGACTTATTTGGTTTTTAATTATTATAGCTTTGTTAATCTTTGTATAAATCGTGTTTTATAAAAGAATTTGGTGCCAACTTTTCTTGATTTTCTTCAAGGTATCTGATTCAGGTATCTTTTTTTCTTATTGAGAACTGCTTTTCAGAATAGTAGTACTTTCTGCCGACTAAATATGTAATTTTTAATAATTAGGTTTTACAAGCATTACAAAGTAGTTACAGTACTAGTATTACATATACTGTTACATATGTATATATTAAGTAAATAGCAAAGATGAAAAATGACTTGGATATATTTACCTCCCGATTTTACATTTTAAAATTGGTAGCTCTATCACTTCTAGTTCCTGAGCTTTGTGCACTCTTACGGACGAACGGTCATGGCTATATTAACTTCTATTGTCGTGCTGGTCCTGTTTGTGGCGACTTTAATATACCATTTCATCCTATGGATGCATATAATGATGCGTAAAATCGATGGTATTTGAAAGTCAATGAGGTGAAAACATGATAGTATTTATGCAAATAGTTTACGTGTTCATAAGACTTACCTTTTCATCTGAATCAGACACTATTACTTTTCAATGAATTTGTAGCTCTGTTTCTGGGGCTCTTTGTTTTCATTGTTGGATACAAAATCTAAGAACTTTACCTTTATTTTTTCCGATAGTGGGATTGTTTGTGGGTAAAAAGCCAGCTTGTCTTGGATCTAAATATACCGCATTGCCGACATTCGTGTAAATAACGCCTTCGCTCAAAATCGTGTATCGTGAAAAGCAGTGCTTTTCCGGAAATGAACCAAACCCGTTGGGATTTTAATTCAATTTTTCATTGTGCCATCTTTGTTCAAGTTTTTCATCTTATGGTGTTTGTTTGGTTCTTCCTGCATAAAATTTAAATTTCGCGCCTAGTTAGCACGTTGGTCTTACATTAATAATCACAAGGTGACCGTTTGATCAACTATCGATATCAGCTCGATAAAGTTCTGTCGATATTGATTTTTGATGAGTGGGATATTTCTGCGTTTTCTAAACACCATTTAGGCTTACAAAGTCTGGAATTATTTGGCAACTCTGGCTGTCGAATATTAAATTTATTATGTTTGAAAAAGACTGCGCAATATTTATTTAATTTACAGCACTTATTTTTTAATTTAACAACACTTTTTCGGCGGTTAAAATCGCGATTTGGCTATTAATCGATTTTTTCCGGCTAAAAATGTAAATTTTCATTTGTTAATAGTGCAAAAATACACAACAAATCGTATCAGCACGCCCAAGTTGCGGTTCGTAGAATTTTTCCCTTTTGTTTGACACCAAATTCGATGCAATTAATTCATTTTCAGGCGCGAGTAGTCAATGTAAAAATTACCTTAATTTTTTCACAGTGCCGCAATACAACAACAAACCCATTATATTTGTGTCAAGTGTACGCGCATTGAAAATGCATCAAAGACAACAAAACCAAACGGCAAATAAATTTGTGTTTGCAAAGACAATGGCATTTGTAATCGTTTGTGTTTGATTCCCAAAAGAGGCTAAACAAACGCAAAAAAGTTCTTTAAATTATACAAAATGGGTAGGTCGAGGTTGAAAATCTATAAAATTACAAATGATAAGCAAATTGTACCCTTTGGGTCTTGCGACTTCCCAACCGCCCTCCTGCGCCGATCAATTACATATATTAAACAGGGCTGACGACTTGTTAATTTAGCGGGCGAATTCAGAGCGTTTTTAAAAAATTTTTAAGTTTAATGAAGCAGTATACATATGAATATATAATATCTTTTATGCATTTCAATTTTATAATCATGTAAAAAAAAACCAAAACCGAAATACAAGATTTTTCAACAATTTAAAATTTCGATTATTGTACAAGGATCTCTTTGTGTTTTTTGCCATTAGGTGTTACGAAGGGTTTTTATGTAAAATTACATTAGTAAACATTTTTTGCGAACCTTCTCACTTCCTGAGTATATACATAGGTATTACTTATGTATAATGCAAATGCACTGTAAATATATAATTTTGGCTAAAAAAGGCCAGAGCTTCAATGCTCATAAAACCAGCTAAACAATCTCACGGGCAGCCCTGGATAATGTAACATTAAACCAATTGGCATTTGTTTACTTTTTTACGTTCTACCACCAGCTTCAGATGCGAAATCAATGACAATGTCCAACAATGTCGCAAAAATGTTGGTGGAAATCACCACAGATGGCATACCCAAGCTTCATTGCCCCGTCTGTAACAAAGCACTAGTCTCTCTGGCCGGCTATGTAAAACATGTGAAGAAACATGAACCACCAGGAGGATTTCAATGCCGATACTGCGAAGTCTGCTACTGCCATGAGGATCTGTTGCAGGACCACGTGAAGGCGGAACATCACGACGTTTCTGGCCAGGATGCGGATCGTAAAACATATGTCTGCAACAAATGTGGAACAGACTTCAAATATTTGGAGTCCTACAAACGACATTGCAGTACCAAGTGTAGCCCCAATAAGCGGGCAACTAAAAACAATGAAAAAACTGAGGTATGTGTCCCTTCTTAATTCGATATAATCCAGTTGAAATATATTTTTGAAACTTTTTTTAAGGATGAGAGTGCAAACGCCGGCAGTAGCAATTCTATTCGACAAGTGGAATGTAAATTCTGCTCTACCCGTTTTCTCTTGCTCTTCGAATCTGATAAAGCATCAACGGAGTCGTCCGGACACCTGTGGCCAAGAGGGATTTCATTTATCATCAACAAATCGAAAAAATTGTAAGTTATTTTTCGTTAGTCTCTGGGAACAACAAATGTATAGTCTAATTCTTTTGTTTAAGTTATTGCTGTCGAGAATACAGATGTCTTCAATTCCAAAAGGAGGAAACGACGAGCTAAAAAATCAGAGCCTAGCACTTCTGATCAAGAATTCATAAGTGAATCCCAGCCAGGTTAGAAAAGAGTAGTTGAAAAGCTTTCTTTGCACAAAATTTATAATTAATCCCTTCGAATTTATTACATGTCACTTCAGAAACTGATAGCGACGATGATATACCATTGGCGAGTCGTCGAAAACCTCAAATCCATACGCCGCTTCAAGCGCAGGCGCTTAAACAGGAAGCTGTAACTGACGGACTCTCCGATTCAACAGAAGAATGTCCAGACTTTGATCCAACCAATAGTGATGAGGAGCAGGACGTTATCCAATTCCTGCCCTTGCCTGCCCCCGCTATGGAGGTGAAAGAAGAAGCTGTCGATGAAGATGGCGACTTCGATTACCCAGATGCCAGTTTATTTGTGAAAGCAGAGAGTGCAGCGGATATATTTAGTAACGAGAAGGATAAGTTGTTGGATGTTTTGCTTAGCACCGACGAGGGTGATGGTCTGAAACCATTTGAGAGTCTTAAGGTTGAACATGCTGGTGGTATACTTGATGAAATAGCTACAGTTCCATTGACCGAACATTTGGAAACCGAATTGATTGAAGAAGATGTTCTCGATGTAAGAGTGTCTAGAACAAAACGAGGTGGCAGAGCAAAAAACAATCAGAACGAAAAACCTAAACGAAAATATCGCAAGAGAAACGCTCCCAAATCGCAAAGTTCTGAGGAAGACGACGAGATGAATTCCTCCCCTACACCTACAAAACGGGTGGCGAAGATATCCAAAAAAGAACTCAAAGAACGCCTGAAAATGATGAATAAAGTAGAAAAATCGTGGAAATGTCCACACTGTGTGAAAATCTATCATATACGTAAACCCTATGAGAAGCACTTGAGAGACGATCATAAACTGAACGAAGATGACATCAAGGACATATTTAAAGATGTCGACACAAATGCTCGACTCGATGAGGAGGTATTCAAATGCAAAATCTGTAGTAAAATCTATTTGGTTGAAAAGAGACTTGAGACGCATATGAAAGTGCATGGGGAAGACGGAAGTTTGACATTTAAATGCCCATGCTATTGTAATCTGTTCTTTGCCAGCAAAGAACTGGCCACCGAGCATGCTCACCAGCAGCACAAGGAGCTCCTCTACTGCGAGAAATGCGATAAATATATGACTGGACACGATAGTCTCAAGAATCATGAGAAGAATTTCCACTCCAAAAAGGAGCCAAGAAATTTGCCCAGAAATTTAATATGCGATAAATGCGGCAAAAAATTCAGCGGACGCACTTCTCTCTCAGATCATGTGCGTTCGGATTGTGGCCGATTGCCCCTGTATCAGTGTTCAGAGTGCGGCAAGCGGCTATCTACAGCTGGTATTCTAAAAACGCACATGTTGCTACACCAAGCGGAGACGCCGTATCAATGCGATAAATGTGGCAAAACGTTCAAAGTCAAAGCACAATATAAATCGCATCTAAAGACGCGACACACCGACTACAAGCCCTACAAATGCCATCTTTGTCCAAAAGAGTATCCATATCGGGAAAGTTTGCTCACTCACATGACTGTCCATACGGGCATTAAGCGATTCCTTTGCAATAATTGCGGCAAACGGTTCACATGCATCTCCAATCTGCAAGCACATCGGAAAGTTCATGCTGATACTTGCGGTCAATTGCCCCTCAATGCCAAAGCGACTCAGTATATGGGCGTGCAGAGGGGTAAATTGTTAATGGGCGCCAAACCGGAGGCTGGTATGGAATATGAAGAAACCAAGACTTTGATCGCACAGGAAGTGATTGACCGGGACATGCCGATGGCTCAGGAATTGAATTTTCCTTCGGATGGATCAACACCATTGGCCACAGTTCCCCTGAATTATGCCTCATCGCATTTGGTGCAACCCATTGTTTTTCAGACGATGCAGGCCAAGGCGAGACGAGAGGATTAGATTTCCAATTTAGATATAGTTTATGTTTTGGTAAAAATTTTAAATTTACACATACGTATAGAAATAAACTTAACAGATAATTGAAAATGGTTTCTAAAGAGTTCTCTATTTCACCCAAAATCAACCAAATTGGTCAAAAGTTGCATTTTTTTATTCACAAACTTTCCACATTGTTTATTTGACTTGAAACCCTGAATGAAAACTTATACTTTAAAACTTAAAAATATTTTATCTAGTATTATTCTAATTTAACCTGAAATATGGTTGTTGATATCGTCCTATCGGCATGCGACCTTTCGTTCGTAGTCGACGGACTGCCTCACGTATGAATTTGGGCTGTAAAGCTCCCGACTCTCCTTGTGCCTCCATGACATCCAAAGCCTCCTCTACCACTTCGCCCACAAAGACTTTGGCTATGCCGGACATGGCTATGACCACATTCTGTGACACGGAGCACCCGGTGATGGTTTGCATTAATCGCTTGACAGCTGCTTTGGGAAATGCGGAACGACGATACATTTCATAACGATCTAATTGTTCTTCTGTAAAGTTGGACACCAAGACTCTAGGTAGGAACATAAGATAAATAGATTGATTAAGATGGCAAATTGATGGAATCGTCCAAAAACAAACATACTGCATACGTTCGCGTTCCTCCTCCTCTAGCTCCTTTTTTGTTTTCAGTTTCTTGCTTGCCGGCTCGCCAGAATCGTTTTCTCCATCTGTCGTTTTGTTAGTGTCTCCTTCAGTCTCTTTGTCCTTGTCCTTAGTGTCGTCTTCATTGTCATTTGTATCGCTCTCGCTGGTTTTACGGTCTTCGGTGGTTGTATTAAAGAATTTAAGATCTACATCGTCAGTGTCGCTAAGAGAATTGTTTTTCTGTTGTGTAGGAAACAGAATTTGGTCCATTTGATTGTATTTTTTACAAATTGAAGATTATAAACAAAAGTGTGACCAAATATCTCGATAAAGGGCTGCGCTCTATGTGTTTATTTTATGGTCTTTACCAGCACTGCACTAGATATGGGAATGTGCGGTTGTTTATACTGTGACTTATGAAAAATTAGTTGTGATTGTGTGGGACGACCGATTAAATTAAGTTATAATTAAACCTTAAATGCAGTTTGTCTGAAATTTGAACTGTCATTTTAAACGGACTGACATAAATCTTTATACCTATCTAATTAGAAAATTAAGCTTAAAATAAATCGAGCACTCTTTGCCTCTCTCCTCTAACAAAAATCTGTTTTCAAGTAACAGTGAAGCGGTCATTGTAGAGTTAACCAACATTGTTTTGTGTCTGGTGGTACCTCGTGTTTTTGTTCTTTTTCATATATTTGCAAGCGGAAAGTACGCTTTTTATTTCGGTAAAACTAAGCTTCCCGTTCGGTGCATCGTACAATTTACCACAATGTCCGCAGTCGCTACAGAAACACTTAGCGTGGAGCCAACTCTAGCCGCAGATGTAGAAGCTGCCGATGAAATTAAAAAGGTTAAAAAACCAAAGCCGAACAACAAAAAATTGCGACAAGGTGAATGACCGATAGAATGCAACAATTATCATGAACTAACATTTTCTATTTCACAATGTTGCTACAGAGGCGGCAGCCAAAAAAGCAACCGAGGGCGGCACCGATGCCGATGGACCACCTGAGCCAGCCACAAATGGAGTGTCGCAGCCGAAGAAGAAGCAGAATAATAAGGGCGGCAAAAAGTCTGGACAAACAGATCCACCTTCTATACCGATTTCCAAGCTCTTCCCTGATGGAAACTATCCCGAAGGCGAGATAGTGGAACATCCCACACCGAAGGATCTACCTGATGATCGCACAGCCAAGGATCGTTTCACTTCGGAAGAGAAGCGTGCCTTGGATCGCATGAATACGGATATCTATCAAGAGTTGCGTCAGGCAGCCGAGGCCCATCGTCAGACACGTCAGTATATGCAACGTTATATCAAGCCGGGCATGACTATGATCCAGATCTGTGAGGAACTAGAGAATACGGCTCGCCGTCTGATCGGAGAGAATGGTCTGGATGCTGGTTTGGCGTTCCCCACTGGTTGCTCTCTAAATCACTGTGCTGCCCATTATACACCAAATGCTGGAGATACAACCGTTCTTCAGTATGACGATGTGTGCAAAATTGATTTTGGCACTCACATCAAGGGTCGGATCATTGACTGCGCCTTCACTTTGACATTTAATAACAAATACGATAAGCTGCTCCAGGCCGTCAAAGAGGCCACAAATACAGGCATCAAGGAGGCCGGCATTGATGTGCGTCTATGCGACATTGGAGCAGCCATTCAAGAAGTTATGGAATCGTATGAATTGGAGCTAGATGGCAAGACGTATCCAATTAAGGCCATTCGTAATCTGAATGGGCATTCTATTAGCCCGTACCGTAAGCTAGAAAACCAGAAAACTATCGAACCCAATCAGAGGGAAATTTTTAATCCATTTGTTTATTTCAGGCATTCATGCTGGCAAAACTGTGCCCATTGTCAAGGGCGGTGAGTCCACACGTATGGAGGAGGATGAATTCTATGCCATTGAAACATTTGGCTCCACTGGTCGTGGTCTTGTTCACGATGATATGGACTGTTCGCATTATATGAAGAACTTTGAGGTGCCATTTGTCCCATTGCGTTTGCAATCGTCGAAACAATTGTTGGGCACCATCAATAAACATTTTGGCACTTTAGCCTTTTGCAAACGTTGGCTGGACCGCGCGGGCGCCACCAAATATCAAATGGCTCTTAAGGATCTGTGCGATAAAGGTATTGTCGAGGCCTATCCACCATTGTGCGATACGAAGGGTTGCTATACTGCTCAGTATGAACATACGATTATGTTGCGTCCCACTTGCAAAGAGATTGTCTCCCGTGGCGATGATTATTAAGCATTGAAGGATGGGCAAAAACAAAAAAAAAGAGCGAGTGAGTGAACGACAGAAAAAGAATATCCATTTTGGATCACAAATTGTAGCTTGCATTATATAAAAGTTTTTGATATATATATATATAAATAAGTTCATTCGATTGTTGATTTATTATTTTGATGCGATTTCAATAAACATACCTACATATATGAGTATAAACATATAAATGATAACTTATCGCAGAAAGAGAGAGATATGGATGAAAGAAATGCAAATCTTCATATAAAAGAAATTTAAATTTATTGGACAAAAATGATAGAAAAATCCATTAAAAGTGTAAAAAAAATATATATATTAACAAGGAAAGCTGCATCTATGAAATTGCAATTATTAATTTAGTTGTGTTTTCTCTTTTAAAAGTATTAAGTTAAATGCTTCATTTAAATTTTTCTATATATGTTGTATTTCTTGTAGATCTTTCGGGTATTTAACTCCCTTTGGGTAATACTTCATGCCAATATAACAAGTTTGTCGGCAGTATAGACTTATTTTTTGATAGCTTTTTGTTTTGAAACGCTCTGTAGAAGTAAACAAACCATTTTCCTGTTAAGTAATATGCGATTTCTATATAACTAACAATGCTAAAGCCATACATCAGCGAAAGAATTCCACCAAATCGATCTGCAGATAAAAACAGAAGTTAATTTTTGAAGTTTACAAATCGGTTAAAGAAAACTTAACTCAATAGAACCACCCAAGTGCTGACAATTTCCGTTTTGGTCTCTTGAGCGAAACGCAATTTGAAGTAGAGTTTAATTATGGCCAAAGGTCGCTCGTTGGTCAATCCTTTCCTGCAAGTGCGTCAAAGTCTTATTCAATTAAAGCTGAGATAGTCTCACCAACTCACAACAATCCTGTTAGATAGCCCGTTGGTCGTACTATATTCCTCAATGGCGCAACATTGCTGGTTATATCAAAGGAAACTCCATCACAGGTGGGCAAACATTGTTCGCATTGCCGCTGTGCCTCTTGATCAATTCTCTTTTCTAGATAGGCAAACTCATTGTAGCCAAACCAGATCTTTTTCCATTTCTGCAGGCATGGCAGATCGGGTAGAGTGCAAAATTTTAAATTAACTGCACTACCTGCCATGGGTGGTGAGACGCAGCCACAGTGCTTCATCATGCTCTCCACGCGACAAAACAAAAGGCATTCGTTCATGGAATAATACGATCTGAAATTCAAGAAATTATTCACTACAAATATGTTAACAATTAGGAGAATGTTAGAGATGAATGGATTCAAAACAACATTTGAGACATTTAGTCCCAAAATGAATAGAATGAATGCGGCTGAAAACTTAAATTGCTTGAGTAACTACGAGTGTTAACGTAGTAGTCAAACATATTCATTCACTCGGGGCTCGAGTGAATTAAAAGAATAGCGAATAAATATTCGCTCATTCGTTAAGCAGGTTAGACAGATTCATTCATTCGGCGACATTAGTTTAAACTTTAAAGTTTCAAAAAATTCATTCAAATGAGAGCTCATCAAAGCAGTATTTGGTCTACCGAATTGTATTTATTCGAACATTAATGGAGGAACGGAAGTTTTGAATGCATTCACGCAGGTCACGCTATTAGGAGCCTACTGATTCAAAAGCTGCCTGCCCTCTTCGGGATAGTAGCAATAACGTGTTTTGGGCGCTATGTGACGTAATGATTCACTGGCGTCAAAGAACTGGGGTTGTATGGGTATCTCGACAATTGTATTATGATCCACTAAAATATCACCCAATGCTGTGGATTGCACTGAAGCGTAGTCTTCCTGGGGAAATATTAGAAGCTAACAGAAAATAAATTTCCTTGAATCTATGAATTTTTTTTCGAGTATAATCTTTGTTCGTTTACCTGAAAAGCATTATTGCTTAAATAGGTGTAGGCATAGTCATCCTCTGCCATGTCGCGCAGCACAAATTGAACACTATTCAATATGGAATTGGATTCAAAGACCACCTTAGGCATTGCTGTCATTTCAGCATCGTCCTGGGCACGCACAGCTCTGAAAATGAATACTCAAATAATCGAACCACCCAACTTAAAGACAACTTCTAGTCATACTCGATCCGGGAATAGCTGCGCCGGCGATAGTTAAATATGCAACACACACTCGTCGATGTGGGACGCTTGATAAACAATTCACTGGCATTCACTGGGGCACCATAGACAATGCCTCTTATTACCAGTTCACTGCAATCGGGCGATAAGTGACGCATTATATCCCGCACAGAGTATTGAGTATCATTGTAATAGCTGGAGAGTAGCCAGTGGAGTTGTGATAACTCCAAGTTATCCAACTCCGGTTCATCGTGCGGATTTAAATAGAATTCAGTGAGAATTAGTAGGCGTTGAGCCATGTCGTCTGCATTTAGGGCCAACTGCGGGGAGTCACTGGCATTAATCGTCTGATGTTGATAGCTAAAGCCAAAGGAGAGGGAAAATTAGTATGCCAAAGTGGTAAACAGGTGAGTATAAATAGCCGATTCAGAGGATGACAGTAGTTTAGTGTCAAATATGAAGTTACTAAGTCTGTTTCTAGCATTGGCAATCGAACTAAACGTTGGCTTAAGTGCACATCAAAGTTTCGAAAATCATCGTGTTTACCGCCTGAATCCCACTAAACCGGAGGAATTGGAAAGCTTAAAGCCCTTGGAAGTTCGCCATGAAGAAGTTCTCTTTCTCAATCATCTGAAGTTGGGCAGTTTAGATGTTCTAGTGGCCCCCAATTATGATTCAAATTTCTTGGCTCAACTTAACAATGCAAATCTCAATTACGAACTGATTGATGAGAATGCCCAGGAAAGTTTGGACATGAATATCGAACCCATAGCGGATGCCAATCGTCGCAGTGATGATTATAGTTGGACTGAGTACCATGAATTGAATGACACCTATCAATGGCTGCAAAATACAGCTGGCAAATATCCAAATGTAGCCAGTGTCTTTGTGGCAGGCCAAAGCTATGAAGGGCGCGATCTCTTGGGACTTCGAATCGACTACAAAGGCGATGGAAGCGATAGGCAAGCGATCTTCCTGGAAGCCGGCATGCATGCCAGAGAATGGATTAGCCCGGCTACAGCCACATTTTTCATCAATGAACTTTTGTCTTCCCAAAATGTGGAGATCATGAATTTGGCCAAATCCTACGTGTGGTATATACTACCACATGCCAATCCTGATGGCTATGTCTACACACACTCTACGGTAAGCTTTCACTCCACAATCTACATAAAAATTTCCGCTGATGCATTTGGTAATTCCTTAGAACCGTTTGTGGCGCAAGACACGTAGTCCACAGGGAAACAATTGTTATGGCACCGATCCCAATCGTAATTGGGCATTTCATTGGCGTGAAGTTGGAGCCAGCGATGAGCCATGCTCGGAGTCTTATGCTGGACCCAAGGCTTTCTCCGAAAAGGAAACGGAAACTCTCGCCCAATATTTGCAATCGCTGCCCGAGCCAGTTTTCATGTATTTATCATTGCATTCCTTTTCGCAATTGCTACTCTATCCTTACGGTCATACATCGACTTTACCCGAAAATCACAAGGAATTGGAGTACATCTTTAAGGCTGCTGTTGGGGGAATGAAGCGGCGCTTTGGCACACGATACACTGGTGGAAATGTCTATGATGCCATTTACCCAGCTGCTGGTTCTAGCATGGATTGGGCCTATGGCGTATTGAAAGTGAAATACTCATTTTGCTATGAGTTGAGGCCATCGGGTTATAGTTTCTGGACTGGTTTCCGTTTGCCTGCCTCACAGATAATACCCACTGGACAAGAGACAACCGATGCATTCGTGGAAATGATAAAGGCAGCTAGAACCTTAAAGTAAATAAAAGCTGCAAGAATTATTTAAACTCAAAGATAGTGTTAAGATTTGACTTCTGGAATTATTTTTTAAATTGAGTTTTAAATGTGTGTATTGATCGTAAATTTCGTGTTTCTTGCAAGTTGGCTTCAAATTTGTGTTGAGGGCAAATGCAGTTTTTGAATAAACTTCATAAAACCTTTGGGAACCTTTTTATGATTTTTATTATATGAGTTTCCGATGGTTCACTCTATCTATAATAAATTGATTGAATTGATAACAAAGTCTGCTGATAGATACAGATAACTTGCTCACTTTTTGGTATTCTTAAATCCTGTTTTATGACCTCGAGCTGGCTAGATATAACAAATTTAGTTAAGATATCCTTAATAAATAATTTAATAATTGCATTAATAATTTGCATAAAAAAGCAATTGAAAAATTGTAACAATCGGTTAACAAGGCAAATGATCTCTTAACATAGAAAACTTTGAATTTAGTCGCAAGTTTGCGGTCGTGAAATGAAATGGGAAATTGTCAATAGATTCGCCAATCTAACGATTACTAGGAATAGTAAATTAACAAAGAAATTGCCCCATCATTATAGTTTGGAAAAATCATATGAAACCAGATTGTCTAAATCTAATTAAGAAAAGGACTTGAAAAACACAAGACCAGGTTGAAAGCCTCTTTAGACAATGACACTCCTGAATATGGAATATTTGCCAGATAAGATTATGACGTGGAATTACACATTTGTCTAATTCAGTATCTTCGGCTAGACCTTGCCTTTTTGTTGCTGTTGTTTTATTTTTTGAATGAGACGAGTATTAGCCGTGATTTACAGTTGAAAAGTCCAGTAAGACCAAAGATTACTCCCAATATTTATAATGTAGCCTAAAATGACAAAGTAACTCATGGACAATAAATTAGATTCGGTTAATTGACTTATCGCGGTGTGCAGTTGCTTATCACAAGAGAACCGTAAATTGCTATATAAGCAACTGACAAGTTGGTCTAGAGCTCATACGTGCTACCAACGACAGTCATGTCGCTGAATAAGTCTCTAATCTTGGCCCTCTTGGGTCTTCTGTTCGTTGTTGCCGGTGGGCAAGCGGAACGCGCCCGCTACGACAATTACCGCGCCTACAAGGTGAATGCCAATGATGCCGAGCAATTGGCTGTACTCAAGGATTTGGAGAGTTCCAGTGACTCCATAATCTTCCTCGATGGTGTACACATTGTGGGAGCCGATGTGCAAATTGTTGTGGCCCCCCACAAGGTGCCCGATCTATTGGACATTCTGGGCAAATCGGAAATCAAGTATGAGCTGCTGACAAAGGATTTGCAAAAATCTATGGATGAGACTGACGAAAAGGTGGCCATCAAGGGACGCGCCGTTACTGACTACAACTGGGCTCAGTACTACGAACTGGATGACACCTATAGCTGGCTGCAATCACTGGCCGCCAACAACCCCGGAGTCGTCACCCTAATTGAGGGCGGCAAATCATATCAGGGACGCTCGATTTTGGGTGTGCAAATCGCCAAGGGCGGCAGCAACAAGCCGGGAATTTTCCTAGAAGCTGGCATACATGCCCGCGAATGGATTGCCCCAGCAGCAGCTACCTATATCATCAATCAACTGCTGACCTCCACCGATGAGTCAATCAAGCAATTGGCTGAGGGCCATGTCTGGTATATTTTGCCCCATGCCAATCCCGATGGCTTTGTGTATACCCATACCACAGATCGCATGTGGCGTAAGACTCGTACTCCCTATGGTAGCTGTTATGGTGCCGATCCTAACCGCAACTGGGCCTTCCACTGGAATGAGGTGGGAGCCAGCAGCAGCGCCTGCTCCGATACCTATGCCGGTCCATCAGCCTTCTCCGAAATCGAGACCTATTCGCTATCCAA
This sequence comes from Drosophila sucinea, assembly GCA_018150745.1. Taxonomy (NCBI): domain Eukaryota; kingdom Metazoa; phylum Arthropoda; class Insecta; order Diptera; family Drosophilidae; genus Drosophila; species Drosophila sucinea. The sequence goes on along the minus strand of JAECWP010000124.1, from coordinate 432,559 downwards.
GTATATTGAATCGCTGCACGGCAAGGTTCAACTGTATGTCTCCCTGCACGCCTACTCCCAGTACCTGCTCTACCCCTATGGCCATACCTCCGATTTGCCCGACAATGTGGCCGATTTCGAGCAGGTCTACGATGCCTCCATTGCCGCCGTTAACAAGCGCTATGGCACTAAGTACACTGGTGGCAATATCTATGATGCCATCTATCCCGCTGCCGGAGCTAGCGTGGACTGGGCCTATGGCACACAGGATGTCCGCATGTCCTTCTGCTATGAACTGCGTCCATCTTCCACCTCTTATCTTACTGGTTTCAAGCTCCCAGCTGAGCAAATTGTTCCTGCCAGCGAAGAGCTCTTGGATTCCCTCATTGCCATGGCCTCTGAGGTCAAGGCTTTGGGATATTTCGATTAAATAAATCAATGCTACTTACATTTTGACGGCATAGCTTTTGAGGAGACTTTTACTTATTTTATTCGCGGTACAAACACCAATGGCGGGAAAGGGACTGTTACTGACATGGACCAGGTTGGGTGACATGTGGATTTCAGTTGGTTGCACCAGATACTCTTGCGTGAGATTCACAATGATAATGTGAGTCCAAGTCACAATAATGGCCAGAAAGATTAACCAAAGAGTTCTATAAATTTATTTATTATTTACTTTTTTTTACTCGGTCCTTTGCTGTTTGTTATTAATCTTACTTGGCGTAGCGCACAGGTGAATTATAAACCAAAAGTTGCAAACCATTGATATAACTTTTACTTAGAAACTCTTTGAACAATCGGCGATGAGTTTCCATTTTGTATTGAGTCCTAAGTGACTCAATGTGCTTCCATTTTATACTTGACTCTGGACTCATCAATCAAGGGAACTACTCGCGATTAATATAGTTAAATACAGGACGAAATGTCAGAAAATAGATGAACTCAAATGCTGTCACAATACTGAAACCCATTATTAGGCCCAGCAGTCCACCAAATGAAGCTGTCAAAAAGCATTAAAGAAGAGCTATGATTAAATATGTCAGTATCATGGGAAAGATTGCCATTCCCCTCACCCAAAGCTGATAGCCAATTCTGAAAGATGTCCGTGCGATATCGAGTGCTCATCAAATCGCTGAAGAATACATGCAACAAAATACTATCCGTCTGATTGCTAAACGTAAGTGACACATTTTGTTAATAAGTTAGATCTCACAATATGTTAATTATTATCCGTACTCACGTGTTGGTTATTCTACCGAACGAGTAACTCATATCCAGTCTGCCCATTGTGCTCTCCGACACATAATGATTCGATTGACAATCGGGCAGACAATTGCAAGGAAAGCTGCTAGTCTGACGCACTATCGATAGGGATAAATTCAAGTTAGCCAAAGCGTGCGAAAAGAGTCCTGGAATTAAAATATAGATTTAAGATAACTTTAACATGACCAACTATTAACTAAGGTGTGCGAAATAAGTAAGTGGGACACTATGGTAAAGATTATAAAAATGAAACCCATCAATATATTGAAAGAAAATAAATTTGTGCTTAAACTTAATAAGATGACCAATATATTTCAATATAATTGAATCAAAAAAAGCGTAAACAAATGTAATGAAAATCTTAAATCAAGTACTTTCACATGGATCAAAAATTCAGAAGTACGCAGTATCTTATCTTATGGTTTTAAAATTTATCGTTACCTATGTTTTCTAGCTTCAAAACCAGAAAAAATTAGTATACACACATAACATTGGCCACAAGAAGGCGTTTAAACTTTAAACAATCAGAAATGGTTTGAAATTCTGGCCAACTTTAATAATGTAGGTTCTAATATATGTACACACGTAATTCACTCTGTGACGAAATTTTTTATCATCGGTCCAAAGCAAGTACATCTTGTAAATATAGTGAATCTTTAAAAAAGTAATTTTCAAGGCACGCAAAAATATCCTTTTACAGGTAAAACACCCTTTTGAGATATGAATATCCATAAGTTGTGAATCTTTAATAACATTTTCAACATTTTTGTTTGTTTTGCATAAAGAGACAATGGATACAATTTTTGTCTTGGAAAAATACATAATCATCTGATGATCTTTCTGCTTTTAACCCAAAGGAATATTGAAAATAGCATACAAATTTTGTAAAATGATATTTTGGGGTGTCCTGAAAATTCCTTAAACACAATTTTCCATAGTTTTAATTGACCTACAAGTTGTCTTAGATCTCGACCCAAGCTCGTGAAATCTTTGAAGTTTTTTAAACAGTGTGATGTCTCAAGAAAAAGTTAGGCTTAACCTAGCGATAAGTTCTACTGACTAGAAACACATCTGATAAAGGGATAAAGAAAAATCGTAACTAAAGATCCAACCGATCAAAATTTTCTTTTTCAACTTTCGAACTCTAACTTTTTCTTGATACAATCTTCTTATTTTGGCATACCTAATTCCGTAATCGATTGATGTAATCTTTAGGTTTATAAGTAGTACTCACTTTTGCTGTGTATCAAACAATTCGCCTCCATTATACCGCACACCTTAATGCTACCATTGTTGATCACATAGGACGGAATGCAGCCACATCGATTTAGGGTCATTTGCACCCTGCACTCAAACATGCAGTTGATAAACGAATACCGTCTCAGGCCAATTAAAGTTCGTTCACTGCCAAACAGACAATTCCTCTCCGCTAGATCCATGCGTCGAATATCGTTGGTGGCATAGGTAGATTCGGGATTAATTCGCACAAAACTCTCCCTAGTCGATGTCACCACTTTGGTCTCGGAGTTTTCATCGGGAACATTGTATGCATCATGGATGAGTAAACGAAAACCGTAGCCACTGAAAAATGTGCCATAATATTCGGAGATCATGGGATTCAGTAGGACGGATAGACCAGTGGGATAACCACAGCCAGTCACTCGATACGGACGTTTGGGCACTTGATAGGCTATTTTTCTAGACATACGAAATGAGTTATTGATCCAAACGATTGTGAATGTCGTGACTTACTCGGCAAAATTGTTGTTTTGTGCGGCAAAATAGTTGAAGCTACAGCACTGCCCCTCGTTGGTCTCAATGCGTTGAAAGAGACTATCGCAGCGCGAACTTATGCCCTTCCAGATGCATCGAGTGATCATGTCAATACAATCGGGTGCCAAATCACGGGTCAATTGGGTCAGAGTGAGATTATTGAGTGTTAGTATTTTATCATAGATCTGTAGAGAACTATTGCTAACAATATGATCGACTGGTAATAACGTTAGATTGAAAAGTTTTTGCACATCCATTCTAGTTATATTCGGAGGCAGGCGACTGAAAAGTAGGAATTGGATAACAAGAGAGAAAAGTTCGGAAGATTTAAACATCACTTACATTCGTTCGAGTAGTCCCAGGGCCTTTGTTTTGGATATCTTGTTGAAATTGCATATGGTGACCGCTGGAAATGGAATATTCCATGTGGGAAAATGCGAACTTTCAATTACAGTGACCGTGGGTGTTTCCCGATTCGAATACCATGACACTACCACCAAAACAATGGACGTAATGATGGCCAGCACAACGACAAGTATCCAGAACCAGCGTTCATAGCGACTTATATCCTGACGTGTTATATAATTGAATCCATGCAGTGAAGTGGTCTGACAATAGTTGCGTAAATTCACTGTAAACCATTTGCCAATTTGACGTAGATATTGCAGAGGTTTCTTATGCAAGAATCTGGAATGATTCTCCCTGGGAGTGTGGCTAACTGGAGCAGTACTGGTGGAGCTGGAGGAACGGGCTGCCAAGGCGAGTTGTTGGGCCTGAACTTGACGCAAATCGAAAATCCGTCGCTTCTTGAAAGCCATTCTCAGTATATCTCCATGGGCTGCCCAACAACGACTGACACGAAACCTACTTGGCAATTAGTCGCACCTAATTAGGCTGGACTAATGGCCCTACTTGCGTCCTAGCTCTTAGTTGCAGGCGATAGCGTATTTGTTGCCTAGTTAACCAATTACAAGTGGGTCGTACACATGTAAAGAATATGAGTTCGAATACCGAAACGAAACTGCAGCCCATAAATAGTCCAGTTATACCGCCAATATTGCCTGCTCTTGACAGTTGATTATTAAGTGGGAGTATGTAAACGAAGGTCATTAGTGCTGGAATAGGAGAACTACTAGAATGCGGAGACTACTCGCCTATGAAGGTCAACCAATTCTCGGAGACATCCAAACGTATCTTCTCGGAAATGGGTGAATCGTAGTAGACATGAATGAGGACGTTTTGTGATGAATTAAGGACACGACTGAAATTTAAATAGCTATACAATTATACGAGTACACGTATTGATATATGTCTACCTGGTCTCATTACCCATAACTGGAGCATTCATTGCCCTGACATCAGTCTGGATTTCATAGCGATAAAAGTCGCAAGGTGGCAGACAATCACACAGATACCTTCCACTCTCTTTCTCGGCAATCTGGCCAGCCAGATCTGTGGATTGAAGAGATTTCTCAGACTTATACAATGTGGGTATGTAGTTCACCGTACTCACTGTTGTGCAATTGCAAACACTCCAGCTGCTCCACTTGACACACTGGCCAATTCCTTCGATGAGGTAAATGCGAAGCCACACACCCACAGACCTCAAATAGTCGTTCACTGCGGCACTCCGCGAGGCAATTACTTTGTCTATAAACATCAAAGTAGAACAATTGTCGCTCACCGTTTAGATAACAGCGACGTTTTCTCAGAGATAAACTTGCTAATTGAATCGCAGCATGGGTGCCAAAGACCTTTATCATTAGATGAGTCTCTGAACCGATGGGAACATAAATCCTTTGGGTTGCAGCATTTACAACACTTTGCGATTCGTGTACCAAAATCTCAAAACCAGATGAGGCGTGGTTAGCATTACCATAGTCTTCAGTTTGAGGGTCTAAGAGAAGACTCAAGCCCTTGGCGGAGCCGTAGTGGGAGGTATACAGTTGCGGATGCCGCCTGAAGGAGCAACAAAGTCTCAGCTCTAGGGTCCAAACCGAATGTAATAGCAAACGGCAATTTTCTCCATCTCCTTCCCATTTGCAGTTGACAACTTGTTCACAAATACGTGGAGAAAGTTCATCCAATAATTGGGTCATATTTAAACTGGGAGGCATCTTTGGAAAATTGAACACTTCGGCTTTCCCATTACTTAACCAAAGCAATCTTCGCAATGTTTCTTCAGTCATATTTAACTCTAGCGCTTTCTTTAATTGAATCTTTTTCGAAATTCTATTCATACTGCATATGGTTACAGCTGGAAAGGGCATCTCTGATGTGGGTAGCATCATGCTCTCTATTAGTCGTGTGGTGGGATTATCTTGATTAATCATTAGCAACATTGTCACCACAATTACCGACATTAGAACCGCTAGGCAGATGACACACCACCATAATATCCGTTGCCATGTCTTGGCTCCAACAAAAATGTAGAAGCCATGTATACTGGCCATTTCGCAATAGATTTCGAAGCCAGTTTTTCGTTTGCATAGGCCATCGTCATTGCGAGCCCTCAAAAAGTTGAGGAATCTAGGCAAACGTAGTTGCCGAATACGTGTCCAGCATTGCGAATACATTGATTCTATAAATGTGAAGAACCTTAAGTTCCTACTCATTGGCATCGAAAAATACTGAAGCGGCTCGGTTTTGAAATCTTCTCTGGGCTTAAGATAGTTTTCAAAGTTTATCAGGTAAATATGCTTATTTTCATATTCTTTATCTTGTGGTGTCATATCTGAAAATGTATTAAGATTATTGGATGAATTGTTCATGTTAGTTCAATTATTCGAGCTTTTTGTTGAAGTTTCAGTGAAGTCAACTTTTTCTAGTTCATCATTAATTGAAGACAATTTAATATGCAATTATAATCCATTTAAGCAACTTTTCATTAATTTTTGAACTTGTTTATTAAAATTTGTTAACTCTAAAAGACTTCTCCTTCAGTTTTCTATACTTCAATGAAAAACTATGCATTGAATTCCTTTATTTTGTCAGATAACTATATATCCTCGATAAAGGAATCTATAGATAATTCGACGATTTACTTTTTGTTGTCCAAACATGGAAAACTTAAAAAACAGCACATTAAATATTTTATCCACTAATTTCACTGATAACACTATATTTCACACGACACGAAATTATTTTCGCGTTTCTCTCATAATTTGAAAATTTAGGAACTTCTGACTCATAAACTCTATTTTGATCACTAAGTTTGGTTTTGGGGGTATAATTACTTTAGAAAGACAGTCTTGCTGTGGTTTATTGGACATAAATCCTGTGACAATCCTTCAAAAATGAACCCATTTACCTTTTCTCAATAGTGGATTAGAGTTTCCAGTTGTATTCGTAGTTGTGGTATTCGAACCTTTTGAATCAATTGATTGATTGTGATTATATTAACTAGAAATTTTCTGGTAAGCTCCTTTATAAATACCCTGCCAAAAGAAAGGCTGTTGAAGTCATTATTATTATTGAAGGCAGACGCCCACGCCCAAAGCCTGTTGAAGCCCTTATCAGAGAATCATAATAAAGGTTGAAAATATACTATTAACTTTCACTACACCTAATTAAAACCTGACCTACGATTATATTTGTTATTGATAAAATTGGAGTTTGGATTTTTTATAGGTTTGTGTGAACGAGTGTGTACTGTATGGCCACCAAAAAACAAAGTCACGAGCTGATGCATTTGGTTTTTTTCATAAACAATTTATTGTGCGTATGTACATAGATAAGTAGGTTTGTTTATACTTATGTTTGTCAGCTGATTTCTATTTCTGATTTATCAACATTTTAATCAGCCATTAAATGTGTCGAGATCATTATTTGATAAGAAACATTTAATAGAATCAATATTAAATCTAATCTGCCTTAAATACTCAAAAAAAAATTTGTTTTTCCCAAAGTTACCCTAGAAAAGGGTACTATAAAAATAGACAGCAGTTTGGAATACGGATAATGAAGAGTCAAAGGTATCAAAAGCGTACTTAATCTAGAAAAAAGTGAAACTAATAGATCAGCTAGAATCGATTGTGATTAGGTATTGATTTATTTGTTCAACCTAATCTTGCCACAATCTGATTATAGATAGGCATATAGATTTTACTTTATTGTATTTTAAATCCTTTTATTTGCTTAGTTTATCCCGATTAGGGAAGTGAAAGCAAATAAGGATATTAACAGTCGCACTGTGGCGCCGATGTTTCAAACAAAAAGTGAACGTGGCGCCCTCTAGCAGCGCAACAAATAGGGGCGCGTGTCAAAAGAACCGCATGAAGCGCCAATGAGTATTAATTTAAATCTAGTTTTTTGTTTTTGCCAACTGACATTTTGCTACTTTATTAAAAATTTTATTTAGAATCATGGTTTATTTTAGCGTCTAGAAAGCAATCATTAAAAAAATGCAAACTAACGTTAAAATCGATTTTTATGTTTTTTTTCGGCCTTTTGAATTCTTTATGGTTTATTTAAAAAAGCTAAGTCCAGATTAAGAATAACCGTCATTGAGAAAAACAAAATTTCATTAGACTCCAACCGTTATTTTTGAAAAGCCTAAGTCAACTTCGCCAACCTCAGGTTCATCTATTGCTATTTATTGGATTGAAGGATTTTTTGGGAAATTTGTTAACCTTGACATTTCTCTAATTTTGTGCAGCTAAATTAAGACAACCGTTTAAAAATTTAGACAGATCCAATAACGCATAGAATCAGCCTTATTTGAAGAGCATTTTTATTTATTTATTTATAATAAAGTTAGGAATAATTGAAATTACTAATAACTTAGGAGCTAAAGCACTGGCTGCTAAGGCCTTCGGCTTGGTACACTTATATATATTTACATATTTACATTATAATTATAAGAGGTGGTATATTTGCGTGAGATTAAGGAATTGGATTAATAGGGATGTACTTTCTGGAGTTGGACTTGAAAGGATGGAGAGGGGGCAGGTATTTTGGAAGATTTGGTTTCTATGGTGTAGGGTTGCTGGGCAGTCTTTAAGGATATGCGTAATATTAAGATCACTTGAACTTAGACAGTTTGGGCATGGGACGATGTTGTTAGGGTCGATATATTTTTGTTGTGTGAGCCTTGTGTGTCCTAGTCTAAGTCTTAGTATTTTTATTTGGTCTTTACGTGTTATGATGTTTTGGTTAAAGGATTTTAGATAGTGGCTTGAGTTCGTTAGGCTGGTGTTGATTTGTTGGTACCATCTATTGCAGTGGCCAATGTTGTTCCTAAGTTGTTGAATATTTTTGTTTTTTAGAAATTTGTTTATGTCTGTAGTATTGAAGTTGGGGGTGTAGTGTAAGGGACTGAAAATTGTAGATTTGCTACCGTGTCCGCAAGTTCGTTCCCTTCAATGCCACAATGGCTGGGAATCCAAAAAAGTTTATTTGAAGAGCATTTCTGAAGATCTCTAGAAGGAAATTTAAAATACAGAAAAATTTCTGTTTGTCAGAAGAAAGAAACTTATTATACGTTTCATAAATTTGAATTAATGTTTTCTCTTGATTCATGGTATATGGAAGTCGGCCTTTACTTTATTAGTTATTGTCGTGCTGGGTTCCAGAACAAATTGTCGTGCTGGGTTCCAGAACGAGATTCGTCGTCGGCATCGTGGGAGAGAGTTTACCACTTATAAACATTTTTTCTCCTTAGAACAGACTTACCATACGCCACTATCAACATTTTAACTGCTCTATCTTTTTGTCTGTGAAAAACAACATGAACATATGTATGTTCCAGAAACCGACATGAAATATGGATTACAAATTAATTTTATTGAATATTACAATATATTTTGAAACTCTACGTCTAGCCTGAGATATTCTTAATCACACTTGGTGAAACTCCTCCGTTTTGGGATGCTGGTTGATCTGGTTGGGATTGTTGAGTAGCGGCAGCAGATCCAGCGGGACCACTTGAACTACTTGAACCAGCTGCTTTACGAAGCGCTCCAGGACTTAAGCACAAAGCCATGCCAATAATAGCAAAAAAGAAAATAATCTGAAAAAAGTATGGATTGTATTAAATAAAAACCAAAATTAAAGGGATTGTATTAATAAAGACAAATGTTAGACTTACGAAGAATTTCATTTTAAGTAGTTTTCTGGTTGAAGAGTAAATTTGAACTGTTGAATATCAAATTTGGATATCTTCTTTTATAGTCACAGGTCAATAAACTCCTGTCCAACTTGCGCATTTAATTATCACTCTAAAACTGGATGTATTTTTTTAATAGCCCCGCGGAAGAGCCATCTAAAGCATATTGGCCTCAAAAGCTTCATAAAAATGCTAATTATTGAACCTTGGCAAAAATATGGTTTTTGCCAATGTCTAGATCGATAGAACTTATGAAAAATTTTCCATAAAGCGTTTTATGATTAACATACTCGTATATACGAGGTTCAAAAAGTATTCAGCATTTAAAATTTCAAAATATTTCATATTTGTACAAATTTAGTTTGCATTTAATTAATGACAGCCAATTTTTTTATTGGAGTCAACCTAAGCCATACATATGTATATACTCACATATTAAGCTTTCTCTCCATAATGGCCACAATCAGGACAAATTAAATCTATTAAAGAGATGACCATCTCAGCAGGTGATGGAATCGACACCCTCAATATGTGAAGCTTGCACCACAAATTCTATTTTAAACTTCTTTCAAATGGAAGTGGATCACCACCACCCTGAGGGCATTGTGCTGCAGCCAAACACCCCCATGTCCCAGATCCCCGCCCACCAGATTCGGAGCAGGCAAAAGTGCCTGTCGTGGTTGTTCAGTTCAGCGTTGACCCAAGCCCAGGCCCAGGACCAAGCGCTCCCGCTTTTTGCCATTGATACATGCCTTTGTCAGCCGTGGGGCTTCAATTAACTTATGTCAATATTGGTGTAAGCCAGCAACTTGGAAAAATGGTGGGCAATAATTTTTTGGTAGGGCATTCGTCGCCAGAAGGACCATCACCTTTGGCTTGCTTTTCTTGAAAACTCAATCGTTTTTCTTTATCATTTTTTTTTTTTTTGATTATTTGTAGATATCTATTGATGGATATCGTATAGGCCGGGAGATAGGCAAGAAGGACACCCACCCCCAATAACTGTGAATGTATACGTACATACATATAAACTGTCTACTTCCTTCTCCGACTCTCTTCATATGACTATCTGTCCCTGTCTGGCATTTACGGTTATGAATAATTTATGTCAGCGCCCAATCATAAAGCGAGACGGAAAGTTATGCACGAAATACTTTCAATATTGCCAGACACGCCCAGGGTGTTGCCACCCTCCCACACCCAATATAAGCAACCCCCATTCCATTCCAAATACAACAAAGCTCCAATACTGTGAAACATACAAAATATATATGAACATATATGTATGGATTGGAAAAAATCGTCAAAAGAACACTTCGCAATCGGTGTAGCTGTAGAAGAAGGTCGAGCCACATGCACTACTGCCATAGGCTCTGACATGATTGTAACGCCGCGCCACATAGACCACAAAAAAAATGAACAGCAGCATCAGACCGAGGCAGACCATAAGCAGGTTCCTAACCATCTTTGAACTTTTGCCCGATCCCTCCTCCTCCTGGACATTCTGCATCCTGGTCTTGTGGCCGCATTCACAGCAACGCACCTGGGTTAGTAATTTGACCATCTCGTCTCGTCGCATCTCCTTCGACTTTTTAAACGTCTGGAATAGTTCGTTAAGCACTTCATCACACATATTTGAATATTTTGCTTATACAATTGATGTGACTGCTTACACTTGACAACAAATACTAGTTTAACTTTTCAAAATTACACTGCGACAGCTGCAAACATTTGAGAATTTGTTTTTCGATTTAAGTCAAACTTTGTCAAACGATATTATCCATCTTTTTCTGTCTTTAATATTAAGGTGAATCCATAAACTTTTCGATTAGTAAAACTCCAAGTTGCCCAAAATCAAACTTTACAAATTATTAACCGCGATCAAAAAATAGCAAATGTTTCAAAAATTTATGAACAATTCACAATTATGAAAACTTACAGTGCCGCTCAGCTGAATGTGTTTGAGATCATTCATCTTCATTTCGAGCGCTTGGATTTAAACCAAATAAATTTTGTTATGTCAATTATTTATAAAAGTTTATATTATTATATACATATATATTATATATTATATTTTAAAAACATAGCTGAACTTCTACATTATTTTTGAATAGGTTTGACCAACAAAACTATAAAAAAACTATTCACAGCAATATTTCATGGCACTTGGTAACTTAAATAATAAAAGACACTATTTCTGCATTAATTAATATTTGGTATCACCACCCTTATTCCTAATTATTTGAAACATTCGAGTTGATAGGGAATAGTAATATTTTTCTACTTCACTCTATTTCAAATAGTTGACCATGCTTTTTTAATTGCTTTTAGTTTTCAAACTGCCTTCCCCCTTCATACACTCTCCTGGATAAAGTATATAGCTCAATATATATAGACATATGTCAATAGTTAGTTATCCCTAAATTACAGGGAACGGACTTCGTCAAGATTCCTCTACCACCTAACCAGCGAACATTAATCAAATTAAACTATTTCTAAAATATAAAAGGTATCTCAGCTGCATAGGCATAAAACATAAAAATAAAAAAATATAAAAATAATAATATGGAATGAATTAAATACTTAGTTAATGCACCTATCGAAATCCTTTTCTCTAAAAACAATACGACTTTTCAGATAACAAGTAAATGAGAAAGTGTTAAAGTTAATTTGTTTATTTACTCATATGTAGGATTATAGCAGTCTAATTGTCATTATCTGGAATAACACAACGACCAATATCTCAAAAAAAAAAAACTCACAAAATGATTCCCTCCTATTTTACTATTTTATTTGACAGTTCCCTAAAGTATGCTACAATCGAGGAACACCTATTATGACACCAATTTGAATAAGTGCATTTAACTGACGGTTTGTGATTGACCGATCTATTTTTTATTTCTTTTAACTCCTCAGATTCGGCGACTTAAAAACAGAAGAAGAGAATGCGAGCAAGTGCAGCTGGTGGGGTCAACAGCGGAAGCATTTGTTCGATTTCCCAGGCATTCACAAGCCTGGAGAAGTAGAGGCAGAGAGAGAGAGTAAGAGACGGGGGGGATAGAGTGAGCAGTGGTGACAAGATACAAATTATGACAATATATGGATTTGCATGATGCTTGGCAACACATTGAAATGCATTCAACTTTACGTAACGCGGCTCAATTAGTGCGGTTCAGCGGCTTCCAATGCAGCTTCAGTTTCAACTTACCCCCCACAACCAAAACGGAATGCTGTCACCATTGTGGACCACAGTCCTCCATCTCTCCGTCGTCGGTTTTCCGAGTGTCAGTCGCCCGTTGCCGGCTTTATGTCAACTTCTTACACGCTTATTCACACCTGAGCACAAAAACGCCACGCCCCGCTGCCAGTTTGTGCTGCCTGAAAAGTTATGAATATGTTGTAAATCTCTATATAGCATACACTCGTATGTATATAGCCATGTATGTATTGTATTTGTGGCATCGTCTGGCTTTATTTGGCCAAAGCCTTTTCTTCTTTCTAAAGCCCAGCATATTTGGAAGCACTGGAGCATTACTCATTAAGCTGAAAAAACTTTCGACTTTTGGTGAATGAATTCTTTGGAATTCTCGTATTTCATTAATTAGTTTCATGTGACTTTAAAGCAAAAAGGTGTCGCTTTAGATGACATCCTTGTGGATTCTTGTGGATCTATTATAATATTCTATTCCAAATAAAATATACACAAAGAGAAAGTTGGCTGAGAAATAGTAATAAATTTATAATTGAATTTATATAAGAATGCTTTGATTTGAAAAGTTATTAAGGCTCAATAATCAATTAGACGAATTCCTCGACAGGAAGGAGTAGGCAATACTAATTTTAGATGGTTGGAAAACATTCTTTGAAGAGAAAGTCACATTAAATTCTATTAAATAAGTTCTACTTCTTCTCGGCCCCGTTTTTCCATTGAAAGTATTATAGTTCCCCATCCTCCTACCTAAAATCACAATCACAAAATGATCTATTTTAATGTTCAAAGTCAAAAAGTAAAAGCATAGAGGTACAGCAATACAATATCGAGCTTTTTCGATAAATATCGATTTTCTACCACCACTGATTTCGTTAAGATCCTAAATGGTGCTAGATGTCGCTAGAAAAAAAGGGTTGACCTTATTTAGATTCAGATCCATATTACGAAGTTGATCAAGTGATTTAAAGTTTCAACACTTATTTGCCTCGTTTTTATCAGTGTACCAACATCATTATTTTTTCCTTTTTACAAAATGTGTTATAAAGAGGAAACTATTTGTATGCACACAAGTGTAAGGTAGTATAATATACTACCCTCGTGGTTTTCTATCCATTCAGATAGCTCTCGTTCTCTCTCTCCATATATGTATATACGAATAACTATAGGACACTCTAGCACCCACACTCGAAGGATAAACTGGCAGCGGGGTTGTCACCTCGACAATTAACGGAACAATTACTAACCAGAATGATGTTGTCGACAAGACGAAGCCGCGGGCCACGCCCGTGCGGAGCGTTGTTAAGTGTTTTTGCCAGCGCATTGTTGGCGCAGCAAAAGATACACTTACATGCCCATATAACCATTAAGAGCGATGTCGATGTCGATGTCTTGTAATTGAAAAGAAAATGCAGCTTTAGCTTTTTAAAAAATTATAATCACACAATATTGCGCAAGATGATGGCAACTCATTGTCAGATACAAAGCTGATAGGTCACAGCATTAAGCCGGGCGATGAGAGCAGCTCAAGCACCAACAATGTGTTTCGTCCAGCTGCCCTTTCTGTCCGGAGAGAGAGAGAGTGAGATATCACTTAAGAACGTAATCATATCCGGAAGAGATTACGCTGCAATTTATGCTTGAATGTGTCGAGGAAGAGAATGAGGTCTATAAGGACGATGAGCACAGGCACCGGGGTTGGGGTTGGCATCCCCCATTGTTCTTTATTGTAGGTGATAAGCGCAGTCCTTGCTGCAATTTTACTTGTTCTTGTTTTTCGATTTGAACCATCGTTGGCGCTGCAGTTCATGTTAAACAATGGAATTGGATTATAATTCGGTGCTAGAGAGTTCTCAATGGAGACAAGGCACACTTTTAATAGCCCCTCGGAAGAGGTTATATTGATTTTGAAAAATGCTTGCAACAGTTAGAAAATTGCTAGCAAATAAGGATGGAATTGGATGTGCAACTGAAAGGATCACAAAATACCTTTCTAAACAAATAAAACATATTTAAAATTTAAAGATATTGGACTTAATTAGTCATTTTTTTAAGACTACAAAATGTTTTCTGTCTCTTGTCCATTTGCAATACCCGTTAAAAACTGGAGTATGGGGGACTCCCCATTTTCCTTGCTCAAACAGTCCTGTTTTAGGGCATAGAAACATCGACTCAACAAATGATAGCTTGCTTCTTGTCGCCCCCCTTTCCTTTCTTTAGACAATTGAAGGCGTTGCGAGTTATTGATATTCAAAAAAGAAAACAAAAAATGTATAAATATATGTAAGCAACAACAAAATATGGAGAATAGTTATGGCGTGTTCAGAAATTGTTTACGCTGCATAAACAATTTTGATAAAATAAACAAGATTTGGTAATAAAAATGGCATCTTACAGAGGATGGAGAGAAGGTGTTGACAAACTCCATTGCCAGTGCTGAGGGAGAGTTATTATCATATCTGTTGGGTTATGAAAAAAGTGCACCTTTAAAAGAAGTTATCTAACTGATTGAATAATTTGATAAAAGCTAGAATTATAAGTCTGTACCTACTTAGATTGTTATTGCAAATTTGTTTTTTATAAACTTCTTTTCCTTAAGATAAGTATAAGACATATTAATGTAATCAAAATCGAATGAAAATTATTTAAGTAAACTTTCAACAGATAAGAAATAAGTAACTTAATCGAGCTGCAGAATGATGTTTAAGAAATATCGATATTTTACTTTCGAACATCGAAAACGGCGATGTTATCGATGTTGCTATCAATGTTTCTACAGCTCTAGATAACTCTCTAAAAACAGATACTAAAAATCTACAGGATGGCTGCATTATGCGTGCTTAAATTATACGAGATTTCCCAACTTCTGAAAAAATAACTAGAACTCAAGGTATTTGAATGATAAGGATGTCCAACATTCTTAAAGCACTCTCAATTCTGGATGGAATAGGAATACTATAGGACAGCCACTTTTAAATTTCAATCGACCTAAAATTAATTATTTATATTAAATTAATTAAAACTAAAAAAATTAACAAAAACCGAGGGTTTTGAAGACTTCCTAATCCACTATGGTCTTTTCCAGAATCACTACCAGAAAAATCTAAACTAACATAACTATGTTATATAAAAATTTTTACCCCGATCCTATTAAGTTAATTAGCTGTTAATATATATAAAGTCTGATTTTAATTCTATAAATCTTTGGAAATAAATAAAATAATCATAGCCTTTTGACATCATATCTTAACATATAACTGTAAGGACATGGAAATATATTATAAATCGTTTTCTGGATGGCTTTTCCTATAAACTATTTGTATATTTGCATGTGTAACAATAATATTCCAATCATTCTCATATCCTAATAGCTAATGTCACATACCTTTAACCAATATCATTCAATAAACTTCCACCGGAATCAATGTAAATTAATTAGCTTAATTAATGTCATTCAGCAAAAACTTCTAAGCAAAGTTGACCAAACAAAGTGGCAAGGTGTCATGCATAAGCGAGTTGAAAAGTGGCGAATTATCGAAATCAATCTCCATGAAATGGGATGGGGCACAGTGATGATGATGATGATGATGATGGTGGCCTTCAATTAGCCAAATAAGTCAGTCTTGTGTCAATGGGATGGATGGATGAATGATGGACCTATGGCGAAAGGCCACTCATCTAGTCGCTTAGGCGTATACAAGGCAAACATCAAAGTGAATCAGACATCAGCGGACAATATGACAACAAGTGAAGGACCATTCACATTCATCACATTCAATTGGGGGTTGGCCTTCGACTTCCGCTCTCCATCTCCACTTTTGGCAACGAGTATATTATGATAGGAATCAACGCATCTCACTCGGGTTCAAAAGAACGCCGCAAGGCAGTGTCAAAAGTCAGCCGAAATCGGGCACAAGCTTTCTTTTGTGAAAAAATAAAACTGTCATCTGACTGCTGTATGGCTGATAGCTTGATGGGTTGGTGGCCTAGTGGTTCGCTCCGTTGTGGGGCTTATAGGGGGGTTGGCTGGCTGTCGACTGGTTGTCAGTGGGCGGTGTGCTTAAGCATATGCTGAGAGCCCACTGCAAGCGGATAAATTCAAAAAGCATCCTTGCATGCTCGTATTCCGATTTCTATTTGCATAAAATCGCTGTTTGATTTCGCTTTTCGTTCCCATTTGATTTGATTTCATTTGAATTATTCATATACCTACGCCCTGGCAATACAAATGTCAACTGAAGTGGCAACACATGCGTCGTTTGTTTTTCTTCTTTCTTTTCTTTTTTTTTTTTTGCTGCATAAGGACATTATAAATTTCTTATGAAATCGAAAAAACCAACATTAAATTGCTACGTAATTTTAGTGAAAATGACTAAAAATTTATCACATATGCGACCATTTACTAATAGGACAAAAAAGTGAATAAATTTCAAAAATCAAAGGAGAAATTTTAGAGTATTATATTCTAACGCGGAGGTTGTGAAAGATATGAAACGTTGAAATTTTGATACACTTTGCATAAGATTTTATGAATAAATAATTATACATCATTGACTGAATAATCTTGATTTTTGATAGGTGGACAAAACTTTATAGTAGTTCTCCTACTTGTAAGCAATTCTAAATTATTTTTATTGAACTTTGGGTAGTTACATCAATACTTAAATTTCTACAAAGACATTAGATTAATTCTCAATGCTCTTTAATTTAAGAAAACTTCCTATTAATAAATTTATTATTTATAAGTTAAATCTTTTAACCATAAATCGAATTGAATTAAATAGGGAATATTGAAGTTAAGGCAACTTGCTCGCTAATAATAGAATAATATATTATGATTTTAAAGAAAATTTTATAAATACAACATAAACTCATTTTGAATATAGAGATCCGCCAACTAACAAATGAGTAATGCTGACATGATTCGTCCTTAATGTAAATCACAATCATATTGTGCATACAAAATTAAATAATGTAATATTTTCGAGTAGTTATTAATACAATCGAATTCGATTTAAATGACTGTGAACATTAAGACTCTTCGAGGTAAGGAACAAAATCTACTTAATGCACAAGCAAAATTCGCCAATAAATAAATGATGATCCGATAAAAGACCGTTCTCGTAAATGTGTAACAAACAGATCCATATATCAGATTTATGTAAATAGCAAAAGGATAATAGTCTTCAAACGAGTCTGTTATGACACT
Organism: Drosophila sucinea; assembly: GCA_018150745.1. Lineage (NCBI taxonomy): Eukaryota > Metazoa > Arthropoda > Insecta > Diptera > Drosophilidae > Drosophila > Drosophila sucinea. The sequence continues at coordinate 415,018 of JAECWP010000124.1, read as the reverse complement.
ATGCAAACTTTTTACTTCACTTCGAGTAATAATTTGCTTTTTTTTCTCACGCCTTAATATCGAAATATTTCTTGAAGCATCGGAAAAATGGTGTCCGTTAATAGAAAATGGATTCTAAAATGTTTGTATTTTCGTTTTACTCTTTTTGCTTGTCATAAAGCTGCCTCATTGACTTTTCAAAACTTTTAGGTACACTTAGCCATAGGCAAAAGTAATATTAATAATAATATAATCTCAAATAATTAAATTCATTTGAAATGTGAATAATTGTAATTTTTTATTTCCTATTTATCCACATGTCTAAATTATTAAAAATTAACATTTTCTTCTTTGAGATTTAAATTTCACGATCGAGACTAAAGCTGCTGCTCTTCAGTTTGAGTGATTGATTAGACTATTTCACACAGTTTTTATATACATAGTTCAAAAGTACATAAAAACATGTTTGCAAGGGTGTTGAATATTCGCTGTAAATAAAGTTAATCTAGTTCTCGGGTTTTTATTAATTAAGCTACCAAGTTGTTCCTCATCATCAGAGTCTGCCTATTTGCTACATATCCTGTCGGCTGTACTCAACGACGCTTCTGTTGCATTTTTATGAGCAACCTTAAGTGCAGACTCCAGTCGCAGGGCAGACTTAGTTCGTTCCTGTGTAGATATCCTGGACTGAGTTCTCCATCTCAGTCACTTTGCAGCAGATCAAAGCGATATGCAAATAGTCGTGCCGTGTGCTAGTCCTTGCCACCTGCGGAGTTACGTTTGAGTGGGCAAAAGCCAGCTCGCCACTAATTAAGTTGCAAATATCATGCACTCCCCTTTTTTTTGCTGAATCTGAATCCTAAATCTGGGCAGCAGTTTAGGGGACCATTCAAGAGCCTCTTGGGTAATGCAGCAATAATTGTTTTCATTATGAATGCAATGCATTTATTTGCATTTTTAAATTGGATAAAGTCATAAATAAGTTGCTCAGTTATTTGCATATGTGAAGGGGATGGATGGATCCCAAGACTCCAACCCCACCCCAGTCCACCATTTGATATCTTAGAAAGTCTTTTCCCCTTTTAAATGAATAAATGCACGAAACTGGAGAATTCATAATTGAAGAATTGATTTATTGCTTAAACACTATCAATAATATCACTTAAGTTCTAAACAATTTCAATGATGATTTCATTCAAAATACGCCTAGTACATCTTTAGATACAATATATAATATACATAGATACATGTTTGCTAAATCCCTTCAATCCCCCTTCCTGACAAAACACAATTCTCAATGCAGTTAATAATAATTTTTTCAAATCTATCATATACTATATAATATATAGTGCACTCGAAGGATCTTTGTAGTATTGTCTACATAGATCTCAGTGCATATTACTTTGTTTTTGTTCTCAAATGGGATAGTACATTTAGATCTAACTAGTTGATATAGTTTAATTCCTATATGGCTAGTATATCTAAAGAAATCCAACATTTATAAGTATATATATATATATATGGAACAATTAATGTATATACATAATTAATTATCATATTTCTCGATCTAAATTCGATTGTTAGAATCACACAACACACATAATCCTATCGCTTATTGAACTACGACTAATTATAGATCAAGATCGGGCTTGAATTGGTTCAGAGTGGGTCCGAGCAGGGGCAGTGGGGGCGGGGGGAGGGGCTAGGTTATTGCACAATATGAAACCATTTGGTTGTTGGAGTGGTGGGAGATTCTCTGATCTAGAAAAGACCGTTCAGTGCCCTCACAGCACTGCTCAGAGCCGTGCAGCTCAACTCCGGCGACACGGAGATCCGTCCGCTGGTTGGCGATTCCCCATCCTGGGATGGCGTCTGATTGGTTGCAGCGGCTGCAGCTGCCACAAACTGCAGTCAATCGATTAGTAAATCACTTTTCCCAGTGATCGTCGTCGACGTCGTTGTCGCACTTGTTGTGGTTGCCATTGTGGTTGCCGTGGAGCTGGTTAAGCTATCCGCATAGTATCGCTGTCAAAACACTTTCGCAATGAATGGAACATTCTCCAAAGCCGCCGCAGATAAACGTTGCTGCTGCTGCTGCTGGTGGCTTGGAGCCTGTTGGTGTGGTGGCTGAGGGGAATGAGTTAGCTGGAGGAAGGCCGAGGCCGATGCCGATGCCGATACCGAACTTCCTGGATATTCTCCATGTAGTCCTGCTGGCACTGGAACTGGCACATGATGGAATCCTGGTGTCTGATATTGAGTGCGTGGCCAGGCAGGATTGCTGGTCTCCGCGCTGGACAGCGGAGGCGTGGTCACATTGATGGGTGGCGAGAGACTTCCCGACGAGGAGTCCGGCGTCAGCTGACTGGCCTGACTGTAGCTGGAGAGAGGTTCCCGACGCGTGTACTCTCGCCTCCGCTCATAGGCCGGCGGCAGATCGTCGTCCAGACTGTCGCCGCCCAACTCGTGCAGCTTCCTCATGTGCTTCTTCAGGTCGAAGTTGCGGCAGAATCCCTTGGCACACACGCGGCAGGTGTAGGGTTTCTTGTCGTTGTGCGTGTGCATGTGGAAGGTCAGATTGTAGACTTGGTGGAACGCCTTGTTGCAGATGCTGCACTTGTAGGCCTTTTCGCCACTGTGCGTCAGCTTGTGGTTTTTGTAGTTGCCCTTCTGATGGAATCCCTTGCCGCAGTACTCGCAAACGAATGGCTTGTAGCCAGCATGGATGCGAGCGTGGGTGTTCAGGGTGGAGGAGCGATTGAAGGCCTTGCCGCAGGTCTGACACTTGTGCGGTTTCTCCGACGTGTGGATGATCTTATGGCGACACAATGTGGAGGCCTGGCGAAAGCCCTTGCCGCACACCTTGCACACGAACGGACGTGCTCCGGTATGGACGGGCATGTGACGCGTTAGATTGTAGTGGGCATTGAACACCTTACCGCACTCGAGGCACGAGAAGGTCTTCGGTTTTCCGCCGTTCGCCGAACCCGGACTGCTGTCCTCAATGGAGCCATGTGGCGAGGGTGAACGCGAACGGGGCATGGCCGCCGATGTCGCTGCAGCCGGTGGTGGTGGGGTCACTTCGCCCTGCTCCTGCGGCGACCTCTTCCTCTTCAGGCTCGGATGTTGCGTTACGTTGGAGTGCTGTGGTGTTCTCTGACTGACTGGCGACTTCTCCAGGCTTTGCTGAATGACTGGAGCCTGCTGCTGGGATTGGGCGACTGCCGCCGCTGCTGCTGCTGCGGCCAAAGGATGTCCCAGATTGCGACGAAGGGTCTGCGAGTGATGCAAACTTGCATTCAGGGATGCTGTGAAGCTGCTCAAGTGGGCGGCACTGGCCAAAGTTTGTTGTTGGGCAGTCAAAGCGGCGTATTGGGCTGCCGCGGCGGCACACATCAGCTGATTGGGGGCATAGTAGAGCAGAGGATACTGCGAGAGCAGCTCCTGATGCCGTGAGCTCACAAATTGCTGGACAGCCGAAGCCGATGTGGATGAGGAAACGGCAGACGAGGCCGTAGCTGCAGCCGAGATCGATGACGATCCTGGCACATACTTCTTGAAGGCCGAATCGTAGTTAACCGATGTCGGGGAATGCTCAATGTTGGTCACTTCGATGGGACTGCAAGAGCGCTCCGAATCGGCATCGATGTCTGCATCCTCCTCCTCCTCCTCCACCTCGAGCATGGGGGGCGGCAGAATTGTTGATACCGTCGCTGCGGTGGGCTTATTGTCCGGCTCCATGATTTTGGCAATGGAAAACTTCAGGGGACAGGCACGTTTTGCATTTGCCTCGTTCGTGTTGTTGTGGTTCATTGTGTTGGACTGATCGCTCGATGCGGTTTCCATAATGGGACTCTTCGATGGCGGCATCATAGCAATAACACCCGCTGGACTACACGGTTGCATGCCACGCGGACTCTGCAAAGAGTGAGTGGGAAAAAATCGAATCTATTGTTAGATGCATGTATGCAAAATAAGCAACGGGTTATCAATTAATCTAAAACATATTTAACCATTGTAGGCTATATATCAGCCTGATCAGTCAAGTGCAAATAATGTGACCTAATACAAACAAACTCAGCGGCAGCTACCCCAAAAGCATCCCAAAGGCAGGGGCGTGCTCCCAACGGCAGGACATTTTTATTAACGATTATTCAAGCGCAATCAGCGGGTTGCAATTAAAACAAAACCGCAAAAAAAAAACCAAAACTTTCTCAGTTTTAACGATTGATTTTGATTTGCAAAATTTTTTGCATTTTAACCCGTGCTTCCTACGGCCAAAACACACACTCGACTAGGCCCAAACAATGCATCCTTTAAGCACGCATTAATCCTTTGGAAAGGCTTAAGCATATTGCCAAAAATCATCATTTGCCATCGATCATAACACAAATATGTTCCATAAAAAAAATCAAACTTTTGGCGCGGGTCTTGCCTTTATTTGCAAATCATTAAATCGTTCACACTTGGCTGCAAGTGTAAAGTCTCCATCTTCTGTGTGCTTCCTCAAGTGTTCCTAATGTGCGACATCCGCTCTGACTACGTCCATGCCTCTCAGTCAACTTACTCTCCTTCTTCCTCATCCTCCTCCCCCTTGTGGTAAGGCGGCGGTGCATGCAATGCCGTTTTTAATTAACTTGATTTGACGCTTGAGTAAGTAGCTCGACGGCATTCTTACTCACATGGCATGTGAATAGTTTCTGCGGTTCACCAACTGGGTTTCAGTTCCTTAATTTTATTAAATCTCACTTCGAAGAACGAACGGGGGGCTGGACAGCTTTTACACGCTGGCCCAGGGTCACATTCAATTGCAACTATTTAGTGTTCGAGGGTTTCCCTTAAATTCAACTAATACCCATTCATGCTGGTGTTCTCGAGGGCCACTTGTAACTTTGGTGAAGAGTGTTATATTAATAAGCACCAAAAAATAAATAAATATTCGAGCCCATTAGAAATATTCTCATTCCAAATAATTCATAATTAAATAATTAATATTTTCGCTATTATTTTTAAGTGTTTTTCAACTCCCTTTAATGTATACTAAATTCAAAACTGAATACTAAATTATGGGAGTTTGAAAAGTGCAGTTTTGAGTTATAATTTTCAATAAAAATCCTGTCAACTTCAAAAAGCCGACGCCATTATCTTTTGAATATAATGAGACTTATGAATATAAACGGAATACTAAGTTTCAAAAACTGTTTTTAATAATATAAACATAATTCAGCATTAATTTCAGAGTGATATATGAAAGATGATGCTATTATCTCTTAGTTTGTAATAAAGATAAAGAATATAAAAGTAATTATTGTTCAAAAATTGTTTCGAAGTTATAAAACTAAGCTTTAAATCAAAATTTTAAACTTAAACAAAAGTCTTAAGAAACTATAAAATTTTAAAGACTGTCAAAAGTTAAGAAAATTATTCAAATCAAATTTGATTTAAATTTAAAAGATGGTAATGTAGAGATTTACCAATTAGTGAGTTACTAACTGAGAAGTTTAAGTAAACTTTTTAATTTAAAATTCACAAACTAAAACTTAGTGATGAGATGAAAAACGGTTAAGTTTTCTTTTAAATTTCCCATGTTATTGTTTTCACAAGTCATATTTGCAGAAGTGTTAACAAAATGAATCACAAAAAGCCGTCGGCGGATAATTGTAGTCACAAATTAAAATTTAATTATAAATCAAAGTCAGTGTAATACGTACAAAGTAGACCATATTTAGGCACTGCCTATTTGTATCCAAATTGTCTGCTAGGCAGTTCGTAGATCTGGTGTTTGAATATTCGTTTTTTATCACAAATTGGGCACAATAATTTGAGTTGAAAATATTTGTAAGATTTATTTAAATTTTATGGGCAGAGTTCACTTGTTTATTTGAGTTCACTTTGGTTTTTTGTTTCGTACGAAATTTAACATAAATTTGTTTTCGCTTGGCTTCAGCGCACTACGCACTACGTTCAGCACAGGATAAGCGACCGAAGCGGAATGATGGCAAACACAGCTCGATGCAGGCCTTAAGAAATATGAAAGGAGGACTGACTGGCAAGGATCCAGATGTAAGGGTGGTTTTCCTCGCACATCAACCCCTAAAGCGTGTGAGAGAGACGGCGTGACAGCCACAAACACAGACAAACACAGAGCGACAGGCAAAAGGACTATGGCATAAACTTCATCATAATCATCGTCATTATCCTGGGACGTTGACGCTGACGTCGACTGAGACTGAGACTGTGACTGCATTATGAATGAAACACAAAATGTCGAATTGGAATACCAGAGATGAGTCCGCCCCTAAAATATTTATGTATATATAGAGAAAGAGACACAGCCAGGCCGAAGGAGGGAGAGGGAGAAAGAGAGAGATAGAGAGACAGAGAGAAACTCATACCTTTTCATCTTCATCAAGTGGCCACCAAGAAAAAAAAAGCCAAAAGGAAGAATAAGAAAAACTTAGCCGTATTTCGTTCACACTTGATCTATGTCTCTGTGCGCTGCTTCTTCTCCACCAGGACAGGATGAGGATGAGGTAGACACCAAAAATGGCAGCCAGCTCCTCTCGAAAGAGTTGACTTTTCCACCAGACCAACACAGTCCAACAGTCTCCCCTCCAGCTCCTTTTTCCCTATTGTTGTGCGTTTCAATTGTCGTTTGGCATTTTCATTTTATCAACGTCTTTGTTTGCTCACCTTTAGCCAGTCAGTCAGCCATCCAGCCAGCGGGCAATGGCAAGGATTCCATTCCACTCGCCTTTTTTTCTGTTGTTGTATTTTTTACTTACTTACATAGCTTCTCCTCTTGTTGTTGCCCGTTTAACTTGTGGCCTCGCCTTCACTGTACGCTCCCCCCACCAGACCCTTTCCCTTTCGACTAGGCAAATATAATCTCATATTCATTCTGATGATATCTAGCTGCACGGCTTTCTTCACTTTGTTTGCTCGGGGAGTCTGCCAGCGTTCTTGTTGAGGCAGGCAAAGGAACGCATTGCACGGCGACTTCTATCTGCTGCAGTTGAGCATTTGAGTCTTCTACTTCTAACCACAAAAGCACAACACTCTTTAGGGAGAGCGGGAGATGCAAAGGAAAAACAGGATATTGCCGCCATTTTCGATGCATTATAATTTAAATGCCACTTCAAAGGAAATGCACAAATAATCTCAATTTTCATATAATGTATTTGATTCTTGATTGAAAATATTTCAGGAAAAAGATAAATTACTCGCGTAACACAATTTCTGGTTTAAATCATTGAAATTTTACTTAGTTTAAAAGAAGTTAGTAGTTACTTAAGATCTTTCGACAACCATAACTTTTAGTTGATAACGAAATTTATTTTATTACATTTATAGGTAAATATTAACAAACTTATGTAAATTGGCTTAAGGACGTTATCTAAAAAGCTAAATACTTGACTGTTGACATAAAGGATCGTTTCATGACAGATTTGTTTGACTAAAAAACATTTTAATTTAATTCTGGAATTTGAAATCATTTAAATAGGTAAAATTTCTGTTTACTCATCATGAAAAATATTTTGAGTCTATACTAAAGTCGTCAAAATGTGTGTAACAAGCAGAAGAAAGCATTTCCGACCCAATAAAGTATATATATCCTTGATCAGCATAAGCGAATAGCCATGTCCGTCTGTTCATCCGTATGTGCGTCGAAATCTCAAAAACTATAAAAGCAAGAGCTACCAAATTTTAAATGTTGACTTGTGTAATATCTAAGCAGGTCAATTTTTATTTTATTCAATTGGCCACGCCCCTATCATCTCTCGGAATTCAATAAAAGATTTTGTTTTTATCAATTTTAGTTAGCACACTATCTATCTAAATCTGTATCTATTATTCCAACAAATTTCAGAAAAATCGGAACAGATGTGGGCGAGTTAGACGTAGAAACGATTCGTGCTTAAAGGGCGGCGTTGTCCGATGGGAGGCGCCAAAGTGCACGTGTGGTCATAAGAGTGAGCGATATCGCATGTGTAAATTATCGCGGCAGATATGCCTTATCCAAGTAATAAGTAAATTAAATAAACAATTGGATAAACTAATATTTTATACACAATAATAAACAACAGCTATACTCTACGTTTATCAATGTTTTCCTAACATAAATAAGTTCGTGTTATTCAAGTTCACTTTTATTTAAATCTAACCGAAAGTTGCGCAGAATAATTTTAATAAAGTAAAATTAAAGAAGATTTCAACAAGCCTTAAAGTCTTAATAAATCTCTTCAAAGGTTAATGGCCCACTATATGTACATTATAGGAGAATAAGCTTCGTGATCACTCCTAATCTAGAGGAAATCCAATGCGATCCAACCTGCATTGAAAATAACCCCGAAGTATGTACATACGTACATTTTGAGTGGCCAGAAAGGTCACTGGAAATACAAGGTGGACGATGCAGATGTATTCGCTGAAAGCCCTGACCGAGTACGGGTTAAACAAACGCACTTGTCAGTCATGAGTAAACAACGACATTCAGATCATTATCATAATCATCATCTTGCGCTTGCTGCAAAGTGCCAGAGCATCATGCAAAAATGTGCAATCTACATTTAGTTAACTAAATAAATACATGCACACACACACACACACTCACACATACACCTACACATATATGTTTATATGTATATGAATGGATGGGAAAAAATGACGAGTCCATCAAACAACACAAACTGGACATTCAAAAAGAACTAAATAAACAAAAAACGACAAACTGTAAAATGCAAAATACTGCGCTGCCGCCACCGCTGCCTGACCTACCGCCTTCCTCTACCCGCCATTCTACCCCTCCGCATCCCCCGTGTGTCATCACAGTTAGTTTCAATTCAAAGGCCGTGCAAACATGCCTGAGCACACACTCAAAGGGAACGGACGAGAGTGAGCAGAGCAACAGAGAACAGAGCAAAATGGGCGGGCAGAGTATGCTAACTGCAAATGCAGAGCAGCAGCAGCAGCAGCCGCAGTAGCAGCAGCAGCAGCAGCACCGGCAGAAGGACAAATTACACAAAAAAAGAAAGCTTGAAAATACGGCAAAATGTGCAAAAATAAAATATCAAAAGTGTGCTAAAGTGCAAAATGCAATGGCCGGCTAGAAAGGGATGCAAATTGTGCAAAGCGAAAGAGAGCAAGCATGTCCTTTACCGCTGTCCTTTGCCGCTGCTTTTTCGTTGGCCTGCTCATGTTCTTTTTTAAGCTGCGCTTTTATACCCTCTACCATTGAAAGAGTATATTTATTTTGCTAAGAAAATTGTTGTCCATTAGAAGGAGGAAAATTCAACTATGTAAAAAATTTAGATTTCTGATCCATAAAATAAAATTTTCTTATATCTACAATTGAAGAGCTATTTTTACTTCACCCTATGTAAATATCGGGAATTTAGCCGGATCATAAGACTATGTGTATATCATATGTGTAGGTTTTATCAGCCTTTGAAGTATTCATGAATTTAATGACGTTTGACCTTTTCTTCCATCGTTAAACATATAATTTTATCTCTTTAGGATCAACCAAATTGAAATAAAGTTCTAATAATATTTAAAGATTAGCTTTTTGGGATACTTCTTAAAGCAAACACTGTATGTTACTTATTTATTTATTATTTATTTATTTAATACCTATATTTGTATCTGTATTTGAAAACAGTAACTAACTTAGACAAGCACTGGGAGTAGCTTGGACCTTCGGTAGGTACACATAATATTTTATATAATTATTTTACAAATTATTCATATAAGCCTAAAGAATTATTCGCTTAAAAAACGATTTTAATGTTTATTTGAATCGCCAAGTATAACGGACTGACATTTCTCATTAGTCCGATACATCCAAATTTTAAGGGTATTCAAACTTTGTCCTTGTCTCAATTAAGCGTGATATACATAGGATTTAATTTTTAATGAGTTTGCAAAATGGTTGCAGCTCGTTTGTTTTTTGTTTGTTTTTTCGTCGATTTTGGTTTTATTTTTATAGCATTTGAGGGCTTTTTGTTAATCGAGGGTTAGTTGCAGTAATATAAAAGGTGAAGGACGCTTTAAGTACTTTGAGTACTCATATTTTTATGGCTACGCAGGGAGAATTTGGAATATTTGTAAAGAACCTGTAAAGAATATTACTATAATCGAATATTTAGAAATTGGAGAATGGTTGCAATGCGTTTCAACTAGTGTTTATACGAAATAAAGAAGCGGCAATCGAATGATCTAACTATGCTCCCCACTTTGTTCTGGGATCATCAAATGGTATACAATTATTACAAAATGAATACGAAATTTACTATTTTTCCGAGTTTATTTTTTCCAATAATAATAATAAGTAGAATATTTACGTTTCTAAAGTTCCTAAACGATTTTATGCAAATCTTTTTTTGTTTATGTATATTCATAACAGATTGTTTAAACAATTGTGGCAAATTTGTTCACAGAGTTGAATTTTATCATCAATGTCGTTGCTCCAATTACATATAAGGATATTTAAATTATTTTTTGTAACAAGATCATCCCAATTAAACAATCACGTAGCATTATTTATGACTACTTTAAAATGCCATATTATACTAATTTTCGTAGTTTCTAAACATTGAGTTCTGGTAAAAGACATATGTGTAATTTAATTCTTGGTAAATCAAAAAACGCCAAAAATTTGTTCTCGACATTTTGAGGGTAATAAGTGTAGTTGAGCCTTAAAGCATTTTTCGATGTCAACGAGTTACATTGATCCAATTGTATTTTTTATATAAAATTACGCAAAAATATCACTCAGCGGACTTAAAACGGAATTTTTTTTCCTATGAACTATTTCTTGTGCTGATAATTCCTGTGGCAGGCCATTTATTCTTGACACACTCGCTTCAATTATCCAATGTTAGACTTTGGACTAAGCTTGATCAACATGATCCCACCTCCTCCTCCACAACGCCTTCTGACTGCTCTACTAAACCAATAAAACAGTTCACAGCTCTCACCTCGGCAAGGCTCGGCATGGCTGTCGGTGGAAAATTAACCTTAAAATTGAGGATTTACACCTTAGAGAGGTTGAATTTCCAATGAAAAATACATATCTGTGAGAATGAAATCAATGCGATGCATAACAAAAAGTTCTCTGAGTAGATGTATCTCAATAGGCTATTTTACTTGCATAATCTGCGGTAAGCCATGGCGATTACAAGGCATTGTACAAGAGCGTTCCATGTATCCATGAGATACAAAATTTAGTTGTACATATGCATGAGAGATGCAGGCATGTAACTAGGTGAACCGCTGACCTAGACGAACACAATGACCAATGATGAGAGCTCTGACCAATACTAAGGCTATACAAAAGGAAAACTCAAGGGAAACTCAACAGCTGCCAAACAGTATATGGGAGTGTGTGTGGGTGTCGGTGTCTAGGGCAACTAATATCCGATTTGCAAATGAAACAATTGCGGTGTTTGACCAATTTTACAATTGATGTAATCCTGCAAATCGCCTATATTAGCGTTGAGCTGCTTCCTTGCTTCCATTACGATTGTCAAATTGAAATGTTTGGAGTTCATTCAAGAGTAAACACCATACGCACACACTCACACACACACATATGTAATTCTGTTTATGTGGGTTACGGACCGTAGGTTTATAATAATATTTTGCTAACCTTCTTTTCGCCAATGCAAAAGTTCAAAAAGATTTCGCCCGCTCCTTTTGTATGTTTGTGTAGTTTGTTGGTCCGATACACTCCGAGATTGAGTCTGAGTTTGAGTTTTGAGGCTAGGCGGCGATTACCAACACAGATTAAGGGATGTTCGTCCTTACAATCGGCTTTTGAGCATGCGCGGCAGGTTCTCAGTCCTATCTCTCTCTCTCTCTCTCTCTGTCTTCATGTGCGTTCGCAATTCAAACGCGCGCAATTAGACGAGTTTAAGGCTTTTGTTCACTATAGACAGATTTCGCCTATATTTTCCTCCTTTGATCCGTTCTATCCCAAAATCTGTGCACTCGACCATGCAGTTTCCTACTCCTCATTCTCCTCATTTCTCCTTGTTCTATGATTTTCCATTGTGTCGCGCGTATTTGGCGCGTTTAAATAGATTAACCGCCTGGCAATTTGCTTGGATCTTATCTCAGATCGTTTGCAGGCCTTCCTCCTACTACCACCACTACTACCTACCAACCAACAGGCATATATGTATAGTACATACTTTGGTCTACACATATATGTATGGACATACTCAGTTTAGGGTCCTTGCGTGTCTGTTGCAACTTCAATGTGCCACTGTCCCTGTCTATCTTTTTATTCCTTTCTGCCTGCATAGACAATTAGCTGTGGCCGCCTCTTTGTTTGCCGTCTTAATCTTGAGTAAATTAGTTCATTAAGAGGTTAATTCCTCATAACACTCCCAAATTAGTCCAAACGTGAATGTACGAGTATTGGTAAAGGTTTTCCGATGATCTATTTACATATTTACCACTCTAATTGTTAAATTAGGCAAACAAAATAGTAAACTTGAACTTCTCAGACTGCTTAGACTCGTCTATAAATTGTCTCAAACTTAATACTACAAATTGTAAATTTAATTAAAATTCGTATATTTGTAACTCGCAAAGATTTTCCAAAAGAAATTAAAACTCAACTTTAAAATATTAGTCTATAAGTCGGCTAAAATGTTTCTCCTCGACTTAAGTGTTGACATGGGGTTTTTTATAAACCAGCTTTAAACCGTTTAAAATATTTTATATCCAAATCCCAGAATTTTATCTTATCTAAATCATAAAAATCTCAAATAACAAGTGTTTGACGAATATCTAAAGGTTCTGATAATATAAAAGTTGTCAAAGTATTAGATATTCGTCAAATGTTTTCAGGGATAATATTTTGTATTTTCTAAAATTCGACAAAAATAAAAGTGTTTTTATGACTGCATAAAGAAAATGAAAGCATAAGCAAATTTTAACTTACTATTTGGATGTATAAATTTTGAAAAAAAATATTGATTTTTAAGCTAAAATATTATTGCCCACTCGATATATGTATGTGTAACACATTTGAACTCAAGATCAAGTTTTTAATCAGTCTTTATTCAGCTGGATTTCCTTTACAATTTTTTTGATGATTTTTTCTGATACAAAATAATGTATATAAAGTCCAATCCTACAACCAAATTCGTCAGATTTTGTATACAAAAACAATAAGCACCAGAAACTATATGTTAAAATAAAATATAATAAAATATTTAAACTTTAGTAGGTAGTAGTACTTAAAATTAAAGTTTATACTATACTTAATTTAAAGATTTTATTTCAAATTATTTTTGTCAGATTATCTTTAAAATACTCTATTGGATTGGATTCAAAATGAGTTGGCTCGAAACATTTTATTTCTGGTTACCAGATAAGAGTGTGAAAAGATTGTCTTTAGTTAGATCTAATAATCCCATCCTTTCTAAAAAAAAAAAGCTATTGAATTCATTACATTTTGACATACCCTTCAATATGTTGGTGAAGGCTAACAATTCCATGAAACCTCTCTAAAAAAATTAGCTCAAAATTTTCCCACAGCAACTCCCACAATTGGGCATTAAATTACGTGAGGACCAGTTGACCGGGTAATCGCATCAGAAACTGAACAAATTTGAAATGCATTTGACAAGAACATCATCTCTGGACAGTATTTTTTTTAAAACCAAATTAAAATGAAATAATTTTTTAATCGACCCTAATAGGCTTAAGGGCATTAACATATTCAGCGGATGGTAAATGCCAAAATGAAAAAAAAAGATGCAAAATGATTTCGGTCGCGTGACCCAAAGAGAACTTAAGGGAAAATAGAAGATTTTCGTGGGGAAACTTTCGATGATGGGTGGAGGAAATTACTATGATTTCTTTTGCGGAAGGGTTGTTTGCCAACATCGTCGTCATCGCATCGTATGTATGTGGCCGACCGTTGAAACTTTTGGTTATTGTTTGAATTTTGATGGGTGGGTGGTGTCGTTTTGTGGGTGTTTGTTTGAAAAGTACTTGTTTAATCGGTTTGTTTGTGACATTTCTATTGCTGCCCCCGTCCATTCTCAAGGCTTACGCTTTGTTTACTTAGTGGTAGGTAGCTGGTTAGGTAGGCCTGGCACGCGTTCAACGCCCAAAACACCACCCAAAGCACCATCCAAGCAAATGCTGAAAGAGTTTCTCCACCTCCACCTCCACCTCTATGAATCTGGTAGGTGTGTCTGTTCTGTGGGTTTTCCTACTCATCATCATCATCATCAGCAGCAGCAAGCGGCAGCAGAAAAAAGTCTGTTCTTCCCGGTTGTTGTTGGGAGTTGGGGTGGTTTGTGGTTGGTGGTGGGGGCGTCGCTTAAGTGCTGCCAAACAAAAAGAACACATTTACTGGATTTTTCCCTTCTAGTAGATGATGGGCTCCGAGTGTGAATTGTAATTACACTGAAATCAGCTTTTGGCACTTGTTTAGCTTCTTCAACTGAAATCTAAGGGTGACTGTCTGTCTGTCTCGGTCTCTCTCTCTCCTCTCCCTCTCTTTCTCTCTGTGCTGTTTCTTTGTCTGTTGAGGCTTTGAAGTGCCTGTATGTCTATACAAACATATATCCTTATACACATACATATGTATATTCGTATATCCCTGAGCAAGAGTTTTCGCTGGCGACGCGTGATTTCCTTTTTTTTCTTCCCTAATTGGCTTTCGATGCGTATGCTGGCATTTTGATATCGTTTCCTCCCGCTTCCTCTAACCCCCAACGCATTGTCATCTTTTCTTTTTTTTTTTTTTTGATTCTACTGCATTTTGACAGCAAAAATTTCCTGATTTGATGTGTGTGTGGGGGTGGAGGGGAGGGTAGTCATTCTTTCGATGGGTGTTACCGGAAATTGTGGCTTAGGTGAGGGAAATTAAACGTTTGACATATCCCAAAATGGTTTGAGTTCAATTTGGATTGGATTCTTGCTGTATTGGCAAACTTATTGATTAGCGAAATTGAGTGTGAAGAAGCATTTGTCGATTGGTATGTTTCGGTTAAGTGGATTTCCTCCATGGGGGAAATAATTACTGTTCAGGCATTGATTATAATAATTATGGCACCAAATGGCCATAAATTGTTAT
The DNA here is from genome assembly GCA_018150745.1 of Drosophila sucinea. Taxonomy (NCBI): domain Eukaryota; kingdom Metazoa; phylum Arthropoda; class Insecta; order Diptera; family Drosophilidae; genus Drosophila; species Drosophila sucinea. The sequence continues at coordinate 399,936 of JAECWP010000124.1, read as the reverse complement.
CAATAATGTTTGGAATCAGATAAGACATATATTTCTTTCTATCAGTCTGGATTTTTTTTTTTTTTATTAGTAGTCAGTATAACTACTGAAAATTTGTAAAAATATTTTAGTTTAATTTCCGCTCCAACCAAAAATAACGATTACCATTTCGTTAGTGGGAAAATCAAATCGTTTCAAATCTGTTTTACAGTCAGACAGTTTTTTTTTTTTTTTTTTGTAGGCAATCATCAACTTCCTTTCCCACAATCATTTTGATATAAGAAATATTTTCACCATCTTCTTCTCTTTGTGACCGCTGGGCAAAATCTGAAAAGAATTGTTCCTTATTCACACATTGACTGGTATTATTCCATATCATCCCTTTAACCCGAGGGAAAACAAGTGTTTCTACCCTTTCATAATTTAACCAAAATATTTAAGGCAAATATTTTATAAGCTACGCATACATTTAAGCACAATTAAGCAACTAAGTATGGCAAATTACAATCCTAATCCTTTTCGAGAACCATGCCCAGAGCAGAAACGAACCGAACCGAACCGAAATATGTTTTTCAATCGTTACAATAGAGTTTAGGTAGCCGACAATGCAGCGGCGGTTCCACTCAAAGACATGGAATTATATTCTCTCATCTCGAATAGAACAATTGTGTGCTCACAAGTGCAGAGATTTGGGATATGTATTGACAGTATTTTGACATGTTTCAAACTATATTTTGATGGGCTATTAGAGAGGGAATGGGAACGGGAATGGGACACAGACATCAGGAAGAGAAATCCTTTGGTCCTGGGTAAACTATTGTGTAGCGGAGCCCTTTGGTGTTTTGGTCAGACAGAAATTACAAGTAGATAATTATGTGCGGTGCGGAAATTAGTCTAAAATCCTTTGAGCAGATTGAGAATTTTCAGCTGGCCAAGCGTCCATATTTTCAGCATTGTGTAATACAAATATTTGGAGATCTGATAAATCGAATAGATCTAGGTAATTGCGGTTAATTTTGTGGCTGACCAAGCAGCTGAGGTTTGCGGTTCAGATGTTTCTTTGAATTCGAAATTTTATGCAATTTTCATAAATAATGATCAGCCAAAAAATGGGTGCAGCTGCATATGCAAATAAAAGCAACAAAAGCAGAAGTAACTTGTATTATTTAAAGAAGAATAGCATGATAAAATAGTCGATATTAAAGCAAGATGTGAGATAAGACGAAGAAAGTTAGTGTAATTTATGACTCAGTTAAGGCTCGGCTTAAGTCATCTTAATTCCAACCGAAAAAGGTATCTATGATAGCATAAGATCTATTATATATATCAATTTCCTCATGTGTCTGCAGTGCCTCCAATTTCTCCAATCCACCCATTTGCTCCACTATTAAGGTAAGGCTCTCGAGGCCACATATTTTATCAGCCTGATGTAATAGTTTAACTAAACTGGTCTGGACCAATTTAGTGGTGTTTGAATCCTTCGTATCGATGAGATCAAGATAGGGTTTCAGTATCTGACATTTCTCAAGCATAAAACGAATCTGATCTATCGTGCCCTCTAGTATGGCATTGGTTACTGCCGAAACAGCCGCCTTTTGTGACTTGAAATCGGCCTTCTCCATGATGCGGACCAAATGTTGGATCAGTCCAGCATCGATAACAGCTTGAATCTGTTGATGGTTGCCAGCGGTGATGTAGCTTATCAGCCAGACAGCATATTCAACAACTTTGATTTTCTGGTGCTGCAGCAAATCACCCAAGAGGCCCAGGACACCACAACCAATAACAACATCTATAGCCTCTGCTCTTTCACATATAATATCTCCCAATCCAGAAAGTGCCGGTAGTATCATGCGAACGTCTTTTTTATGCAGCCAACTAACCAGCAGAGACACTGTCTCCAGTTGCGCCGTAGGATTCGACAACGACACTTCCATGGGCTCAGCCAAATTCACCTGAAGTGAAGTTATTTTTTTTTAATAATCATATTCGCGTGATTCTTGGAACTTACCGCATAGCTTGAAGTTTTCTTTTTTTTACTCCTTCTTCTTTTCATTTTTGAACAACTTTCTGTGAACAATTGAATGAATGTGACTTGACAAGACTTGGAAATTGACAGACAATTGGAAAACAGGAAAGTGTTGCACCGATTTATTACGATAACATATCGATATTTTTCTATCGAATCTCAAATCATAAAAGTAGAGAAGAGAGCACCAAGACCTCCAAGTTCTCTCATCAGCAGATGCTCCACGATGGCAATAGCCATGCATCTAAATTACAACTAAATGAAGCGAAAAAGGGCAGGGGAAATTTTAAAAAATCAAAAGTCTAATAATCAAGCTAGATTTCTCTTTAAGTTTTAAGTTTAAGTTTCACACGATTCGCAGAGTTTTCCGTTTATTAGCTTTGATGTCTAAGACCATTTGAAGTCCATTTGTCCATTTGAAGTCGCGTGATTGACCGCTTTTTTGTGGCTTTTATCTCAAAAGATAAAAATCGGAGGTTTAAAGTATTTTTGTCCTGCCGAAAGTCTTACGAGAGGCCGCGCAAATGCCAATATATGCACATATGTGACATGTAATTTTAATATATGCCATATAATAATTATGACTATATCTTCCAATTTTCAAAATTTATGAAACAAAAATGTTTTTTATAGCCATTACTCATTTTTGCACTGAATGAAATAACAGGGAAAATTTAACTAACATTACACTTTAATTGACAACTGATTTAAGTTTGCCTTTTATTTTTTCTTATTTTTACAATACTTTTACTCATACTCAACATATTCACTAAATACAATATTTAAATAAATGTTATTACCACAGCTGATCTAAGCAATAATGATTTTAAAGGTTCCATCACAAAATCATTTGCCCACATTGCGAACCCTCAAATAATTTCACTTTCAGGTGAATACAAATATAATAAATAATAAATTAATAAATAAAGACCTTCTATCCATTGAAATCAATAATAGTAATAAATAAAAATAGTAATAAATCAAAATTGATATCGCTAATGGTCTCCAGCTGAATCGCCCCTATAAAATATACATAGTAGTCCGATATGATCAAAGTTCGGAAAACCAAAATGAATATACTCTTTTTGCAAGGGTATAAAAAGGGTGTGGCAAGGGTGTGAGTTCTCACCTCCTGTGCTGACTAAACTCAAAAAGGCCGCAAAAACTTGTCTGATATTCTTTAATTTAAATTTAAATTGTTAAATTCCCACAGCGTTAGCCTTTCCCTTTTTAGTTTCGTGAGTCTCACAAATATATATTAAATTATTATGTCAAACAAAGTATTTTCTCTCACGTTTCAAATGAAATCAAATAACAAAACAACAAAACACTTCCAAGCTGATTAGCATAAGGATATGAAATTTACTAGGATGTCGGCACGGACTCAACGAGCAACAAAAAAAAAAAAAAACAACAGTGTGTACTGCGGCGCATGGGCATGGGCATGGTCGCTTCCTGTCATAAAAAGGAACAACAACAACAATATCAACGCTGACACTTCCGTGCGACAAAACGCCTGTCGCAAGGGTTGAGTGTGCTCTGACAACCTGCAGTAGTAACCCGACAGGGCCATGCAAGTCAAAGTGGTCCAAGCCCAAAAAGCGTGTCAACGTTTTGTGTGGCAAAGGAAATTATTAACATGCTCAGCTAGATGTAACCTCGATTTGCATTCCCCTTCCCTCTCCCTCTCCCACTCCCTTCGCCCTGTGGTTAAGCGCCTTATGCAACAAATATGACATCTCCTTTCGGTGTAAACGGACACGCGACCCGCCGCCACCCAGCCACCCAGAAACAGCCAATACAATTATAATTGCAACAAATTGAACGACGTTGATGGCACGCGTTCTATTAGCTCATCTTCCGGTAGTCCAGAGTCATCCGCAGGCCCAAAGTGGGTTGTTTGTTTGGTCGGTTGTCGATTTGACGCCACTTAAATTGTCGTTTTCCCCCTTAGTTCGAGTTCCACCGTGTCTAGACCGTGGTTAGTATTTACTTTTGCTTCAGTTTAGTTGATTTATTGCCTTTTACCTATTTCCGGTCGTGTCTGTTTCTGTGGGTGCGTAGCTTTTCCGGACATTTTATGGCAATTCCGTTTAAGTGTGTACTTAATATTAACTTTTTCCATTTAAGTCATTGGTCAAACAATATTCTTATATTTTTAGTCCAACTTAAGGATGGGCGATTTTCGATGTCACCTTGAGATCGAAATATTTAAGATTATTTTAAATTATTTTGAAAAACTTACAAATGTATTCCAAATGTTGAGAGTCGCAATATTTATTGAAGTTTATTTAATGTTTATCCAAACAGAAACAAAACCCAGACAACTGAGCTATTTTTGATCATTTATTTTAAATCAAAATCTGGCTTAATTAAAAATTAATTTTTTTTAAATAATTTCATTATATCGAATAATCGAATATCAGAGTAATAAATGTTGTATTATTTACAAACGATTTCGATAATAATACAGTTCTCCTTTTAGACAAACCCGGAAGAAGTGCTTTGTCTAAAATGGTGGAAATGCATGCTGGAAAAAAGTTTTATAAGCTTTTTCTATCGTAAAAACTCATCAAATTACTAATTTTCAAAAAATTGAATTATTTTCAACCGATCAATTCTATACATATATTTATAATAGGGTGAATGTCATAACGCCCAGTGCCATCACGCCGTTGACGATGGCGAGTTATCTTCAGAATGTGAAAAGGAAGATATGGACAAGACTTTGCATTTTAGTGAAACGATTGATTGATGTTCTAAAATGCATAGTTTGCCTGGGCCAACCGAGAGAAGTGGTTAAACTGCCTTGTAGCTACTTCAAAATTTGTTTTAGGTACCACCAAAATTTTACAACTAAGTCAACACATTCTTTGTTGCTTTGCTCATATTGTAGACAAATAGTTGAAAGCCATTTAAAAGTTTACCAATAAAGAGAATTAAATTTGTTTTCTTTTTCTTTTTTTTTAATGCACTTTATGGTGTGACAGAGCATCTACAAAAAAGTGAAATGTCACTTTTAAAAATGTCATTACGCCTAAATTTATTATGACACTGTGCGTTATGATTATGATAATATGCACCCATTTTATATAGTTGTGTGATATTTACATATACTTTCCGCTTTGTTGCTGAATACATTTTAATTTAATTTATCTGCTAGTCACACTGGCAAAAAAAAATATATATTTCATCCTTTAAAGCTCGACTTTCCCAATATTTGTACACTTTTAAATAATGGTTCTGCTAATCGCTATTAGTGCCACCCAACAAATATTATGTTCTACAAATATTTTGGGTAATCCAATCAAGATTCCCTTCAGTTATTTATATATGTATGTTGTGAAGCAGAAAGCTTAGAAATTTGATGTCTTATAAAACATGAAATTTCCATTGGGTTCCATTTGGGTTTAACCTATGTATATCCTTTCACTTCTTTTACTCTCTAAAATATATCTAATATCACCTTGAACCTCAACCTTCTGTAGTCTTCACATCCGTTCAACTGGCACGAGCCAAACTCTCCTCCATCTACATCTACCTCTACATCATTGTCATTGTCATGGTCGTTGTTGGCGAATATAAAAGAAAAGCGCACAGAACCGACAATTAATGAGCAGTTGTTTAGTTTTTTCAAGCACTCCCAAGGACAATGAGCAACGCTGACTGACAGCCAACGAACATATGCATTGAATTTCATAAAATGAAAGCGTGGAACTTCGCTTTCATTTCACGACTTTGCACATTTTGACAATTTACCTTGAATATAATTAACCGGAAGCTGGCACACGCGTCATTATCCGAACGCCGACGCCACAAATAAATAAGAGAGAGTGAGAGAGAGAGAGAAAAAGATCCTTGCTCGAGGATCGCGTGTCAATAACCGTAGAAAAATGCCAGTGGCTAAAGGAAAGAAAAAGCATTTCCGCTACTTCTGAAAACGAAATTGAAAGCAACCAAAAGAAATCAAATGTCAGTCCAAGGATGATGTTGAGGAACGCCCAAAAAGACGCAACCGGTTTGCGATGATCATCATCATCATCGTCATCATTAGCGCAGAGCCAAACAAGTCGCGTTTGATTATCCTTTTTTGCCCACTTGAAGGAGCTGCAGCAGCTGCTGCTCCTGCTGCCTCCGAATACGAATCTGAAAATCTCAGCAAAACAATTGTTCAATGCCGCACATTGCTTCCTGTCTTGAGGCATACATTGTATGATCGTCGTCTCTACATCACCGGAAGGATCAGCGCCTCCGCCGTCTTGGCCGAGGGTTACTCCATGTCTGCCCTACCCAACGTGTTTTCTTCTCTTTTTGGAGGCGTAGACTTGATGTGTGTCGCATATGTAGCAATTAACATGCCACGTTGATGGAACATGTGCAAACATCTTCCAAAGAACGAGTGTCCTTGGATCAGCGCGTGCCGCATGGACGAGATGGGGTGGCAGTCGCACTTCTTAAGGAGGCGTTGTCTACCGGGGCGTAGCGCCTGCTGCAAAAACGCAGTCATCTGATCTTATTCGAATTGCATTGTGATCGCTGCGCAGCTGTCCATCTAGAGAATTATGTTTAATGAACTCCTTGCTGGGTAATCATATTTGATTTGTCAGCAAACAGGATTTAATGATATATTTATGCATGTTTTAGAAGCCAACTGTACTTTTTCTTTATTTAAGATCATTCAAAATATTTTAGCAGATGTTGGATAAAATTATAGAAAGATGTTGAGACTGCAAAAGGGAGGAATTTAGGAAAGTCAAAGATGTTCCCTACGGCATGGTACGATCAACTGGCAGACATAGATCAATAATTAAACCAATCAACATGTTTAAACACATTTTACTCTGACAAGGGGTTATTGTAAGAAAATCATAGAAAATTTTAGATTTATAAATATACAAATCTTGTCTAAATGTTGTTGAAGCTATTGTAGAATTCAAGAGAACATTTTAAAACAATTTTATCGTTCTGCAGGCGATCGTATAAATTTAGACACAGGGTCTTGATAGGTAAGCTAGTGAACCACTTCATCGATTGATGGATAAATAGATAAGTTTATATCGATAATTGAACTTTGAAATGTTTCAGTTTTTTGTCTTTTTTCTTAATAATTCCTAGATAATGTATTTTTTTATTTTATTATTTTGGGTAATTTTTTTTTTTTTTTTTTTTAATTTTTTTTTTTTTTTGTGTAAAGGAGTTTTTCCCCCCCCCCCCAATTGGGGGGTTTGCAGCATATGCTATCTCGCTCTTTTTCGCGTGCATCTGACTTCGCACCGCTATGAGTGAAAAATGTAATTCTAGGTATAACTCGGCCAATTTTATTGCAGAATCTTATGACTTTTTGCGAGGATAATGTGTAGGTATACGATATGAATATGTCAAAAACAAAAACCCAAGGTCATTTTCGGAATCAGGGGCGACGGCCCAAATTAGCTGAAACAAACAAATAAGGGGGAAAAAAAAAAAATACAATTTTAGGTAATATCAGTTTTATTGAAGAACTTAAGCAAGGCAGCAAAATTTTATTGGCTTTTTAGGCAAAAAAAAACTCTCCTTGGCTAATAAAGTCAAGAAGAGGCCCTGTCAGAATTTACCCCAGCTCCTGAGCTAAATTCTTCTTTTTTACATTAATTATAATGTCTATGTGATCTATTTGTTAAGTATTCGTTAAAAATAGTATGATTTAAAATTAATATAAAATTTGATCAAGCTGTCTAGTTATGATAGCAATAAGCAAGTCTATACAAATAAATCATCGCAGTATGACTGTTAATAAAAAAATAAAAAAAGAAGAACTTAAGACTTTTTTCAGGATAATATGAATATCTCTAAAACAAAACAAAAACCCAAGGTCATTTTCGGAATCAGCGACCCAAATTAGCTGAAAAAACAATTAGGGAAAAAAATCCGTTTTGTATATCAGTGTAATAAGCTATATTTTCATTTTCATTACTCTTAATCGAAACAACTTAAAACGCCTTGAGAACATCCTGTAGAAATGCAATCTTTTTGACAACCGTCTATTAGTATTCCGGTATTTCGCAATTTAAGATTTAAAATACACTAAAACTTTCTTTATTCAAGGTTATGTGAGGAAGCGGTAGCTCGGTCATCCTTTTGACGTAAAGTGACATTTGTTTTAACTAAGTTTTTCCGCATTATTGTATATAAGTCAGTCACATGAATCGCTATGCAGAATTTGAACTGCATTTTTAAATGCTTATCTCAGAATTCTCAATCTGTAACTGATTTCATTAACTTTCGAGGAGATTCCTAGGATTGCAAGCAACTCGGAATATGATTTTATGATTTTGAATAATTCGCATAATTAGCATTCCTATTAGTCCAAGCTAATTGACCAGCGAATACTTCAGTGCTCAATGAACAAACGAATGGAAAAGCAGCTCAAACCCCAATTCCAAGAGGGTTTCTCTTCCCCTCCTACACACACACACACACACACATATACACACACAGAGAGAGTCATGGCAACATGAGCAATAAAATTTAATATCCTTTTCAAGTGTGCGATTTGCGTACGAAAAAATGTTTGCATAATGAAACCGGGAGACCCGAGAGACCCGCAGCCGGACTCTGAAACTGGTGCCATATAAAAACGTCGGAAGGTGTAGATAAATCACGTGCACTAAAAGAACGAAAGAAAAAAAGTGAGAAAACTCCCCCTATAAAAAACAAGGGGGACAATTTCAATGCCCGAAAACGAAAGCGTAGAAGATAAACGAAGATAAGAACTTGGACTTGGAAATTTTCACATTTCGACGATTACTCTATTAAGGCGATGTTTGGTGTCTGGCCGTTCAATTTGATTAATTTGTTAACAAACCGAAAGTAGCAACAAAAGCAAAGTCTTTGAGTAATTGCACGCAGTCACGTAAGTGAGCCGGAAAACAACCCCGAAACTCACACAAAACGACTGGAACTCGTACTCGTCGGGACTCTTTCTTCCGATATACATAAAGGTATATGTATGTATGTATTAGCTAAAAGCGCATGAAGATCGCAGCAGGATGATAAGTTAAGAGAAAAACCAGCAACAACTCGGCAAAAGCAGAAGGCAAATGCTTGAGCACTTGAATGCCCCGTTAAATAGCAAAATGACAGAGAGTCGGGGTGTTCCCCTTTTTTTTTTTTTTGTCAAGTTGAAAACCCTTGAATGCGAACCTCTGCAATCTGCATCAGAAATCTATCGATTAGCCCACAGAAGACACAGCGACGACAGAATTTAACATGACGATGAGAATGATGATGACTAATCTAACTAACCTATCAAATGGCACTCTGTGGCAATGGGTCGGGCCCCCTCGTTCGTTCTATAAATAATGATTAGGTACTACATAGTACCGTGCCAAGACGCAATGTTGAAATAGCTGTATTTGCATTTTATTTGAATGTCTTGTTTAACCCACTAAAATATATACTTGTGTTTTTGCTTTAATATTTGTTGTGTTGACAATTCGAAACATTGGTTTTTGTATTTTTATCGAAATAATTGCAATAGTGTGAAGATGCCAAATGATTGTCGGACCCTTTAGCGCAGAGGATAGCGCGTTGGACTTCTAATCCAAAGGTCGCGGGTTCGATCCCCGCAAGGGTTGTCTTTTAAATAAATGAATTTTTTAATGAAAAATTTGACAAGTAAATAATTTACACCCAGAATTAAATATACTACATATGTACATACACATTTAAAGAAATAAATTGTTTAAATAATTTATCTAAGAAAATATAAAAAAGATTTTAACAATAAAATATTACTAATGGAATGGGTGGGGGGGATGTGTTTTCATATAAAATCAATCTATCTCTTAATCATCAGTTCATCTTCTCCATCGCTACATACTAATTTTTTTTTCCCAAATAATGAAAGAATTGCAATGGTAAAGAATCGGAACCCACACAAAGCCATCTTTTGCAGTAACTTCTAGACAAATAGCTAATTTGAATAATTCTCTAATATTTGGACATGAGTCCATATGAGTCTGTGAGTGTCCCGAAATATTTTAATCAGAGCTTGCAAATTGACATTTTCTCAGAACAGAGAAAGGTGTGCTTGATTCATTTGGTTATATTTGTGAGTAGATCGAAACGGAAAACACTGCCAATAACTTTTTGCAAGCTCTGGTTTTAAATATAAGTTATTATTAATTTATTAGTTTTTCACTATTTCTAACTGCAAACCGTAAAATATATATACATATGTATATATCCAGAGTAAATGAAGCAAGTGACGCTGTCTTGAGAATTCACTGCAAAGTGTCGAGAATTTAAGGCCAAGTTCAACTAAACTACCAGCAAAACAGCAAACGTATGCCATCTTGCTTACTCCCCCGAGCATACGAGCACTTAAGCGCACCAAGCGGACAACTCTTAGCTTGTTTTCTTTTCATTCCTATTTTTATTCCGAATTTTATTAGACTAAATATATTGATTATATAAGAGTGAAGTGAATAACCTATGGGTAGAGGGTATAGAAATTTTATTAACGAACTTTTCCACACGAAATAATAATCACCTGCCCCATAAAAAGTATCTCTAGTCTCTAGATAGGAAAACCCATATTTTAGAACATTAAATTAAAAGCATTTCGACCGTAGGAAACTATAGGAAATAATGCTTCGTGAGTCACTTGCTTCTAGCGAAATTGCCAAAAATAAATGTCGTATTTAGGAATACATTTCATCTGGTTCAAGGGATGACTAAATAAATTAATACATTAATGGTATTTCCAAGTTCAAATATTCCATTTAACCTATTGGAAAATACTTAGTTTTTTACTTAATCAAAAATCGAATATTTTGCATAATGGAATTTTAGAGTATTTTTAAATCCCTGCATAAGACTATACAAGTACTATTAATTGGATAAGGTTAAGTCTAGCGAATCCTAAGTTTCTGCAGCAATTCTTTTCTTTTTTATAAACCTAATCATTATGCTAAAGTGTCTCATTAGAACCTTCTTCTTAAGGTTTGTAATAGGAGCTAACTGATTCAAGGCACATAAATACTTATAAGATCAATGGGAAAAAAGAAACCTTGCCACAAATGAAGGTCCTTGGCCTCTATCCTTGCAATCTCATGCCACTTTTAAATAAAAACCACCCATTTTCAACCTCATTAAGCTGGGCAAATATTTAATCAATCCACCCCACCACCATATCAAAATGTTCACTTCAAAAAGTAATTTTCAATTAAAAATAACTAAGAAACGGCAACTTTTGCGCCAACCACTTCAAAAATAAAACATATAATGCTAAATAAACTATTTGCTTTAAGCAAACGCAGCAAGACAGAATCATCAGCATCAGCATCGGCATCAGCATCAAATGAATAAGCATCTCCAAGATACATAAAAATCTCAATGCCGCAATCCTCAAGCCCAAACACAAATACTACCTATCAGACATACGTACATACATATGTATGTACAATCGGGGAGATCAAGCGTAAATTGCAACAGCTGTCAAGTATTTAGCTACACGGCGGTTTTCCATTAAGTATCAAACTAACAGTAACAGCCTATTAAATTGTTTACATGCCCAGCACAAATATTGACTGAATGATGCGCTCCAGAGGGTTGGTTTTATGAATGAACTCTACTACTACCCATCATATAGTATGATAGATAGATGGATACAACTATTCATTGCATACATCGCAAGTAGCAATTTATTGCCAGTCTTCAAATGATCAGCGTATTTCGCCATTTTGAGAATGCCCTTTTTTGCACAGTGTTGCCTTAAAATGTGCAATCCCAATTCCCTGGCGCAAAGTCAATGCCTGTCCGCAATTTGCAATTTGCAAACTTGTTTCTAGTGTCGGGTTTGTTGAAAATAAATTTCCCATTTATTTTGCCGTAATTTGCCGACAGTCATTGCCAGCCCCCAAGTTCACTATAATTTAGTTTTCAACAAGATCTGCCACGACTACTACAACAGTCGAACATTGCATGTTAGTAATCACCTTTTAAACGATGTTCAGGCAAAGTCACTGGTGCAATGATTCTATTCATAGTTCAAACCCAAACTGAATGGTGTCTAGAGGCTCTTCAAAATTGGAGGATTTTATACCTACGAAAAGATAAAACCATTGGCTGACTTTTAACTTGAGTAATAATTATGTAAGTAATTTCTAGCTTTTATTAATAATTTATCTAGTATAAATAATAAATGATAACTACTTACTATATAGTGAATTTATACGTAAGTATATAAATTATTTATTTAGTATAGGATATAGTTGTAAACTATCAACCGAACAATTTTTTACAAGCACTAGCAACTATGGCCATCGACTTAGACGATAACTACATTCATACACTAGCCTGGGATTCGAACCCGGAACTTCGTTGTTTCGTAAGTATACAAACTTTTATCTTTAACATTAACTTAAAAATTTCATCTCAGCAAAGTATGGATTGAGATCTATAACTTTAGACGTATGTACACATTACAGTCTCTTTTTTTAAAGTTATTAAGAACGCCCCTAAATATCAAGGGCGTATCCAGGATCTGATTTAGGAGAGGATATTCTCAGGAGACTTTCTTGTGAAAACGAATCTTTATTGTTGATTAGGAAACCTCGGAGACCTGGCCACCCCTCGCTATACCCATGGGAAATATTATATTGGAATGATCACTATTAAAGTTTTGTAAAATGAATTTCTTTAATTGATATTATATATAATTAAATATAATATTATATTAAACAACAATTTATATCTTAAACAAAACGAAAGCAACTTCCCAATTAAAATTTTTTGATCTAAGATGTCTTTAAATGTCAAATCCTACGTATCCAAGCTATGTCAAAGCAATCTACTAAGACGGCCTAGTTTTTTGAAATAATCTAACTTTTCAAAAGACATGCAATACATTTCCATATATCTGCATATTCCCAATAACTCCTTCAAGTTTAGGAAAATTAGAGTGGAGAAATTGCAGTCATAATTCCATACTTTGACAATGATGAATACACTTATTCAGATCATACTCACGCCCAATCGAAGACTATTCTAGCCCTGGTTTAACCCTTTTGCCAACCCGTTTTTTACGTTTTCCTTAAACAACACATCACAAAATAACCCACTGTGCACAGTTGATCAAGTTTCCATTTTTGTTTTTTTCGTTTTCTCATCGAACCGACAATTTTCACCACAGGGCCCAGCCGAAAATAAAGTAAAATCCCAGTGAGACATATTCGACCATGTACTTTCTGCAATTCGTTCTTATTGCTATTGTAGCAAAGGAGCAATGCACGAAAAAGTGGCAAATAATGCAAATGTGCTGACATGCAAGTGGCTTGGGAAACGCCTTAACAACTTTACTCCACTAAAAAAGGAAAAAGAGGAAAAAGAAACTAATGGTTATTGTACTACTTATAACAAGCATACGCCATGTGGGCCAGGCAGACAGAAAAAATTCACTAAAAATCAAAGCAGCTGCAAAATGTAGCGCAGACAAAAGCGCACATCGGTAAATGGAGTAACTGCAATTAGGCGTAATAAACAAAAAGTTACACGGACAAGGATTTTATTGTGCCCCATTGAGAGAGAGAGGGGAGAGATGGAGAGGGAGAAAGAAAGCGGGCAGAGGGGTAGAAATAAACTATACAAAACGCATACTTAATTGCTGGTTTTTCAAACGAACAAACCCTGAAACGAACCTTCCTTCTCTCTTATTTTTTTTGTTCTTCATGTTTTGCGCACTTGAGTCTCAGCAAGCGAACGCGCTTTAAGGGTAAACCCTATTTAGCATTCGGGATCAGCAGCCAGCACAAAGCACAAAAAATGGCTACACATGGCGATCACAGTGCAGAAATTGCAACAAATCGTCTAGTGCCCTCAGCAACCCATCGCCATCAGCATCGCAGCAAGCAGAGGAACAACCCCTTGGATGGGCACCCAAAATCGTGGGTTGAAAATGGTTGACGTCTCTTTTTTTATGACACGATTACATGAGCAGCCGCCGCATCGCATTGTAAGCAGCGTCAGCAGCAGCAGCAGCAGCATTTAACAGTCCATCAAAGGCGTAAGGCAAAGGCCAATCCCAAGAATTTGTATCTAATAAAGTTCCATATGCGTCAGGCCTATTAGGTATAAATGTTTGATTGGGTTCATTTCGCTTCTGCTGTTCGGTTTGTTTTTTTTTTTTTAACCAGATGAGGGTGCCCAGAGCTATGAATGAATAAAGTTACTTGGCTGGATGTGGTAACTGCTGCTGCTGGTGCTGCTGGTGGTTCATGATTTGGTGGTGTGTTTTTTTTTTTTTATTATGTTTCAAAATTGTTACAAGTTGATTATGTTCATTTTTTGCAGCTCTCTTTGTTATTGCGCTCATAGGCAACTCTTCAAGTACAGCTCAAGTGATTAATATTTTTTTTTTTAAGGTGAGGGGGTTTTTATTATTAAATATTCAATTTGATTTTGCTATGTAAAAGATACATGAGATTAGTTGAATATTATTATTAAGCGATATCTAACTAAGCCCCCTGGGAGTGAAGGAAGACATCATTGGAAGCTCAAGTCCGAAGAGTAAATAATTTTAATAGATTTGATAACCTAAGAAAAGGTAAGATACATGCTTATACTATATATAAAGAAGATGGAAAACAATGATTCTTGGGAAGATGTGACGTTAAAGTTGCCCGCCTTCTCCATGATCGATTCATTGTAGTATTCAATCGATTTGGGATGAGTCACAAAGATTTCAATTGGGCTATTCTCTAAATTGATCCCTCAATCACCCAAAATATATCTCAACCATCAATTACCCTATATAAAAATTTTTAGAATCATATCCAATTTTATTTCCTTGCAAGAAAAATTACATTAATTTTTGTCAGAGATTTACAACGCATTGGAGGAAGCACTAGCGTCAAATGCTCAAAAATTTAATGTGGTTTTCATAATATAACGGCTTAAATCAGACAAATCTCAATAAGAGACTACATCCATTCAAAGCATACTGGAAGTTTTTTTTCTGAGAAGTTTTTTGAAACCGACTTTTTGATATTTCTCCGATTTTCAGTGGCTAAAAAATGGCTTGTCCAAGAGCTTCTCTATAACAAGATCATTCATTCATTATATATCATTTTATTCGACAAAATGAAGGCCACATATAGAGGCGCCACCTGGATCGGAAATAAAAACTGAGTCGAATTTCTTTTTCATGCTTCTAAGTTTTCAATAGCATTTAAAATATATAGTAGATTTAGCGCAAACGCGAAGATACACCTTTATGTTATAATGTTTCGACTTTTCATGAAAAATTTATGAAAAATTGTGAACTACAAAGACAAGTACAATATGTCAGAAACCAGACGAATTTATTTTAAATCATTCCTATTTATGATATAACTTATGTATATAGACAATGTATTTTTCCTCTAAAATTTAATTTAAAATTAGTTAGGTACTAT
Source organism: Drosophila sucinea (assembly GCA_018150745.1). NCBI lineage: Eukaryota > Metazoa > Arthropoda > Insecta > Diptera > Drosophilidae > Drosophila > Drosophila sucinea. The sequence continues at coordinate 384,492 of JAECWP010000124.1, read as the reverse complement.
TTAAAACTGATATGATCTGCTGTTAATTTTGAAAAATTTCCTTTAAATACAGGTTTGCTGTTTCTGTCAAAATATAATTTGAAAGATGCAGCTATCCCGAAGGACTTACAAATACTTATTGCCTCTTTTATATGCCATTTCAAAATTTCATAAAATTCCAAAAATATTAAGAACGTTCGCAACTTGTTTTTTGCTCTGAAATTAATAAGTAGAGTACCTCCACAACAATTGTTTCTCTAGCTATTATCATTACAGTTAGTAAAGTAAATTTGCTTCTTTGAATCATCCAATCTATAATTATGTTCAGTTTAAGCGATTAAAAAGAGTTATAATGTGGGTTTATTCGATCAAATTCCGGCTGACAAAAAGCTTACCCTTCCAATATTTGACTTTCAATTTCTTAAAATTTGTAAAGAAAACCATAGTAAAAAGTAGAAAAAAATATGCAATAATAAACAGTAGTGAAGAGCACTTGAAATGACAACAAAGGCAAATATTTACATTGAGGCATGCCAAAAACTGAAAGTGGAAAGTCCTTCTAGTTCCGCAAAAAGGGGAAGTACTGTAAACATACAAAAAGAGAGACCCCAAAAATATACATACATATAACCAAAGCAACCAAAGTACAACTTCTCTCACCCGCGAAATATCTTTTGTTGTAAGTATGCAACTTCAAAATCATTACCTCCAGCCCACAACTGTTAGCTGACTCTTGAGGCAGTACAGGATTGAGGATTCAGGATTTCGGAGTTCAGGATTCAGGGATTTGGAAATCAGGATATACCGCATGCGCAAAAACTGCGCAAATAAACAATTAAAATGTCACAATGATTGCCAACGTACCCGTGTCAGGAAATCAAAAAACCACGATGAAAAATAAATCGCTGAACCCCCAAAGGACTTGAGAGTCCTGCATATTGTGTTTTGTTGTTGAAAAGCGCATTTTACAACCACGTGGCCGCATACGACGACGAGAAGAAGACAGCACACAAAAAACACAGAAATTTACCCCGCGGGCAATGTGCGCACTCAGGCGAACCGGGCAAGTCAACACACTGAGCCAGACACCGAAAGCGAGGGCGCTCACAAGGATAAAGAACGGAGCATGGCAAGTCCTGGCGAAGGCGTTGCACAAACACCAACAACAACAACAACAGAAATCCCAATTAAAAATTGAAAAGCGCGCGAAAGGAAAAACGAAAGTTAAACAGGCAAAAAGAAAAGAAAACCAAGTTAAGTTGTGGCCACCATGCTGGGCCAAACAACTTGCAGACGAATTGTGCCGGAAAAAAATCTTTATCCGCACACTGCACGTCAGTGACATTAACAATTGATAGACGACAGATGACAAATGACAGTTGACAGGCGACAGAGAAGCAGAAGCACACGGCAGCGCTGAACTTTGACAGATTGTGCCGCTCAGCTCAGTTGGCAGCTTCTAAGGAAACTTTCCATTTCACACACACACACACAGACACTTGATCCTGGTTAACTGCCTGGGGGGAACTTCGCACCCTTTTTGCGACACTCTCAAGTGGCTTTTTTGGGGCAAGTTACTCAACTGAGTGTTGGCTTGACTAGTCTAGTGACTAGCGACATTTACAGTTCCCAGTTAAATATTTTAGTGTTGTCCAATCTTTGGCGAGCGAACAAGGGTTCTTCAAACGGAATACGTTAACCGTAAAGGATAAGCCCTAAGCAAATAGCATTTCGTTGGCCCAGTATTTAAGCATGGATCTATAATGTCAATATTCCACCTTGAAATTGATTCAGTCACATAATAATTAGAAATTTAAGAAATAATGCATCACTTTGGTAAGTCGAGACAAGGTTGGTTTGAAGGATTCTTCTTTAACTATACAGGCTTAAGTTAACGCTCCTAAAAACGTAAGTCATTTACACTTTCCATTTGATAATACTTATATTGAATTTTCAGTCGAATTCAACTTATTTTGCGTCTCTTTTTTTGACAATTTTCGAATCATTAAGTGAGGTTACAAAAGTAATTCTAAGTCATCCATTTCATGGATATTTAGGACGTCCTTTGGCCAGCAGAAAGTCTTAATCTATTAGCGTCGATTGACATTGGAAGGTCTAAAAAAGTCTTTCAAAAAGCCTAGTAAAATGTTTTTTTTTCGAAAAACCTCATGTACTGCGTTTTTGACTTCATGACTATTTAAATTAAATAATATTCAGGCTGTTTTTGAAAATCCAATATGTTATTCGGTTGAAATCTCTTTCATTGAAACTGGCCAGAAAACATTAAGAAAAACTCATTAAGTTCCAAGATTTGTTCTTTTTGTGTAAATCTTTTATTCATTTAAACATCTTATGGCCTATTTGTATATAATGAACGTACGAATCAGAAACTAAATTTTTTTTAAAATATTAATAGCAGTAAGTCTAACTTTCGACGAAAGTTTTAGCTTTAAGTATTAACAAAAATGTTATTTATTTTAAAATTTGAATAAATACCAGGGGAATTTGTATTAAAGGCAAGGCACTCCTAATAGAAATGGTAAAAGTTAAATTTTTTTTTTACTTTATGTCTTTAAGCTAGGTACACACGATGCAAACAATTTGCAGCAAGTTGAAAATAATTTGCAGCAAAATTTTGCACAAATGTTCACACCAATGCAAATATTGCATGAAAATATAGAAAATAGTTGCCGCAAACAGTTATTGCAAATTTTTTGTTTGCGGCAAAATGTTTGACAGTCGTGTTCAAACTTGCAAATTTGATTGCAGCAATCAACTTGCTGCAAATTGTTTGCATCGTGTGTGAGCGTCTTTACAACTCCATACCGCATTAGAAAAATTTTAAGCAAGATCTCTAGTCATACGGGTTCACTGTAGACTTTAAAATCTTGAAAAACTTTGAAACACTATTCGAAAAATATACGCAATATGCTTGAAATTTTATTATGTAATTGGTTTTAGAGATATTCAAAATCGGAACGATTTAGAAGGATTCCAAAATCTAACATACAACATCTCCAAATTACAAATTTTTCAAAAGAACAAATTCAATGAAACTCCCAAGAGGCAACTTAATTTTACAAAGTGAATTCATTATTTGCTTCAGACAGCAAATTTATCATAAGTACTTTCTATTTGTAAGTACTATTATCGAAACGAATAAATAAAAAGTCAATTGACTTCCCTAGAGGCATAATCCCACAAGGTTGCACATCATCTTTTAAGATTACAAGAACGAAGTGAATTCATTATTAGCCTCATACAAACGCTAATCATTTCTGACCCACTGAAACCAATATTTCATAACCGTTTTCTAATGGATGCCCTGTAAATGCCCTCAGGACTAGTCCTTTATGAGACTTACCTTAGACTGACATGAAGTTGCCAATTCCACAGCAAATCTGATTGCCCAGAAATTTTAAAATTTTATTTGCTCCGACCAATTAATATCCAGTTCTTTATTATCTTTGTTATTTTGATGTCTTCAGCTTGTGTTAATATTTAAACATAATTTCGTTTTAGAGATTTTCTTAGAGCACTTCAAAGAGTTTTCGTTGATTTCTTGAACTAATCAACAGCAGGTCATATTTATGTTTGTATTTAGTATTTAAATTTCTACGAAATTGCACAGATATACACACTCAAAGAGATTGCTTCAAAGAAGGGGACTCGGGAAGGGGTCTTCGCCTAATTTGCACCGCAAGGAACCGCAAAAGGACGCAAGACCGCACGGTGAAGACGTCAATTTCGAAATGCAAATATTTGATTTATGAAGTCAAAGTAAATTAAGGTAAAAACAAAAATATATGCTAAAAGACGAAGTCGTCCTGGCCCGAGAGGATACACAAATATGGCGACGCAAGCGCGCTTTCTCTCTCACCTACACACGACGCGAACTTTTCGATTATGGGTGTATGTGTGTGGTGTGGTGTATGTGTATTTGCCGACGGTAAACGGTACGAACGACGAACAAAGCGAACAAAATTAAATGCCATAACGCGGCGATTGATGCGCGCTCTCTTTCTTGCTGCTATGCGGCTGCTACCGGACTACCGTTATATGACTCAATCGAGCAAAAGGCAACACACGAAACGTCATTATCATTTTATCAACGAACATCATTATGTGCGCCCACTGATTTTGTCTCGCTCTTACACCCTCTGTATGATGGGGTATGTTTTTTCCTACAGAAGAGCAATATGTCAAAGTGAGTAAGTATATATGTGTGTGTGTGTGCGAGTGTGAGTGTACTATTAACGCCATCATGGTCGTCATCTGCTTCGCAGCTAGAGCAGGAGACTGTGCCTACATAGGTAAAGGCAGCTGGCCTGACTGACTGTCCTTTTGCTAAGCGCTGCCCCTACATTTCGTCTGTCTCTCTCCCACCTTCTCTGCATCCCTGTTGGTCGTCTATTTTTTACACTTAGTAAGTATGTATGTACACACATAGATACATACATATGTACATATATACATGTACATATTTGTACTGCAATTTGGCATCGTTGCGCGATTTGCCTCTTTTTGCGCTCTCATTTACACAGGTGAGCTTCTGGGTGCCCCCTCGTCCTGATCCTGTGCCCCGTGCGCCCGCTGCGTCATTATCAATAAAAAAAAAAAAAACGAAAAGGACGAAAACGCTCCATGGAATCAAAATCTGTTTTTGGGCATGTGAAATATGCTCTCGATGATTTCCCCGATTCCATGCCAACCATATATGTATGTACAACACTCGCATATATGTACTTACATGTGTAGGTATGAGTTCTCTTTGGTAATGGAGATGCTTACAGGATTTCAAACAATAGAAAGGGCAAAGACGCAAGCGACCCGAATCTGCACCCTGGGAGATTTTTTAATCAAATAATTATTGTAATTAAATGTACGAACATTGTCAACGATTGCGATTTCCCAGGCGTAAATCGAATATAAGAACGTATGTGCACAGAATTCCCAATTGAGTCCCGTAAATTCTATAGTTTTCAGTGAGTTTACTAGGCGCAAATCGGGGACTACAAAATACGGCTATGAATGATAATGAGCACTGAATCTCTATGGAATGTATGACCATTCATATTCTGAGTATTTCCTCTATAAAAAAAAGATCTCAATATGTTTTTATACCATGCATTCGTAGAATGAAATGGTATATTAAAGTCGCCAAAATGTATGTAACAGGGAGAAGGAAGCTTCTCCGACCCTATAAAGTATATATATTCTTGATCAGTATCAATAGCCGAGTCGATTGAGACATGTCCGTCTGTCTGTCCGTCTGTCCGTCTGTCCGTCTGAAGAATCATCGAGATCTCGGAGACTATAAGAGCTAGAGCTACCAAACTTGGACGGTAGACCCGTTTGCTCTGCAGGCAGATCGAGTTTATTTTTTTTTTTCGCCCCGCCCCCTTCCGCCCCCGCTATTTGAAAAACAATATTTTGAGCCTCCATATCTCGGGAACTATAAAAGATAGAGCTTTCGGATTTGGACATTAGATGCGTGCAGTGTGCACGCAGACCAAGTTTGTTTCAAATTTTGGCCACGCCCCCTTCCGCCCCCGAAATTCGAAAAATTCGATTTTCAGCCGAAATATTTATCGTATCGTAATTTAATTTGGCACACTAATACATGTCACGTATATCTATCATTCTATCAAATATCACAAGAATCGGAATAAAAATGGCCGAGTTATACATAGAAACGTTTTTCACCCATAGCGGTGCAAGGCAGATGCACGCGAAAAAGAGCGAGATAGCATATGCTGGAAATCACCGATTTGGTCGGGGGGCGCTAAAGTGCTCGTTTCCACAAAAGAGAGATAGCATTTGAAAGAAATTTAATATATATCTCTTCACCTAATGCATGGTATATCCAAGTCGGCCCGGCGACTTACTTACTTTATTAACTATTGTGGCTAATGGAAAGTACATTTGTTAGCAATTTTCAAAAGCGTTTTATATGTATAATTGAATCGAGACGTAATTTATTATTTTCTTAACATTATACAGACTTTAAACATCACTATTCTTAAAGCATAGATTCCTTTGAGTATTTATAAAAGACAAATTAAGGACAAACAGGGACTCCAATAGGATATATTAACATACCCATTTGAGTGTCAGGACCAATAACTTTCAAGATTTTAAGACATCGAAAGATATTTCCTACTGAATCTAGAACCAAAGTTTATGTAAAACTTTACTAACTTTGCAGTATACAACCTCTTAAAACTATTGAATCCATACTTAAAACTGGACTATATTCAATTGCTGTTAGGGTATTAAAACAACCTACGAAAGAAAGACTAAATTTAAAGCCGCAACTTACATTTTATTATATATTCTTTCCCCTACAAACATTGTCCCATTACAACTACCGAATTTACCAAACTAAATAGTTTTTTAAAGATAATTCATATCTAATCAGATGCAAATAGCGATTATACTTATTAACATGCTGTAGTTTTCTTTGAAGTGTGTCCTTAGAAAAACTGCGCACAAATTCCGCTACCTGCCTTTTTTGAAATCATACATTTTAATTTTCATAAACGACTCGGTGACAAATTCTTGCGATTTTTTCATTTTACCCAACGTTTGCATCCACCTCAGACCCCATCAAACATTTCTTGTTGTTTAATAATGAGAAACTTGGCAGCAGCTTTTTCATGAAAATGCCAAGAAATCAACTTTTTTCCTTTTCTGCATTTCCACACCTCAAGTGTCTACGACAATAAAAGCACTGGAAACGCCGGAGAGAGTGTGAGCCAAGGTGAAAATGAAGATGGAGCGGCAGCTGGAGCAGAAGCACATGGCATTCATTACAGCAATTGAAATGGACAAAAGCCAAATTCATGGCATCAGGAAGAAGACGACGGCGACGACGACGAAGCAAGTGGAAAAAGGATAATAAAAATGTTTGCATATAAAATAATAAATAAAAGACGCAATGGTAGCGGAAGAGGAGCAGAAAGCAAAGGACTCGTTGGATATAGAAGGCGACAGGAAGATTTCTACATAGAAGCAAACGCAGCAAAATGAGCGAGCAAAAACGTCAGAAGCAACAACAAAATGACAGAGCCAAATGCGTCAGCCAGGTGAGTGAATCCCAGGGTCCAGGTCCAGGTAAAAAGCTCAACGGGTGAGTAAATAAAGCGAAGATTACATACAAACCATCCTTCCTATTCCTATACATTGACAACCTGATGATAAAAACGTTGATGATGATGATGATGAGGAAAATTCAGTTGGTGGGCGTGTTGCTGCAGGGGAAGTACAGCAAAGAAAAAAAAAACGCGCATGCGTTCTAAATCAAGATGATGTAGCACCCATTATTCGAGCCTGACCAATCGGTGGGTGTGTCTTAACTCTCACAAATTCACTCACAAACAAACACACACACACGAACTCTCACACACCCGCATACTGAGAACCGGTCACTTGATTAGCCTCGACATTTTGTTACTGTTTCTCTCCCTCCCTTTCTGCTGCCCTCTCTCTCTCTCTCACACACACACACTCTCTCTCTCTCTCTCTGTCTTTGTCTTTCGCTCTCTCTGTTGCACGCATGCAAAAATGAAAATAAAAACGAAATTCAACAGGCAAATAAACTCACCCGCACACTCTTACCATCATCTCCTCTCACTCGCACCTGTTGGAACACCCACAGATCTTATTTCGCATTGGCATTAAACCACTTTAAACTGAACTTTACATTTCGTAAAACCGGCTTTTACTTTCATTTTCAGCAAAGATACAACAACAACAACAGGAATAAAGAAATTAGCAAAACAAACAAACACATCTTCTGGAATTTTGCAACCTCAAAACTACTTTAAGGACTTACAAAATGAAAGCAATGTTATTAAAATTGAATCGTATTTTGATGAAAGAAAAGTTTTAATGCACTCTATGCAGATATCAATCTATCTATGATACTTTATACAACTCCTTGTTAGATTGAACTTTAGATTACTCCGATTTGAATAAGAGAAGTTTTAGTTCCCAAAATCGTAACATTTTATGTTCAAGATCCCATTGGTATTTATAGGTCTAACAATTTTGAATGATTTGTGGCGTAGGAGGGTAATCTCTGAAAAGTGCTAAAGATTAAATAATCGGAATCTGTAAGAATACGTTACTCATTATTAACTCTTTAGATTATAATCACATATGACTTGTTTATGTATAGTACCAATTCGGAAATTTCAAAAGGAAATCGAAGCCGCTAAATGTCAAATATTAAATATTTTACAATATTTTGTTCATTTATTAATTAATTTCATTTTAAAGTATGAAATATCTTTTTATACAAATTTTTAATAAGAAATATTTTTCTTTTGGTTGTTGGTTTTTGCCAATTTATTTTTACAATGGTCAGAGTCGAATCCGCCACTCGAGCACTTCAGAGTTCATCATATTGGAAAAGCGCACATTTTGGAGTGCCTCAGCTTCCTTTCCATGTGAATGTGTGTGCGTTCATTAGGTTCGCACCACTGCTTCGCGATTGTATTGTATTTTTGGCACACGTTTCTTACCTGTGTGCTGTCAAAAATCTGCTAACAAAGGACCGCTAACTAAAATAAAAGATAACTAAAAAGATGGCAAAATGAAAACCAAAAATGAAATTTCGCTATTTATTTGTGTGTTTTCGAGTGTTACAAATGAAGGGGGACTATGATGTTGCAACTATGTATGTAAGTGCACTCAGAAATATATGTATGTCCATATTCATATATATATATACATGTATATATCCTTTTTGGAAGAGTTTCAGTGTAGAAAGTTTTTAATGAAAAAGAACCTCCATTACAACTTAATAATAATGTTATATTCGCTTTACAAAATATACATTATGCGATATTGACTATCAGATATTAAATATCAAATTGCATACATTATAAATATGTTAAAAATACTGTAAACAAATTCTAATATATAAAATTGTTTACAAATTAAATTTAGTTTAAATTTACCGCCCACTTGATGTTATCGATAATGCCCGTATGACACGACTTTAATTGTGCCCTGAGCTTTTGTTGTTCCGTTCGCCAGATCTGTGAAATATTATTTAATGGAATTAGATTGACTTTCCAAAATTACATTGAAATTTTTTTTAGCTAAAATAGCTTTGATTGTTTTAAACAAAAATTACCTATCGATTCTATATATCGATAGTCAAGCCATCAATGATTTTACAAAACTTAGTAAATATGCTCATCCCTAGTTTTAAAGACACGTAAATAAAGACAAACTAGCAAAATTTCACATATTTTTATTAAAAACATCAGACAGAATTTAGAAACAAAGAAGAATTCAACATGGCAGATGCAGGCCAATGGTACAACTCGCTGCCGCGGTTCACCCGCTACTGGCTAACTGCAACAGTTGGTCTAAGTCTTTTGTGCAGATTCGGACTATTGCCCATGGAGTACATGTACTTGTCCCGTGAGCTCGTCCTAACCCGGCTCCAGTTGTGGCGATGTGTCACGTCGTTGTTCGTGTTTCCGTTGACCGGAGCCACTGGATTCCATTTCCTTATCAATTGCTATTTCATCACACAGTACAGTGCCAGGTTGGAGAAGGATCAGTATGCTCGAAGCCCGGCGGATTACATGTACTTGTTGATCATCACGGCAGTACTAGCCAACCTTGGTGGTATGGTATTCAACGTATATTTCCTTATGGACATGCTGGTGGTGGCCATCACTTACATATGGTGCCAGCTGAACAAAGAAGTGATAGTCAGCTTCTGGTTTGGCAGTCGCTTCAAGGCCATGTATTTACCCTGGGTGCTGGCCGGTATTGAGCTGATATTCCACGGATCTTTGGCCTCTCTAGTGGGTATTTTCAATGGACACGTTTACTATTTCCTGAAGTTCCAATATCCTCAAGAGCTGGGGGGCAATGCATTCCTGGAAACTCCACAATTTCTGTAAGTAAAATGATAATCCTTGTATGTCATTTATAAGCCCGATGTAACGTTTTTTTCATATTTAATTCCAGGAAACGCTTTGCACCCGATGTCTCTGGCGGTATCAGCGGCTTCGGCGTCCCACCGGAAAGTAGAGCACCCCCACCAAGGCAAGCCCCCAACAATCCCTGGGGACGCGGCATGGCTTTGGGACGCAATTGAAATTACCTCACCGGCTAGTCTAGTTTTATATATACATACATATATCTCCTCTTTCTTCACTCGTTGTAAAAAGTTTTTTGGTTATGCTCTATAATACTGTACTGAATTTTTATGTAACAAAACTTAACATAATTTCTATGCTTATCATCTTCGACGTTTGTTTAACCTAAATTTGATTAAACAACAGCAATAAGTTAACATGTTAAGTGGATGGGATTGTATTGTGCATTCATCAAATTACATATACATATACATACATATATCTACAAGAAATAAATATATGTACAAGAAAGAACAAAACACCTTTCAAATTAGATTACGCCAATTGAACGCGCAGTAAGTTACACTTGAGGCATTAAAACTCTGAAGATGTCATAGTAAATAGAATGTATGCATATGTCTTCAAGCAAAACGGCGAAAGATATCATCTTATAAAATGCATAAAATGGGGATATTTGGTAATCCAAGGATTCCCTGCAACTAGACAAAAGACCTGACTTAAAAGTTTTACAATGCATTTTAAATGTTTTCTTGACAGCTGTTTCAAAGGTTACACTTAATGCAAGATTTGTAAAACTTGCAAATGTTTGATTTCTTTTTTGAGACTTCTTCTCGAGGATTTATAAAAAATTCTGACGTGGTCTTTCATAGACTTAAGCTATTGGAAAGGTTCAAAGGTTATTCAGAACTGTGACTAAGACTTACAATGACAAACTTAAGTCATCGAAATTTCAGTGTAAATCGAAAATCGCATACATTTGCAATGCCCTTTAAGTCAGTTCGTATCAATCAAATTTATTAAATAAATCAATACAGTGTTTAATTATATCTTCTTGTAAATAATAAAGCATTGTATTCACTAGAGTTTGTCTATGTAAGTCTTTCTGCATTGATTACTATTTGCTTCATAATATGATTTTGTTTATTTCTGTTTTTCCTACTGATTTCGGTTTTGTTTCCAAGCATTCTTTGATAGATTGTGAATAAATGATAAATATTTATGTTTTTTACATTTAAATTTATTTCATTTAAAATTTCTATGCTAAAATTTTACAGCGACACGCATTGTTCAACAATATTTGTATTATATATTTTCAGGGAGTTTTTGTTGTTGTTTTTGTTATTTTTCACATTTTTATTTTTGTGTTTTACCATTTTCTATTTTTATTTTTATATTTTTTTCTTCTTAATTTTTACTTAATATTTTTGAAAAACCATTTGGGGTTGCATTCGATTTACTTGGATTTGGTCTAAAAAAATGGGTGACAACAGCATTTAGAATTAGATTTACAAAATCGACGCATAAAATACTTAAAACCTATATGTAGTAATTGAGTAATTACGTGTGTGTGTGTTACTTTATTTTTTCCCAAATTTCTTAACCTTTTTATTGGCAACTCTTAATTATTTCCGTACAAACTATATATATATATATATATATATAGATAGAGATATATATCTGTTGTTTGCATTTCGAAATTCTCGAATTTTGTCTGGCTGATATATATACACGACTTTTTAAGGTGGAACTAATTACTATAATCTCATAAAAATCGCAAAAAAAAAACGTTGTCAATGCAAAATTTTAAATTTGTTGTTTTTTTGTTTTTTAAACTTAAAAATAATGTAAAAGGTAAAGGAGCTTAGATTTTATATACAGTTGTTATACAAAAATTAAGGTAAATCTGAAGGATTGCAAATTAAAGTAATTAAAACAAATTCATATAAGACAATATACCATCGGGATAATATTGCATTTAAAAATATATTCAGTTATATAAATATATAGAGATAATGATTTGAAACTGTTCCATTGTTGTTTTCTCAGGTTAGGTGAGGGGTTGTCACAGTGTCATCTGTTTTCGTAGAAATGTTTATAGCAAACAGTTTCGTAATTTGTTTCCGTTTATTAATTGCTGATTGAGAGGATTTTGAAAACTAAATCGATGTGTGTAAAATCTAATTCTATATGTTCATTATTCGTATTTCCAAAGTGGTTTTTCTTTTTCAACATACTTATTGTTAGTCCTCCTCATTTGTTTAGAACTTAAACTTAGCTTATGGTTCGTTTGTCACTGTGAGTTACCCATAAGAATTGTAAACGCTTGGCAACTTAACTATTGCAACAGAAAATTGGTTTCGAAGCTTCATTCAATTGATAATTAATTATTATGATAAATGTTGCACTTTCATTCAAATTAAGAACTTCATATTGATACTAAACTAAACTCTAAATCTAATTAAAACCGGGCGATTCTGAGTTTGTGTGTATGGGTGTTTCATATTGATAGTATATGCTCTCGCTGTGCGTTCTTGAGTTTTGCTTACACTGGGAATATACATGAATATATTTTGGGGCGGGGGGCAAATTTTGATATATGTATGTATTTTCTTTTCACTGCACATCCTTGCCTGGGTGTAAACGAAAAACTATGTTTTTAGCAACTTGCAAACAGCGTTTCTACAATCTTGATGCTGTTCCAGCTCCCAATGGCTGGTCCTGATGCGATCGTTGTTGTTGTTGCTGCTGTTGTGGAGGAGCTGGAACAATAGAAGCCTTCAACGAGGTTGTTGTTGTTGTAGCAATCTCTGCCGCTGGCGATATGCTGCTGCTGCTGGCGCTATCAATTTCAATTGGCTGCTCCAATTCCATGTCCACATACTCAATGGCATTTTCATCCTCAGGATTAAGTTCAATAACTGCAAGGGGAGAAAATAAATGAGATGGGAGACGAATGGAAATGCTGTTTGTTCAACTTACTGCGATTGTTGAGCTGCTCTGAATCCTGCTCCTCATCCTCTTCAATAATGACATCTTCGAGCGTTTGATTGGCCGTTGTTGTGGCTACCTTGGATGCTTGATCCAATTCCATTTCCCAATCGGTGGCATTAAATACAACCAAAGGTGTGGATTTGCCGCCAACTGATTTCGTTTCCGCTGTACCATTGTCGGCCACAATGATGGGCATATTGATAATATCAATGGGCGTATCCTCTGTAATCAATTGATTCGGTTTAACCTTCGACGAAGATGTGGTAAACAATGGAGCAGAGGCTGCGGTAGAGGAAGAGGAGCAGGAGGCAGTTGGGCCTGCGGTGGTTGTAATAGCACCGATCGGCGAGGAAGTTGCTCCAATAACAACAACATTGGGTTTACCACCCAATAACTGTTCGGCACCCCCTGCCACTGGCGTCGCCACCGACGCCGTCTTGGGCTTGGTAGCACCAGCCAGGGTAACGGCACGCATTGCGCTGGTGGCACTGGCCGGAAGAAATACCAAATTGTTCTTGCCAACGCCGGCGGTGGCAAAGGTTAATGTGGTGGGCTTGATTTTGGCACTGCTTGAGCTGGCGCTGTTGTTACTACCCCCACTAGTCACCGTGATGGTATTGGGGTTAGTGGTGGCACTACTTCCGGAACTCGAGATCACTTGCGTGGGCGTTAGGATTTGCATTTTTTGTATGGGTATCCTGGACTGTGGTGAGGTGGGTGACAACAAGCTGCTTGTGGGCGAGAGAGAAGATGCGCTTACACTACCCCCAGATGCAGTTACTCCCGGCACTGCACTGGCATTGTTCAGTTTGTGTATTATGCTCCCAGCTGGCAGTTTGCCGGACTGCAGAAACAATTTGCCATTGGGCGAACAGATCTTGATGTTGCGCAAGGCTCCGCTGGGCAATGGCTTGATATTGAGATGGCCAGTGGATGTTCCTCCACTACCAGTTGTTAGCTTAATGTTGGCTAACAGTTGTGTCGATGTCGATGCACTTGCTCCGGCTCCACCAGGCGATGCTGCTTTAATATTGATACCTCCCGCCTGTTTGGCTCGAAACAGGGGTGTTACTGTTGGTGTGGGCGTGGCCAATGGTGTTATAAGTGTATTATTCAGACTACTAGCCGGTATATTCTTAATGATGTTTACTGTTGACGCACTGCTCAATGGAGTTGTGGCGCCAGCTCTCTGATCCTTTGGACTATTACTCACTATGGCCAACTGAGCCGATTGCTCTGTATAAGGAAGCACCCGCACCGTTGAGGTGGACAGGGTCTTGGCTGGTTTGGCCTCTATACCTGATGTCTCGAGTAACTGAATCTTTTTCGGTGTCAATTTGGAGACAGTTGGATTGCTGCTGCTGGTGGATGGACTTGCTACTACCCCCGTTACCGGACGCAGTTTCGCTCCCAAGGGCGGTGCTGGGATTTGTTGGACACTAATGATCTGTGGCGCTAGCGGCAGATTAGCTGTGGATATAATTGGTGACGTGGGTGTGGCTGATCCACCCACCGTCGGCTGACGTTCCTCGACAATATATTTCTTGACAGGAGTAGAGAGTTGTGGCTGCTGACCGGTCGGCTTTTCCTTGAAGATTATCGGTGAGTTGGCAAATCCTCGGGTGGTCGGTGAACCCAACTCTCCTGCTGTTGGACCATAAACCACACGAGCCGAAGATGGCAATGGCTTCAATTTACATGAAATGTTTGGCGGCGTAACTGAAGTTGGCGTTGATGCTGGTTGTGGTGTTGGTGCCGTCGTTGTGGCCCCCACTGATTTCAGGGCTTCATCTAAAATGTACTCTACATGGGGCTGTACTACCAAATGATTGGCAATCACCTGCTCTGGCGGTGGTCCAGGTAGTAATACTTTCTGCACCTGTTGTTGTTTTTGCTGCTGCTGCTGCAAAAGTTGTTGTTGGAGCTGCTGCTGCTGTTGTTGCTGCAGCTGCTGTTGTTGTTGCTGCTGTTGCTGTTGCAGTTGTTGCTGGAGTTGCTTGCGTCGCCCACTTTTAGCTGGAGCTGCCATACGTTTCCCTGCCACAGGCAAGATACCTCCCGGTCCTGCTGCTCCGCCAGTATGATTGTGCATTGCATTTGCTAAATTCTTCTTGCTATTGGTGGCCAAGCGTTGTTTGTGTTTCTGTTGCTGTTGATAGAAATAGCGTTGCTGCAGTGTCCTTGGGCTAGGACGCTGCTCCGGTGGCAACAACTCTAATTCCTCATTGGACATAATTTGACCATGCGACTGTTGCTGTTGCAATTGATGTTGCTGATTCTGCCTGTCATTTTGCAAGTGCCGCTTCTTATTTGGTTTGCCATCGCCACCCCCGCCTTCGTTTTCCTTACGCTTCTGCGTTGCCTTCTTAACTTCGTTGGGCAAATCCGGTACTTTGAACTTTGGATGGAATAACACAAACGCAAAGTAAAAGAAATTAAAAAAAAAAAATGTTATTAGAAATTTTAAAAGGAGGTGAAGTGTATATTTCACAAAAAACACATATGCGTTCATCACATGGGTCTTTAGTTTGTCATCTAATATATGTACATATTTATATCCCAATCCAGATTACTTTCATAATCGGGAGAATAATCATAATCCTTAACTTTACTAATCATTAAAAAAAATCCGATTTGAGAACATCATGATTTAATTTTAGAAACATTCAATTTGATCACCTGTTAAATTCCCATATACATATGTATGTATATCATTAAAATAGATGAAAATTATTCTAACTAGCGTTTAAAAAAACAAAAATAAAAAAATGTATCAACCGAATATAATTTTCAGTCCAATTAAAAATTCCAAAATTTTGCAAAATTTGTTAAAAACTCTTCTTTTTCTTAAATAAAATATGCAAATATTCCTTACTTTACCTACAAGTTTCTTATTTTGGGCCCTCCTAATTGGCCACTTTTGTAAGAGCTCTGTTAACAGTTAGCTGCTGTTAACATTTAACTGTTAAAAATTTAACTATTGCTGCGAATTGACTTTGAATAAAATTTTAATTGCAATTAAATTGTACGACTTTCAGTGCTATAAAAATGTTAGTTTTTTCGTTTATATTAAATTTAAGCGCATTTATTTAAAGCGCAGCCAGGGGCAATATAAACTCAATTTCTAAATAACCAAAAATTCCAATAAGAAACAAACTTCCACTTTGCCTCACCGTCGGTGATACTAATCGAGTATTAGTTCCACATCTGAGGAGCAATCGCCCAACCACCCACGCGTCACCGTTGGGATCCCACCGTTAAAGCATACCAACCCAGTGTAGACTGTACATTCACTGCCCCCACAAACACACATACACACACACACATACGAAGATAGGCAAAGAACTAGAAGTCACAAATAGTGTATGTAGATATAGATGATACCTATATACATGTATATAGTATATAGGGTTATATAATTTCCTCTCACCGGCTCATCCAAGACCACAGGCGGCTCTGTGATTTTGGCCCGTCCGCCATGGCATAATGTCACAAGGTTGGCCTGATCGAGTAGGGCCTCGCTAAATTTGGTCCCCGTATCGGCGGGCAAGGCCAATTTGGCGTTCTCCGCAAATGCTTTTGCCGCCAAATCATTGGCCACAATGCTCAGTGCTGTTTGCGGACATATCCTGGGCAATAGCGGGTACGGGCGTCGTCCCTCACGTGACCATTCCTGCCAGGTATTTGGTCCGCAGACGCTAAAAAAATGCGGACACAGATAGATACACACACGCATATACACACAGACCAAAGATTTGGAATTGCTGCTTCTTTATCCGCACTTACTTCTCGGCTATGGTGCACAATTGCTCGTCGTTTGCGGCACGTCGCACCTCCGCACGATGACGCTCTGGGGTTATGTGAAAATGTTGGCGGAATTCCTCCAGCAATTTGGCCTTTGGTTCGCTTAGTGATCCTTGGGCGCGAAAAACGCTTATTATATGCGAGTAGGACTCGAGCTCTGCACAAGACAAACAACGAAATATTAGAGTTCAAATGGGCCCCATATTGCCCACAGGAGGCGACTGTATCTGGCGCTGTGGCACTCTGCTTTGCCCGCTCCTTGCCAGCATCAGAAAAACTTACCAAGTCGACGCAGCATGCCGCGGCATTCGTCCCGCGACATTTCCAACGTTTGTGGCCACATCGTGTGCACGTTGATTTCCACACCGTACGCTTAATGTACTCCAAGCCGTCGGTAAGCAACGCAACTCTTCCTAATTTGTTAAAGATTTCTCTCGCTTGCAAAAAATTAAACAAACTTCTTCATCGGCGTTGCCAGAGGTTAAATCTGCGTTTCGCGGATTCTGGCAGCATTGCATTTTTAACAGAGTTGCCAGAAATACCAGATAGCCAAACCGATTACATTTTCCCAATTCTGCAAAAATAATTTTCATTCAAAATTATGGAGTTGTTTGCAAATTTAATGAACCTTTGGAATCTGTAAATATCTGAACCCTTATTTTCTTATAAATTTGAAAGATTTTCAACAATATCGTTTCTCAGAAACTTGTTCAGGTTTGTGGTACATTACTTTCAATTGCTTGGGAATCAAGATACTTAACAACCCTACTTTTTTTAACACTGTGCAACACGTTTTGACTTTCTTAAAGCTGATTGTAAAAGAAATATTCATATTTAAGCAATATAAAAAAATTTAATACTGTTGTACATTTTACTAATTCTTCCCTTATTTTAAAATGTTTTATACAACGCACATTTCGGATAAAATTTAAGTATTGATGCTTGTTTAAATACATCTAGAAATTAATTTGTTTTTAGAATCAATATAATACATTGCTATATAATATATTCTTCATTATCTGGCCATGACTCCGGTTTAAATTCTTTATTAGTTATTTCTGTTATTATTTCGTCGTTGCCCATTCTATACCATATTCAAATAAAATATAACCTTAAAACTTTCATATCTTATCAGAAGTTTAATATTTACAAATAAAACAATCCCAATTGTTTAGGATATATATTAAGTATCATTGCACATACATATTTGTTGCTATATAAATATTTGTATATATGTAAGTACATATTACAATCAGCTAGGTAAATATTGAACGAAAGCATTCCAATTGTTACAGCTCTCTGTGTTCTAGAATTTCTCGTGCTGACTTCGCCTGAATACAACGAATTGAAACAATCACAATGTAATTTAGTTTAACGAATCGAGCAAAATACCCACCGATTTAAACCAGAATGATTCCATAAAATTAATTTTATTAAGTATGCTCATTTCCGATGCAGGCGAAATGCCATGCAAATGCAAATGCTTCACTGAGATAAACGGGGGAATATGGAAACCAATAATTGTATCGTTGTTGGCATCCACATCTTTCGTTTTAAGGAACTCGATCATGCCCTCCTCCATTCGTTTGACTGGAATATATAATATTATTTAAACTTTTATGCAAATGAGTTAAGGTTGTCGAAACGTACCCAGACCAAAGTGCGATTTGTTGAGGGCATTGAGACTCTCGTAGTGCAGCTTGGGTATAGCTAGATAATGATATTTGGATGCTGGAGCTATATCTTCAAATATAACGTATTCATCGGTCTCCATTTGAAGAACAGGCGGTGGACCTTTGCGTCTATTGGCAAATTCACAAAATTTGCATGGAGTCAGTGACGTGGAAGTGGTATAATCGTTGGATCCGCACGTGTACACCAAAATAAGTAGCAGAAGCATCGAAAATCCGCATAGCACTACAATTGTTTTCTTCTTTTTTAATAGTTTATCCAACAAGCCTGACATTATCACAGCACAAATGAAAAAATTAGCGCAGGCGCGCGCATAGTGAAAGCAAGACGATCGTCTACATATACTCTACAGACTCAGTCTAAGTACTTTCATATACTGTTTGCCAAGTTACAATCAATCTCATGCAAATTGACAAGAAAAACAAATATCACAACAAATGTGAGATTAACTTAATCTTTTAAATACTCATATAGTTGATGTCACCCTCTAATTAGTAAAATGAATTACAATATGGTTTAACGAATTTCTTAAATGCACTTTAAATTGTTACGTCAAAACGTAATTTAATTAAAGAAGAATATAAATGTTTAAAAAACTTTAATGGTATAATTAAGATCTATAACTAATGAAAGGGTATGTGGTGTTCGCTTATTACAAATATAGTAATAACTCTCAGTGTGACCAGTTTTATATATTTAAGAAAATCTTATTTTGGCAGTTTTTACCATCTTTTATCTGGACTGCCTAACGTTCGGTCACGCTGATTGCTGTTCACAATTTGTAAGGCCCTCAACAATTTGTGTTTCAGAGGGCTAGGTAAATAAACCAATGAAAACTCAATTGTTAAACTGCCAAGATGTTGTTTCGCACGGCCAAAAACAAATTCGAGACGGCGGAAATAATGCGCCGGCTGAAGCGTCTGGCCGAAGGGACACTCTCCTCGTATCGTCGCTTGTTTTTGCTGCTATTGTGCGTGTGCGTTGTCTTCTATATGCTGCCGCCGATCTTTCGTTATATATTCTTAAGTGCACCGGAACAGAAAGGTATTGTTATTGGATTAATCACACGCATTTGTCGTTTAACTTCTGGGTTTAATTGTAGATCAACACAGCATGTGTATGGATGATCGTCTGACTCCGTACATTCTCCAGAACTATGAGTTCGATGCAAACATACGTCACGTGTCGCCTTCACCGCTGCCGGGTGAGCATGATTACACGCCTTATGTTGGCAATGGCTACATTGGCTTGGAGGTAGCTCATAATGCTGCATTAAATATTAAACATGGTCGCACTATGGTGCCCATACGCTTCCAGCCGATAGTTTCGGTTAATCCAGAAAGCGGAATCAATACCGGTGAAAAGGAGGCCACTGTTGTGGAATATCTAACCGGAATGGTTCATAGGTTTCAATGTTTTGCTGGATATTTTGTTTCATACACCTACTATGCTCATCGAACTCAGCAGAATATCCTTATGCAGGAGCTGCAAGTGACCAATACACGGAATATAATTGAGGATGTAGAACTGATTATGCCTCGCGTAAGTCTACCCAAGCTATCTACTCGTTTTATTCCGCTCAGGTAAACAAGGATCTTAATATTAAATAATTCTATATGCTAATGTTTCTCCTTTACTTCCTTAGTGAACCAGTTCAGTCGGGCATGTCTACCTACAACGAATTAAAAGTCATTACAGGAACTGTTCAGCCATCAACCGATGATCCCAGTAGGTCCATTGTGATTAGCATTGTCACACCAAAACTGGAATCAAAACTGCAGCTGCGCAAGCGAGGCACTGTGCGTCTCATCTACCCCATGGCTATACACTATTCAACGCCTGTGGTCGAGGCACAGGTGAAGCCAACCATTGAAATTACCGAGCAGCAAGCAATCCAGGCCATGACAAAGCTTTTACAAAAGATAAGCTCGAAAGCTTCAAACTCAGGATCGCCTTACAACATAAATACCTATCGCCAGGAGCACATTAATGTGTGGACGGATCTGTGGGCTACGGGATTCACAATAAGTACATCCAAGGCAGAAAATAGTTTAAACGGAGATCGCATCAATGCCACCATGTATGCTGTTTTATCGCAAGTGCGTAGCTTCGAGTACGAGGAAACGGGAGCTGGCTCACCGGCTATTAAAGATGAAATTGCTAAGGCCTTAACGTACGCAGAGGGGTGCTACGACTCTTACCACACGCTTCAGGCGGAGAACCTGTGGCGAGAGATGTCCAGCCTGCATCAGCTCAATACCTTAGTCTCATCCTGGATGCTGACCTTAGAGAAACAAGGCTGTCATAATTTAATACGAGCTGGCGCCTCCGGTGTTATTCAGGCCATGGTCCTGAGTTTCGGAAGCTTTCGTTTTAGTAATCAGCATTTGGAGTGCAATATACATCCGAAATTCTTGCACAGAGACTTCCATTTTAGACGCCTTAACTATGGCAATAAAACCCATCTCAATGTCACCATCATTGTAAAGGACGACAATAAGGCCGTAATAAATGTGGCTTTGGATCGTTCCGATCGCAGCTATTATGCCTGCGATGGCGGTTGTCTAGATGAGCCAGTTTTGCTAACGTGACTATAAACTTAAAAATTGGAAAAATTAAACACTTTAGAAATCTATTAACTATTTCTTTCAGACAAAACCGACGACAATTCCCAGTAAAATTGACTGAACCCCTTACGGCAATATTGTATATAACCGAAGATAAACAACACATGGAGGATCTTCATCATGCCATCCACCTTAAAGAAGTTGTAGAGGGTAAGTTCTCATAAGCAACAAATAAAAATCGAACAACTTATTAATATCTTCCTGTTTATAGCTCCCGCTCATGAACAGCACCTGATTGCATTGCATAAGCATGGCCATCAATTGGGTGGCTTGCCCACACTCTTCTGGGTCTCGGTCTGTGCAATAATTATAGTATTTCATATATTCCTTTGTAAGCTTATAATCAAGGAGTACTGCGAACCAAGCGATAAATTAAGATATCGTTATAACAAACCGTGATGCTAGTAATATATATATGTATAAATGAAAATAACTCGAAAGAAAAGCAAAAGGCAAAAATGCAAGCTCTACCTATAGATAAGTAGATTGTATATTGCATTTAAAATAGTCAAATTCATATGCCGCATATTTTGGTTACTTTTTGTATATAAATCTGATCCCGATTTAATATATATTTAAACGAAATGAAAATTGCAATATTAAGCATTAATTCCATGGGATTATTATGGATTTACTTATGTTGTTCCCCTATTTGAAGATTTCAAATCAAAATAGTTATATGTTATATGGTAGTATATACCAAAACTTAACAATTATGTTTGTAAAAAAAACTATTAAAAGAACCATACCGCTCCTATAATAACGCTGAAATATCATTGACATTGGAGAAAAAAAATAAAAAGACAAAGACTAATTAGGCTTTAGTAGCTACATAAGTATAACATAAGTATAAAGCATTTGTGCAATATCTGAACATTTCATATCTCCTTCGCATATCCATGGAGATACTGCTGTTTACAGTTATTAATGTTTGTGAAGTATTTTCACTTAATTTATCTTATTGACCAAAGGCGTTTCCCTGCTATCTTTTTTTTAAGAGTATCGTATATTTCGATTTCTATATGAGAAGTAGTTATGCAAACATTAATACAACTCGATCATATATATATATTTACTGAAGTAAACGCACCTAATTGAGTCCCCAAATTGAGTATATTGCATAATGCATTAAAAAGTAAAACCAATTCTGTCTAACAATTTGTTAGATTCGCTTTCAACCGATATATGTGCATCCAAAAAATAACGACAATGGAAGATTCATGATGTATGTATTTAGCAACACTTGATATGCTTTATTATGAAAGGCAGATTACTTAGCTTATTTACATGTCTGAAGATAGATTGAAAAGAAAATGCAATGTTTATCTAAAATTTATTTTTTTTTCTTTTTAGTTCGTGCTAGAAAATTCGTACAGGTGCCAATAAGTATCTAAAGAATCGTTCTATAGCTCTATAGTAATAGAGTTCCGTTTACATTTACTTGGTGACAGCGTGTATGCTTTCGGCCAAATAATCGACATTCTTGCTAGTGACGCCAGCCATCGAGACGCGACCATCCCGGGTCAGGTAGACACTGTGTTCCTTAATCAGTTTATCGACTTGCTCTGGTTTCAGGCCAGTAAAACAGAACATGCCGATCTGGTTAACAATGTGGTCCCAGTTTTGGGAAGAGCCAAGCTTCTCAAGGTTAGACTTAAGCTTGCCACGCACATCGATAATGCGATCGGCCATGACCTTAACGTCCTTTAGCCACTGGGATCGGAGATCATCGTTGTTAAGAATCTCGGCAGCAAGACGAGCGCCATGAATGGGAGGATTGGAGTAGAGGGCACGGATGAGTATCTTGATTTGGGACATTACACGAGCTGCTTCATCCTGATCGGCACAAATGACGGTATATGCGCCGGCACGTTCGCCGTACAAGCCCATATTCTTGGCGAAGCTCTGGGCCAAGCAGAAGTCATGACCATCGGCTTCAAAAATGCGCACTGGGAAAGCATCGTTATCAACATTTCCGGTAGCAAAGCCTTGATAGGCCATGTCAATGAATGGATACAATTTGCGTTCCTTCACCACCTTAGAGATCTCGCGCCACTGCTCGCGGCTAGGATCAACGCCTGTGGGATTGTGGGCGCAGGCATGCAACAATACAATGGAAGACTCGGGGATTTTCTGAAATTAATTGAACAAATTTAAAGGTTAAAGAAAGGTTTTCCATCTGAGCCAGCTGTATGTATGCAACTCACCTTAAGATCTTCAATCATTCCGTTAAAATCCAAATTACAGTGCTCAGCGTTATAATAACGATAACGCTTCACAGACAGGCCGGCATGCTCGAAAATGGGTACGTGGTTGCCCCAAGAGGGGGAAGGCATATAAACCTCACGGTTGCCCTTCCAGAACTTGCTCAAAAAGGCGGCACCAACTCGCAAAGCTCCAGTGCCACTGATCGTTTGGACGGTGGCATTATGTTTGGCCTTCAATCGCTCTGAGGAATCACCCAAAGCCAATTCAATAGCCTTATTGTAGAACTCCGGAATACCAATAATTGTGGAATACTCCTTGTCCAGAGAACGGGAAATTAAACGCTTCTCGGCCTAGTGAAGTTATAGACACATGTTTAAAAAGGAAACCAGGCTTAACCATTGCATTCAAAGACTCACCTCACGAACACTGGGCAGGACATAGGGTTTGGTATTGTCATCACGGTAGGCGCCAGCGCCGAGATTGATCTTCTTGGGATTGGTGTCCTTCTTGAATGCTTCAGTCACTCCCAAAATTGCATCTGGGGGTCCCATTTGTACTTCGGTAAACCATGACGATCTATTAGTAAGAGATTAAGAAAGTTTTTCGATTAAAATTCGAAACTTTGATTCATAAAGTTTTCATTCTAAATGCCCTTTACTCGTCCAAAAATATCTTGGCTTATCATTGGCAAATTTAATTTGCAGATTTTGTTAAAAACTTATCACGCTTTCCTCATTGGCTCATTGGGTTATCTTATTCCTGTCTACCACTTGACTTCATTTCGAATTTTGACCAAAAATTATCAGTACGATTGCGTGAATAAAGTTTGAAAGTCATCTGTAGGTTTTTCTTTAACGTTTTGCACCCCCACTTTAGACCCCACCAGATATGTACAACTGGTGGGGTCGTTCATTAACAACTCGCTTATCGCTTGGTCGGTCGCTGTAAACAACCTGCATACAATGATTTTCAGTTCAACGAGGCCGAACACAAGTCTATATAGAATATGGTAAATGTCGTACTCTACGTCAGAGATAAGCATTTCCCCCCCTGCCTTGGCTGACGTAAGTTTTGTCTCATTTTGGATCATATTATGCAAAATATTTGAACCAGCCCAAAAAATTAATTAATTATAGCCACCTGTCGGTCGAATTTTGATTGGTATAGGTTGATAAGCTTCCGTTTATATTCTTTTCTCTGGTTGATGTTTCCGACTCATGATAGTCGATAAAAACGAAGAGTTTATAAAGAAAAGTTCATAAAAATCAAAACACGCGACTAAAGCGTGATATGTCAACGACAGTAGGTACACTACCCCAAAGAGTGTGAGGCATATTGATTTGCCAAAAAAAAAGACTTACTGAAGTTCGTAAACAGGCGAAACTTATAAACTTGTTTTGCTGTTTTTTTTTCAATTAATTTAGTAGAGATTTTTATGAACCATTATTTAACAGATCTAAAAATGAATGTAGAGAATCTAAAAAGCGTTGTGAAACGCCATTGGAGCATATATATTCAACATAGCTTTTTCTTTTTAGATAGAACTGAATGAAATGCCACGAAATAAGCTTTATATACATATGTGATAAAATCAGCCACTTACTATAATATATGTATGTATGTACTTCCCGATGATTTTATATAAATGACGTTTACAGTAACAAAGATAAAAACAGCTAGATTCGCGTATACATTGCAATTTAAACTAATTACTTATAACCATAAGTGTGTCAGATCCATATATAGAACGGCATATGTATATACATATTATCCCTCCCAATGCCTTAAATTGATTCTGACATAATAAATTCAAGAGGGTTGCAAATGTACATAAATCTCTAGTGACTACTATGCAAAATATAGGCAGTGAACCGGCAAATGCAGTGAATGACCTTGACAAATGACACTGCAGTGCAGTGTTGGTGTGTGTGTGTGTGTGCAACGTGTTACCACGAACAACAACAACAACAAGTTCAACCCCAATCAATGTTCCACTTACTTGCAACGCAAGGCGGCGGGCGCCAAACGATTCACCGACAACAAACTGCGTTTACAAATCTGCGACATGTTTTATTTTTTTTATTTTAGTAAATATAAATTATTACAACAGAAACTCTTGCTAAATGCCGCCAAAAGAAATGCCAACCGGTGTTGCTTAGGTGTTGCCGAATACTGCACAGAAAAATAAACCGAAAGCTTTTTCTTCTGTTTGCCTAATACCGTGAGCACAGTGGCTCGCTTTAGAAAAAATCATTGCAAAATAATTAAGATGACCGTTATTAAGGTTCCAAATTCCGATTTTTTTTTTGTTTCAAATTAACAAAATCTACGAAAAAACGCAACAGCCAGGGTCATAAATTAATGCCTGAAGTAGGAAAAATGCGTGTACACTGAGCGAAAGTAAGGAACTAACACAGCTTTTAACAAATCATTAGTTAAAAATGCATTGTTTTATCAATTTATTGGTTGAAGTCTCTAGTTTACACAGAAAAAAGAAGAGTCTATTCTATAGCAGTTCCCAATTGTTAAAAATTGTCAATATAATTGGCAAAATGGACCACTGTGCACTTCAAGCGTCCCCAGTAGCATACCGCAGGAATACATATCCCAAAAAACATTTTTTTTTGCATAAAAGAAAAATGTAAGTAACAATTTTGCTTGGAACGAACATAAAATATTCTAATTGATTAATAATTATGATAAAGAGGGTTGATCTACACAAAATGTTATTGTTCGGATCAAATTGGTACTCGTGACTTGACGGATCTGCAAATTACCAAATGGCTCAAACTGAGTCATATTTTGGTTACTTGTTTTTCATTATCGATAACTTCGATAATAAAAGCTTTTTCCGTTATGACATATAGCGCGCCCAGCTGTTTCTTTATATTTGCTTTCTTGTAAGAATTGCCAAGTTTGCCGATTTCAGTAGATTCGTAGCTGCCGCAGCATATAAGTATTTAACAGCTTTTTACTTATCGTACACATTCACCTTGTAATTTAATTAAGTCAGCATTTAATTTTATAAAAAAAATGTGGAAATTGTGTTTTCTCTGGTCTTGTCTGCTGATGCTGGCTTTGGTCCAAGGTCTGGGATTCACGGATTGTGGTTCAAAAACCGGAAAATTCACCCGTGTCTCCATTGAGGGATGCGATACGACCAAATCGGAATGCATACTGAAGAGGAATACAACAGTTAGCTTCTCCATTGATTTCGCATTGGCCGAGGTCGCATCGGCCGTGAAAACCGTAGTTCATGGCAAGGTTTTGGGCATTGAGATGCCATTCCCCTTGGCCAATCCGGATGCCTGCGTCGATAGTGGCCTCAAATGCCCACTGGATAAAGATGAATCCTATCGCTATACAGCCACATTGCCTGTTTTAAAGACATATCCAAAAGTCTCAGTACTAGTGAAATGGGAGTTACAGGATCAGAATGGTGTGGACATAATCTGTGTGGAAATACCAGCGAAGATACAGTAACTGTGAATGCAAAGAAGGATAAGTAATTACGATACAAAATTTACAATTCAAAATTGTTGTTAAACGGAAGCCTCAAGTTGTACTCTTATTGTAATCTAATTTAAAATAAAGAAAAATGAAATTAACTAACTTGTGTGTGCGCGGGGGTGAGAGGTGTGGCTATTTTAGGCCTCTTATTATTCGCTTTGTTTGCTTTTGATTGCATCTTCCGCTTTGCTTCTAGTCGTCGCGATCACATACATACATATACACACTTACTTACATATGTATATATGTATGAACAAATGATAAGAGGGTGTTTCAAATTGACTACAGAACAAGCGTCTGTTAACAGAATGCAGAACTGTGTAAAAGCTTCAAGCGCTAAGAATTTTATATTTGAAATAAACACGTATTTTTATTGAATTAACTAAATCCGACATATTTACACCAGTGATACTTCTAAGGCTGGAAACAATAGGCAATAAGTCGAATTACATTTAATTTAAGTGCACCGACAATTATATACCCTTGATACATTAATATACTAAGACCGTGTGAGTCAAAATGTCAAGTAAATATATGCTCACATATACCGACATTTAAGTACTTGACTCACACAAACAGTTCAAAACTCCACGTCGGAATATATAAACGCCTAAGTGTAAAACTTGTATGTAAATTGTGTAAAATAGGTTTTATGTTAAGTAAGAAATAACTTATTTGTTGCTGAAGACGATCTCCAAGGGAGATCGCAATATATTGAGAAAATAAAAAGAAAATTATTGCGTTATTTTAGTCATCGACCGAAATATTTAAGTTAAGCTTAATAATAAGTTTTACAATAAACTGAAGACCTGCAAATTTTAGGACAATCTCGTTAATAACAACCAAGTTATAGATTTAAGGCCCCGGTCTCATACGATTATTCTTAGCTCTATGATATAGTCGGAAAATCCAGATGAATTCGAGATACATATTTGTACATACAATGCGAACAGTAAAAAGAAGGAAAAGTACAATATTTTAGCACCATAGCTTTAAAACTCAAGCAGAAGATTTCGTTGATCCAGACAGACGGACAAGATACTATGCAAATATGATCGAAGATGATTCGTTTTGTACGTGACTAAAGTTAATATACATATACCCTTTTTGAAAGGGTAAGCAAATCAATCAGTAAACAAATAACAAATACTGGTATAACAGCTGAAGGTAGCCAAGATGCCTGGATTTTTTCCCGATAAGGCCAGGCGATATTTAATTGATAGAAGCAAATCGCTGTGTCGAACGAAAGATGTCCTAACCGAACTTCGGAGAACCCGTATATGTAATCTTTTTTTATAGTAAATGAGTGGACATACCAATGTTCGTAATATCTGATTTTTTTACCTATGTCGATTCAGAAGTTCAACAGTTTGGTTATATAGACATAGCTAGGTCGATATGATGGAACATTCTTACTGAATTCAAATATACCCTTTTAATCTAAGGATAAAGGGTATATATATAAATAAAAGTTGTTATTTTACAATTGCTGATAAAATTCTTTGTTTGCAAATTTCGATGACTGATCGTGAGTAAGCTGCTATCAAAACAAAATAAACAAGTATGTTACGTATGTATATGAGGATGTTATATGTGTGGGTCAGTTTCAGTTTCGTCGTGTGTTTGCTTTCGGTTTTAAATTTCGATTTCTGTTCACCGAAACAAAGAATAACTCGGCTGATAAAAAACGATAGAAAGAAAGGTGGTAATGCGCTGAAAAACAACTGAAAATGCACATGAGAAAGAAGTAGAATCTAAAGAAGTAGAGGAACAACTGCAGCCAAGTAGAAACACAAATTAGCTGCAATGGCAGCGCTTTCCATTTCATTTTCTTATTTTTCTTTGCTAAACACAAATACATGTACACAATATTCACAGATACACGCCCTTGGACACCATATGCAAAATGCAACTAATGTTGCTTGGAATGGGGCAGAGAAGATGGTTGGAATGCGGTGGAGATGGAAAATATCTGAAAACATAATTTTCCCATAGGTATCAGGTATCATTTCTAAAAAAGCAAGTTTTGAAAATTTAAATTATCGAAATTCTATTGAGAAATCTTTTCAACTTCCCAAATATCTTTCTCGTTTCAGTGTTTGTCTTAAATGGACTGGAAATATGTAAAATAAAGGTCAATGAGACTTAAAATTTTGAAAATGAAAACAATAAAGTTCTCAATCTTACTTGTTGAATTAGTGAGCTTTGAGTGAGATACTTCAAAAATCTAAGTTCTCGTAAAGATCGACTAATAAGATCGGAGATGAAAAATATGTAAAAATTGAAAATCATAATTTTGACATAATTATTTTAACCTATATGAGAATTTGGATGCTATGAATAATGCTTGATCATGATTTTTTTCAAAGCTCGAGTCAAAATGTTTAATGAAAAAACCTCAACTTTCTGGTGCTATAAATTTGTATGTAGTTTAAATTAGCATTTAAATCTGGTCAACTACTGTAGGAGTTAAATTTGTGGAAGAATCGTGCTGAAGTTTTCGAAATTCTTAATTTTTTAAGAAACATAATATATGATAAAAGGTTCAGCATGAATTAAAGTTTTAAATAAATTTTGGTAATTTTTTTTTCAAATTTTGTACAAAACGAGTTCGTCCATTTTACAATCTGTTTTATATTTAAATTATGCTAAATCTTAAATTCTTTTTTTAAAACTGGATCAATTAAAAATCGTTAACTTTTCGGTCCGTTACAAAAGTCCAAATAAAATTGTATGAATATAATATTTTTTGTAGCATACCACCAAGACAAGATTTCGAAGCATACTTTGCGGCTACATAAATTTTAGTAATGACCCTCTAGTACTGGTAACTAGTTCGTAGCTGGTGAAATCACTACTTACTAGGGTACCACCATTACTTACTTTGCTGACCCTAGGCAATGCATTTTATCATTTCGTTTCTTGTATGAAATGTCCGCAAAAGGGTCAATCGCTACCACATCGTTTACCGCGAACTAGCGAATTGGGTCACCATGAAGAGTTAGTCACATGGGTACCCATGCCAGGGTGGTGATGTGAGTACCCATGAAAGGGCTAGTTACATGGGTACCCATGCCAGAGGTGGTGATGGAGTACCGAAAGGGCTAGTTACATGGGTACCCATGCCAGAGGTGGTGAAATGGGTACTCAATCCAGGGGTGGTGAAAAGAAATGAAAAAAGTTAAAATAGTTTTAATGAAATTTTTTTTTTTTTATTTAAAAATAAATTTTTCACTTTAAATCCGTTTTATTTTCATTTGTTTTTTGTTCACGCTACTGTTTTTAAAGAAACGTTTCTTCTGCAGCTGCATGGCCTTTCGCAGTTGTTCTTCGGGTGATCCACTGCCATCAACCAAATTTATTGCATCTAGGGAAAAAAGTGAAGATTAAATTTTGTAATTAAATCGGCAATGAATTAAATAATACCTACAAGATTCTTTAAAAAATTTCGTTTTTCAAGGCTGCTTTGCCTTGAACGCCATCAACATTGTATGCTAATACTACAGGATTAGCCATAATATTTTAAGGTTTTTAAAATTCCCCACCATAAATGGGCCTAATCGCATCAATCTGTAAACAAAATAGGAATTAGGATTTAAGAAACAATTGAAACTGTGTTTATACTAACATAAAGCTCTCGGTTTGTGTCGTTTATTTCCATATTTATTTCATTAAGGCCTTCCACGGTCTGAATTGTTTTGGCCACTTTTGCCCTTGTCCTTGCTGCTTTGTCATTCCTTTTATGGTGGCAGTCTGCTCGGAGGAAGCTTCTAAACCCCGATTTTTCTTGTGTCACTTTTTGGTCAGCTAAATTTAGATTGAATATATATACATAGGTATGCATATTTAACTAAAGCTCATTAAATCATACTTATACCTCTTAAAGAATAATTTCTTCCACAAGACTATTCAATTTTTCGTGGGCCACTTTCGTCTCGGCTAAAAAGAAATAAATAAATTTATTACATCATTTTAAATAAAATATCGTGACACACTTACCACGTACGAACGAACTTGTTCTGCTAGTTCGAAAACAAGTTGTTCAAGGCGCCCAATAGTTACAGAACAATTGCAGCTAGATAATTGATCTGAAATGAAAAATTTAATACTTAATTTGCTTCTTCTTATTCAAATTAATTAGCACACTTTAAGCACTTACGTTTATTAGAAAAATCCATCCGCTTAATTTTCCTTTCCGGACTGGCCACATTTTTTTATTTAAATTATTCTAAAAACTAACCACTCAGGTTTGGTTGATTTGTAAAATGTAATTATAAAAGACGTAAATATTTAAAATCAAAAGTATGATAATCCACTCATCTTCAATATGATGTAGTAAAGGCATTATAATAATCTCTTTCAAAAAGGGAGAACGACCGCCTTACAAGTCAATTGACTTAATTTAAAAATTTCTCAGATGGTGAAGGTTCTGCATCTGCTAAGTAAATACCTAGGTTACAGGAGTTGAAAGGCTGAGTATACAAGTTTCTGAGGTTCATAAATCGCCTTGCTTTAAACTGTTCGACAGAGTCTTCCATAACTGATACTATAACTACAGGGATATCTCCTTCAATATAACAATAATTATTAGGTTCCTTTGCATTAATTTGCTACCTTTGAAAATTATATATTTATTACTCTTGACGGGGTGTGATCTTGGGACGACTGGTGAAAAGTTCTCTTCGTCTATTCTCCTGTGTATTTGCTCTAAAATTTTTGTTGGCTTTCGAACGTAACTTTTAATATGTTGTAAATAATTCTCAAAGCATATGCAGAACCGTTTACTGGATCGCCCACCTGCTCCACCGTTTGTTGAACATGGAGTAAACTATGGACGTTATATGATACGCTATTTTCACCAAATATAATTGGAAAATTTTCCACAAAAAGCTGCAACATGCGCTGACAGGTTCCCAAATTTGATTTTCTGTGGAATGGGCAGCACAACATTCTATACGCGCAATGCAGTAACTTAAACTCATAGTACTGGTCGTCAGATAGTTCATTTTTTAGTACGGAAATTCCTGTGTATAGTAAAATTGCCTAAATTCTGTCGCTTTCCATTTTGACAGTTCATTTAGGGATCTAGGCTTTCTTACAAATTCTCTTGGCATTTTTTTGCGTAAGTCAATTAATTTTTGAGATATATTATTTTTTTTCTTTCATTAATTTATTACAACTCTTGTTATTTACTAATCTGTGAAGAAATTTACGCATGACTCCTAAATCGATTAAATGCATACAATCCAATGGAATTTGGGTAACCATTTTAACATTTAGGTTTCAAAGGTGTAATTTTGTCAAATAGTGCTTTGAGTGGTGATCGGAATATTTTATCTTTGAAGTCCTCGTCTGTTATTAAGTCTCCACTTTCTGTTTTGTATGTTAATACACCATTTATTTTTACCGACTTGTGTACATTTCGAACATCCATGCGATGATGTATGTCCAGGAGTCCCACTGACGTAAGCCCTAGCTGGAGCATCACAAACAATGGCCCTAAGTTGTACTTCTAAGTCTTTTCGTCTATATCAATTCCATTTTCCATTAAATCCTTTAACTCGCAAGTAAATTGGCTTAGAAATTCATCACAACTATAGGGCTTGGATTTCCCCAAATATATTCCAGCAGAAGTACCGGTAAATTTGAATGTTTGTCAATTTTATTAATATGGGCCAAAGTTGTGAATTGGAACTTTTGAACAGAGGAATGCCGTCAATATTTATGTCAATAATTAATTTGTTGTCATTACAATAAGTTGAGGATAAAAGTTTATTAATTTGATTTTTATGCCTATGTGTAAATAAAGACCTCCATCAATACGTGTTATTTCTGCTTTTTTGGCGAACTATATTTGTAGAATGGAACGACATCTAAATTATGGCTTTTCAATATTTTCACTAAGTCAATCGCGCAGTCACGCGTCGGCCTATGTTAAGGAACCACAATTTTAACTGTTCATTTAAATTATTAGTTTCTTTTTCTTCGATTTTATTGTTTATGCCACTGTCAATGTTTATCACATTTAAAACTTTTTCAACTTCTTCCATTTTACCATCACTTTCATTATTTTTTTTCTTCTCCCTTTTCTAATGTCGCGACAATTTAATTTGTTTATATATTTTGCTTTCGCTCCTGTTTGAGCCTTCTTAAATGCCTTTCACTATACATATTGTTTTAATTATAATTTGGTTAAATTTTGTTCGAATATTTACGATTGTTGCTGCTTCAGAACTTCACTTGCAATGCTTGATTGTATTTGCTCAACCGGCGAACGCAGCAGCCTTCGAACATCGAGGAAGAGCAGAAAGCATAAACGAAAAAACGGTACTTCCATAACAATTGTTTTTGTAAATTAGGAAAGAAACAGCGACAGAAAGCGAAGATTGTTTTTTCCTTCACCTATGCGCTATTCGCAAAACACCAAAAATATATGTGATGATAGTACCGTTTTTTTTCGTTTATGTTTTCTGTTGTTTCATGCATATACTTCATTGCTCGGTGGTTCGGCGTTCGCTTACCATAGGGTCAGTGAAGTAAGTACCCATGTTAGGACTAGGGAAGTTAGAACTGTTTTTTTTCGTTTATGTTTTCTGCCGTTTCATGCATATACTTTGTTGCTCGGTGGTTCGGCGTTCGCTTACCATAGGGTCAGTGAAGTAAGTACCCATGTTAGGACTAGTGGGGAAGGTAGTTCAACTATGGTCAATCGCCACCTCCAGTACTACAGGGAGCTTTAGTAATTGTTATGACGCCAGAAATCGTTTAAGATTAAAAAGAATTAGTCGATTTTAAATGAGAATTTAAAGGAGTTTGGTTTCCAGGACTTTAGGACTAGAAGTATATAATGATATAACATTGACTGACTAACTTAGAACCTTTCGATCTTGAAGTTGAATTAATTACTAATATTACTCATTGAATTTAATTATTCTATTCTAAAGTACAGGAGACCGGAGTCCATTGAACTTTCATTTATTGCTGCATGGAGCCTAATTGATTTACAGCTTCGAGTACTTTGTGGTCCGTCGATTTCGTTTCGCATTATCATACAGATATATGCAATTGTAAATACAGACTTTTGGATTTGATAATCACGTTTTTAAAACACTATAAACATGGACACGTATTCTGCTATCTTATTTCACCGTATGTTGATTCTGCTGACTCAACTTCTGATTCTGAGTTACCAAACAATAAAGAAAAACACGAGAGTTCAAATGTCGCGATTCGATTTCCAGTGCAAAATCAATTTACGTCAATTGCCACCCAAAAGATTAGCCTCGTTCTAGTTTTTTTTGTGAATAAAAAATCGCTTGCTCCATACAATAAGATGCGAATACGTCCCAATATAAATCAATTCCTGATAATAATAAACAGAACACTCAGTGGGGGGGCCCTCGGCCTCTGGTGCCCCCCCTCTGTACCTCCTCTCTGACTCGCCCTGTCTGCCCTGACAACAAGGCACAATAACAGGCGGCTAATGACTGCAGTCATCTTCTTTATGTTTATTTTCGTAATGATTATAATTATCAAAAGCTGAATAAAACCAAAAATAGCCACCCAGTCGGTCAGATTGGGAGAACAGATATACATATCTACGGCTACCACCAGATGTGCGGTTTTAACCGTTACATGACGTAAACTGTAAGTATAAATATGGTTATAAATAAAACGTTTTTTTGTTAACCTAAAATCGAAAAGACACAAGTGCATTATACATTCATACATACATTCATACTTACAGTCATGCAAATTAAGATCGCCAGCCAGCTGATTCAACGTGTAACACCGCCAGACATCGATCCTTATCAATTGCCGACATCGAACACATAATTGTGGATTATAAGTACGGCTACCTAATATTGACAAACGAGACGGGCACGTGGCTTGCAAATGAATCAAATGCTCTCGGCATATCATTAGGAATTTATTTGGGCAACCTCGGGTACACCAAAAATTATAAACAAAAACCAAACAAAAATAGCAAAATTAATTAAATCCATGCGACCGTCAATTCGCGGGAAAATTTATGGCTTTTACTTTTCCATTGAATTTAAATATTTGTCCAAAGCTTTTAACGGAAATTTCATCTTCCGTTTTAGATCGTAAATATTGGTTTATAAAATATTTGTCCAGTTGATTTATTTATTATGGCTTTCTTTGGTTTTTTGGCGCTTGAAAGTGTGTATTCAATAAAATATTTAGTTGAAACTTATGATTTATGAGTTGAAATTTAAGATTTGACAATGTGTCAAACGAAAGCAACTCTGCTCAAATTTTTACTTTTAACAATAAGAATGTGCATTTCAGAGGCTCCTTTCCAGTTTTAGCTAAATGCCATTTTAATGATAAACTGATATTAAAAATCAACTTGTTAGTTACTAAAAATATCGCAATATTTAACGTAAAGCATTCTTATCCGATACATTGAATTATATTATAAATACTACATGTACATAAGTAGTATATAAATTTGCCGTAATGGACTAAAAGTAGCTTTTGCAGTATTTAAGTGCTGGGTACTTCTTTCATTTTTTATTTGATTTAAAAAATGCCATCTTTTAATTGGCATTCATATCTGAGGAACCGACACTATGGCCATTAGCGATAAAAATGTCAGAATTATGAAGATGGAAATATGCCCACTTTGTTCAAAAATACTTTCTTATTGAATTAATGTATTATATTTTAATATATCGACAAAAAGTGTCAAAAACCATTAATATCCTTATAACTCAGCCATTTCAAGGCCGTTCCTTTTGCTAGATTGAACTCCTTGTTGATCCCCGTCGATAGACACCATGAGATCCTGAAATGTCTTTCAGGAAGCGGAGTTAAAAGTACTTTTTGTTTGGGAAAAACATTTCTTATTTCGCGAGTCCTTTAAAAAATTAACTTTTTCAGAAGAATCAGAAGTCTTGTCATCAAATATTCCTATTGCAATATACTACTTGATATCATTTAATGACGAATGTGTCTAGATCGACTAGGTGCTAATGATGGTGCTCGATTCTTCCCACTGTGCGCTCCCAGCACCTGCCCAATTTTTATGATACCCATAGTTAGGGTACTTTTGGTCTAGATTTCAATGTAGATTTCTAGTAATTATGTCTTATCAAAGCTGGGATTAACGATGATCTAGACACATATAAGACGGTTGATTGGAAATCTTTCGCAAATCACAAATTGGAATCAGCTGACAAACCGATGTAGCTAAGAACATATACATATACTTATATGTGTATACTTATATGCATATATTTTATTGGTGATTAGAAAAACCAAATGCATTAGCTCGTGACTTTCAAGTTTTGCAGATGGCCATATAGTACATAGATAGATACATACTCGTACATAGGAAGGTTATTGCCATACATTCCAATTCAAATATGAGTGGAAGGCGACACGAGCCGAATATTTAAATAATCAGTTTTGATACCTTTTGCACATACCCTTGGTCACCCACCACACCACAAGGGGGAGGGGACGGGGTTTGCGAATGGGTTGTGTGGGTGGGTGGGTGTAGGTGTGCTTAGGACAAATAACAATAAACTCATTCTCATTAGCAGAACAATGCAAAAACACAATTTCCAACAATAACAACAATTTCACTCATAGGTCAGGCTTTATGTTGGATGTAGTAGTAGTAGTAGGAAATATTAAACTATTGTCAACAATTTCTTATTTAATATTTACGAAGCTTATCGAGTAGCCCGGTTAGTTACCGAGTTAGGCACGGGCAAACAACGACAATTCTCGTAAACAAATGGCTAATTGTTTTTGTGCCTTATTTTGAAGGTGTGAAGGCAATATAACCGATTCACCGATAAAACCTTTCGAGTTTTGGATTTCCACAGTTTTGAGGGTGTGGTTCGGCCTACCTATTTATATATTTAGAGGAGATGCCAAGTCCTTCGGACAATAACATCTGAGTAATAGGTCAAAATATTTAAAATTTATTTAAAATATTTTTTTTGGGGCCCGAAGACGATATTCTTCGGAAAAATTAAATTCTTCGCCAAGCATATCTTACTTTTTATATCTTCATGACTATTGCTCATTTAGCAATTGACTATCTCAAACAAAAACGTTTAAAAATCCTAATAAATTAAGCGTTTACAAAAAGAAAAATTGAAAAAATAGTATCAAAAAGAAAATAGTATAAAAAATGTTTTGCTTAGTTAAAAAATGGAAAAACTCTACTCAGAGAATCAACAATATGTGATTTTTTTTTTATCCGGTCCTTGTTGTAATGGAATCAAATTTGTGAATTTGTGGGATTTTATTCTATTAACATCAGTAAATATTTTTCAAATACATTACAAATTCAGTTTTTTAGTTTAAATTTTTGGAACAATGGCTTCTAGAATTGTTAAAAATTTGGTTTTCCTTTAGAAGATAAACAAAGTCGAAAGTTCTCCTATTCTTTTACAGGTCCCTCAAAAGAAACTTTAGAATAAAAACAATTTGACACTCGCGCTGCATCTTAAAGAGATAAGCTTATCTCTAGGCAAACAATGCTGTTATCTTAGAGATGGTGGGGCATTTGTTCTACCTTAACGCAGTCAAAGTAGTTCGATAGCGTAGTGTCGCAGTAAAGTAAACCAATTAAAGTGCTTGAGATCCGATGATTATCTTATTGTATACATATAACTATTAGTCCATATTTTATATAAATCTGACAGAATGTTAAGATAAAGAAATATACTTTTGATACTTTTATTGTTATGACGTCAAATCTGCTAAAATATTTAAAGAAGAATATTGCATTAAAAGTTAACTGATTTTAAACGCTAGCGCGTAAAATGAGGAGGACATAGAACTCTATATCCATTTTGAGAATGTACAAATATACATTAATATTTATTTATAAGTACCAACTTTATGTGAATAAAACAAACAATTATTTTTGATAAGTGAAAGTTTCCCCAAGTGGTTATCTCATTGCGGTTAACCTCAGTGTTCAACTTTGAACACAAAACGGTTTACCAAAGACCTTCTAATCAAATATTTATTATCTATACAAAATTCTGGTATTTTCCCCACATATCGTATGTAGACTGACGATAAAATATGCAATTCAAAGTTTAAGCACATGGAAAGTCCCTTCCAAAGCACAGCCAAAGAGTTGATTGTGTGTTTTTTTCTACTCAATTAAGAAACTATATTACCAAGTAGGTAAATCGCTTGAGTGACTGTCAAACAAGATTCGTGATCGTACCATATTTGGGACCTACTTTCAGTACTCATATTCGGTTTGTTTTCATAAGCTGCGGCAAAAAATCTTTTCTAAAAACAAAAAAAATCCATAAACTGATTAATAGATTTCTTAATCAGAATAGAAAAAGTGGGCTGATCATAAAACGTCATAAACTAAGAAATTCGCAAGCTTAGATTCTATGGAAATGGTGCGACTAACAACGTCATTGAAAATCTATGATAATACAAATTCTGAAAAAGGGGAATAAACTCTGGTTGAAAAGGTCATCAAAATATAAAAAGCATGCTTGTCATTGATTTGTCAACTGATGCAATTTTCTACAATTTATAGTCTTTTGTCCAAATTTTATACTTTTAATTGTGTCGAAAACTTATTCGTGAATGTCTGAACTTCAAATCAAATCCTTTGTAAGTTCTTTAAACTAATTGAAATTCTGGGCAAAATAACAAATTTAATATCGATAGGGTTCGGTTCATGATATCATGAGTAATATGTTAACAAAGTAGCATATGGAAATAACTTTGTTTATAAATTTGGTAAAATGAAATTTAGTTGGATCTTTTCAAATTGCAGGGGTAAATCTCTCTTCCTTACTTAATTTGTTTCAAGTCAAAATTGTTAGTATTAAGGTGACTTAATTCATTTGATTAAGGAGCGGGATTAAAGTTACTCGAACAAGTTCTTAAGCCTATTGTATAACACTAGTCGGAATATCGAGAATTCAAATGTCAAATTGATCGATAAAGGCTCATGAATGTGCGAGTTTATAGACTAATGAACGCTTGGCTTTAGATTCAAAGATCGTGGTTCCTGTCGCCTTTACAAATTGGCAAATTGTTGTAGAAATATCTCGTTTTTTTCATCGTGCAGCTTCCAGACGTTCCGCCCACCTCCCTCCCTGCTTCTTCTTAAAAATGATAATTTTTCTAAAATTTCTCACTTTTCCAAAACCTTGATTCATGCATAGCTCTACTTATTATATACATATGTACATTCCTATACTGTTAACTCAGCCATGCGATGACTTTGTGAAAGATTAGGCAATAAAATTAATTAAATGAACTACATACACAAATTAAAATGCCACTTAAAAATAAACTTCAATTAGATGATGAGAAATCATAAAGTTGCTAAGCATTTGAAATTGTTTGTCGCACA
Organism: Drosophila sucinea; assembly: GCA_018150745.1. NCBI lineage: Eukaryota > Metazoa > Arthropoda > Insecta > Diptera > Drosophilidae > Drosophila > Drosophila sucinea. The sequence goes on along the minus strand of JAECWP010000124.1, from coordinate 345,391 downwards.
GTATAGTCTAAAATTAGTTCTAAATCTACCAAAAATGTACCTATTCCATGGTAACAAATTTTCGATTGCACTATTATTGCGATTTTATTTTGTTTTTTGGTGATAAACAAATTTTATTATTTCCTTTATAGGGCTATGAGCTTGCTAATTTATGAATTTCAACAATCATCATGTTTCGTTCATATTTTTCTTGTTTCCATACGCTTTCATGGGGGGTAGATCAATTTTAAAAGAACTAGTTTAAGCAAATAAACATATTTTTACTCAGAAAACTATCAGTAATTAAAAATAATTTTTGAAAACGAAAGGGTAGACTTTATTTTAGCGTAGATACAAAAAGTTATTTGATAAAAGTGAATAAATCTCGGGAAGGTCTCGCACTCAATGAACACGTACGACGCTTGGGTAACGTATGATTTATCGCCTTCGTTCTCTTGCAAATAAACAGTCCTTGGACCTATCACAACAAAGGGAAATCCTCAAGGGTATTGAAATTTTCGGTGCGTTAAAAATGTATTCGGCCCTCAGTTTCCTTTTGTGAATGATTTTTGCATGAATACAAAAATAGCGTAGTAGGTACCTAAGACATGTGAGTGGCGCGAGCCATTGATAAGCATCGACAATGACATCAAAAATTGTACAATTTAATCTAAGGTCATGACCAAAATAAAATTCTTTAACTTATGGCCAAGACAAATAAACAGCAAACAGCATAACAAATAAAAACCAAGTATTGAAGAATTATTTATTTATCTGCATGATAAACAACATGATCGATTCAAGCCAAATGTTTCGTGTATAAAACAGATTGTAACTTGAAAGTATGAAAAGAATTTTCCTATAATTTATACTACAATACGCCCCAACAAAGATTAATTATAGCATAGTGAGTGAGATTATATTTTCTTTCTTCTTTTAAATTTCTTTTGTTCATGTTCTTTTTCAGCTGTCTTATGTCATGGCTGTTAATTGAATTAAACAAAAATTTGATCATTTTGTTTAACTAATTGAAAATGAGCAGATAAAACGGTGGAGGGAATTTTGTGAAATTTTTGTTTATTATTGTTTTATTTTGTGTCAGTATGATGAGATCAAATCTTTCTATCTCTCATCAGGCTATTTGTGTTGTTACTCCTCAAGATCTCTTTTTGTTTTCTGGTTTTAGTTTAATAGTTGAAGTGGAAGGTCACCTCTTTGTCTGTATGTATTGGGGTCATCTCCTTAATATCCATTTTAAGATATTGTGGCCGCAATTGGATACCTAAAAGGTACTTATTAAATTTTACATGGAACATTTTAAAGTGACTGGAAGGTTGTAACTCCTATTTTGAACCTCTGCTAATCTACATACGATTAAAGTGGGACGAAAAATGCTCCAACCTAGGATAGTAATCCTACAAAGGAAGCTATTGTACATCAATTGGGCTAGTTTTATTGCCCGGCTGTTCACTTAATTTGCTTTTGGTTTTTAAGTAAAATGCTCTTATTTTATCTTCAACATTCATATAAACAAACAAATAATTAACACAATGCAGTCCTATTTCAAATCCAGATTACTTTCAAACACTGCCTTATACTTGCGTTTGCGCTCCAAGCGATTTTTGGAAAGCACAAATGGCTTCTGAAGTTGGCAAAGGAATAATGTACAGTCCGGGACTTCCATTGCCGAATCCTGTATGTCTTCTACAGCGAAATTCTTTGACTCGTTTCCAAGATCCATTTTGGTGACGTCCTCTTGCTGCATTGGATCTATATAACGATTGCCCTCCATTTTTCTACAATATTATTTATATTCAGCTTGAAATAACAACTGCAAAATACTTTTAGCAATTGATATACGAGTCGAAGGCAACTATGATACGAAATATTTTAGTCTACATGATTTACATGCTGATGCTAAGGCTTGCTTGTTGCTTTTTTTAATCTTTTTAAAGACTTGGATCTGTCGGGTATACTAGGAGGACTTACACACAATAACTTTGGCAGATATATAATAGAAAGAAATAATCAGAAAAGTTTATGGATATACATATTCAGCAAGAAAGTTTTCATTGATGATTTTCAAAATGTTTTTATAAATATAAATGATATTTCAAACTGTCCAACCAGCTTAGGCGTTCATTTTTTCAAAATCGAATTTCTTAATACAAATATATATATATAATTTGATTGTTTTCATCTCATCTTAATTGAAATGTTATGCTCAAGCTTGAACAGTTCTCAGATCCAGCAAATACAAATAGAGATAGAGACCGCCGTGCAAATATAGAGAGCATAGGCGAGATCGAGAGAACTTGGCAAACATGTTAATGAGGCAGCTTCTCTTTGCTTTTTGCTTAGCTTGCTAATACTATGACGTCAGTAAAGTCATTGAATTATGAATTAATAACAAGCTAGAGGCAAAATGCGAACCAAACGATATAAAACCAAATTCAACAAAAAATAATAACAAACATTTTGTAGATCCAAAAAATATATTGTTTGCTCAGTGCGGAAGAGGGCGACGCGTCGTTGACTGAGATGGAGGTGGTAATCGAAGTGAAGGTGGAAACGGAGGTGGCGGTGGAGGTGGAGGAGGCTTAATCAACGAAGCGTCAATCGTGAGCTACCTGAGCTTAATATTAAGTTACAATTATGACGAACAACGATGAATGCGACAAGCCCCAAGCTTCAGGCCCCAAAGAGACACAGTCCGATTGCGCTACGATAAAGTCGCGAGATTAAAAAAGTCAAGTGACACTTAAATGCGTCAATCGACAAGCACAAAAATAAAACAGAAGAACACAACAGACGCAGGTCTTGACTGTGACTGACTGTCCGACAGGCGGATGAACATTTGGACCGACACTGCAGTACAAAAGTCCGTTATTTGCATCTCTTTGTTTGATTTTTGTCCGATGGTCCGTTAGTTACTCCTTACGATCTGATCTGATCATCAACATCATCATTTCCATTACCATCACCATCATTATGACAAAGATATTTACATACATATATTTGACGTCAGCCAACTGAATGGAATGGAGGCTCGGGTCTGGGAATTTTCCCATGGGCTTCCACTAAGTGTGCGATGATTATTCAAGTGTGACTGAGATGTAAAGGGAGAAGGAACAGAGATGGGAATTCATTGTAAATGTGTGTGGCCCTGATAGGAGCGCTCTGGCCAATAAATTGAAACGCTGAAATTCAAAACAATCATTTCAATGCGATGAATTTTTCTGTTATGATGCAATTCAACATCATTTTAACTATTGACGTATTCATCAGTTCTTTCACTATAATTTTTTCAGTTTCGTTGACACATTTTTATATTATAAATTAGTCAGGAAATGCTAAAGAAAAATGAATTGAAAATATAGTCCACCATCGAGTATGTAAACCGAAAGAGCTTTCTGCAAAGAATTCAAAGACGTTTTATACAGTTTTCAGCAAGTTTATTAGATTTTTTTGATATTAAGAAAACTATTCTTTCAGTAGCTTCATTGAAAATATATAGAATAAAGTATTTGTAAAACGAAACCAACAATCGGATTTTAATAGATTTTCTCTGAGTGCAAGAAAGAAGTGAAAGAAAAAGCAATTTTTATGATAAAAGTGTAAACAATTGAATAAATTATATATGTAGGTACTAGAACAAAACAAACAAATAAATGGAAACAACAACCAATACAGAACAGAACAACATCTTCAAATAGGTTCAAGTGCGTAAAAGAATTTCTCATCCTATGTCGCAGTTGTATAACAATTTTCGTAGATATAGATACAATGACTACGACAGACTATGGCGCCATCTAAGGTCAGACATTGAACCGTGTCTACCCACCTCAGCCCCGTCTACTCTTTCCAGATGAACTTCTGCGAAAATTTCCAAAAACTTATCTGCATTGCAAATGGTAGCTCTGGGTAGCATCTTCTTAAGCGCGATTTATACGAAAATGGTCGCCGAAATTTGCGCCAATTTCTTGAAAATGTTTTCAGGCCACAGTCCAAATCGGTTCATGGCCAAAGGGAGAGTGCAAAATGCGCATACATATGCTGTTTTTTGTTCCTTTTTGTGTATGTTCTTTTTTTTTTTTTTTGGAACACGGTCGATCCGTGCGTCAGCCTGATTCGTTTCTGTTGAGTGACATACAAACCTCGAGTTCGAGTTCTGCATGTTGCATGTTCTCGTTCAGCGTGTTCATCTACGTCAGTCTCTGTCTCACAACCCATTGTCATGCAAGACCCCATAATGGCAATGCAAATTCGTCTTCAACTTAAATATACAAAAAAAAAAAAAAACGTAGAAAATAGTCTCGCGAATTGCATTGAACTTTGTGAATGCAGGCGGACAACGTGGCGTATGAGTAATACGAGGTTTTAACACGTGACCGAAAAAAACAATAACAAAGTAAGATACAATTGATTAGTTTTACTAAGGAATTACATGAAGGAGACCATTTCATCATTAGAAAAAATAATTCTATAATCTTCATGAAGCAGAGAATAATCGGAATACATTTTATAAGCATAATAAATAAGTAAATATCTACTTAATAAATATTCTTTTTATTTCATGGCTTAAAAAATCGTTTCGATTTCTTTGAAGAACATTTAGAAAAGATTTTTAAGAAATATAAATCGAAAGCAAGCAAATTAAAGTCAACGAATATTTTTTTTCACAGGATTCCAAAATTTACTATGGTGGCTCTATTAAATTCTGAAAAAATTATATAATTAACAATTAAATAAATAATAATCAATATGTGCTTTATTTTTAGTAATATAAATGTTTCATTAAAGCTAATATTCAAGTAGGAATAACATTGTTTTTAGAGGTATCCTTTCCATCTGTGATATTCAAATGACTGTTGGACTAAAGGCTTGTAACGGAAAAAGGAAAGAAACTCTTTAATGTTTAATAGGTTATACATATAAATATATTAAGAAATGGCTCTTTTTAATAAAACACAACCAACATTGTTTAAAATAAAGTTAATAGATTGGTAAAAAAAATTTTCATATTCTTTTAACTTAGTTGTGAATATGCTTCAATAGTTTTTACTTTTCAAATAAATATGCCAGATGTGATTTGACTCCGTTGAAATTGACTAAAATAAAAGTAGGTATTGCTTATTATTAAAGAGTAAATTCGAATTAATATCGTTGGGGATGTAAAGAATGGCTAAATCAAAACGTTTGACCTAAATTTGGATTGGCCAAATTTGCAATTAATGCACTATATAAATAGGCATTGAAGTAAGAAGGTTTTTCACCCGCTTTGTTTAGTGGAATTATAAATGGGTGGAATAACAAAGTGGTGGAATTTCAAATTAAAATTGGGATCAACCCAGTGGTAAACTATTTCCCCCGAAATAATTGTTCTCCACCAAGTTATGTATGTATATTAAAGCTACTAAATCGAAATTAATAAACGATTATTTAATAAAATATGTAATTACCCAAGTATTTAATCCCCATAACGAAGCTTATAATAAAGTCTATGTTTGGACATTTAAATAATCGTGATTTCTTATAAATAGCATTGATAAATTTGTTTTTTTTTATAACTATTTCACACAATATACAGACAATCTAACAATATGTTTATGAGATAGAACCGATAAGGCCCTAAACATTGCACGAGCATTACTGGTTTCTCAATTGTCGAATCAAAAATCGAATGCTCTCACAATCACTCATACGCTCTCGCCCATGCTCACGGTGCTCCCCAGGCAATCGGCTCCCAGTATGCTCCCCTCGATTGCCGATTCTCAGCCGATCGAGAGACCAGCACAAAACTGGCTGCTATATGAGCAAACCAGTTAGTCGTCGTCGTCAAGCAGAGCCGCAAGCAACAGTAACATTTTCTTAAAAACTGCGCGAAATGTTTTCAAATAATTAAAAATATAAGAAAAAATACAAACTAGTGCAACAAAACGGCAAAAACAAGTAACTAAAGCAAATGCAATAAGAGAAAAACGCAAAAAAAAAACGTGTAGAATGCAAAGCGAAATAGGAAATCAGTAAATGAGAAAAAATGCAAATTTATCAAGCATAAAGAGTAAAGTGAAAAGTTGTGCATAAGAAAAACGGGAGAAAAGAAGCAGAGGCAAAAAAAAAAGAGAGTGAAGGAGGAAAAAGAAAAAAAATAAATAGACTCGTAAAAGAAAAGACAAAAACCCGATAAACTGTAACTAAATGACTATGACTTCAACGGTGCTCCAAAGACCCGCAGCAAAAGTTGAAAAACAAACAACAACATCAACAGCAACGGCAAGAAAATCAACTGGAACAACAACAACAAGAACAACAAGAACCATGGCCTGGTCAAATGAGAAATTGCGTTTCTCATGCATCGACAACATTGGCCTCAAACAGTTGTGGAAACTAATTGCCTTGGATACGAGCAGCAACTCCAACGCCAACTTATCCCCCTCACACACCCACACCCACACTAACACCATCAAGGCATCCGTTGGGCAAAATAATGTGACGATGTTGGATATGGCAGAGACACAATCTCAGCCACAGCAACAGACAAACAACAACAATAACAGTCATGAGGTAAGTTATAGATAACAATAATATAAACAAGTAAAATCAATATTACAAAGACTCAATTGATAACTACTTCATTCCTCAAAGACTTTAACAATTTATAAAATTTAATCCTATAGAGTACACTAGGAAAAATGTAATGAAAGTTTGTAGATATAGCTTAATTTCTTATAAACTTTTGAAATTGTATTAACAATAGTTTCAACTACAAATTACTGTATGAACAGTCTATCAAAAATGTTATAGTATATTTTATGAATATGTATAAAACGTTATCAGTTAGTTAGTTTGTCTTGATGGCGCCAGGAAGTTGATAGGCCAATGATATACTTACTACTTGATAATGGGTAACTCAAAGTCGTCTCTTCGACTTAACACAATCATTTTTTTGTTGCTTTATTTCGTCAAAAGACAAGAAAGAAAGCTTAAAATATGACGTCAATGGGAAGGGTTGATTGCTTCGCTTTGCTTTGGTTTGGTTTGGTCAACATCCGCGTAGAAAGCCCCTCCCCTCGTTTTGTTTATTGCAACAGAGAAAGTGACCAAAAAGAAGAGAAAGATTAATAAATACCCCAAAAGATCCCATACAAAAAATGATATAAATACCCATATATACATAGGAATTCGGCAAACAAAAAGTAAACTCTTAACTCCATACTTCCAATGACGTCTGTAGGTGTTGAAACAACTGTTGGAATCGCCCCCACTCCAGTTTCGGTAAACACACACACACAAAAAACGGCGAATAAAAGAAATATTTCTGCACTGAAATTCCAATAACCCACGTAACGCCCATTTGCATAAAGGAGGGCTACTCTGACTATGCGCTAATTAAACGAGCCAAGACAGAGATCCCCACAGTCTCAAATCGGTTGCCGAGTATGAGAGCTTTTATGCACGATACATAAGTTGGCAATTTAGTCACATGGCTTGTGCTGGGACAACAAATCAATTCATTTTATTAAAAACAATTGAGGCGTTTGTCATGAAGAAGCTATTGTTTCATACATATGTTTGTATGTGCACAGCATTGATGATGACTTTCCCGAAACGAAAAGTTTATTGACTCATTCCAAGAACATTTCATAGAGATCTTCGAGAATAGTTAAATCTAAGATGAGTCTCAAATGTTTACTGTATGTTGCTCAAAAAAATTCAGTACTTATTTTAGCCCAACAAAAGGTTTCTCATTAGCTGAAAGCACTAAGTAGAATTTGAAAAGTTGTAGTAAAAATTATTATCTAATAAGTTCGAAATAAAAACGTGTTGAAGTTAAGCAGTAACTTTATGACAAACAATAAACAATTTCACTTGTTTGCATAAGTTAATAAATTTTAAATGAATATTGCCTTATTAATTTTTTGTCAGTGTAAATTTCCATATACAAATTTTAAACATATTTCAATATCAATCTCAAATATCAATTACTTCAAGCAGCTGTCTGTCATAAAATCTTTTGTTTATTAAACGCACTCATCAGTTTTCCTTGTAGACGGAAAGAGATGAAAGACAAATAAGGCTGCCAAAAAGTTTATTGACTCCTTTAGGGTGCAATAAACATTTTTCTTACAGTGTATATCAAGCCCACATAATCAATATATGTTTATGAATATATTTATGTATACATTTATTTTGTTTAGATCAAGGCTTCATAGATAAGTGTCTCTCTGAGACAGCCTTCAGACAACAAGTACAAGTCAATTATATATAGAGTAAAGTTCATAGAGAAAAACCCACCAATTCTGTGTGTGTGCGTGTGTGGGTCAAGGCATTTCCTAAAACTCGGATGATGTATCCATTAATTCAGGCTTACTATAAAATTAGTCATCCCGATTGATAAATTTTACGAATGACTTTTTTGTTTTCTCCAAAATGAATCACTTGACATTTTCTGTTGTTCCCTAATCAATGGTAATTATGAATTTAAGACGAAATAAATGTGCCTTTTGTTTTTTTTTTTAATTACCAAATGATGATTGAAAAACTAAACAAAAATCTTAAGTTCTGATGATGAGAAAAATAAGAACAAAAGTAAAAAACTACACATAACTTACCGTTTTTTTTAATCTGCCTTTAACTGGTTTTTGGTAGCTGCACACCACCCCTTTCACCTGCCCTCTCTTTCCAGCTGCCACTTCATAAGCCTCAATCCTCCTTCTTCTCCTATACCTTCCCCCCTCTTAGCAACATTGCGAGACGTCATTGACGTCAATGCAAATAAAGCGTAGAGTATAGTATACATACTATGTGGTATATATATAAATATAAGTATATATATACATTCAGACTGTCGATGTCGGCGATATTGATGCTCCATTTTGTCATCTCCAATCGAGACAGTTTGTCTTCCAATTTGGCAAGTGGTTGGCCCCCAGTTTTTGGTTTTTTTTTTAATGTCAGGGTTATGTCCTACTTGAACATAAAACTTGATGCTCACGTTCCTCCACTGAAGATCCTGTAGAGAAAACTAGTTTTCTAGTGGGAAAGAAGAATCGGCTTCAAACCAGGTTCAGGGTCAACACTTATGCCCAATCGACTAGGCTGGACCTTAACAAAGTTAACACAAAATAATGAAAAAATGAAGAAAAAGAACTTTCAATTTGTGCAAAAAAAAGAGTTGATTTTGTTTAATTAACGGCTCAGATCTCAAGCTTTGACGTCACGCGCATAAATTTTGTTTTAAACAAAATTTTTGTTCTTTTTTGTTTGTTTTTTTTTGTTAGTTAGCACGTCCGGCGGCTATATATTATGTTAAGTAGTCATAAATAAATACTACTAAAATGTGAGCTTAGGTTTTGATCTTTTTTTTTATTTTTTAACAGTCTAAAAATAAAGCAGAGTAGACCTCTGCGTTTAGAAAACGCGAGCGAAACGCCGGTGAAACGCATTCAGGCGTAAAGTGCTGTAATTTTCGAATACCCTGTCGCCATATACATAGCTCCATGGGGTGATATTATTTTCTTCAACCATTTCTCTCATTCGAAAATCCTATATTCTTTGCTCAAACATACAAACTTTGTAATCTTATTTATACCGTCTAGTCGGTAGTCTGTATATTCAGTATAATCTCTTCAAGTGATTTGTTAGTTTTGTTATCTTGGATTCCCCTTAGTGGATCATGAGTTCGAATCATGATCAATTTTCTAGCACCAAGGTTTTATTATAGAGTATCTCCAAGTCTTATTTATTAATTCTAATGTGTGATTTGTTGTTTATCGTTGGAGTTGTAACAGTTAATGATTGTTTTTGTTCATTGTTGCGGTTTTTTGCGGCCTGTCAATTGTCAAATTGAAAGAAAATAAAAAAAAAAAAAAGGCCGTCTAATAATTAAATAATTGTTTATAAAAATGAAATAATAATATTATATATCAATGTTCCAATTTTGCGGTTGACAGATAAAATGACGCATGTTTTCGAAGGAAAAATTAAAACACCAGCGTTAATTTTTCCAAACCAAAAAAAAAAGAATTAAAAAGAAATTAAGAAAGAAAGGGACTGACACTGACTACGTGCAAAAATGTTGAAATTATAACGTAGGCTTCAGAGATCCGCTTAGTTAATGTGATTAAAATTGAATATTTGCGTTAACTACGAATCGCAGGGTGTGACTGTTGTTCCCGTTGTCTTATTGTAAACGTTGTCGTTACGATTCTCTAATTAAGCGACATCGTTAATACAAGTACGATCTCTATACTCACAATAACTATCTCTCCCTCTCGCTCTCAGTTACATGAACGTTTTTAAAGGTCAGTGCTGACGACATAAAACACAATATATGTATATCGTATTCTGTACGTGTACTAAAAATACAATTTAATTGAATTTGATATGGCTTGAAACATAAAGAGAAAACCGAAAAAAAAAAACGTAACCACCGCCCCTCAAATTTGACATCTTATTAGAGTCTAATTGATGAGGTTTTCCATATTTGAATAATTTACATGGTTAATATGGTAATTAGAGGCGTTAAGGCTAAAGCGGCCTGTTTTGAATGAATACGAGATTAGTCGATGTATATAGAAAGCAGTGTAATTAAATATTCATTTAAGTTAAAGCAGTGCTACAAGTCTTGCAAGCAGTTTACTTCTTAGCACTTACAACTTATAGCATATAGAAGTAACGGTCAGTTCGTATAACAAGTTTAGACTAGAACAGTTTTAGAGAACTCAAAGAATTCTATAGGAAGTCTCATTTGCATATATGTATATTTATGATTTGAAAACAAACATCTTATCTTGAGGTCTTTTGATAGATAAATTCTTGTTTGCCCAAAGCTAATTCTAACATACTGATGATAACGTACAATGACCCCGAGTAGACAGTGTTCACTGTACATGAACGTGACGGGATGAATTTGTGTCACATACAATCCGATATATGTATATGTAAATTTTCAGTTTTCATCCTTACGTAAACCGAAAATCAACGATAAAAACAAAAACATATGGCTCTTATCTAAAAAAAAAAAAAATGACGCAGTGTTATCTGTTTCTTTAGGGCATAACGATAATAGCGCAAAGATAAAGCATGAAGAAGACTCGCCTATATAAAGATGCTCTATTAGAAACAAGTTTTTAGCGAGCCATACCTAAATTAGTTAATTAATTAAGACAACAGTCGCCAAGTTGTCACCAAGTTTGTCATCTTCACGGGAGAGTGTTTTGCGTTCGATTGGGGTGCAGGTATGTGGGGACAGGCCTTCTATATGACGGATCGTCGTTATTTGTTATAGCCAGGCCCAAATGGCGATGCCGAAAACGCTTATAACTCAATTTCGAACGAAGCAAACAAACAACAACAACATATTTCGCATACTAAGTGCCTCATTAGAGACACGGTTTTCTGAATCGTAAACCACACACAGCGTCCCATAAAGCTAAATACTGAATTTTTGTTTATAGTTTTATATAAGAATTTTCGTTTCAATAATTGATTAAGTGGCCAATGAATCACTTTTTAATTGATCTTTCTTTCTGTTTTGTGTCTATTTCTAGCGCCTTTCCTTTGAGAATTGCAGCAACTTGGCCGACTATTTGAGCCTACAAAGAGCGGCTCAGGTTCAGGCTCAAATGCCCGCCGCGAATCGTATGTCCCTGCTTAAGTTCTTGGCAATTGTAAGTATTTATTGCAAACAAATAATTTTCCATAATTTACACAAAAAATCAAATGAAATAAACAGAAACAGAAACAAGAAACTTTTAAACGCTTCCTGCCTCGGACAATATAAGAATACTTGGCGGGGGTTGTCCGATGCCTGCATAAATTTTACATTCACTCAGGGCGTGGTTGCAAATAATAAAAAATACAAAAAACCAAAAAAAAAAAAAAACAACAATCAATTTGATTATTTATAATCTTTTGAGCAGACAATAAACATCCATGTCGATCAGAGAGCAACCGCGTGTTGCTATATAGTCCATCATCAGACCGTTGAGACGACATTTTTTTGATTTGATGTTTGGTGCCTTAAACGAGTTCGGGGGGATGCTTGAACTCAAAAATTGTTGCCGAGCCGTGATATCGCCATAAGTGTGAAAACGCCTTCTTCAATGCAATAAATTGAATTGGCCATAATCTAGAAAAGTTGATTACTAACTGAAAATCGATTATCAGAAACATAAATCGACAAATGTGAATGGGGGAGATATTCAATAGCGGTTAGAAGACATTTAATGACTAATTTATACTAATTTATTTCTATTTCTTTCTCCTTTCAGAATGCTTTAGAATTGAGTGCCCCTGCCACACCTTTGCTACTCCAGCAACAACAACAGCAGACGCAATCCAAACCAAAAGGTTGGATGCAGTTATCCGGCCATCCCGAAAGGTAAGCATACAATCACGCATTTCACATTAAATTCAAACAACTTCTATAACCTTTACCTTCCTTTTTGTCTTGCAGTATTGTGCCCACCTCAACGGGTATAGTGCGTAAACGTATTAAGAGCCTGGACGATAGCGAGGTGCATGCCTATCAGTTGATCTCCCAAGAGCCTCAAACCTCACAGATAGTGCCCGCCTATTTTGGCTTGAGGGAACTACAATCTCAGCATTATATCGAGTTGCAGGATCTTTTGGCTGGCTTCAAGGATCCCTGTGTAATGGACATCAAAATGGGGTGTCGCACATTTCTCGAATCGGAGGTCAGCAATACAACGTTGCGACCGGATTTGTATCAGAAAATGCTTGCCGTAGATGCCAGTGCACCCACAGCAGAGGAGCATGAAGCTCAGGCTATTACCAAGCTGCGCTACATGTTATTCCGTGAGTCCCTCTCGTCATCACAGTCGAAGGGCTTTCGGATTGAGGCACTGCGTCTGCGTGGACGCGCACCGTTGAAGGACCTGAAGACCTGTCGAAGTAGCGAACAAATTTCCCAGACAATTGAACAGTTTTTGGCCACCCGGAAATCTGTGCAAAAGGAACTTATTAAAAGATTGAAAAGCATGCGTTTGACAATCGAACAATCGAGCTTCTTCAATCGCCACGAGATTGTGGGCTCCAGCATCTTCATAGTGTACGATGATGAGAATGTCGGTGCTTGGCTGATAGATTTTGCCAAGTCTAGGCAATTGCCGTCGCACTTAAGTGTCAACCATCGCACATCCTGGTCACCTGGCAACCGTGAAGAGGGTCTGCTCAAGGGCATGGATGAGCTAATAAAGGCATTCGAGGAGGTCTATGCCCGATCAAACAGTCATCGCAGTTGCCTTAAGATCTAAATTTATTAAATCACTTCTCTGAGCAATTGCCCAACTATCACATAAGACTGATTTCATACAAGCTCCTTTTCCATTTTGTACATTTCATATGCAAGCGCAGGTTCGCACTAAAAGAAAATTTTGTATATTATTACATTCACTTTTTTTGACTATTTTCCATATTGGAAATTTATTATCTAAAAGAAAACATAGATAAACGATTAGTATTGAACACCAAGCAGCATTTTGTTTGATAGAAAACAGGTTTAAGTATTTAATTATTAAAAAAAAAAAAAAAAAAACCAAAAAGCAAAAACATAATTAGAATGCAAGAATAAAAAAATATCTTGAGAAAACATTAATATTAACGTAATTGACTTTTAATATGAATGCGGAACACTTCAGTTACTTTCAGAGATTTTAGTCACAGCTTTCAACTTTCGATAGTTGATAAATCATGAACTCATCCATCGGATCTCTGTTATATAGTATAAATGGTTTGGCAACATTACTTCTCAGGCTTTTTTACATATCAATGGAGGAAACCACTGGAGTATCATGGAACATTACTCCTAATCTCTCTATCAATTCTTAAACAATTCTCTACCAACTATTTAATGGTTATTTCTCCAGACCGAAAACTACCATTTACCATTTTCGTTAAGTTTGGTTGCCGCCAATCTTTAAAGCTTTTAAAAAATTCTGTAGTTGTTGTCATTCTTGTCGTTGTTTTGTTTTCTTTCTGTGCTTATTTGTATATATCGAATAATATAATTAGTTTGCAAATTGAATTTGTAACAGAATTTTTTAAGTAACGGCTTCTGGTAGCTCATTTTTGAGTCTGTTATCCTGTTTCCGAGTCTGTTATTTAACAGTTTCGCCCAAAACCTACATATCTAGATTTTTTTTAGAAATTCGCTGTTATTTTCGGGCCTTGGAGAATTGGTAACACTGACGGCGAGCCCATAGCAAAACAATAATAAATATGAATACAATTCGCCCATGCGGCTGCAAAGGTGTTCGCACCTGTCTTACCTGTGAGGAGGACTTCCACATTGATAAACCATCGCTGCGAGAACAATTTCAAAAACAATTAGAGCCCTGGTCCTACTGTATAAAATGTCAAAAATTCTATCCTGGCTGGGAGACATATAATACGGACAGAGAGCATGAAAACCATCAGCATGATGCAGATAAAGGTCTCCATTTGCCTGGACTCCTCGTGCAGGAGCAGTTTCTTAGTCGTGATGAAGGAAGGTCGCTGATGTCAAATCTGGATGCGTTGCCGTGGACCATTTCTCAGAGTGGTCGACGCAAACAAAACTACGGTCCGAAAACAAATTTCAAGAAACGGAAACTGCAAGTGGGGACATTTGCTGGCTTTCCAAAAGGCACGGAGTATGTCCAGCATCGATTCGAACAGGTGCCTCTACTCAGAAATTTTCAAACTATAGAGCAGTGTTCTCTGGAATATGATCCCACTAAGGGAGCTAGTATAGATCCGCACGTAGATGACTGTTGGATTTGGGGTGAACGCGTGGTGACAGTCAATTGCCTTGGCGATGCTGTGCTCACGCTTAATCTGTATGAAAAGCAGCAAGCGGGAAAGTACAACTTGGATTTGGTATCCGAATATGAGAACGAGCTGATAGCACCTCTGCTAAGTGAACCTCAGTTGGCCGCCTTCAATGGCAAGGTTTTGCGCATACCCATGCCCAAGTAAGTAGCGACATTAGCTATTTTATCCACATATTATTGACAAATTTTTCTATTCTGCAGCCTATCGCTCATTGTTCTATATGGTCCAGTACGTTATCAATTCGAACATTCTGTGCTGCGCGATGATGTGACAGATAGGCGCGTTTGCATAGCCTACCGTGAGTTCACGCCCATGTATATAGATGGAAACGATAGACTCAAGGGTGATAGTGTAAGAGAAATGGCTAAGAATTTTTGGCTTACTGAAGAATAAGCCATTGTGATAAAATTGTTCTATTCAAAATAAAGCTAAAGACAAAGCCAACCTTAGCATCTAGAAACTCAGTCAAATTTGTAATCCATATATTGTTTCTCAAAACTAGAAAACTACAGACAATCCTTCTATACCCTAATGCGTTTGTTTCAGTATTTTCTTTAAATAACTGGAGTATCGATTTTAAAACTATTGCTATTCATTCTAGACTTTCGCTCTGATTGCCTGGCCGATAGTCCAGTAGTGCTACTTGGGGTGGCAGTTGTATACCATGTAAATGCTTAATGTGTGCTCTTAGATTGGTGCTGGAGACAAATACCTTTTTGCAAACGACACAAGAATGATTTGAATGATTACTTCTAATGTGTGCTGTGAGGTCTTTGACCTTGACGAAGGCCGTAGTGCAATATTGGCAAACATGCGATTTTCGCATATGGGTCTTCAGAAACTCTGAGGAGGCATACGCCATGGGACAGTATTGACATTTGTAAACACTTGTTCCGCTGTATCCCGGGGTCCCATCCTGTAATCGATTTGCCTCAATGTACTCTTGCAGATTATCTCGGTTAAGTTCCACAGCCGCATAGTCTACGGTATGAATGGCGGGGTACGGATGAACCAAATCCGTTTGCAATTGACTAACGGGTAGGAAATCAGAGACAATTAGCGAATCTTGATTTGGATGTGTCTCTATAGCGTCTTGTGAGGGTGTTTCGTCAACAAAATTTGGCAAATCTTCAATCATTTCCACCACAATCATTTCATTTTCGTCAACCCCTTTGATGTCATCGTGGGGTCCTTTGTCTTTATCCACTTTCAAGACCATATCCAGTTGAAGAACTCTTGACTCGTATAATTCTCGCAATTGCAAATTTGCAATTTTTAATTTGACGAAGAATCTGTAATTCTGTAAGCAATTATCCAAGCATTCCATACAGATCATGGGCACCTCTGAGACCATGTCTAGACAAATGTGCTAGAAAGATTTCTATTTAGTTTAAAAATAGAAATATCTTTTCAAATCTTATTACCTTGTCGAACATTTCCATAATAAGTTCGAGTATAGTGTAATCTTTGTCTTCACTTTCAGTTTCCTCCTCGGTTGTCCACACACTAGCTTTGTGATCTGTGATATCCACTTTGGCATTATCCGATAAACAAATTCGACATAATTTACGCAAATCCATGGTAAACAAATGTCAACAAATTTCAGAAAGCAACAAGATAAAGTGTAGAGGTATTGATTTGATTTTTTATGTCTGGCAACTCTGTCGAAAATTAGAGATGAGCAATTAGTAGAGTATGAGTCACAGGTTTAAATATGAGTACACAATTTAAACTAATTTTAGTACATATAGTTGAAATATTTATGAAGAGCAATTCTAATAAGAAAACTTTATAATTAAATTAAATTAAAATTTCTTGAGTAATTTTGAGTATTGAACGAACTTCGTTACTGTCTTTGATTGGTGTTGCTTAAAAAACTGTTAGTGTCAAAGCAAATATTATTTCGCTCGTAACTAGGTAAACTTACTTTTTAAGCTAAATTTAACAAAAATAATGTAATTTCGGTAATATTAAGTTTATTCAGTTACGATACTGAATATGTTGGTAAACCGTCTTAAAAATAAAAAGACGCTAGCTATTTTGACAGCTAATGATTTATAATTGAGATTGTTGTATTTTATTTTTATTGCAAATATAAAATTATATATTCAAATATATATAAAAAGGGTTTTTTTTTTTTTTGAATTTTGTAAACTAAAAGTTGAACTTTTACAAATGTAACTAATTTCCAAAAATCCCGTTTGATAAATTCTTATACTAAAATAGTCACGTTTTAAAAAAATTAACACAAATTGCAAGTTCATGGCAATCCATAGCCTAACTTAATTTTTAAGTCCAAAATTGATTGAATAACAAAAAATATAGAATGTCCTTTTAAATCTTCAATCCAAAGAATCTACGTTTTCATGATTGTGACGCATGTGACGTTTGAGACTATCCTTTTGCTTATAGCTATTTGAACAAAGTTGGCAATGATAGGGTTTTGAGGTCTTGTGACTTATCATATGTCGATTTAAGCGAAACTGTTTTTCAAAACGCTTATTACAAACGGGGCAAAGTACTGAGCCGCGGCGAGAGCGATCTGCACCAGCTCTGTGAAAAAACGAAAAGTTTTGATATGGATGGCTTTGTGACAGGCACCAAACTCTCACCTCTTGGAATCGTCATTGAGATCAGAATTTTGGCGATTTTTCTCATCATCATGAAATGACATTTCCTTTTTGATTCCAATCGTCGCCAGTTGGTCATGATTGTTGTAAGTAGCATCTGTCTTTTGTTGTTGCGTGCCCTCCAGCAGTTGGTGGCTCAATTCACATCGACGCTTGAAGCGAAAGGCGAACTGAGCGGAGACAAAGCAAGAGAGGCAAACATTTTGGGGCAGGGAATCCTGTTTGTTGATCTTGCAGTTGGTGCACTCAGTTATCATCTCGGCCAGAGTCGGTTCAAGAGCTTCTTCGGGCTCATCAAATATGCCAACCAGGGGCGCGGTGCCGCTGCTATTCATGCAAATTCGACATATTTCCATATTCATGGTAAATTTGTTTTTTGTTTTCTTCGGTTTTCTATTTTTTTTTTGCAAAATATAAAAGCTAACATCAACCTGTTAATAACATCGTCTGTTTACTGCTTTTGAGTATGTTGATTTAACAGCATCATTTGTGAGCAATGTTAAATAGCAGATGACTAACAGCCAGTATTTGTGTAGTATTTTTAGTATATTTCGTTAAATTCAAAAATATGCGTTAGTTTTTGGAAAAAGATTTTTTTGGTTGTAAAATGATGGGGACGAAAATGGCAGTAGCAAAGAAAAGTCGAAGAATTTGAAATGGATGAATGTCCGCGTTATTATACAAAGATGCACGGCTGTGACTTTTTTTTAATAAATGCTGCTACCAAGTATGATGTCAATTGAAATCTAACAAATCTCAGGATCTTTTTCTTCTATGTGATATATAACAATCCCTACTATTTGATGATATTGCTTTCGTAAAACCAGTCCAAAATCGATACCTTCTCATTAAAATGCACGTGTAATTTTTTTCTTTTTTCAAAATAAATTTTATTCAGTTTTTTGTTGCTGTGGTTGTGTTGCAATCATTTCTCATGATTTGTTTGTTTTTTGTTTAATATTAATTTATTATTATTTAAATCATTTAATTCCTTGGTTTTTCCTTTTTTTTTTGCTTACAATTAATTATTATCGTCAATGTGACGAAAGTTATTTGTCTGTCAATAATACTTATCGACAACAGACTTAGTTTTTTTTGGTTTTTCTAATTATTTTTCTTTACATGCACAATTGTATTTTTTTTTGTTTTTAGAATTTTACACAATTTTGCGGTAACGGTTTATTTTTGAATTATGCAATAAGCTGTTTAAATTGAATTGGTAGTTAGAAGGGGTTTAGGGGGGTTGGTTGGTAATTCAATTGGGGGATCGGGCGGGCTTTTTGGTTTGATTAGTGCTTAACATTTGCAGTTGCATTTGTTTTTGGTTTTTTATTTAGAAGTAGCCTAGTTTTTTCATTCATTTGGTTAAATGCTAATTTTAAATATATATATTTTGTTGCTCGGTTTTTTTTAGTGTAGCTGTTCATGAGTTCATGCAAAATAGAAACAAAATACAGGGTGTTGGCTCTTGAATTTCATTTTGCGGGGAGCTGCTATCTTTATTATGGTTAATTCATTTTGTCTGTGTATTCGTAGTGGGTGTGTGATGTATATGTGTGGAATTATGTATGTGTGTGTGTGTGTGTGCCTTGTGTACCAACCGTTTGTTTAATTGTTATTATTATTATTATTCTGTGTGTAATTCCGTTCAGAAGAAATTAGTTCGAGTTACTTGCAAAGTAGTAAAGTAGTTAAGTAAGTATGTAGTAAAGTTTCCTCTTTTTCACATTTTTTTTTGGTTTTTGCTTTTGCTTTAAATGATAAAACATTTCATTTGCTTTACTACACTGTGTTTTGTTTGGTTTAAACATTTTCTGTAATTTTAAATTCGTTTTTTTAGTTGCCCTCTCCTAATGTAGGACGACGCTCTTAAGTAATAGTTTTTCAATTCTTTTCTTTCTTTTTGTCGCCTAGTTAATGCTATTTTTTGGTTTTTTTCATTTATACATATTCGTACATGTAGATTTCATTCTTTTAAAGAGTGTAGAAAATTGTTTGTTTTTTTAGTTTTACTTTTGTTTTTGTTTTAAAATAGCTTTCTTTTTATCAAAAAGACATTCAATACACACATATACATAGATCTAATTAGGCGCCAAAGCTGCTCAAAAGTTTAAATGTAAAAAATTCCCAAAAACAAATCCAAAATCAAAAAATTCCAAAGTAATCACCTAGAGCTAAACGCACAAAGAACATAAATTTCAAAATAAAATGAATTCCTTCATTTCTTTTTTTTTTTTTACCTTTTTTCATATTTTGTATTAGTGTAGACAACCTCAATGGGGGACAGAGCAGTTATCGGTAGGATTACGCATTTGAAAAGCGTAATTTAAAAAATTATTCTAGTTATCAAATTTTGCAAAATAAAGTACATATGTAGGTACAGCATGTACTATATATACCTAGAGAATATGTAGTACATATCGCTTGATGTTCTTTTTTTGTTTTAAACTTTTAATGAAAATTAGATTACAATTCTAGAGTTTTTCGGTTCATATTTCAATTAATTTTGCATATACATATCAAAATCTCAAAGGCGTTTTTTTTAAAAGGCAAACAGAAGTATTTAAATGTAATATTTGGCAAATTATGAACGAACATTAGATCATTAATCATCAAACAGAAGTATTTTAGAATGCTTTAAATGATAGCAAATTCGTTCGAGTCATTGTGGAATATCTTGGGATAAATTGAATTTAAAACTTTTGTTCATGTTTCACAAATTAATCTCAAATATTATTAGAATTGTTGTAAAAATTTTGCTTTCGTTTTATCGAAATATTGATTTTGTAAAGGGAATCGCATTAGATAAATCTCGAGAGGATTTTGAGCTGCTTGCTTTAAGTAAAATATTTGTCTGGCATTCAAAGTTGTTGACACAATTCTGTTAGAAATTTATTTCATTTCTGGAGGATTACTTAAAAAGGGAAGACCAACTGGGTGGGTGACAGAGATAGGAGATCAAGAGAGAGAGTGAGAGAGAGAGATATAGTTGGGGCAAATGTGTGCGATTTGTTTATACGGCAGTGTTTTATTCATTGCGACAATATTTCAATCATAATTATTTTCTGTGATTTTGTTCGTTTTCGTTTAACAAGAGGAGGTAGGTTCTTTATTTGATTTTGTGTAGAAAAAGGTTTCATTAGGTGGGTATTTGGAAAAGTATAAGTACATATATATATATATATCACTGTTATGCTTTTTGGTTATACAACTTGGAATTGGGAGAGTTGACAGAAACTGCAGTTAAATCGAAAAATCGAAGCTCATTGTTGGGGCATATAAAGACTGGGAGAGAGATTGACTTCAAATAAATTTCAAAAAAATTAGATTTTCGAAAAAATTCTCGTCGTGGCTTTTTGTCAATGATTTCTAACAAAATTGCGATGCTATGGTCTTTTTTGGTATTTCCTTTTGGTTTATTTTCGGTTGGTTGGTTTTTCAGTTTATGGGTTTGTTGTTTGCTCTATTCCGTTTATTAAAAATATATATGTATATATATATATATATATATTTCATATATGTACTTGTATGTATATATGCGGTGATATATGTGTCATAAAATATATATACACCGGTTTCTTACACTTGTTCTTTTTAAGTTTTCTTGCTTTTTTTTTTGCGCTTCTCTTCACATATTGCTATAGTTTTTTATTCTTCAGATTTGACTAATTGGTGACTATAACTTTGTTGGATTTGGGGGATTTGTTTTTTGTTGTTGTCGGTTTCGATTTTTGCTACAATATTTCAACAATAAATTTTCTAAAAACAGCATGTTCCATTGAACATATATTTCTCAATTGTATGCTTTGTTTGAATGCGGTTTTTCGTTTCGCTTTTTTAAAATAATTAAATTTACTATTTATATGTATGTTTCTATATATATTTTTTATATAAATTATTATGTGTCAGTTGTTTTTGTTTTTGTTACCTTTTCACGTTTAGCTATTCACACCACTTTTACAAGAGATAAACGAACAGAGAGAGAGACAGAAAAAAAATCAAACTGACCTTCATGTATTTATCAAGTCTTTAGTAGGAAACACACACAATTAGTCCATCCTTATGATAACCTGATTTCACTTGCCTAAGACCATTCATGTCGGATCCATGCCTTAAGGATTTAGTTTATTCAGTTAATATCTTAGGATGAATCTTGCAAATATCAAGAGATGAATATCTTAAGACAAAATTTACAATTTGAGTGAGTATTAATTATGAATCCTGTGACAATTTATTTTAAAAGTACAAACCATATAAAATTTAAAAATCGTGATAGCTTAAGACCCTTAGTAAACATATCAGAACATAAGAAATTCAATATTTAGTATGCAATGGAGGAATATTAAAATCATTAAATTTAGACATTAGAATTTGATAATCAGTTATTTAAAAAGAAGTTAAAATAAGCTTCAAAAAATATAAAAAGAATCCTTAAAATATTAGAATTTTTTCTGAGAAATATGAAAATATTGAAATTTTCTATAAATTTAGAATGATGACTGTAAAGCATTTTCATTTTACATAAGACTATTGCAAGATTTAATGCAGGAAGAGTTTTTCAAAACAGCTTTCAAAAAAGAAAGGCGTGGATAACTGAATTATGCTAAATATTTCAGGCATGATATCTTCGTGAATGTTTTCAACCTTTGTTAAATTAAAAAAAATATAAGACATACTAAAAACCCGTTTTTCATTACCTAATAGCTGGGATCATATTTTTAGTTGAAAATTAATTTGAATACAATGGAATTAAATGAGAATTACTTGTTGGTCCACATGATCCCTAATAAAGTGAAATGAAATACTAATATATGCAAGAGGGTTGCTTAAAAAGTTACTGTATTAGAAGTGAAATTTTCGGCATCCACATTCTCAAATAATTCCAGTCCCTTGTCAATTTTATTAGTTTGTTGTTCTTTCTGGTTTGTAACATTTTGTCAATTAAGTGCTTGAGTGTGTGTGTGTGTTTGTGGATGTATGTATGTTTGTGTGTATGTTTGCCATTTTAAATACATATCTAATGTCTCATAGGAACAATCTCTTATATATATATATATATGTATATATACATATTGTATATCTATTATGTATTTGAATCATTTGTTGCCTTTGTTGCCTTCTGCCGGTGTTGTACATACATAAATTATAGCAACTCAGCAAGTTAATTAACTTATAACTTTGTTATTGTACATAATACATACATATGTAATTATGTGTGTATCTATGTGTGTGCGTGTGTGTGAATGTGTGTTGCATATTTTTGTTTCTTGTCTTTTAATTTTATCTTCATCTTTCATAGGCATCCTTTTCTTGCTTCTCCTTTATTTTATCTGTTTCTTGTTTCGGCAGTAATTTTTGCTTTAATTTTCTTTTGTCCATAAAATATTTTCTGGCTTTTGTTTTATGTTTTTTTTTCTGAAATTTACTTATAATTTATTTTCATTTAATTTTCATGTTGACTTAAAAATGTAATTAACAATTTTTTCGCTTTGTTTCGAAGCAGTTTCGCTAGGTTTTTTGAAAAAGAAACTTAACTAAGCCTTCTCCACAGATTTGGGGAAGTACTTGGAAGACATACATACAAGTGTTGTATGCCTATATTTGTGTTTGTGTGTGTTTGTGTATGTGTTTGTATTTGTGTGTGTATTTATTAGAAATATATCCGTATCCTGTGTGTGTGTGTTTTAGCTTAATTGTCTAAATTGAACGGCCTTATTGCACAATTATATGCGGAGCTGAGAGCAGCACGGTTACCGTTGCAATAATCGTAAAGAGCGTGAAAACAATTAAACAAAATCTGTAAAGTAGAAGAGAGAAAGAGAGTGAGAGAGAGTACAGGATGAGCATGAACTAAACAAAATGGCGGCAGTTCGCCATTTCTAGGTGTTTGCCATGTTTGAATATTTATACCACGTGTATGCGTCTGTGTATGTGTGTTTGGGTGTGTGTGTGTGTACGTGCCAAGCAATTTGCCGGAAGTTGTGTGGGCCAAATGCGTCTCTCGTGCGGGCTTAATTGTTTGATTTAGATGGCAGCAGCTCAAAGTAAACCGCTTGTTTGTTGGCATTAGGTAAACTCCTCCATACATATGGTATGTATTCACATATATACCCAACATGTGTAGAGAGTGTTCGAGTCAACTAACGAGTTCTCTTTAAATTTGTTGTAAGATTATTTTCTATTCTCTTCATTTGCTATTACTTAAAAGTTGGTCAGCCATCCAATAAATTGGCTATTGATTTTTAGCTGATGATCTTCCTAAGCTCAAATAAGAGTCTTTGCCAGTATTTGTTTATAAGCTTTGGCTATATCAACACAAAGATGATGGACCACAAAATGATTATAGAAAGTCCTGAAACCAACACACTTAACTTTATGCGAATCGTTTTTCAAAGTCCTTTCGATGTACAGCTGATCAATTTAGTAAATGTTTTACGAAAAATACCTAATCTAAACAGGACTAGGTAAATATTAAGTAGTAGGTACTATTCTTTAGAAAAAGGCACTTAATATTTTAAAGACTCTTGTAAATGTTGTTTGATTTATTTCTATCTTCATTACATACTACTTGTTTGGTAGTTCTTTCCATACGCATATACACAGAAAATAATAATAATTAGAGCCATCAAAATGAAGTAAACTTGTCTAGTACAATTCTACATAAGTTTCTAGCTTGTGGTGTGTTTTGATTTTTACCATAATCTGCTTGGATCGATTAAATTTTACATATTTATTTTTTCAAGCGTCTCTTTTGATATCTTTCCAATTCAATTGGCTTCTACTTTTCCACTCACCTATCCACAACCATTGCAGCGAATTTCCAATCGCTTATCAATTCCGCTTCATCGTCAGCTTTGCGCATGCGCGCCGTTATAAATTGCAATTCTTTAAGAATTAAGTGTAAATCTTTATGATTGCATCCTATTGCAGTATGATGCTCCTCCACCGTTGTGGGTCGGCCAAAGCTACTACAAGTTGGCCAAAGAAAATAAATATAAGTACATATTGCAATGAACAATGAACAACTCTTTTGATTAAGATTTTTATCTAAATTTATTATTTTTATTTTGGGTTTTTTTTGTACTTACGCCGACGAACCGATGGCGGTCTGTGATCCCGATATTGTATGCCGAAAATCATCATCAATATCGAGCACATTGGCTAGTAGGGATTTGGAAGAACGTTCTTTTAATTCCAATTCCTTCATGCGATTGCTTAATAATATTGTTTTGCGTGTGATTTTGCGGCCGGGTCGACCCATTCGCAAAATCCAGGGCAGCCATTGTAGGAAAACGGATTTGATCTATAAAGTATTACAAATTAAATAGATGTACATATGTAAATTCAATGATCGAGACATACCCACGGTGGCATCTCGTGTATATCCGCTGTGCGATGATGATAGTTGAGCACCACAACCGTTAGCACCACAGATGATGCAACCATGAACATGATACAATTGAAATAGGTGCCTACATGATGACGCCAGGATTATCAAATTAAAAAAAAAACACAAAAAAAATACAAAGAAATTGTTTATATTAATATTTTGTTCGCTGGGTCCTCTCTATTATTGTTTGTTTTGTCAACACTAAGAACAAAAGCCTTCAAATAAAAATCTTTTTACAATAATTACTTTAGTATTATATTCATTTCATAGAGTTAAAAAGAAAGTATAGTGATTTTGTTTTGTTTTTTTTTTTGTTTGGATGCTGTGATTAGCTTTACGACTACTTATATGTACATACTTTTAGATACACATGGATGACAGATTTTACACATACTTGCACATTTAAATCAGGCCTTAAAGCATGCAGTTTAGATTCGATAGGTTTCCTTTAGGACATGCCTCAAGGACAGTTAAGTAGATCAAGATCTCGTTGAATGACGTGGTCTTTAAGATGTGTAAAAACAACATTTCCGATCCTATAAAATATATTTATCCTTGATTTTCGTCTCTTTGTTTCTACTTATGTCAGTCTACTCTGTAACTAAGTCAGAAAAGTCTATTACATTTAGAGCAATGTGGCTAAAACTCAGTATATCAGCAACTTATCGATGTAGGCTGTCCCTCCAAGTGAGACTACTAAATCAGGAACTATTGGGTAATAAAATAATTCTGGTTTGTTCGACGTCAGCAACGTTGAGAATCTAAAATGTAGATCGTCTTGCGAGCTATCAGTGCCCAAGAACTCGTCACGAATTGGATAGGTCATTTGTCTTGCTGTTGCCCAGATTTTTGTATAAAATTTACTTCCTAAACAGTCGAAATCGACGATTATTTATGCCACTAAGATTGTGGAAGCTAAACTTAATATGAATTTAGGAAACTTCTTTACATGGATTCTAGCAGTGAAGCTCATAAAAATAGAAAGTGAAGCAGTCATCTACTCTAATTAACTTTACTTTTACCTTGTTTATTTAAAGTTCATTCACGTCAAAAATTAAACAAATTTATAAGTTAATTTTCCCATATAAAGCAGTTTTCAAATTGTGAGTTACTTAAAGAGTAAACATCTTTGTTTAAGGGAAAGGAAAAGACAAATCAAAATTAAGCAAATAAAATAAAGCCAAGTGAACTTTATATGTATATTTTTTTCATAGTGAATTAAACTGATCTACATCTAAATGACTGTCCTTTGGCATGAATGAGATAAAATCACATACAAAATGCAATACAATTTATTCAAAATAATAAGCATGCTTATCCGTCGAACATTTCTAAATTGATAAAATGTGAATGTGAATTTTATATATAAATATTTATTCATTTATATCATTTTAGTTTGCACTGCAAAAATATATATTTCGAGATTTTTGTTGATTTAGTCAATTGGTTTAGTCAGCTTTTGATACTTGGATATGAGGAATATTTGATTGATTGATTTTTGATTTGATTAAATTCGTTTGGATTTAGTTTCGACTACAATAACATTTCAAGTGTTTCAAATGGTGTATTTTGTTGCCGGTTGTTTTTTTTTGTTATTTTGGGGCTTTTGTTTAACTAGCACCCTGAAAAGCGTTAAGGTTCAGCCAAAAAAAAAAAAAACAAGAAGGAGCAATAGTTAGGGGAATCTATGCTGGAGGGGCAAGACAGTCCTAAGAAATACTTTTTGTTGTAATTGTTATTGTTTCTCATGCTCTCACCTACTTTAAGCGCGTGGCGTTTTTGATATTTAAATTTTTGTACAAAATTCGTTTTGATTTTTAGACATTGTTTTGTTTGGTTTTTGCTACTTTGTCAGACTTTGTACATTTTCATTAAATTTGTTTTAGCAGCTAAAAGAGAGAAATCTTGTTTGTTGCTTCTAAGAATTGGTTGTTTTTTAATAGTTATTTAATTGTTTGTTGTTTTTGTTAAATGATAAATTGAAAAATTTCGTGTTTTTTTTTAGTATTTTGACGAATACCTAATAGAGGCACCGCCTCGCTTGTCTTTGTAATGACATTGCCGACCAATAAAGAGAAAACTGTTTGCGATAGTAGTATAGTAACACCTGGAAAATATTTAGGGTCAAGAATTTGATTTGTTTAATACGATAATGTGTATATATAGAAAACATAAAAGAAACATTTCGAATTAGTTTTCAGAGAGAAACGGAAAGTCTTTGAGAAAGTTAGAGATATATATTAGTAAGGAGAACTCTAAGCTAAATGATATTTTTTGGCTGAACCTTTTTGTTAAAAGCTTTTCTTTGTTGGGGTAGCTCTTGTAATTAACCGTATTGGAGTATGTATATATATACTTAGTATCGATAATGTTCATTATATATGTACATATATATCATGTATTATTAATGTGCATTTATGAGTTTGAGAGTTTGAACAAAAATATCAAGGCATCAAGCTTATACAGATTAGATTCCATATGGGACCCATAACGAAATGATATTTTTTTTTTGTTTGGTTTTGTTTATCCTACATTTTGCTAGTTAGTCATGTTCTTTTTAGGTAAATTCAAAAAAAATTCTCTTCACATTTTTCCAAAAAAGGTTCTCAAGCAAAAAATATCATTCCGAGAAAGAAAAAAACAAAATGAAATTAAAAATGGGTCAAATTGTAAAAGTATGTATTATATATCAGAAGTTATAGCCGAAAAATAGCTAATCAATCAAAAGAAAATCGAAAGGGAAAATACACTTGAAGTAGCTGGTGATTGGATTTGGAATTGGTTAGTGGAATAATATTATTTGATCTAATGGCATTTAGGATAGGGTGGACTGAGCATTTTTGTATCTGTGTGTGTGTGTGTGGGTGTGGGTGTGTATGTGTACGTGTGTGTGTGTGGATGTGTAGGTGTGGGTGTGGGTGTAGGTGTATGTGTGTGCGTGTGTGTGTGTATATATATGTTTGAAAAGCGTACGAGCGAGAACGAAGGGTGAAAATATATATATGGTATATATATAATTGATTAAAAGTTTTTGTTTTTTTTTTTCTTGTTTGCTGATATGCTAAATGCTAAATAAGGTGATTTATGAGGTGAATTTTATAAAACCAAATCAAATACAAATCAAAGTTTTAAAAATAAATAAAACTTTTCGTTTCGTTTCATTTTCTGTTTTGTTTTTCTCGATATTTTCAGTTGTTCGACGACATAACGCTGATGACGCTGACGGCGACGGCATCCTTTTGGCTTATTCTTTCTTGTATGTTAATTCATTCGGATATGCTTAATTCACGAGTATTTTCCCAAACTCACTTGTATTGAAATCTGTCTCATAAGTATCTTTTGTAATTAATAGTGAGAGTTTGATTATTGGCGAAGTTGAAAAACAAATAGTACAGTTAATGCGTACTATAAGATAAAAAATAAATTTTAATTTATTTCATATTGTAAAGTGAATTGCTTGGAATAATTAGAAAACCAAGTTTTTTGTTAAAAATATGGTGAACAATTTTCGATGCAAGAAAACTTTTTTTCAAAAATATTTGGCCAATTTGCAACATTTATCATTTATTGTTCTGAATTCCAAATATTGTTAAGGTAATTTTAAAATTTAGTTTAAAAGAAATTTCGAAATTTTCGAGTACGAAAAATTGAAATTCGATATCGAAATGTTTTAAAGAATCGATAAATTTAAAAGATGATTTAGATCAGCTTTGGGACTTTTCGAATTTCCTTTAAGATGGACTTTGAGCAAATTATGATAAAAAGACCATTATGAATATTTAATGTGGAGTTTTCTTATTATATGAGTTTTTTTTTTTTTTTTGATTGATTGAAAATGAATATTGATTGAAATTGTTAACGGGTAACTTATGGTGGGTAACCAAAAGCGATATGGCTCGATATTCCGATGCAATGTTCATAAATTTTAGTAAATTTCACAAAGACTAGATAATAAATCTAAAATTCAGAACTTTTTAGAAAAGTTGTGGTTGTTGTGAAATTTGGAAGAATTTTGAGATCTTCAATAGAAAGAAATCTCAAGAAATTAAATTTTAATGCATCAAATTGTTGTTATATCACCAAAATCAAGTCAGAGAATAGAGTAAGTTTTTGTATAGAAGTGAAATCATTGACGTAGCTTCAAAAATTTGTATTACAGTTTATTTTTGTGCTGAGTTAGGAAGTTTTTGTAGATAGATTTTTGTTCGCCACGTTTCAATGAGAAGAAAGTTATAGAGAAAGTTATGTGAGATAGTTCAGAAAATATATATATTACAATATATATATATATAGATAACGATAGCATTTAAAAGATGACTTTTTACTTTTTTTTTGTCGGGCTGTGGGGGACATTTTGGTTTGTTTTAGGGAGATAGAATTACGTTGCTTTGAAGGGCTTTGGATTGGATTCGGTTGTCAAAAAAAAGCAAAAGCAAGAAATTATATATTTATATACTTTTGTTTTTGGGTTGTAAAAATGAACGGGGAGAGTGAGATAGATAGATTGATAGATAGAGAGATAGAGAGATAGAGAGAGAGAGAGAGAGTGAGAGAGTGAGATAGAGAGAGATAGCAACACAATATTATGATCAACTAAGAAACGATTTTCGTTTAGAACAATTTTAGAAAGAATTAGTTAAGTTGAGTTTGAATTGATTTGGTTTTTTTTTTTTTTTTTGGTTTTTTTCATTTAGTTAGTAATTAGTAAACATAGTACGAAGTACACAAATAACATTTAACAACTTGTTGGCAATTTTTGAATATTTTTTGATGACTTTGGTTTTTGGTTTAGTTAGACTAAAACTTTATTTAATCGGTGTTTTTTTTTTTTTTTTTTTTTTTTGGTTTTAATTAAGGATTAGATATGCGAACAATTTAGCAAATGTGTGTGAATAATCATAATAGAATATATATATATATAACAACAATAACAATAATATTTATGAATATATATAGATATATATATATATATATGTATGTACGTATATGTAAATCATATTAAATTTGTTAATTAATCAGTTAGTTTTTTTTTTTTTTGGACAAATTTAAATATATATTTGCATTTTTGTATATATATATTAATTTTTGGTTTTTTTTTTGTATTTGTTGTATTTTTAAATGCAATCGCTACCTAACAAGGGGATTGCATCAGATACTTGGGGCAATGTCTCAGCTACAAGGTTGAGAAACACTGTGAGCGATAGAAGAATTGTAACTCCTGAAACAAAAGAATTGAATTTTGGTTTTTTTTTTTGTTGTTGTTTTGAAAATCACAATAGAATAATAAAATGACAATATCGAAAATTAAAAAACCAGTGAAAATCATAAAACGTACAATATGTTATATGTTGTATTAGGTTGTATTGTTGTTGTTATTGTTGTAATTGTGGTGGTTGTTGTTTTGTTGTTGTTGCTGTTGTTGTTATTATTGTGTAGTTTGTTATTTATGTTAGTAACTGGACTTTTGACGTTTTTTTTTGTTTTACCCTAATATATATATAGATAATTTTGCATTTTTTTGTTGTTGTTTTTTTTATATTCGGGTTGTTGTTGTTGTGTTGTGTTTTTTTTTGTTTTTGACCAAATATTTTTCGATTTAGAATTAACATTTATTGGCTTTCTTTTTTCTATCTCAATGAAGTGTTAATGAGTATATGCTTGAGTATGGTAAAAACTCAACTAAAACATTTATTGGGATCAACTAAAGTCTGGGTGGATAGACGGATATAAGAAGTTGGCCGGGAGTGTGAATATCAAGCCCTGTTGGAGAGTGGAAACTTCTAGAAAAATGCTCAATGTCCACTATAAAATGGAAAGCCACTGAGCAATCATTGGAGAGAAAAATCATATGAGAAAATTGTGAAATAAATATAGAAATAAGTATTTATGGTACATAACTCGAAAACATGATATTGTTTCAGACAAATTTGTACATAAAGTAAATATTGTCGATCATCATAGGGAACTAACTAGATATAGTTAGTGATCCAGAGAGTAATCTAGTAGGTTTCTTGTAGAATTATATTGTAATTAGATTACTTTCTGATTGTAATTGCTATAGAAACGATCGAGCAAAAACATTCATTTGGCTAGTGTTGGTAAATAATGTTGCTCTTCTTTTTTTTTTTTTGTTTAATGAAATACACATTTATGTAATGAAAAATCAAATGACCCTATAGCGAACAAGGAAAATGATCAATCAAGACACCCATTTGCCAGAGTGTGGGGACCAAGACATAACCAAAGTTAGTCTAGTTCTCACGTTGGGTTTTTTCATTTTACTTTTTTTGTTCAACATTTGAAAAACTTGGCAGTCCAGAAGTAGATGGCCTGCTGTTGGCCACATCCTCTCAACTTTTACCCATTATAAAAGTTATAAAGTAGCACAAGTTTGTGCTCATTTTTTTTCCATCTCTGTCTCTCTCTCCCATAGATTTTCTTTGCCTGTTTGGAGAATATTTGTAAATTGAACTCGAACTCGAAGTGGAGCTCAAGTCGAACTATGCCTGGGTGTGTCTTTACTTAAGAAGGCTTTTTTTCTATTTAGTTAGCAGCATTTCCACCCACCTAGGGGCTACGTGTTGGCCTAACTTCGAAGGGGGGGCAGCTTATTTCATTATTTCAGCGTGAGGTATTAGTAGAGAAAAAAAGAGTAATTTTTTTTTGTTTGTTGTTCGTTTTTCTTGAAAGGTAAAGGAGACTTGAGGTTACATAATCATATGACATAATATGAACGCATGATGAGACAGGAGCATCATGAACGATACGATATTATGTGGAGTTGCAACTCAACCATCTGATCAAATGGATCTGCATAAAATGCAAGTTCAAATGTTGCGCAATTTCATTTTGGGTTTTTGTTTGTTTTTTGTTTTTAACATTTCGGTATTTAAGTTGAATCGGATTTTAAAATGGGTTAAAGCTGGTGGGGTTGGTACTCTATATTTATGCAAGATCTGAGTGATATTCAGGTTACGGGGGTGGGGAGCTATGGGTAAGGGGGTTTTTAAAAATCAGGAGTTTAAGGGGTAAAATGAGTGTATACAATTTTTTCTTTGAATTCGTTTTTTTAAGTTTTTTAAATATTCTTTCTGTAGAGTGTTTGGAATTTGTTTTATTTTTTTGTGACTTTTGTGCAAAAACAAAGAGTTCTTGCCAGAGTTAGAGAGAGAGCGAGATAGAGAGAGATAGAGCGAGAGTAAAAGCAAGAGAGCGAGAGAGTTTTATATTTGAAGAGTTCAAGTATTAAGTATTACTTTAATTTGGTTTCTCAAATTTTTGTTTTGTGGTTTTTGTGTTTTTTACTATTTTTTTTTATTTTGTTAATTGCTTTTCATCTTTGGCCTTACGCGCATGCTAGTTCGTTAAGTTGTTTCAAGTTGTATCTATTGGATTAATTTTCCTTCCTTTTTCTTCTTCCTTGTTGTTCTGAGTGAGTTTTGGTGTACTTACGTCTGTTTTGGGGTGTTCGTTATTTACAGTGTTCAGTTTTGTTTTGTGAGTGATAAGTGGTATAATTATAAGTTTATATATATATATATATAGAGGTATGTAGTATATAGATTGATGGTAAAGTTTTTTCAGCTTAAATCGTTTAAATGCCAAAAGGAAAATTAATACCTACCAAAATGACTAAAATGCATTTGTGTTAACTTGATTTTGTCCTAGCTATGTATATATATATATGTGTAGATATATATATATATGATTATTATGAATATTGTAGACATGTCTATTATATGTTTATAGATATGTTTTCCTCTCTATTTTTACCAAGTATCAAAATGTCATTGGCTGGCTCGAAGTAAACTAGTTGTTCTATTATTGATTTTTGGTTTTTCTTTTAGTGTTTTGTCAATACGATCAATGTGAAAAATTGAACTACTTTTGTTTGCGGGAAACATTTTGTTGTTTCTTTGTGGATTTTTGCAACTAACCTTATAAATACATGAAGGTGTATATAAAATTAACTGGCACTAAATACATATACAAACTTCTTGTTTCATATTTGTGGTTTTTTTTGGTTTTTTGTTTGATTAAGCAAATGCAAATGTTATTTTGGTTTTGTGGTTGCAGTTTGTGAGCATATATCTTCGTTTTATTTCAAATAAAATTCGAGTAAATAATTTATTATTTGATTTGGCAAAGCTAATAAAACATCATTTAAGATGCCAAAATGCCATCAATGGGAGCATTATTGATGAAACTTACATTCATTTGGCAGTTGCAGTTTTGAAAATTTTAAATTCGATTGAATTCGTGATTGAATTCGTAACTTGAATTTTTTCAACAATCAAAGGATTTCAATTTACACTTGATGTGTCTGAAGAAATTGTTTTATGCTTTTACATCCATTAATTAAAAACTAGTGGCAGTGGTAGAAGTAAATTTCTATTCTTTAGTTGGATTGGAATGAGAAACTGGATATTTAATTTATATATGAGAAATGGGCAATCAAAACGGGAACTTTGGATTTTTAAGCTGTGTCTCCTTGTTCCACTTTATCTAGTTAAAATTCCCAACTAGTTTAAGCGTTGAAGTTGTGGTATGCTCATATTATTATATTGATCGTTAATTAGGGCTGCTGATGTGAGAACTTGGTAGCTCCTCGAGCCTGTTTTAACAAAACAAAATCGGTCGTTACAATTGTGAAATTTTAAGAATATTGACATCTTTTTCTGCATCTTGTTGTGTCCAGATTTCAAAGCTTGGTTATAGAGTAAAAATCTGATTTGGTTTAATTTGAATGAAACTCACACAAGGTCATTCAAAATTTGCATATATTATTTTCTTTGGGCCAATTTCAATTATATTTTCGTAAGATTTACCATCACAAATTGCATTAGCTTATTGCTTTTCATTTATATAGATATATTTTGATATGTAGTTGTGTCTACTCTGTACAAAAAAAAAAAAAAAAAAGGAGTAAAACTATATTTGGTTTGTGGTTAAGCTCGGCTGTATTGGACACATTTTGTTTGTTATTACGTATATCTTCTATTATTCTTTATTGGTAGCGAAAAAAGGTTGTTCGTTGGATTTGTTTTTGTTTTTTTATATGGTTTTTGCTATATACAATTGTTATCTAGATTTTAAATACATTTTCTTTAATTAAACTTTCGGTCTAGTTTTCTTTTTTTTTTTTTTTGGGGGTTTTAATGAGATTTTAATGCTGCTTTGATGATTTTAGATATCAGGCAAAAATGAATGAGGGAAGGGAAGGAGCCCTATTATATATAGTACTTATATATGGATGATTAATTACGTTTTAGACACACTAAAGTCAAGCGATATTTACATGATGAGTAACTGATGGGGTTTATTTATTTAATTGGTTTAATATAATATGGTAACTCAAAAGAAAGATAGATATATCGAAAAAGACAGAGAAATGATAGCTAAAGGAGAGGGGGCGAGGCCGTGGGCACACAAACCAACAAATTGACTAACAAACAAACAAACAAACGGACAGAAACAACAACTCAAAAACCGTTTATATAGGCATGGGGATCGGGGGCAAATACAGCAAAAAAAAGAATGAAAACGAAAAGTTGTTCTAGTTTTTTTGGTTTTTTTTGTTGTTGTTGTTGTTGAAAACTTGAAACTGCGTGAGTGTTGTTGTGCTACGGTGTGGTGTGTGTGTGTGTATGTGTGGGTGTGGGTATGGGTGTATTTGTGTGTGTGTATAGTCAAATACCAATTATGTCAGAGCTTCTTTTTTTACGATTTTTGTTTTAAATTTTAAGAGAATGAGCAGCTGAGCAGCAAATCTATTGTAGTTAGTAGTAGTTAAAGAATAGTAGTAAGTTGAAGTAAGATGAAGAAGAAAAATATACTTTATAGGAAAAGTTTTACGATATTTTTTATTAGCTATCTAGTAGAAGAAAATTGAAAATGAAATAAAATTGAATTGCTCTGGCTTTTGAAATGTATTTTACATGACTTAGACAGATAGTTTTTAGAGATAGTAGTAGAAGTAGTAGTAGGAAGTAGGTATTATATCTGATTTTGGTTTTGATTTAGAGTTTATAGGTAGGTAGAGTTCTATCCAAGTTCCTTTTGTGGTCCATACATACAAGAAGTATTAAGTTATAGATATATATAAATATGTAGTAGTCATTCTCCATTCTTGGTGTGTTTTGTGTAAGATCTAAATAATTGGCATTTTTTTTCGATTTGAAGTTAGTATTATTTTTGGGGTATTTTTTTTTTTTTTTGCTTGTTTTTGGTTCTTTTGCACTACAGTAATTTGAAAACTAATGATCCAAAATTAACCAAGGAACTAATAAAAACAAAGAAAAGTAAAACGAAACAGATAATTATATAGCATTTTCTTGTTGGAATGCACAGCTGGGCTTGTTCTATATTTATATGGGAAATCATTACGTGTTTGTATTCAGTGTGTACCTATAAGAGGAACAGCATCCGACGTTGTCGGCATAGACTCAGCAACAAGGTTTAGAAAAACTGTTAATGATAGTAGTATAGTTACGCCTGGAATTAAGAGATATTCATAAATAAATATATAAACAATAAACGCAATTCGACAAATTAGTAATTCATAATTTAATGGAAAATTGTTAATTGTTAACCGATAAACTTAATATATACATAAAGAGAAGAATAAAATTAATAATACATAGAGAACAAACTGATTAAATTTATTACATATTTTTTTATATTGAAAAAATCGTTTACATTAGTTTACGTTTCAATTTAATTGGTAATGCAAATCGCTTGGCAAACGAATTCAAACGAATTCAATACGAAATTAGTTATTATTTGTATCTGAATCTTTTAATCTTCATTATATGGCAGATATTTTGTAAAGGAAACACTTTGGAGAACAGTGAAAATATTGTTCCTTAGATAGATCTGACTTGTTTGAATAAATATCGAAATACATGCTGCTTTATAGTGTTTATCGGAAAATGTTGAAGATAATGTACCAAATTAGTTCGTTTCGATTCGAAAGGAACACAATATTGAAACTTATTATTTGATTGATGAGTTGATAGCCATTTAATTGAGTGAGGGAGTTATATTCGATGTCTTTAACATCAAACTCAGTTTGAACTGAACTTTAAAATTATGTATATAGAAAAACTTAATTCAAGCGAAGAGTTTCTATCGCTTTGATATGATTTTTCACAAAGCATTGGTCCATTTTTGTTTTTTTTAATCATTTTGAAAAATACAAAAATGAAAATGGATCAAGAATACATTTATGAACTCGTTTTCCATGATTTGCATTCGATATATATAGTTTAGGGGGAGTCACAACTTTATTAGTTTAAAAGGCGACTAAGACTTTTAGTAGGCTTAATAAGGGGTATATCCTTTAATTTTTTTTTTCACTTTTACATTTTACTTAATTAAAAGAAAAGTATAAGTCATGCATAGTTGGTTTTTATTTTTGTTTTTTTTTGGTTTTTAGACTAGAATCTTTAAAAGCAGCGGCGTATATATTTTTTATTTAAGGAAGGGGTTTTTTGATTTGTTTTTCTTTTTGCAGATTATTAATTTGTTATATTAAATCCAGCTAAGCCTCATTTCGCTACCTTCGCTGCTTGGCCTAATCAAAGAAATTCGAAACCCTGACTAAACGTTTACAAAATGGTTTACCACAATTATTTCTGTAAAGAGCTGTAAAAAAATAACTTATAGAATAGATTTGTAAATAGTCGGTTTATCGATCATTTTTTTTCCGTTGTTGTTGTTGCATATATATTTTTTTTTTGATTTCTTTTTGTAAAATTAGTTTTTGAACTTAACTGAAACATTTGCATACTCACCCAGTGTTAGTTTTTCGCCCGAATCTGGCGGCAATGTGAAACCCAATAGGGCCATCGATGATATTAGCACACATGGTACAATTAAATTGAAAAAATAATATAATGTACGTCGGCGTATTTGTATAGTAAAGGTGATATCAACATATGGTTCAGGGCAGCAGGCGTAGACTATGGTATTTTTCTTTCCCGGCATGGCTGGACATCAGAGTCGAAAAATTATTGTTATAGATCGATTAGTAAAGTTCATAAATATATTAATGAGAGAGAGACACACACAGACATTGACACATGTGGCATGTACATAGCAAAACGGATCAAAGTTCTTAAATTTCATCAATTTGGATCTTTGGATGATTGGATCAGCAGAAACATTGTATTTATTTATGCATATGCTTTCTGCTTGTTTCAGGAATCGACTCTTTACACAAGTTATCACTTTAATCGTTCCGTTGAATAAGAATAATACCATGAAGATGGCAATAAAATAAGCTTAATTGTTAGAGAGATAGATGGTTGCATATATAAGCGAAAGCATGGCTTAAGTTGAAATGAATCCCATCACAATTTTATGAACTGTCTGCAACATAAATAAGTATGTGCAGGAATAAATTAAGCATTTAATTACCCATAAACTATATAGAAATATATAATTTATCGGCCACTCTAAGTGATATGGCTTCAGATATCAATTGGTTATAATTATTGTATTCGAATAAAACTTTTTGATCCGTTTTATTTATGTACAAACCTTGCACAGAGCAAAAACACATATTTACAAGAATTATTATGTATATCATTTTTTTGATTTTTGGTTTTCTATTTTACAAAAACATATTTAAATTAGAAAACTAAGCAAATTATAAAAGACTATGAAGCGAATTTCTAGAATGTAAAGATAAAAAATATATGCATATATATTATATATTTATACATATATATATATTTGTTTTTTTTTATATATAGGGCAAGCATAATTATAAGAAGCAGAGGAAAATGATAAAACATTTATACAATGACAACAGATTATTTTTTTGGTTTTTTTGGGAAAATAATGATGATTTTTTTTTCAGTTTTACTAACCAAGCAAGTACCACTCGCCATTTGTTATGAAATCGGAAAGATCCCCTCCATCTTCGGAATTCAAAACCAAATCCAACTTTATTTTTGTATTTTTTTTTTTGTTTTTTGATTTTGTATGTAATAAGAATATTTGTCAATTTTTCACATAGTTTTGTTTTTGGAGAAAGAGAATATTTAAATTGTTTAGTTTTCGTTTGGTTGTTTTTGTTGTTTAAGTAGAAAATAAGCCACATTGATACAACATTTATGTACAATTAGAAAATGTGTTCGAGGTGTTTAAAAAAGATATAGCAAGAGCGAGAGTTTTTACTTTCATTTAGTTTGTACTTTATTTTTCTTCGTTGTTGTTTATTTTGTGCAAAAAAGTTTGTGGTAAAAGAAAAGTATTGGTTTTTTTTTTTGGTTTTGTTTGACTTTCATTAAGAGTCTTTACTTCGTCCAATAAATAGTTTTATTGTTTTTTCTTTTATGAAATTTAATTCATCTATTTTGGGCGTGGTTTTTTATTATTTTTGGGCCTGCCATCATGCAAAATAGTTTGAAACTGCTCGAAAGAAATTTCCACACATGATTCCTTGATTTGAGAGACAAACCTACAAAAATATCGAACTTGTTCGTTTATATTTTGTCCGTGGACATAAAAATATTCAATATGAGATTGAACATTTTTAGTTCACCATCAAATTCTTATGTTTTTTTCTCGTTTTTTTTTTTTGTTGAGATTTGGTTAATTTTTGGTTTTGTAATTCGCAAAAACGCAAAGAATTGATTTGAGTAGGGACAAAAGATATAAAGATTTAACTCAAACTAGAAGATAGATTAGAGATAGAAACAGAGAGAGAAAAAGGGATAGAGAGAGATAAGGAGAGAGAGAGAGAAAAAGGGGAAAATAGATAGTACTTCAAATGAAAGCAAACATTAGAAGGCCTGTTGACTATTGAAACTCTTGCCAGCCTAAATAAACTAACTAAAAGTAGTACAACGTCTAAAGTTGTTTCCCTGTGTTTTTATATCCTGGTATTTAATCTTTTAGAATACTGTTGTGCTTGTGATTTGGTGATTCAGTGTACTGAATTTTAGCGTGTGTGCTAGCCTAGCTTTACTGTACTGTAGTTTAGTTTTTAGCTGTTTTGCTTGTTTTATTTATTAGTTTCTTTTTGGTTTTTTTTGTTTTGTCCAAAACACTTTACCTGATTTCCATCGTAAGTCCAACTACCGAATTTCATTTCGCAATGTTGGTCATCAAATGGGAACCACGTGATGTCTATCTTGCATGTGCTCTTGAAGATACCAGGGGGCACGTACAGACAACTGCCGTTATGTTTGACCACAATGTTGGTGTGATACGTGCCATCGAATCCCTCATCCGCGCTAAATTATTGTACAATTTGATTTTAATTCAATTATGCGTGTTTTTTTTTTTTTTTTTTTTTTGTAATAGTTTATTGTTTTTCTTTTTCGTTTGATTTGATGTTCATTTGGTTCGTTATCGGTTTTGTTATATAATTTGCGCTTTTTTGATTTGACTTTTTTTTTGGATTTGGAAAAAAATGTTGGTTTGAAATATTCTTTTTTTTTTCTCTAAATAAAAGATAGAGAGAGATAGAGACAGAGCTTGGGAGTTGGATAAACTATATAGGGATTACTCTAGTGGTTGGTTCACAGTGTTCTTTGTAGTTGTTGTTTTGTGTACTTGGAACTTAGTTTAAGGTAATATTTTGTTTCGTTACTAATTTATTAACTACAGGCATTAAGGGAATGGAATATTTCTATCTAGATGTACAGATAATAAGTATAATATAAGTACATACATATAAAAAAGTACTTATAGATAAAGGATTTATATTTTAACTTACAATTTAAAATATCGCCCACGTATATACATATATTTTAATCCCCCTTTATTTTTATTTTCTACCATTACCACATTTGAAATCAACCAAATTACATCCGAATTGCGGAACGTTAATCGATTCCTATACTATACAGGCCTATATCAGACACAAACTTATTTTAGTCGGCTTAAAATAGATTTAGAGCTTACAACTCAAGATGTTTGTAGGTTTTAAAAAACCCAAAGAAAAACCTATAACTTCTAAGCCCATTTAGACTCAGTTTAGCTATGCTAAAAGTCCATTTTCCAATCATTTGCCAAAACATTTGGATAGATTTAATCATAATCAAGGAAAATTGTAATTTATTTAGTTGTGATTTTATAGTAAGTAATGTTTTTTGCATTATAACTTTTGGCAAATCTCATTTAAAACAAGGTTCCAATCCATTTAGATCCCAAATAAAAATTTACATTTGGAAGTAGACGAACCTCTTGCCATGAAACAAAGAATTTCATTGTAGTAAAGATACATATTTTTATCGCCATATTTGTGCATACGAAATAAGCAAAATCAATGCCTAACATTTCATATTTTGATGACCGAAACTAAATTTTCTTTGCAAGAGCAGGAAAAAAGAAGCGATATCTCTATGCCTATATGTATGCAAATGAATGGAACTGTATTTTAGGTCGATTCGAAGTCAAACTGGAGTGGCTCTATTTGATGGAAACGTTATAACATACAAATATGGATTTTACTTTGTCATCATGTCGATATATGCCGATTCTTTTTGTGGGTTTTTCTCGTGGTCCAAAAACGTGGCTTGTGGCAAACACTTGAAATCAAATTGTGGGCCACTTCACAATGATAACCACAAGAATTGGGCGTTGGAGCATGGCATCTGCTTACCAAAGCTTAGGCATTTAACTGGAATTTGGACGATGATTAGTGCAGCAGACTAACCAGTAATGAGGGCTACACAGCACACAAGCGCGTTTACATTTACAAACACACACACACACACACATGCCTCGTGCATAGGCGCAGATGTTGTGCATTTGGGCTTGAGAGCTTGTGGTAAGCGGTAAATCTGTTTGAAGCCAATTCGGATGTTGGTATTTTTGAAGTATTTGAGTAAATTGAATGGAATTGGATGAAAAGCAGTTTTCCATTTTCAGTTCTGTAAGGACTAATGTACCTACATCACAATATTTGGCCAAATACACGCTTCACTTATCCCAATTGTCGGGACAAAGCATTGTTTTGTTTGAACATTTCAATTGGCCCCCAAATGCTTTCATTTCTCAAAGTGAATTGATTTTGGTCCACTTTGTTGGGGTTAAGCTACTGTCAGTTTCATTTTACATTTCATTTTGAAATAATTGGAATTAAAGTGAGACAATTTCTTGGAATTTCTTTTAAAGGCAAAACGCAATCGGGGAACCCAATTGATTTGCACTCCATAATGAGGCCAGGCCCATTCTAATCTATGTGTATCTTTTCTTTTTGTGCTTCTGTTATCTGTATCTATCAAGCTCATCTAAATGATGGGACGTACATTAGCAGAACTGGCGTCGCATACAAATTAGGCTCCTTCTCCCCAAACTGGAAGTCACAAAACAAAAAGAGGAATTAATAAATTAAACGAAATAAAAGTTCGCCAGAGATGTTCGAGATGTTCCACAAAATGAAATCGGAGAAAAGCACTTGGAAAAATGAGCTGATTTAAGGTAGGTAGATATTTGTATATACTTATTTTCCCATTATCTACAGTAGAATTATTGAGTATTGAGAATAGAAATTGAGAAGATTTGGTGGGGATTTTGGACTTTCGGAATGTATCTCAAGTCGAATGTATTATTCTTTGGCTCTGGACTGTGTAGAAGTTCATTAGCAAATAAAGTTGACAGCCGAAAGGTTTTTTTTTTGTTGCTTTCTAGAGGGGAACGTGCTAGCTGCCACGCCCAAGAATCTCATCCAATCAGACACCAAGACCCAGCAAGGCTCTCCCATCTCCATATACTGATTTCCCCAGACTGTTCTATCTGTAGTCTGCTGCCATGGCTGCTGCTGCTGTTGCTGCTGTTGCTGCTCCTGTTGCCGCCTGCCTACACATAGCTAATCAATATGATTTTTATTTCAAGCCCCAAACAGGCGCAAAAGGAAGTGAAGCGTTGCTTTTTGTGGGCAGTTTCAGTTGGAAATCAACACCGGATGCTGCGTGCCAGGCAAATTAAAGGCCGAGACCATAGACCGAGGCATCGCGTACGTGTTTTGTGTGTGCGTTCACTCTGCTTTCCTCATTTTCTCATTCTCGTACGAACAAAAGCCTTTTTCCGTGACATGTAAATTCCATTTGCCGCACCATGCGTCAATCAAGTGTTAAACTAAGTTTAAACAAGCTGCTGCATTTCGCCAAATAAATTGCAATTATTTGGATGCGAAAAAAAATCCAAAAAAAAAAAAAACAGAAAGAAAAACAACTAAAACCAGTAGCATGACATTCCACTAGGTGCATTTTGGCTTTTACAAATTTGCAGAAAATCCCCGCAGTTTGTCTTCATTTCACAATGTCTGCATATACATACATATATACGAGTATTTCGTGTTAGCACAAAAAAGTTTATGGCGTTCGGGGACTTGCGGCATTTAAGTATCTATGTAGGAATTTTATTTTTTTTTACTTTTTCTAGTTCACACCTGGAGTGGTCAACTGAGAGTTGGATAAATGGGCTACAAATTCTGACATTTAAGTTATGGCTTAAAATTCCATAAGCCTTTTGAAGTGGCCAACTCTTTTTGCGGCAGAAAAGTATGCTATGTTTTTATTAACTTTACATTTGTGCAACTTGGCAGGTAAATTTTGTTATAAACTTTAGATGTAGTTTAAGATCTTACTTAAGCGCTTGCGAAAACAAGAAATCTGATAGAAAATAATACCTAAATAAAGCCATCGAAAAGTTGTTAGCCCAAATCCAAATAATCAGTTGTTGCTCTTTATTTGTATTTCATGAAGTCAAAAGAGCAAAAAGTGGAAACCAAAGCAAAAAAAAATTACTAGTATCGGAATAAAATTAAGTGCACCTGGGAGCGCATATAATGCGCTGTTAATTTGCTATTAGCTCGTATCAATCTTTATTAATTTCCGGTTTGTTGTAATGAGAAAATATTATAGTCAAAGTAAGGTAATAAGGTTAATCTGTCAGCTTTGAAACTCTTAAGTCTGCAGCTGAATTGAAGTGAGTAGTTGGTTGAGTTGAGATTGGATCCCTATTGGGCAGTATTGGTGTTCCCTCCCACCTTCAACTAAATTTTGTGATCTATATGCTTTCATCGTAAAGTTAAATTCAATTTTAAGTAAAAGTAGGCATAGTTATTTAGTTTGGAGAATATTTGTAACTTGTTTGAATTAGCTTTCTGCATATATTCTATATAACAGTTTGATTATCAAATTTTTACTAAATATGGGGCATTTGCTTTGAATTACAATTATTTTAGAAGACACAAAAAGAGGGTCAAAGTTAAAAAGTTTAAATAGCAAGAAGGTTTGCCACAATTTATTAATGGATAAGCAACTAGATATAAAAAACTTTAGAATCTGCTAAAACTGAAAACGTTTTAATTAAAATTTGTATAACTATTCCTTTTAAATAGAATAGTAAAATAATTTGCTTCTCTAGCTAAAAGCCTAATTGTTAAAACTTTAAATTTGTAGTCAATTATTCAGTTTTCTATTGCGACTAAATAAATAATTTCTCTGATGTGTATTTGTGTTTTTTTTTAATTCCTCCGAAGTTATTTGGCTCATTCTGCTCTTTGAATTAGTTGCTAGAACTTATCAACTATTCCAAACAATCGATTTGTTTGTTGAATTTCTACTTTTTTCTAAGCTAGTCATAAAAACACGGCTTAGCTGAAAATGTATTTGAACATTTTCGGAAGTTTCTCTTGTTGCTCACAAATTCCTTTGGTTTGCCTAAAAAAGTTTACACTTACTTATCTGAATAACTTAGATTTACATGTGGTTTTGTGGTCAGTTTTTGATGTAGCTCTCTTTGAATGTCCTTGGTGTCTAAATCTTAATTGTGACATGCATCTAAAATGGAGCTTACACGCAATACAACTTAAGCTAACTTACAAAGACTTAATGGGTTGGCAAATGGTTTTCGGCGCCGGCGCTGATGGTTTGCTTTATATCTTTTGGATTTAAGATAATGCATCATTAGACTGCAGCATCACACACATCGATAAACACGCACGCACACACACACACATACGGATAAATTATATAAGTTTGTTAGACAATTAACATAGAATATTTGTAGTTAGACAGCAAAAGTTAACTTGGACATCGATAAACATATGAAATTATTATAGTTATAGACAGATATGGACTATATTGTATGTATGCATGGATA
Source organism: Drosophila sucinea (assembly GCA_018150745.1). NCBI lineage: Eukaryota > Metazoa > Arthropoda > Insecta > Diptera > Drosophilidae > Drosophila > Drosophila sucinea. Next base: position 301,423 of record JAECWP010000124.1, on the reverse strand, counting down.
TTGGCATATGTATATATAAGTATTTAGTGAAACATACATATATGTAGCTATGAATGAAACAATTGCACACACATTGATAACACTTGATTGCTTTGGTATTTGGCAAACGCATTCGCACATCCACCCACACACATTCAAATAATTCTTCTCCATCTAAATATGAAATGAAATTGTAATTATTCTGTGTAGTTCGATTGCCAATCGAATAAACATTGAACCAATCTCACACATACGCTCCTACAAATATTTTGTAAAACATCGATGTTTACTTTTATCGTACATTGTGTAATTTGTAATCTCTGTTCATTCTGTTCGTTCTGTTTTTTTGTCTGCTTTGTTGAGCATTGGCTTACGGAGCGTATGATTCATGTGAGGCGTAATTAGCATTGAACGATTTTCTTATTTTTGTTATATCACACACACGCACACACAGACATATAACACATTCAGTCACCTAGGAAATGAACACATTCATATGTTTACGATAGGCTGTTGATTTACTACACTAACATCAAGTGAGAGCAAATGGAAAGCAAACTTCATTTGGTTTTTGTTTTAATAGATGAATTAGGCAAAGTGAAGACTACACACACACACACAAAATGAATACAAATTTTCTGTTTAAAGTTATTATAGTTTGCTTTTAATATATGTAAGTTGTTTTATCTGATGAATTGTCAAAAAGTGAGTTAAATAGTTTTCGTTTTTTGGTGAATAATTTCGGAATAATCTGCGGACTTGGTTAAAAAAAAAGAAAGCAGCAAAAAAAGATTTTATTTGATGTACTCATCGATAATAGGCACGTAAAGCGAACAAATCGGATCCTATCAAAATTATATTGTCTTCAGCGATTTAAATTTTCAGTTTACTTTCGTACTTTTTAAATTGTAGTGACTAAATTTTTGACTTTTTGGATTTGAAAATTCATCTAATTGTCGGTTAACCGAACAAAATATTGAGTGACTCATAATTTATAATTTAATTGTATGTTCTTTTTTGCCATTATATTACGAATTTAGTCTTAACTAACTTTGTTCTTTAGATGTTAGTATTTTAATTTACAGTAAACTAAAAAAAAACTTAATTATTTGTTTATTTAATACATTTATTTTAATTGTATAAGTATATATGTATGTATATGTTTGTGTATGTATATATATATATTTGTGTAAAAGTGTGGGGATGTGAGGATTGTAAAATTAGTAAACTTTGTTGAACAACAAATTAGAATTAATGTGTGTTTGAGTGTGAGTGTGGAATGGGGTGGGGTGGAAATTGGAGATTGGGTGGGTTTAATAGTTTAACAAAGTGCCAAAAACTAGTACTTCGTTTTGGACACATTTAACTTTTTAAGAATTTAATATTATGAAGTGATTTTTGTATTTATTTATAGGTATTATTTAGAATTTCGTTTGGTTTAGTACGAGGGATTTGATTTCTCATGCACAATACTTGAAAATCTATTTTGCCATTTTTACAACATGAATAACGACGAGTGAGAACAAACAAAAAATAATTGTTTTTTCTATATTCCATTCTTTTTTTTTTACATTTTATCTATACCCTTGCAGGGTGTATTTAAAAGTTCATCTGTTACTGCGCACATGAAAATGTGCAAAAGAGTCCAAAAAAGTAGACTACATTTTTTGTTCAGAGTGAATGGATGAGGTGATCTAGCTAAGTTCCTCAGTTTTTCTTAGCTAAATGGGTGAAACTTTGTTTATTAGTTTGATGACTAATACGAATCGGAGAAATCGGACAAGCTTAGAAGGCTGAATTCATTTTCGCTTCTTCTGTAGGTTTGGGAAAATGTTTTGTCTGCCAGAAATAGAGCGGTTTGATCCTTCTCACATTGAGCTAACTGCAAGGGTATATACATATCGGTCTGCCGAATGATCGGTGTCTTTTTTTTCAATTGTTTGGCCAAATAAATTCAAGTACTGAACGTCTAACCAGAGATATTACACCAGCATATTGTTGAACAAAGTTCTCTCATGTTGGTTATTGTCTTTCGGAATTAGAGCGAATACAAAAAATTCTAAGAACAGACCACAGACTATGAATATAAAAATGCTTCATTTCTTTTTTTTATTGTTTCTGTTTTTTTTTTGCAGGATATTTTTTTTTCTATTTTACTATTTCTTTTTTGTTTCGAACAAACTACTTGCATAATATTCTGGTTAAACAACAAACAAATGTGTGAGTATATATTTTTTTAATGTTTTTTTTTTTTTCTTTTTTTAGTTTTTGGAGTTTAGTCTGAGTGATTATTTAGAAAATTCTTTTGGTTTTTTTTTTGGGTTTTTTTCTTTTTGTTGTTTTCTTTTTAAATCATTTGTTATTTGGGTTTTATGAGTTTTATATATAAATTGTTGTTGTTCATAATATATATATATATATGTAATTTAAGTTCGGTTAGCAATACGAATCCAATTACAAAGTGAGGCCCACATCAACGGCAAGCTGACAATGTACAGTCCCACTAGAAAACACCACTGCGTGTAAACTACTCTTAATTGAAGTAAACAAAATGATTCTTTAAATTGTTTGGTTTTTTTTTTGGTCGGTATTTAGTCGCGATAGCAAATCATAATTTCTTGGAATAAGGGTTAATAAGTGGGTAAACATTGAAACACAAATCAGTATGTTTTAAGTTAGGTTTTCCGTTAGACCTAATAATCAAACTTTTAAGTTGTGGCTTTTGAGTTTTTTTTTTTTTTTTTTTTTTAATAGACACACAAACAATAGCGAGTGGATTATGATAGTTTTAATTGTATTTGGATATATGTAAATATATATAAGTTGGTAGGCAATATTAGAATACATTACTTTAGTGGATTATGGAAACATACATATTTGTCGTTTGCATGGGTAATATTGTTTCGAATTGAAAATTAATACAAATCAAAAATTCATCTAGCTAGACAATGAAATAAAATTGAAACAAAGTTTTGCAAACCGAAAAATATAGTTAAAGTTTCTTAATAATTCAGTATAATGGAGCTTTGATTAGAGTCTGCGAAAATATTTCATTTCTATAGTATATATTAACAAAATGATACAATAATTTTGGTATTCTTTGCAGAACTATCAATCCGCTAAGCACATTGACATGAAGAGCCATACATATTGATAAGAATTTAATAGGTTCAAGATGGAGAAGGTTTTCCTTTCTAATGTTTAATTTACTTTATTGAGTTTTTTACATAGAATAATGAGCACCTAGTGGGGCCAAGGCCAATTTAAATTAATCCACTCTACTCATAGTTTATTATTACGTATTAGTTCTCAAAGCTCCATGACACTTGATTTATAATTGAATTTTAAAATATTTGTAAACAAAAGATTAACTACATAAATTTTACTAGGGGTTTTTGCTTAATCAACTAATGCACAAACCAGCTACATAATATTCTATACATAATATAGCTATAACAAAAGTCAAAGAGAAATCAAATTTTGGTTAATTAATTAAGTGAGTATCATATTAGTCTTAGAATAGTTTCATTGTATACTCTGGGCCTAACTTACCATTGGTTTCTATATATAAATATGAATATATATATAGTATATAGAGATGTGTGTATATATATAGAGATAATATATCATAATTGGTTGTTCTATATACCTAGATGTATACTCCCTAAGATTAACAATTAGCGCCAATATCATTTACTCAATTGATTATATGTGGGCTTTGAATAGCCTTTCTTTTCAGTTAGTCGATTAGTTTCAATGGTCGAAGATCCGATGGTCCACACCCTCTTAAATAGGGGCGGGACACAATTAACTGTACCTCTTTGGACTTACCTATTGTACATAAGAACATCGGGTTTCCACAGTTTATTTGGCGTTATTCGGAGATCCTTAACGTTACCGTATTCCGTTTCATTCCAACGTAAATTATAATCAGTCCATTCCTACACGAATACAGATATTGAATTAAATAACGGGTTTTTCACTAGATTTGTGCGCATTTGTTTAACAGTTATCATCTAATAAATTATATATATACATCCAAAAAGAAACTAAAATAAAAATGCGACGTGAATATATCTACGTATAATGCAAGTAATTTGTGTTTGGGTACAGATAAAAAAATGGTGACATGCATAGATACACACATAGGCACAGGTGGAGAAAAGTACAGTCATGCACAATGCGTTATGTTATAAGAATGTTAACTCACTGTTAAGTGCTACAAAACACACTCTCTAAGACAGTTTCAACAATATACAATACACACAACTTGACAACAAATTTCAAGTTAAATCATAGCCCCAGTTGCCCCACCCAAAGCCCCCACATAGCTCCTGCCCACCTCGCCTCCCTGGTGTCCCTCACACGCGACAAGTTTTATCGCGGCCTCAGTCTCTGATTCTGGTTTTTGTTGGCCTGTCTCTGTCTCTCAATTTTTCGCTCCCCCCTCTCTCTCTCTTTGTATGTGTGTGGTTCAGGACTCACAGTGCTTTGTATCATTTTGCGTGCCTCCACTGCCCCACTGATGCTTTGCCAGAGCTTGTTTTGCGGCTTTTGCCTACAAGTGGTTCATGTTTATGTCATAAAAGCAGCAAAAAAAAGTTTTCCTTCTAGTTTCTCAGTCTTGTTATTGCAGTTTGTTGTAGTTGCGTTTATAATTTAACACATTTGTGGCATTTTTAGAGCAAGCAATTGTTGTCCCTAACCACGCCCTCGTTCTCGTCCCTTTTTGTAAATCACAAAAATTTAATTACATGCCATGACCACCATGCATTAAATTATTTTTGCTTTAAAAATGTTTTAAACTATAATTTTTTATTTTCGCTCTCTTCTCGATTCAGTTTCCTGTTGCTTTTGTTGTTCTTGTTGTTGTTGTTGATGTTGTTGTGTGCGGTTTTAATGACAGCTGTTAAAACAGTAGTTGGGTTTCGGTTCGCAAACGACCAACTCTTGAAACATTACGCAATTTTGTGGGAGCGATTTTGATGCGTACGAGTATGTGGCAATTATATTACGGAATAGTTTTCAGTTACGTGGCCAAATTGGACGTGGTTTCAGGACTGCAGCTGTCGGCATTTGTGGTCCGCAATACTCATACTTCCGTTGCCCAGGTGAGGAATGTGACTTATTGAAATTTTTGGCATAAATTGAATGCATTACAAAGCAAAGAGTGAAAACATTAAAGACTAAATAAGCAAATGGAAGTAACTAATAATTTATTTAATAAATAAATTGAATGCATTACAATGCAAAGAGTGAAAACTTTAAAGACTCTTATATTCTAATCAAAGACTAAATAAGTGAATGGAAAGTAACTAAATGATTAATTAAACTTTTTTGTATTTCATTATAGGTATTCATTCTTCTAGACAAACATTTTTTTAATTTTAAAGAAATGTTTTTGAACTCTTCATATAGCTCTATTTGTTTATTGGAAAACGTATACAATTGTCATAAGGACGCACACGTCAAAATTGCTATGTAACAGTTTCCCCATTCTAATGCTATCGGCAATCGATTTCAGTTAACAAAGACAAACATTTTAGTAAACCGCTCATTTTCATTTCCTACCAGTCACAATTTTAAATTACAACTGTCCACCAAATTGACAAACATTTGAACAGCATTTCGGAAAACCTGACAGTTTATAAATGGTGCGTATGAGTCCCATCAATCATATATGCTACACACATACATACAAACAAATATACTATATCGCAGGAAGTTGGAGGAACAGAAAAAAAGAAGGAAAACAAGGTTACACACGGATACACATACACGCATCATGTTGTGGGTAGCGAATTTACAAAAATTATGGATAATCGGGCGGTATGCCATATCCATAGGAGGATGACAATGGCCAATCTACGTGTTAAATAAATAATTTAATTAATTTCGCGAATTGACAAGGCTCGATGATGATATAAGTGCAAAAAACGCTTCGTGTTAAATTTACCCCCTTGCATTTCCGCTCGCACACACACAGACACACACATACACACAAAGTATTAAGCGAAAAAAATGTCAACTTAGGCATGCAAAATTTATTGTGTTCTTTTTGTTGTGGTTGTTTGATTTTTTTTTTTTTTTAGATTTTTATGTGTTTTTTTGTTGTTTTTAGTTGCTCTTAACAAAAAGTAAAAAGTTAAACTAATTTTCAAGAATTTTAATTTTTAAATATTTTTCATACTAAAACTAAAATGATGAAAGAATTGATAGGAAAAAAGAAAAACTATATGTATTTGGTTTTTGTTTCTAGAGTAGAGAAAGGAAAAAATGTAAGTTTTGTTCTTGTTATGATTGTTAGCTTAAGGGTTATGTGTTTATAGTTTTAAATGTATAGAAATGAAATTTAATTAAGCATTAATTGATTTAAATATTTATGATTTAGGTATATATTTAATGGTATTTGATATGATTTTTAAATAATTTAACACACACACGAACTAAGCCACTTAATAGAAAAAGAGATCAGAGATACAGAGTGAGAGAAAAAGAGTAGAAGATGAATAGAATACAGAATTTGCAATTGATTATCGAGATTATTCTGGGAATGTTGATGGGGGGAATAGTTCTAATAAATTGAACTCTTAGCTCTAAAAACTATGGCCGTGGGGGTGTGTGTTGAAATTATGAGCAAGCAAAACATTTCCTTAGCCAACTTCGACTCTTAGACTGCTCAAGAATCAATCAAATTAACTAACTACTTGATGAATATGACTTTCTATATATATATATAGAGAGAGAGAGAGAGAGAGAAAGTGTGGGAAATCGTGTATTTGAACAGTTTTTTCAGTTGGCTAACAAAATGCTTGAGGAAATTCAGATTTAGTTTTGTGGTATTTAAAGCAGATACATTATTTAAAATACTTTACTAACTATTTAAAGGTTTTAAGTTTTAGATAAAGGTGTTTTTTTTTTTTTGTTTTTAGTTTTTTGTTGTTGAAACTTACCAACGAAAGCCAAAGATTCGTTATAAGTAGTTGATTTTTCTCGTCCTACAAACATTTTTTTTTTTCGTTTACATAATAACAAAATCCAAATAAAAAACAAAAGAAAAAGAAGGCGAAACAAAACGAAAAGGAAAAGAAATTGATAAATAAATAAGAAAAGGAAAATTGCCAACAATGGAAAGTAATAGTAAGTCAAGTAAAAGAATAAAAGTTAATTTAAGTCGAAAAGGAACAAAAGTTAAAAAGAGCAGAGCATGATAATAGAAAGTTTTTTGTTTTATATATTTGTTTTATGAGTTTTACAAGAAAATTTCTCTTGCGTTTTTTTTTTGTATTTTGTTTTGGTTTTTTTTTTTTTTAATATTTATAGCATCTGTATTTATGGCATAGTTTTTTGCGCTGCTTGCTCTAGACTCGACGCGACTTGGCTTTAAAGTGCTTGGCAGGGCGGGGTAGCGAAAGAGGGCGTGCTTTGGCATAGTTGGATTAGGTCAGGTTCAGTGCTCACCTAGTTCTACATTAAATTAGTACAATTTACAATTTAATTATTTCATTTCATCAGGATTTGTAGCACACCTAGTATGGCATGAAATTAAACCTTTTGATTTATAAGATAAGATAAAGGATTTTATTAAGCTATCTAATAAAAAAACTCACTTGAAAATTATGACATTTTTGCAGATTAAAATTCTTCTTCTTCTTAGCCAACCAAAAATGTTCAAATGTGATTCAATGCAGAGAAAACTAAATTATCAATACATTCTAAACCCTATATCTTTAATTGCCACGAGTAAATCGATATTTTAGTACCGATTCTTTCACTTATTCGATAGTTCCTATTCGATACTAGTAACCAATCGAAACCCTGATAACAACCATTTGAAAAAGACGCTGAAACTGTGTTTCCAAATGGTAATGTTCTTTCTTTTGACCCATTGATAGTGCTGATTATGTGAATTTTGCCTAATGTAACAAATGTCGAATTGAAATTCCACTGAGAAACTATTTATAGAAATAATTTGCATTAAATATGAAGAAAAACCCTTAATTTGAAATTAAATTAAATTTATCACTAACTATCACAGTTATTTAAGTTTTTGTCGAGTGGTTTATCTTTGTACTAGATATCTGTAATTAGCTTTGTCGTCCCTTAACCCATCATCATTCAATTTGTACAAAGCCTTGAACAATACAAAAAAAAAAAAAAACCAAGACAGAAAGAGAAAAATCCAAGTCGAATGCCAACAAAAACTTTGTTAGCCCACACAAAGGTTTAGTTCTATTCTGTTCGTTTGCCTTGAATCCGAAATCCAAATCCAAAACCAAAACCAAAAATTTCAATCTGCTGGTTAGGCTGGATGAAAGAAAGCCCGGCGAGCCTTTGTCCAAAGCGCCAATTTACTTTATATAAGCTTATCTTCCCTATCGCCCCCACCCTTACCGCCCCCTCTATATACAGAATGTGTCTGTGGCCAATAAAAAAGTTTTTTTTCTCTTTCTTTTATTTCACTTCACTTTTGCAGTATTTTTTTTTTTTTTTTCATTTTGAAAGTAGATATCAAAACCCATTTATCTTTATACAGAAATTTTAATTAAAGATATTTTCATGCTGGCACATTGTGATAGAGCAAATAGTTCAAGGTGGACTTTGTTTGAAATGCAGATTAAGGTATATTTTGGCCATCTACTATTTTTGTTTTTTTTTTTTTTGTTCTGTTGTATGGTAGGTGTGGCAGATTGTTGTCATTAATAACTTGCCAGCAGCTGCAGTAACGACTTGAGCCATTAAAAAAAAGAAAGAAGAGAGAATACAGGGTGACTGCCATAATGATATGCAGGAAGCTGAGGCTGAGGCTGAGGCTCAGGCTGAGGCTAAGGCTGAAGCTGTCGGTTCAATCCACTTAACATATTTTTATTTTATGTTTTCTTCTCTTTTTCTCTGTGTTTTGTTGGAGGGTAAGCCAATATGCAAGGACTTTGCTTCGCTCTCAACGTCAAATGCCATAACATCATATACATATGAATGTGTGTGTGTGTGTGTGGGTGTGTGTTTGACTTTGGCTGTTGACACCTTATAAAAATGGCGGTTTTGTGCAAATTTCATGTTTATGACATGCCGTTTGCTTAGGGGTTTTCGCTCCTCCACTCGAAAAAATGAGCAACTAGAGCCAAGCCAATGGGAATCCCTGACGTTGACGCATACTAATGACATTTTTGGCCCAAAAAAAAAAAAAAAAAAAAAAAGAAGCAAGTTTAAAGCATCATTTGCAACAAATGACATTTGCATTAAATGCTCAGATACACACACCATCACATACACGGTTGTTGTCCTTGGGTCGTATGCTTAATCGTAGCACTCTATAAGCAAAAGTTTGCCCTGCTGCATAAGCTTATAGATTTATTTTGCATTAACGTGCCAAATTGTTTTTAAATGAGTTTCTAATGAGCCAACAATTGGCGATGTCGTCTGTAGTTATATATAATACAGATATTCCCGATACAAGTAGCATTATGCAGGTCTTCCCCTTCACATCTCCGTCGAATTTTGTTTTTTTGATAAATGTTTGTTGTTCTTTCTCACTCCTCTTTCTCGCTTGTTTGTCATACCCTTTAGTTAGAAATTGAAATGGGTATATGCAGCTTAATGAAAAGTGCGTAACAGGTAACATGAATTGAAAGTGCCAAATAGGTTTTAGCAAATAACGTTTTATCTAGTTGTAATTCCCAACTAGTTCTAGCGTGGAAGTGGTGAAGTAGAAGTGACTTCAATAAATTTCAATTTAAGGAAAATATACAGGGCATCCTTATGTCGACGCTTTACTTAACTTTGTTGCGGTTCTCTTTTGTTATTGTTGTAAATGGGTTATGCATACCAGCCATTGGGTACATATTGGTTCGCTTTGTTCAAGGACAAAGTTTGTTGGCCCTCATGGCATCTGGCATTTATTCCGTTTACTTTGCCAAGACAAATGAGCGTGTGATAAGTACGAGAACGCGCAGTTTGGTGTTCTTTTTTTGGTGGGTATTGGGTAATGGTTAAATGGCTTTTTCGAACAGCCATAAAATTGGGATTAGAACATGATTTTCATGTTTTCACAATTTAAGGCCAATGTTATTAGAGAGAATAAATGTTTATTAATTAAACAAGTTCAGCTAACGAGTCTTTTGGCAGAGGAGAATTCTTGTACATACTTTTTCCATATATAAATTTTCCAAGTATTTGGTTTCCAGTAGAATTTTAAGTATTGAGTCTACAATTAAGTGAATTTGCCTTCCACATGAAGGCAAAAAATCTGTTTGTTTAAATTTTAGAGAATTGCTCACTTAAACAAGCCGAAGCCAAAGTGCTATGTCATCATAGCTCTGCATCATTTGCACCTTTTGCCGAAAGATAGCCTAAAATTGGCAAAAATATCCTTGACATTCTTGCACTTTAGCCATGGTTTTCTGACTCGAGCCTCAATTAAGCTGCTATTAGCATTTTACAGTCTCACTATCAATGCTTGTCACATTTTAGCCTTTGAAGGTAAGAAACGAGGACAATCTTTTTAGGTTTTAGGTTTTCAGGTGTTTTTTTTTGTTTTATTTGCTTTTGACACATTTTCGGAGCGAGTCATTTGAGGGGCTTTTGTTGCTGGAAGTGCATCCTGGGCAAGTCATTACGCCTTGTCTGGGTGTTAGCCGGTTATGCTAATGACTTTATTTCTTAACTTTGATGCCACACACAATGTGCATTTTAATGTCGGTGCCAAAAGATGTTCACGTACAACACGCCCCGCCACGCCTTCCAGCAACAAAAAACACAGGAACAACCTCAAAAACCTCTGGCAATTTTGTCAATGACACTTTTGCCCTGTTTGCTTGGGTGTTTGGTTGCATTTCCTACACTGACGAACACACACACACACACATACACTTGGCGCACTTCGGCTGACATGCCGGGGCCATCAATGCTAAAAGGGCCATCATCATCAACATCAGTTTGTACAAAAAACCAAAATAATAGAAAGGAACTTTCCTTGTTAAACCACGAGCACGAGCACGTTGCCACATCATGGACACTTGTTGTTGCGGTGCCGCATTGTTTTTGTTAGAAGTCTTTCATTTGCAGGGTATTTCATAAGGTAAAGATGACAAATGTTGGATTAGAGTAGCATTTGAAAAATGAACAAATCGATTACCCATCAGAGTTTTTAGCATGAAACTCCAAAGTAGCTTTTGTCAGACTTTTCAAAAAAAAATCTTTTGCCATATGCTAATGAAAATAAATAAGTAGAATATTAAAACTGCAATGTTAAATACTCATTTTCAATAGCGTTTTAATTTGCTGATAGGAGAAAAATTTGAACAACATTTCAATTGAGATCGACAAAAAGTCACTCTCGATAAGAATAGTTTATATAGTCATGAAAAATAAAGTTGTTAGCAATATATTTGCTCTATTAACTTAAATTTCCTTTAGTTAAAAAAGCTTTAACCTTAATTTGCAATTGGCTTTAAAATAGTACGTATTTCTCTGCATTTACTATCACTCTCAACTTAACTATCACAATAACCCCAAGCACAAATGAGCAATTAACTTGAAGTAAAAGCGGAGATTTTAAGCGTTGGGATTAGTAAGGTCTACAGTAAATGGGTCTTGGTTTTTCTAGCTCAAAGTTTAATACTGCTTCTGAAGAAAAAATACATTGCGACTACGATTGTTCTTCTGTCATATCATCTCTTTGCAAGAATTGCATTTGGCATTCTACAAATTTGGTTAGCTATGAAAATCTTCTTAATGACTGTCAAAAACAACATAAGAATATTTCTTGTAGTGTTCATTCCAATTTACTAATGGTTTTTATAGAAGCTAATGTGGTGAGGCAGAATTTGGTAGGGTATACTAGCTTCGACATGGCAAAAATAGTTTCTATAGTCTCTATTTTTTAACAGGATGCGATTTGATTTCTGTTGATTCTGCATCAGTGCCTCAGTGCATATAGTAAAGCTATCACCACGGTGATGTTGATGTGTAAGCCATTAATTATTTGTAAACTAATTAGTAGAATTGCCAACACGACCCGTAACTCGAAAGTAACTCGATATTTTGTGCAACATGTCAACGGGTATGGGGGCCGCAGAATGCAGATAATACAGTTTGCCGATGCAATCGAATCGAATAATGCATAATTTATGTATGTATGCAGCATACAAATCAACACACTCTGCGGTTTTTGCATGTGCTTTATATATCATACAACTACTATATCTATCAATCTCCTCAGTGCATAAATCAAATTAAACAAATATGCATATTTGATGTGTATTTTATCATGGAAATGAAATGGCTTTAGATGAAATTGCAATATTGTTTATGCACAAAATTTGTAATTATCTTTACTTTTTTTTGGTGTCAAGCACATTAAAGCCAAATCGCGATGCAATTTTTTGGGTCTATTGGTTGTTAAATTAAGTTTAGTTTATTGGTTTTTTTTTTTTTGGGGGGGGATTTTTGGTTTTTAATTTGTGTATACAAATATGCATATACATTTAGAGATACAAAAGTAAAACATCGAGTTGAATTTGTTAATTGATTAATTAAATGCTTTTTTAGCTTTAAACAACTTGGCATGCCGTCTTTTGTTGTTGTTTAAATTATATTTGTTGTTGCTGTTTTTGTTTGCTATTAAATTCTGTTATATTCAAGAACGTTTTTATGACATGTACCCAGCAAAATATATATATAAATCTATATATATATGTAAAGGTTTGGAACATCACACACACGCACACACACACACACACAGAAATGGGGTTTAAGTTGCATTTAAAGTGAATGAATCAATTAAATCTAAACGAAATAAAATCAATATTGATAATAATCATAAAGAACAACTGTAATCGCATGTAAAATCATTTCTAATTAAACGGTTAGTAATTTATTTACGTTGCTTATAACTTATGCTGAAAATGCATAAAACAAAGTTGGTTCTATTTGAGTATATATGAATCTAAGAGGTGAATGTCCCAATTAAGATGCAAGTCAGCTGAAGGAACGCAGAATCAACCGAATTTAATGAAGCATTTTATATTTAGAGGTTTTGAAAAAGATTTAGAAAAATATTTATTTGAATCTGACGGGATCTGATCTAAAATGATCAGTGATAAAATGTTGGAGACATTTTTTACAATATTTATTTGTTGAAACTCAACGAGAATTGCGTTCTTTTTGATTTCTTCATTATTTTGTGTTCTTTTGAAGAGTAATTTCCTTATAGAATTAGTTTTCCAACATATTTGCAATTATTTTATATAAAATATAATATGCAAATAAATTTGATGAACAATAACTTAATTGTACGGATATTGCAAATCGCATATCGAAATGTCATTTGATAAATATTTCATTTTTAATGTGTTAATTTGATGCAAGGACAAGCAACAATAAATAAAAACTCACAAAAAAAACTCACATAAATAATTAAATTGAAATCAACCCAAAAAAAAATAGGAAAATGAACAGGAATAATGTTTGCATGATTGTATTTCAATTACACATTGATAACGACAAAACGAAACCAAAAAAAGCCTATGCGAATGCATTTTGTTGTTTTGTTGCATTTAAATGTTTACAATTTTGTTCACACAACAATTAGTTAGAGTTTTAGTTTAGTTGTTGTTATGGTTTTTATGCTTTATGCTCCCATTTTAACACAATAAAGTAACGGAAAATGGTTTGGAAAATTGAAAGTTGTGTGTCCTGAGCTATAAATTTTGCCTATGGACATGGGCTGGCTGCTATTAATTTTATTGAAAAGGGTTTTTTTTTGTTGCTGTTGTTGTTGTTGTTGGTGTCCAGCGGTTTTCTGCGGTTCGACTCGTATCCATAGTGCTACTGACCTGAAGTTCAGGTGTGGCGTGCAGCAAAAAAAAAATTGCTTGTTGTTCTACATATAAATTTTATTTATGTCCTTTTTGTGTCGTTTTTTTTTGTTGCTTGCTGTCGTCCTGTAGGTTTGATTTATTTGTTTATGTTTATGGAATTCTATGGCAATTTCTGCCAATTTAGCAATGCCTTTTTGCCTCAGTTATAACGAGCTGTATTTGTGGCCATTTTGGCCTTATCACAGTCCAAGCCATGTCCAGTTTAAATGAAATTGTGTAAATCAAAAGTTTAGATATATGTATGTAGTATATAGGTACATACAGGGAGAGAGATACGCTTAGGCCGGATATGGGGTAAGAATATTGTGATTCATGAGTTGAGGATTTAATTTATCTTGGTTATTTATAACAAAATTTTGCAATTTTCATACTAAATTGCATACTATAATGTTAAAATAAATTATATATTTATATCAACGAGTTTTTCATATATGAAGCCTTAGAAACCAAGGATAGAAGAATGTGTTTTAGGTAACACAAGTATTTTTTACTTTGCATATTATTTAATATTGCCATGGAAACATTGTGGATGGATATATTTATTATGTTAAACTGTAAGTTCATTGAAAACATATTATCTAAATTATGGAAGTGTAATTATTTAGGCTTCAAATAATGTGGTCAGTTAGCTTTCAGTTTAATTTATTGAAGGAAGTCGAAATATAGACGATAATAATTTATATTATACGTATTTGATCTAAATCCGACAATTTAAGCTGACTACTAATCGTATCTCTAGGACTTTGCAGTGTGTTTTTCGTTAAAAATTTGTTAAAAAATAAAAAAAAATTTTTATTCACTTTATTGTTAGATATTAATATTTGATTTTAGTTTGATTAGTTTGTTTTTTTTTGCAATTAGTATCTTTTGCACTATGAAATACATTTAAAACAGTGTTGGACAGCAAATTGTTCATTTGATTAAAAAAATATATATGCACTTATTGTTCACACACACACACACATATTTGTAGACAACATATAGTTATTGATTTTTGTATCTTATGGTTGGTTTTTTTTTTTTTTTTATTAATATCAAAATGCTTGTGTGTGTGTTGATTAAAAGCTAAATAGATCGTCGCACTTATCGAAATTCTCAAACGAAAAATGAAAAGAGAAAACGAAGATGACAAATACAAATATAAGCTAAAAAAAATCGATGGAACAACGAAAAGGTCCCTAAAAGTTGACACACAAACGGGTGCTAATGATAGATTTGACGACGGGTACATGTCACTTACCAAATTTAACCACGCATTTGTGGTCAGAATCTGATTCTTTTCATCCTATAAGAAACGCAAGCGTTAATTGTATTAATAACGAGTAACCGGGGAGTACTAGAGCTCGAAACAAATTATTGATTTTAGTTCTGAAATTGTTCTCATGTGTCTTTTCGGCGGCTTTTCGAAAAACTCCACATACAGCTTTGGCATATGGCATTATGCATTTTCAAATTCAATTCAATTGTTTGATGCTTGAAAATATATTCTTGATTTCGATATAAATGTTTTTGGGGAGCGGGTATTTTTTTTTTTTTTGTTTGGGGAAGGAGTTTTTCTGGTTCTTTTTTTTTGGGTTCCAACTTACCACATCGATGATTTGTTGCAGCGTCAGTCCAAATTTAACCTCCAGCGGTTCCGATTCATTGGCAACGGGTCGCTCCAGTGTATTGTAGGTGGATAGCAGGTGATTGAGTAAACGTTTTTCGTGTGGTCCCTGACAGCTTTCTGCAATGACAAGCATAAAACAAAATAAGAATCCAAGTGAAATGCCAAACGTAACAAAAATTAAACAGTTGTGCGTTTTATTTTTTTTTTTCGCCTTCTGCTTTCCAATTAAGTGAAACTTCCCGGGACTCAACACTGATTTATGGCACATTCAAACAAATTAAACTAATAACCCAGCTCAGTTATTGGCAGTTGGGTGGCAGTTAGTATGGGCTGCTTCCGTACTTCTGGTCCTGGACCAGACCAACCGCTCATTACGGAAAAAGCTATTAAAAAATTCCGAGTACTTTGGCCATGATGATGAGTTTTTGGCAGCCCAGTTAATTGGTTGGTAAATTGTATTTGCTTCCTAAACGTGGCTTGTGACTGCGAGTGAAATGAAATTGGACACGGAGCTGGCGACGAGTAGCCGGGACACACACGAGTGCTAAATGTAGGAGAAAAAAATTTGCTGATTTTTTAATACCTGTATTTTTGTCAAATTGAATGGTCGAATTAAATTGCACTGTAATCTTAAACAATGGCTATTAGTGAAATTCCGAATGGTGTTAACAAAAGTGTTTTCAACCAAATTAAATGGTTGAAATGATTTCCCAAAATATTTTAAATGTGCTAAATGCACTACATATAATACATACAATAAATTTTAAAAATTAAATCCAAAAGTGTCTTTAGTTCTTTCATAAATAACAAGTTTTCATGTACAAAGTAGATTAAATTTATTCATTATTAGAATCCCTTCACTGGAATTGATATATGTTCATATTCGTACACTGAGAGTTATCAGGGTACATTCTCCGATAATATTGACTATTTTATAAACCTTTAGAATAATACCAAAAGACTCTCTTAGGTTCTCTTCATGAGATGCTTTTAGCCTTAAGATAATGTATATCTTCTAAAGTTGGGTAACACTAGAACATGTTCCCTTGTTTTATTTTTAAAAGTGAGTCAACTCACTCATTTTGTTCACTGGCTCACTTCATTTCTCAATTGTTCACTATTGTTCTCAGTTTTTCACTACATTGCTCAGTTGTTCAGTTGCTCATTATATTGCTTACTTGCTCAGCATAAGCATTCTGAGTTCTATTTTCATAATTACGCTTCAAGTATTGCTGATCGATTTATTTTAAAATATTATTAATAATTATTTATGTTTTTTATGAAAACTTGAAAATAATGCTTATTTATAAAGCTGTATTTCTTACTCGAAAATACAACTTACTGCTTTAATGTTATAAAATTTTTGAAATGTTAGCTTAAATTGCTTTGTGATTTCCTGTTCAAGACGCATTGGCAATACTTGCATTTCGCTTGCTGATTACCAATGTCCTTAACACGCGTCCGAATTTCGCTATGTTTTCTTATTAGCGTCATTCTGAATTTTTGAAGCTGAACCTGATCTGACCGCAAATATAGAAAAGTCGAACTTCATTCAAATGAAAAGAAGCTTAAGCAGAAAATGCGAAAAGGAGAACAATTGAACAAATGAACAAAAAAGAGCAAATGAACAAAAAAGAGCAAGTGAAGAAAACAGAGCGATTGAACAAAAAAGAACAATTGAAAAATAACATGTTCAGTTGCTCAGTTAAGTGAACAACTCTTTCACTCAATCATGAGCAGCCCAACGCTAATTAATATCTTCAATACTTTTGCTTATCTTTTTATCTAATATGACTTAACAAAAATTTTTGTTCAAATTACTGCAGCAGAAATTTTGAATTGACGCTAAGAGCTATTTTATGAAATATTTAAAATATTTGGCAGGATGCGTTCCAATTCCTGTCGGAAAATGCCAAAAATTATATCAGAGTGATTTCTTATTCTAAAAAGACAACAATTTAAACAGTTTCATTTCGCAAAAATTATGTTTTTCGGGACTTTAAATTTGAACTAATTATGCTCAGTGTATGTATTTTCTATGCTAAAAAGTGTTGCCTACTTTGCGGCTTGGCGTTTTATGAGTTGGAAAAATCATGATAAAAAATATGGATTTCTAGTTTTATGGCTAAAAACAAGCAGTAAGCGTTCATGTGTAATTATCTTTGATTTATTTACGTGTCGATAAATACTTAGATGAATAATTAAAATGGAAAATTAGTTTCGATATTGCAAACAATATTTAGCAATTGCTATTAGAAACCTATTATAAATAGCTCAATTAATAAATTTGGCATTTGCAGTTGCATTTTCAGTTAGCGCTTTACTACCCGTATTTTCTCATAAATCTCTGCGTTTAGTCTCTGTGGGTTTTTACCTCCATTTTTGCTTCCGCCGAATGCCTAGAATACACCGAAAAATGGCAGCCATAAAATGTCATTAAGTGGCTCACTCACTCTAAAAGCCCGAGTGGACACTAGCTCCTTTGTATGTGTGTGTGTGTGTGTGTGTGTGTGTGTGTGTGTCTGACGGTAAAAACGGGCTTGACAAATATTTGAGAGAAGAAAGAGCTTCCCCAAAAAAGGTAAAGTTGAGCAATTTACGAGCATGCGAGGATAGTCGAGAGTGTTAAGAGACGCTTTTGGCCAAAATTGACAACTCAATTGTGAAAACTATTTGCACGCCATTAGGCGAAATGACGACAAGAAGTCGCCATAAAAAAATATTAGATGAAATGGCTAAAAGGTGTTAAACTAGGCACAGGTAAATATTTGGCAGGACTCCGAGAGTGTGTGTGTGTGAGTGTGTTCCTACCTCATTCACAAATGCATTTTGTGGGTCCTCTGTTGAAGGACAATCGAATTCATGTTGGAATTGCGTTTAAATTATGCAAAACCAGGCTGGTCAACAGACTCATGAATTTGGCATGGTTGGGAAACCACTTGGAACCTTACCACTGCTGGCCATTGGAAATGACGACTGCCTGTGCTGGCGGCTGCCATGGCTGACCCAACCAGGCTGTCAAGGTGAATGATTGTGTTTATTACATGAGCATTAATATGCATGTGCTGAAGGATTTGTGGACGGTGGTGGTGCAAAGGGGGAGTCATCATATCCTGGTTATGGTTATGTGTGAATGAAGGACTTGTTCTCAGTTCGAAATGGACTACTTTGTCATATGACACACATAACAAGAGGTCATAATATGCTTTTAGTCAAGAGTAAATTGATTTTCCCATTAAGCATGTTGCTCGTCAAATTGATAGAGAAGCAAAACAGTAAAACGCTTTCAATAGATTTGTGACAAAATTCGATATTGATCAGAAACAGGATTTCTAGTGCTACATTTTCACTCCCTATCGTTGAAGCCAATAAAAATCAAATTTAAAAATCATTTTGGAAAAGTTGTTAAGGTTTTTGTCTTGGTTTTTAGTAGAGAGATCAAATAGATTTCAAAATAGTTGCAAACATTGAGCATGGAATCGTTGAAACTTTTTATAAATTGCCAAGCTTAGTTTCTAATTATTTGTTGACAATATATGGTGACTTGGAATTTTGTTCGTTTAATTTTTAATTAAATTGTATTCCGGATGAACTAATTTAATTTCATGTTCCGCTTCTCTCCCCAGGTGACATGGCTTACTCCCCCTTTTGGTCTGTCTGCAAGTATCATGGCAAATTCGAGATACTTAGGATGGGTGAAATGTATTTCTATTGTTGTGTTGCACTTGGTTAGCACAGGTTGGCTAGGTGACCCAGTTTCAATAGTCTCTCCCACTCTTACTTTAGCCCAGATTAATTTGGCCTTGGGCATCACTTACAACTTCTCGAAATTGCAGTTGTCCTTGCATAAAGTTGACATTTGATTTCGCCCATTCAAACTCACCCACCCACCCACTCATTCACTCGGTTCCAGTATCCACACCTCAGTAGTTTCACTTCTGTCTCTCTTGGGTCATGGTTTGCATGATTTAAAACTATTTAACTTCTTTTCCTTTTGTTTTGTTACACTTTTGACATTTGCCACTGTGATTTCTCTTTTCACAGTGCTGAGTGTTTTCTCTTTTACCCCTCCATCCCTCTCTCCCACCCTCTCACTCTTCCACTCACACCCACTCAATGTTATTCAAAAATTTATGAGTTCTTCAACCTTGATGGAAAATTGCAAAAGGTAGCAAAAATGCTTCGTTCTGCCCTCTTATTGTTCGTGTGTCTGAGTGTGTAAATTGTTAATTACTATTGTGATGCATTACAGGGTCCCCTTTTGGGGGTTCCCTTGCTAGCCTTGATGTTTGCTCTCCCGTGTATGGGCAACATGTGGCGTAAAATTGAAAATTTAACATTATAATGTGTTAAATTTCATGTGAATGCAATTCCTTGAACGCCTTGCCGCCATATTTGACTTGACACATAAATTTAATTAAAAAATAATAGTGCAATTCACATTTATGCAAATATTTATTTTGAGCCAAGAGACGAGTAAATTGAAAATGCAATTTCAAATGCTTTTAACTCTTGGCTGGAAAAACAAACTTCAATTCAATTTCTTATAAATATGTTTAAAATAATATTTGAAATTAAAATACGCTCACCGAAGGTAATATGAAGAGTTTGTTGTTGGTCAATTGAGTGGGTAATTTTGTCTACTGAGTTTTTGAATTGGTTTTTACTCTTCGGGGCTAAAGATAATTAATAAGCGTCATGTTTCAGAGGGTATGTCTTAAAGTTCTCGTTTCAAATTGCTTTAAGGTCGACGTTTGTGCAGTTGAAGCTATCAATTTTATAGCAATTCAAGTGCTAAAATCAAGTTGAATAATGTTCCAGTAGAGTTTTCTCTCTCGCCCGTTCTCTTTTCCGCCCTTCTAAGCAATGCAATTTATTAAACTAACTACTTAAGCATGGGAAAATAAGTCGCAGAAGAGAGATAGCAAGAAAAATAAGAGGAAAAACTAAACACATAAAAATAATCTAACACACTCGCAAGGCAGGAAAGACTCTTTCCTCTGCCCTCGCCCCTCTCCCCTCTCACTTCCCACACTCGCTAACCAAGTAGAAGTAAAAGAAGCTAAAGCTGAAGTACTCAAGTGGCAACACACACTTCAAGGCAAAAGAGGGAAAGATATTCTAAACACTCTCTCTCTCTCTCGGTTCGACAGGGGCAACAAAACAGCAGCCGACAACAGCAACAAGGACAATGGGGTCCTAGGCTTTTTGCAACTTAATTGCAATGTGTGAAGGAAGTCTCGACTCGACTCGGCCTTTGCATTATGCATGAGCCGACACACACCCACACCCTCACACACACACACACACACACTTTATATATGTATATGGAAATGTTTATATACATATACGAACTCGTTATTATCATTTTTGAGTCGCTTTGGCACTAATTGCAATTAAACAATAATGCACGCAAAGCGAAGATGAAAACGCAGATGGAAACTAAGCAACGGAGCAAAAGAAACACACGATAGAAAAGGCAAAAAGCAAAAAGAAATGACAGAGAAAATTCGAGGGAAATTTCGTTTAGAAAAAGTGAAACTGGCAAAGTAATTATGTCGCACTTTTGACAGCAAAAGGCGTTTAATTAAATGTTAACACGAACGGCGAACAACGAACAACAACAACAATAGCAGAGAAGGAGACAACGAGCAACACAATTAACGCGATTCTCGCTCTTTTATAATTGTTTTCGTTGTTGCTATTGTTGTTTGTATGTATTTGCATATCATTAGGTTGGTATATATGTATGTGTAGGTATATGCATACACACACACACATACACACACACACACCCATAAACGTTTTCTTAAGTGAGACACAGAGTGCATTATCAACACTCGTGCCACATCTAAGAAACGAGTGCTATAAATGAGAACACTTAGAGTCTTAAAGTGAAATCGGATTCAAATACTCCAAATTGTTACGTCTCTGAACAAATATCCACAACTAATAGGTGTTTAAGTGGTGTCAATTTAAAATTAATTATTATATTCGCTTTGTTTAGAATTTCCATTTAGGATCGACTTAATGGTAAGCCTTGCATACTTTTGGGGACTTAACTGAAATTGTTAGCTTTTGACTGAAGATTAATCAATTATATAGAATAGATTGTTTATCAATTATATAGAAATGCTGATTTTCTTAAGTAATATATGCGACATTTGATTGAAATTATCTAAGAAACAAAAATAAATATATTATATTGGTTTAAAACAAGAATTAAAAAGAATTTTATTTGGGTAAAAATGGATCTTTTGGCATAAAAGGAAATTATTGTTGGTCTCTCATACTTCAGAAAAAATAAGAAATGTTTTTTTAATTACAGCATTAATATTTGAGGGGTTGTCAAAGTCAGATGATTTAGAGTAATTATGCAAAATGAAAACCAATCGACATCTTATGGGACTTAGAATCTGCCAAACGTCTTAAATGTGACAGAAACAAAAAAATATGAGAAAAATTAACGAGAGATGATAAATTAATTGGTATTAATTTTCTTTTCTAAAGTGCCCGGTGTTGTCCAATAGTTTGCTTATCATATTCTTTGCACAAAGTGAATATTAAATTTGTGTTTCCTTGTCGCTTGCATCCAGGAGACTCAAGTCAAGCTAAAAGTAGGAAGAAATGAGCACTGCATCATTGAGTAACATTCCTTTTTGCCCCTTTTGCAAACAAAACGGACATGTTGCAGGTTAATACGATTTATCTCAATCAACGTTGCTCGAAATATGGAGAGCCAATCAGCAAGGAAATGAAGTGTAAATATTAAATAATTAGTCTAATAGAGATATATCTAAAGAAAGCGAAGGAGAAAGTTAGAAAGTTAGGAAATTTGTTGTATTTTTAAAACAAGCGTGAAAATCAAGTCGTTAAGAAGGTCGACAAGAATTAAGGTACATATACCGATGCAGGGCCCCCTTCCTCTTTTTTCTCCTCCCCGTAGCTATTTAAGAAAAAAAAAAATTGTAAGCAAAGTTTTTCTTTTTCCTTCTTGTTTTCTTTGCAAAAAATTGTTATTGTTTTAACTTATTATTAGTAAGTAAAATTAAGAAAATTCACAAAATGAAATTAAAAATTAAACAGGTCTAGAGAGCTTGATTAGAGACAGTGTCCATTATATATATTAATATAAGCACTTTTGTTTGTTTAAGTACATACATATATACATCCGTAAATAAACAATTTAACCAAAAAAAAAAAACCGTGCAGGGCCCTCTGACCCAGAGAAAAGAAACTTTAGAGCGTTCCTTGGCCCAAGAGCGCTATACAGACAACTATTATGACCTTAAGTTAGGTTTAACCCGTAGAATTATGAACCAACGGCTAATGGGTCTAGTCTAGTAGGCCTTAAGCTAATTTTTTTCCTAACTAGTCCTCGGTAGATGAGTTGTCCAAATGGCCCAGTCTTGGCATATGGATCTACTTATCGTCTAGGCTAATGGCCTAGTGCTTGTAAAAATTGTTAGGTAGATGAATACAATAAATAGTACTAAAGGGTGCCATAAATGATTCTTAAACGTTATAGAGAAGCTTGTCATTTAAAGTTAAAACCAAAATAAACAACATTATAGAGCAGTTTAGAATTTAGCTTAAGGGCTAGTAGCTAGAGCTAAGGGTTGGTTGTAATTAGTAGTATAAATAAAAAAAAATGAGCCAGGCAATTGTGTTTTTCTTTTACATTTTTATTGGCCGAAGATCTCTTACTTCCGACATTCATTACATTTCCGCAGTTATTTTTATTTTTACATATTTCTTGTCCTGCATTAACAATAAGCTCACAATTCGAATATATAACTCTTTTCTTTTATCCCATTGACCTTGGAGTGAGCCTTACAAGACCCAGACATGGGCCCACTTAAAGAACCATAAAAAATCAACACATACACAGACAGACACGCACACACACACACCCACACACACACACACACAGGCAACCAGACAAATGCCAAATAAGCTGCACAAATTTCATTATGGCCTTAACTACTCTCTTAACCATTACATTTTGGCCATCTTCATGACCATTGCCTATTGCCTATCCCCATTTTTATTCCCAACCGACCAGTTCACATTCAACGGCAATGAGCATTATGTGTTTTTCAATTTCTTTTTTTTTTTTCGTTTTTTTTTTTGGGATTCCCGAGCCAAAAGCTTGAACTCAACTCTACAATTCGCTCATATTAAATGCATATCGTAATGTGAATGTGTAAATTTTGTGTTAGCTGGCTGGCAAGCGGGCTAAAAAGGCGAAAGGCAAGCTGTTGGAGGCGGTCATGAGTTTGTGTCACGTTCGCGACTTCATTTGAAATTCATGCATAATAAGCAGTCAAGTACACAGGCACACACACACACGCATCTAACTGTGTGTGTGTGTGTGTGCATCCTGAGGGTCGGTTCAGGCTGTGGGATGTTCTCTCTGGGTCGTCATCGTTGGAATCGCTGGTTGACTGCTGCTGCATAAACAAGCACCCAATGTCGGAGCTAATTTTATTAAAAAGCAACGCCAGCCAGAGTTAAGCTAAAAGGCACATACACACACACACACACGCGCACACAGTGGCACGAAAATGTAAATATAACGAAATAAATTTAAAGCCTATGCAAATCTTTGAAAGATGGACTTATAATGGTTTTATTGCCAACAGATTTTCCTTGAATTCGCTGAAAAGAATTCACACAGAGCCAAAGAAATTGAATTGTTTCGCAAAATAAAATATTAAAGTAGAATACAATTATGCAGGTAATTGTAGAAAATTCAAATAACTGTCACTTTAGTAATTTAAACGTACATAGTACAACTTTGCTTCTTCAAAAAAAAGCAATCATAGGATCAAATATTTGGTTAAATTACATTATGTTAGCTTTTTAATTTTATTACATTATGTTAGCTTTTTAATTTTTTTTGTATTTTACATAAAAAGGAAGTATTTCTCAAATGTTTATGAAAACTAGTTAAGTTAATGATCGAGTACTAGGGGAAAGGTGCATCTGGAAAACACATCTAAGAATTTCTATTGGTAACAGTTACAAAATTTGATTTAAGTCAAATATTTGCAATTAAATTTATTATAGTTTCCAATTTATTTCAGTTTTCATCCACCGTCTGTGGTATCCAACGATTGGGCTATAGGTTCAGCCTAGTTGACTGCGTCCACCCGCACTCACTATGTGGAGCGAAACCCGGCAAAAGACTGATGGGAGCGGACCATTCCATTCTGTTGTTGGTGTAGTCAGCAGAACATAAAAATGCAGCTCTGAAGCATAAACAAACATCACAGAGACTAAAAGGCTGGGACTAGGTTAGAATTTATGCGTTCCGAACTGATGGCGAAGCGCTTAGCATACAACTTCTCTATATGGGTTTCGCCTTTTTTTTGCCCTCTTTGCTTTGACGACCAGCGCAACGCAACGCAGAGCATTTATGGTTGTATGTTTTATGCGGAACAAATTATAATTAGATACATTTTTTGATAAATTATTGGGGCCAACCTAAAAGCTTGCAATGGAAAATGTCGCCTGGCCATCCACATGAAACAGCTGTGAAAGTGTTTGAAAAAGCCGAGAGCCAGAGGTAAACCTCATATATGCCTATATATGTACATATGTTGTTAATGCAAATTTTAGAGGGTTATTCAAATAGATAGTCATTGTAAACGAAAACAATCCTTGATATTTTTATAAATTATTTTAATTCCATTTTTTTTTTTATAAAAAGTTTCCCGAAATGTTTTTAAGTTTCAGTGAGCTGTTTTCTCATATTACATTTTCTTTTTCTAATTAATATAGTGATTGGAGTCCTGTTTTCCCGAGTCAGTTCATTTCCACCCTTTTATAATTTAATAATAGCTATTAAAAAACTCTAAAAATACTATTATTTTTCTCTTTCAAACTCTCTTTAATATGATTACTCTAGTGTGTATTCATTTCTATTAATTTAATATGCATATTTTCAGTTTTTTCCCAAATACTTTTAGATTGAGCTTATTACATTTTATGATCTTTAGTGAAGTGAAACTATTTTCGACTTATTGAACGACCCTCGTATTTATTTTACGCCTCTCTAAAACGTTTAAACTATTTTTTCACTCACACATAACCACCACCTGACGTTTTTTCCTCCATTTCATTTAAAACGTTTCAGCCGTAGAGTAGGCAACATTTTTTTGTTATATATTTTATATGGCAAAAAAGTCCTTTATAAACAAATACATACAAACACACTCACACACACACACACTTTAAAATTAATCGCACAATTTATGACGCTCAATCTAACCGCTAATTTATAAGGCTTAACATTTTCACGGTATGCTCTAGCCACGCCCACACAAAGCGCTCTACGCATTTGAAATGTATTGTGGCTTTCGCTCAACGCTTTTAAAGGTGAACGGAGAATGCTTTTCTCTCTCATTTTCTCTTCGTGTTAATTTTTGCCGTTTTTTGTTTTTTGTTGGTTGAAAACGTGTGCGTGCATAGAGATTTCTAGCGTGGTTTTTGAGTTTGTGGCGCCGCGCCGTTGCCTGAAAATTCAATTTTAACATCAACAACAAGAACAACAACGACAATAACCACTACGTCGACGATGAGACTGATGCCATTATATTCTTCTGGACGCTAACCTTAACAAAAATTTAATCTTTAATAAAATTTTAATTTAAATATGTTAGAAACATAGGGAGAGAGAGAGAGAGAGCAAAGGGTAGAAACTAAGAAGAGAGAGAGGTGGAGATAACGACATAGAGGTGCGACTCTAAAAGCCTTTTCTGCTATAATTTGTTCATGTTTTCCGGCGGATTTTCACTATGAATAAACATAAAACACTCATTTCTTGACACCTAAGAGTATGCTAAGCTGTCAAATTTCAGCGAAGCAAGACCTGCAAAAATAATGCTTAATCCCTGCTTGTTTAATTTGGCTAAATTTAGATTTCTATATACTCAACTCAAGTTGCTTTCAGTTTGAAGTAGCAGAAGTAGTTTTATCCAACTAATAGACTCGAAACTATTTTTGTGTTCGCAGTCCTGATTTAAGCAGTTTAATTAAAACCTTCTCCATTGAAATCAAAACAACTGTAACTCTAATCTAGCTAAGTGCTTCACATTGTTTGCAATCGCTGAAAAATATGTATATATATATATATATATATGGATATGTACATATTTATGTAGATATGTATGTATATTTTGATTTACTTTTGCCTGTGCAGTGTTAAATAATTTGGCAACTAGACTGACTCATTATCGTTTTGCGCGTTGCCGTTCCCTTTCCACACTAAATTCACATTTATTCACGACTAGTGGAAGAGTGAGCAGGCAAAAGTTATAAATTGCCACATAGTTTTCTAGGGTTCTGCCAAGTTTTCCTCCTCTCTCTCTGTGTGTGTGTGTAACAAAATTAAATGTGCTCTAAGTAACGACTGTGGCTGAGTGTGGTGTGGTGTAGTGTGGGTGGTGTGGGCGGTGGGCGGTGGGGGTGGCAGAAAGATTTGGTGTTTGGCCTGTGCATTTGCTACGACAAATTAAAAGCACTTGTGATTTCATTTTATGACACGATTTCAATGCGATGCTCTTGAAAAATTATGCATATGTTAGAAGTCGACGGAAAGGTCTATAAATTTTCCCCAGAACTATGTACATACGAGTTGGATGGCGGATTGAGTGGGTGGCAGTGAGATGGCAACAGCTTGGAATGTTAGCAATGTTGGAAATTAGTTTTTTTTTCGCTTCTATGTAGCTAGGGAAAGCTGAAGACAAATGTTTAAACGGAGAGCAAAGTGTGCAAGAGCAAGTTCGTAAGAGGATTTATTATTCAAAGATGACTTATTTAAATTTCAGAACGAATTTATCAATAGCAACCAATGAACAAAATACAAGTATATTTGTTTACCCTAGTAAAATAAGATTTTCATTTTTTAACAAACATTTTTCGACATTTTTGATATGTACAAAAAGAATATTTCGATTAAAAGATAAAATTCAGTTTTCATAACGTTTTTGAAGACCGACATTTTCGAAATCATGAAAAAGTGTTTTCTTGATCGTGTCCTATCACGACCCTGTACTTAGTTTCAGCTTTTCGAAAAAAATGTGTTTGAAATTTTTGAAAGTAAGCCAAAAATTAAATGAAATATTACTATAGCTAGTAAGAAGATTGACTGTAATTTACAATCAATAAATTATAAATAAATAAATGAAATATTCAAACCTATCGACATATTAAAAATCTTAAGGAAATAATTTTAAAGCAATTTACAAAATATCAGAGATTAACTCAAATACATAATATCTCATATCATGTCTATAAAAGTCAAAAAATAGTCTTTTTACATTTTTTAAGAACTCTTTTGCACCTAAAAAATTGTTAATCAGCAATGTTTGCAACAAGGACCATTTTTTTTTGATACAGGACATTCTAAAAACTGTTGAAATGTGAAATAAAATTTTTCGACTTTCTATAGCATACTTTTTGGTGCATATTTTACAAGCCGAGACGTTAGTGGTGGTTTGCCATTATGTGAATTAGTTAGGGACCTTTCTCCAATTCAATTTACGAAAAATCATGTAGGCCTGTGTAATCGATGTATTTTCTTTTGCATTATGTGTTCCATAGACTCAAATGTTTATCCCACCAATGTTTTAAGATATAGTCAGCCAAATTTCAACTCGAATTTTCATAATTTTTCATTACTTTCTCAATGTAACTGCATCGTCGACATTCTGTTGGTATAATGTCTTGTAACTCATTAATGTCTGTACTGAAAGCAAATCAAATGTTCGCCAATTGATGCCATATAATGGCAAAAAGGTTTCATTCTAGTATGAAG
The DNA here is from genome assembly GCA_018150745.1 of Drosophila sucinea. Taxonomy (NCBI): domain Eukaryota; kingdom Metazoa; phylum Arthropoda; class Insecta; order Diptera; family Drosophilidae; genus Drosophila; species Drosophila sucinea. Next base: position 273,132 of record JAECWP010000124.1, on the reverse strand, counting down.
AGAAGAGCGGGGGGAAAGAAAAGAGATTATAATCTTGTACAAATGAGAAAATCCCAGAATGCCGACAGATTAAATTTGTATTCCACTCCTACCAAACGGATGTGGTCATGTGTGTGTGTGGAGTTACTTGCTTTCCCTTTCTATCTACAGATAAAGTAGATAAGTGCGTGTGTGTGGGAGTGTTTGGGTGTGTTTGGGTGTTTGGGGGAGGCCTATGTGCCGGTCATAAGGTGGCCAACAAAAGAAAAAAGAAACAAAAGGACCTAGCACATGCATAGATACCAGGCATACTCCCTTTCCCAAGAACATTCCATTATTTATGAAAAGGCAACACAAATTATACGCACATATGTCTGGGGGCGAGGGCGGGGCTGTGATAGGGACGAGTGAGGAAAATGAAACATGGCCACTTGAGTGGCTTCTCGACTTGGCCGACTTAGTTAGTTAGTTGGTCCAGAGATTCAGAGAACACAAATGTAATTTTGTGTGTGTGTGTGTGTGTCTGTGTGTGCGTACGAGCAACAATTTTCATGAATGAAATCGTTCATTTTGTTCTTCTTAATCTGGTTTTTTGGGCCATGTTAACAATTGTGTATCACTTCGTATGGGAGGATTGGAGAGGAGGAGAGGGGGGGGGGGCTTAGTTTACAAATTAATTTTTCACATCTACATCTACAGACACAATTCACACCAATTTCAATGTTGCCCTCATTTGTCTTTTACAGTTCTCTTGATGCTGCTGCCGGTTCCATGTGGTTGCGAAAAGTTGCAAACTTGATTAATGGCATTTGGTAATGCGCTTTCAATTGCATTTTAGGGCTGCAGGATAGCAGAGAGGGCATGAGACGAAGGCCGAAGCACACACAAACACACACACACACATGCCACATGAAGCAGGAGATAAATGTAGCACAGTGTCTTGAGTTCTAGAAATAAGTATTGAGCAATTTTTCAACAGAAAATATATACATTCTATTTGATTAAATTGTATTAAATTTCAACTGCGAGATACTATGTATACATTGAATTAAGTATTCTATAATCTAAATTATTGAAGAAATTATTTCTATATAGAATCGATTTTAAATTAATAGCTTTTGTTATTTATTCCTTTTCTTATTTATTTATAAAATTCTTAAAGTCGCTTTTAATGGCTTTAAAATTTAGTAATTTAAAGAAAATATTTATATATTAAAAACTAAGCAAACTATTTTGTTTTATGAAAACTACATATTATAATAAGTAGTATAAGTTTCTATTGTTTATGCTTGTAAAAATTGTTAGGTTGATATACTAAATAAATAAATAAAATAAAAAACGGTTCTGGGTTATTTATTGGTATCAAAACAAAGGAAAACAGATTCTCTCATTAGCAGATTCTAGAATCGTAATGCCATACTATTGATTCAACGCTAAAACTGTTTGCGAATCACAACTTAAAAGGGGAACCACAGCTTAGAAATCTATAATTTACCCACCCGAAAGGCTTCAGCAGATTAGTGAAAAACATCGTTCAACCTCAGTAATTATTCTACTCGATACAAAAAAATGCTTGAGTTTTGGAGCAAACTTAAAACATTAAACATTAAAAGTTAAACATTAAAAAAATTTGACTTTATAATAAAAATATTTTGAAATTATTCCTTTATACCTTAGAAGTGTTAATAGTAATATTTTCTAAATGCTCGACTGAAAATAGTTATTATATATGCAGCTAAATTAATGCTTGCCTCATGTTTCACTCTAAATCACACGGTTAAGCCGATTGCAATTAGTGCATACCTATGAATTATAATATGAATAGGTATTCGAATGACAAAGAACAAATCATTGTGAACCCTATAAAGTGTGATTTTCACCAAAATCGATAGCTGCAGCATTGGTGGCAGCTTCCCTTGTCTGTGGTTCCCTGTCAATCCGTTGTTATTTTACGCTGGAATATTAATGCTCTGCGAATTTTCACAGCATTTGCATGTAAGTAGATATATGACCAAATCTCTGCTTATTACTTTCTAATTTAGATTCCATTTCTCATTCAGTCGGTTATGATTTAAATTTACGTCGTAAGGCAATAAATTGCGATGAATTTGTCTGATTTTGACTCGATTTAGTTGAACTTGAATTTGAATTAATGTGAAAATTTGCAACTGATTAGAGAAAGTAACTTCTTATCTTACAAAGGGCTTAAACCAAGATAATCGAGGCACTATCCTATAGCTTCCTTATAAATTGGTTCAATCAGTGTGATGAATAAAGAGATTTTACTGACTTAATAGGAAAAGGAACTGCAAAGGGTATACCCAAGTCGACTGCTCGATTTCCTTGCCAGATGATTCTTACTTAAATTTCATTTCATCGTTCATATCCTTGAAAATCCTTTTATTTCTTCTTCTTGGGGTTAATATGCAAACATTTCAGGACTTTATTGGCCTTCGACTTGGTAGTTACTCTATTAAAATGTTGCTTAGTCACTGCAGCCTGCACAGCATTAAAATATTATTAATAATCTGCATATTTTCAACTTAGAGCCGGAAAACTTTTATCCTTATGCATGAGAGGGGGAGGTGGGAGGAAGAGATGGGGCTGGTGAGAGTTGATGAAATATTTTCCAACCACATTCGATGCTGACAGTTTTTTGGCACAGAAAATAAGCTTGAATTATGGTTTAGAATAGCAAACAACAGGCAAAGCAACTGCAGCTGCAATTGCAAAACTTCAAACTGGCAAAATTGCAGCAGAAATTTTGCAATTGCATATTTTCTATAAATTTTCCACATTTTTCCAAGTGCCAAAGTGTTTTTCGTTTTACATGGACACCTCTATATTTATATATATATATATATGTGTGTGTGTGTGTATTTCAGGTGTTTGCTTGGCTATGAAGCTATGAAAACTAGGCTAAGAAAATTTGTATTTTGTGTCACAAAAGTGGAAAATGGCGTTTCAAAGGTTTGCCCACTTTAATATTTATGAAACAAAAGGCAAGCTAGTCCCTACCACCCTACCTATACCCTTTCTCCTCAAGTATGGAGATATGTGTGTGTGTGTGTATGAGTCATTCATTTATGCATGTTGTGTACATATTTGATAGCTGTCAGCATGAGTGAATCAAGCTGAGACTGAAGCCGCCTTAAGTGCCCTTCATCATATTTTATGTAGCCACCACACAAAATGCATGCCGAGCTTAGTTAGGTTTCCTTTTTTTTTTTTTTGTTTGTTTTATGACTTTTAGAAGACCAATTCTCAGGCAAAGACATAAACCTGTCACACATAAACCCAAAAAAAGAAGACAAGCATAGGAACAGGCCGGAAGGGGGATGAGACTCGTGAGAGTTAAAGCCTTTGCCCGCGGGAACTTTGTAATATCGCGTTACAGGAAATTAACACGAGTAAAAATCGGCAATAAGACCAAGCCACAAGCAGCCAGACGTCAGCCGGTGGAAGGCAGACAACCAGTTAAACATCCTGGCCAAATGGCAACGCTGGCAAACCAAAACCGAAAAACCCAGTGAGGCTGCAAGCGCCGTTTACGTCACCAATAAATGTTCCAAAATATAAGCAAAAGTTATTTACAGTTCGCAAATGGTAGACGGAGAGGCCGCACAATTGTAGGTCGTAAAACAGCTTAAATGATGGCAAAACGGTTCAGGGGTGTGAGGTTGAAGAGTTCATGGGAGAGAAAGTGTTGGAGAAAGTATGAGAGAGGTATATATGAGAGATTTTCTCTCTCTCTCTCTCTCTCTCACTGATGGGGGGGGACATTGTGCTAAGCCTTTTACTGCGTAGGCTGTCCAACAATTTATTGTAAATAAGTAGGCAGCAAATTCTATGGAAATTACGAGCATTATGCTGATAAAAGAGGGTTGTTTCATAACTTAATTGAAAGCAGAAATACAATAGTTAGGAAAAATATTATGGTTTGTTAAAATAGAATACTCTAGAAAATATTTACAGAAATTAAAGTGTTTATAACTTTCTTGGATTAGGATTTGAAAATCATTTTTCTATTATCAAATTATTCTAGTTTATGAAGATGTCACAAAAATCTAGTATATAAATGTGGAAACGAGTGGAGAGGCATCTAATAAGCGGTCATCGCTCGTTACTAAGGCCAAGTTGGAGTGCTAAGACAGCGGAAACTAAGTAAATTGGGAAGTCACATAAAAACACCACAAATTAATTGAGACACAGAAGACGTGTTGTCTCTTGGCGAAGAGTTTTGCGGCAGCATCTCATTTTTCAATTTCAACTACTTATTCAACTGTCATAATAATTAATTAACTGTCATTGTCTAATTAAGAAGAGAAACATCTACATAAATGTCTACCCCATGGTTAAATGTGTAAACCGAAACATACATACAATTTACAATTAACTAATATTAGTTCAAACTGGATAAAAAATTAAATAAAAAGTACTACGTTTTTTTAGGGAACCTCAGTAATATCTTTTTCTATATATCTAACAATTAAAGCGAGACACTAATTTCAGCTTCTTCAAAAACTGAATTTTTCCATGAAAATCATCTCTAAACTTAGATTGAAATTTTAAAACAAGCTTTTTCTGAAAGTTTATAATTCATTCAAGGATAATAGGATTGTTTAATATATTTTTTAATCCCTTGTGCTATGATGCACTTGTGTTAAGTCTTTTTGCAATTATTTGAAATATCAACATCTAGTATAATTTGGCTAATTTTCTTTGGTTAACTTGATGCTCTCAAATTGCACAATTTCGAATTCGCTTCCATTCCCATTCCCATTTAGATAATGGGCTACATAAAGCAAATCCCACTAATTAGGCAAGAGTTGAATTCTATTATAATATTGGAGCACAAATAGAAATTGCATTTCTTAAAGAGTTTTTGAAGCAACAGCTTTCTAGTGATTTCTTTAGCCAACCTTGCGTCTTATGCATTATAAACTAAACCATAAAACGAGCAAGATACAGCAAACCAATCAAGCGTAAATCAAGCCACTCAACCGGATCATGAACTAAAGCATAAACTAAGGAAAATTCTTTAAGTATCCGCCGTAAAGAGAACATGTGGCAAACTCTTCGACTTACTCTCTGCAGTCAGTCACCCCGCAATTGGTAAATGTTTCGCTTGTTTTTGTTGGACAATGGCCCAAGCAATTACCGCCAAATGAGTTCGTAAAATAAATTCACATTAATTGTACTTGTTTGGCTATTTATTTTAAAGTTTTTCGCTCCCAACAAAAAAACCCACACAAAATAGCAAACGAGAAAACACGCGAACACGAGAAACAGGGCAATTTAATTGCCCAAACAGACGGCAGAATTGGCCTATACAATTTGTGGGCCAAAACGTGGCGTCGCCCTGTTGATTTGTCGCGACACATTGCCCAAAAACGTGAGCCGAATATAGTAGAGAGGCGCCCAAAGTGCCAGAAGACAAGCAATTCGAGCAAAAATTTTCGAATCTCTGTGGCGCTTAGTCAAAAGAAAAGGCCCAGATGGGAACGGGAATAGGAATGGCAATGGGAATCGGAATGGCAATGCTCGAATGAGTGCAGCGGTCCCATTTAAGTATATCACTTACGGGCTTTTATGGCAATTGGCGTGAAAATTGTAAAATGCATTTTGCCGGCTCATTTTTTCTTTTGGTATTTTTGTGGCTACCAGAATGTGCAGAATGTGGAGTGCGGTGTGCGATGTGGAGGGAAGTGTCGTGTGTGGAGTAGAGTGTCATTCTTTCTCTTCCTCTCTCTCTCTCTCTCGAGAAGTGTGTGTTTGTGTTTTGCCAGTTGACTAAATTGAGTTTCAATTGCCGACACATGGCCGGCACGTGGGGAATTCTCAATTGTTTTCTCACTGAACTCACTCCGACTTTCTCTGGAGTGTGCATTATTTATACATGTGCTGCTCGACTGCATTGCTTAGTGGCTGGCGCTTTGAATCCAGGGCAAAGAAGTCCAGAACGGTTGGTTCTAAATAATTGAGAACCAATGTGACTTTTGGTGAGGCATTCAACCAAATCAATGGAAACCAAGCCAGAATGCAACCCAACTTTAAATGTGTCACATGCACGTACGTACGTATGTAATCCTAAACCATTGAAAGTGTAGGCAATTTAATTAATTGCCTTGCAACTGATTGACATATTTCAAAATTCACACACCGACATCAACCCAACCCCAAATATATTTAGATGAAAATTCCATTGACGAATCAAAGAGCAAATAATTAAATGTCATTTTGTATGTGGTATAAATAGGCAATTTTCACTTTGATCATGCCCGAGGAATGTTCACAAAGGCAACTGGCCACATAGAAGAGAAGGAAATTATATTGGTCATGCGAATGAAATATCATTTTCGATGACGATAAATGAGATTCAGTTTTCCATCTGGTTTCTTGCCCAAAATTTTCTAATTAATAAAAATTCCAAGAAACTGTTGAGCCATTAGTAAAGGGTCAATAGAAAAAGTTGATTAGAACTTATTTAGAAAGGGTATCAAACGATTCATCTATAGTCTATAGGTTCCTTTTTAGGGTATACGAATTTCATTTAGATTTGAGAGCGAAATGCAAATTATGTGCTGACCCCGAGCAGATTGTTAATGCAAAATTTTGGTTTGTTGTTTATCTAGTACAGGAAACAACGTTGTTCTGATGGAATTATTACCTAATACGTTTTGGAATTTATCCAGAATTTACATATGTATGTATACGACAGCGGAATATTATTATGTTCGTTGGTCTAATTTATGTTTTTTCATTTGGTTGTGTTTAATTAAATGGCTTACGCTGCGTATGCGCAATTTATTGGGTCTGGCACATGGCACATACAAGCAAACAAATGGCTAAAATAAAATGATTAACTCTCCAGAGTCACTTGCACTTGCAGGATGCTCCTGTTGCCGTTTCTGTTCATTGTCCAATGTTTTTTTTGGTTTTGTTTTTGCTCCTCATATTTATTATTATTATTATTTTTTTTTGGTTTTTACCAAGACACGCACCAGACGCAACTTTTTGCTGTCATTTTGAGTAGATTTTTCATTTTTATTACGAGTATATTGTGCACATTTTTTGGTCCAGTGGACTGGCCATTCATTCAGACTCTTGCCTGCTGGCGCTTTTGCTGATGCTGTTGCTCCAGCTCCAGCTTCAGCTGCTGGTTGGCTACAGGGTAGACAGAGATTAATGAGCAGCTTCGCATTTAGTTAATTTTGACAACTGCTCCGCGTGACTATTATTGTCGGACGACTGGCAATGCTGATGACTTAGATGTATGTATGTATGTGTGTGTGTGTGTGTGTATATACAGTTTGAGCAGCTTAGCAAAATTTAATTGCCATCCTCCTGGTACTCCATTCTACAAAATTCTACTACCATTCTGCTCATTATGCTGACTGCGGTTCATTAAACTTTTGAGTTTCATTTGTCATTTTGACTGAAAATCCAACTCGCACTCATTCCGACCCCTGCCCTCCCTTTCCCCTCCCCGCCATTCTTCTCGACGGACCAAGTTTTTGTTCTTTTATACAATTGAAATATATTTGTCAGATAAACTTTTGCATTTTGGGGTTTAAAATTGAGTTGTGAATAGAAGTTGTTTAAGGTAAAATTTGTCAATGATTTCATGCCTGAAGTGATTTCATTTGAATGGCATAGCTAATTTGATTATGAATGGAAATATTTTGAGCTGTAAAATATTTTTGAGATACATTTCATAAAAGAAAATTGTTGCTCATGGGAATAAACAAATGTCTTAATCAAAAATATATAGGTAAATTAAGTTTTTTACATTATTTAAAAATGTAAGATAAGATATCTTTTGGTGAAACTTGTTAGAATCATTTGAAAATTGAATAAATTTAATAACTTTATGAATAATAAAGTAAGTAAGTCGCCGGGCCGACTTGGATATACCATGCATCAGGGGAAAACAAATTACCTTGAGTTTATAAAACTTATTTCATATATTAAATTTCTTTCGTATGCGCGATTTCTAACATATGCTATCTCGCTCATTCTTATGTGTGTGCACTTTAGCGCCCCACCGGCCAAATTCGCCCTTGCACCGCTTTGAGTGCAAAAAGTTTCAATGCATAACTCGGCCATTTTTATTCCGATTTTTATGAAACTTGGTGGAATGATAGATTTCTATAACATATATAAGTGTGCCGAATTAAATTTCGATACGATAAATATTGCGGGAGAAAATCACTTTTTATTAAATTCCGGAGGCGGAAGGGGGCGTGGCAAAAAAAAAATATAAACTTGGTCTGCGCCAAGACTACACGAGTCTACATTCTAAATTTGGTAACTCTAACATTTGTAGTTGCTGAGATCTCTGCACTCTTACGGACGGAGGGACGGACAGACGGACATGGCTATATCAATTTCTCTTCTCATGCTGATCAAGAATATATATACTTTATAGGGTCGGAAAAGCTTCCTTCTCCCTGTTACATACATTTTGGCGACTTTAATATACCATTTCATCCTATGGATGCATGGTATAAAAATAATCAATTCATCCGAGACAATTTTTGAATATTTTAATCTCATTAGTTTGCAATTCATTTTTGGTTAAAATCAACAAATATAAGCTAAAAGTTGGTACCAATATCGCTTTTAGACTTTTTATTTGGTTACAATTATAGCAGACACGTTTTTCTAATTGGTTTGGATTGTAGATAAAAGCGCTTTTTCGTTCGCAGGCTACAATGTTACAACATTTTCTAAAGTGCGAGAAATCTCAGCAATGGAAATTCTTTGAAAAATGCAAAGAAAACAATTTTGTTTTTTAATGATGAATATGAAGTCTTTTTTATGTTGCCATCTTGCTATTTTTATGATTTAAGTCAAAAAGTACTGCATTTTATTTTATTTATAAGTAGAGTGTTCTCTTGGGTTCTCAGCAATTTTAAATGTTGGAGCCATTTTCGATGGTACCATCGATATTATGTATATTTGAATCCCTCGACCTCAAAAATATCGATGGACGGTCCATTACCTCCACTATTATAAGTATAATCTTCCGAATTATTCATAAGAAAATAAGAAAATGCTTTAAAAATGGAAGATTACCATGAACTAATCTAGAAAAGGTATCTGATGTTGGATGAATAGAAAGAAAAAAAACACGCATGAAATGGAAAGATTGGTAGTCATAATTATATGATTCAAAGGATTGAAAAGTACAATATATAAATATAATTGGATTGATGTTTGAATGTACTCATTCATTTTTGTTTCGCTCCCTTGGGCCACTCATTACCAAGACTGGCACTTGCTTAACGCATTTTGCTCTTATTGAATCCAGTTAGTTTTGCACTTAACTACACTCACTCACCTACACACGCACTCACTTATATTCAGTCAACCAGTTCAGTTATTCACTTGCTCTCACCTCATTAGCATGGTAATGTTAAATTGCTGACAATACTGGAAATCGCATACGTTACCACTCAGACTCTGGCATTATGCATAAGAACATTAAATGTTATATACCTTAATTAAATTGATTGCAATTCGCTCGATTTAGTTTAATACATACAAACTCATTCGAACACACACACACACACACACACACACACAGACACACACACTCGCACACACACACTCATAGTTTTCCAGCTTTTATGCATTTTAATTAAAGTTTATTATGGTTGAGAGGCAACAACACTTACAACCCATCAACCAACCGACCCACTACGTCAAGCCACCAAGCATCTGGCCACCCACTCATTCCTCCTCCCACACCCAGCAAGGCATTGCCTCTACAAGTGCTGCGAGGGCGAGGACGGAAAAGAAGAAAGAGAAACAAAACAACAAAAAAAAAAAAAAAACGAATACTATTGTCCCGGAAATGCAAACTTGCCTTCTGCTGCCAAGTTGAACTTTTGTTAATGAAAATAATGCAATTACAACAAAAAGCAGCAATGGCAACAAAAATTGAAGGCAACTCATGTGTGAACGTGTCTGCGGTTTGCCATGACTGACTGCCAAGAGATGGAGGAGGAGGAGGAGGAGGAGGAGGAGGCGTTGAGGTTAAAGGGGTGTGCCAGAACTCCGAAAAAAATACAAACTTTTCGCTTAAGCTTACATGCAACTGTCTATCCATTGTGTGTATCTATGGCCTGCCACACTGTTTGTTTAATGCAATTAAGCGAAGCGGAAGTAATTCCTATCCAACTTGACTGCTCTTCTTCTTCTGACTGGCTGACTCAGTGACTGACTGGCCAACTGACTGGTGACTGGTTGACTGACTGACTGGTGGAAGGTAGAGAACAGGCTGCTAATGAATCGTTGCATTTGCAACAATGCATCAACTGAGGCTGGAAACCGACCTTGAGGCAAAATTAGCTAGAAAAGAAGCTTGTCGAATACCCTGAAAGCATTTAAGAAAATCTTACAAAATCTTTCGCATATCTTTGCTAACACCAGCAATAAAATTCTTTTAAGATTGTAAGAGTTTGATGGAAGGAAAATTGCACTAAATTTTTCAAGATTTTCATCTTACTTTTTTGTTTTTAAGTTAACATTGGATGTGGAATAAATGTTTTTAGTTTTTGTGAATAATTTTTAGGAGCTTAATAAATATTTGAATCATATAAAATGTCTGAAGATTAATTTCTCTTGGTTTAAGGTGATGCTTGGATTCTGTATACCCTTTTGTGGGTTTACAGGGTATATTCTTGTTTAAGCAAAGCGTGGAAAACAAAGGGAATATCAACTCGTTTTTTTTTTTCTTTTACTCTAGCGCCTGTGCACAATTTTTTATTTAACTGCGCTCAAGTTTTAATTTCTTTTTCTTGGCGTTAGGCATTGTTTCCGAGCTCGGCGCAGGACACGCCAGCCCCATCCAATTCTAAGGCCACTTGCCTCGAGTTGCTGTTGCGGGTTTGTTGCCATTTCCTTTTCTTTTCTTTTGTTGTTGTTTATTTTTCATCTTGCTTTTTTTTGCTGTTGGCTTGCGGTGCATGCTAAAGTGGGTTGCAGACGGCGTTGCAAGATGTTCTCTGCGGCAGCGGTTGCTTCTGTGAATTTGATTATCGCCGCCATAATTATTGTCACTCTGCTGTCGTTGAAGTCGCACGGCTTTGGCCTTTTCATTGTGACATGTGACACATCCTCTGCGACACTCTCTTACTGCATCTCTCTCTCTCTCTGTGTCTCTCGCTCTCTCCCATCTCATCTCATTTCTGTCCAAGTGCCCCACGCCTCGAGAAGTTCAAATATTGCACTTTGTTGCAAGTGCTAAAAGTTGCAAAGAGCTGCAAAACAAACAAATAAACAAACGAACGGCAAACGAGGAATGCGGCAGCAACGGCTGCAACAGCATCTGACAGCGTCAACTGGAAGGCAGTGGAAACTATGGCCATATGTTAAGAAAGTTTATGCAACTTTGTTGCCTGCCAACAACATAGTAGCAGCAAGTAGCGGCAAGAGCGTCGACCCGGCTAAGAGGTGTCTAAGAAATTGCTTTGATGTACAGTCAAGCTAGCCGTAGTAAAAGGGCAAAAGGAAACGATATCAATTTAGTTTGCTTTTGTTAAAGCCAACACAACAGAATAAACGAAAGTACAGAAAGATTGCAGTGGAAAACCTCAGAGAATGCAGCGAAAAATTTAATAAAATGTTAGGAAATAGAAGAATGCAGTTATCGAATACTCTTGGCAAAATACGACAATCTCTATATTTGATGTAATTTATCGCATGAACCGAAAATTTTCAATCAAACTTTTTACTGCAAGTAGGTCGTTATATTATTCAAAACTTTACTTAACTACCCTTGCAGTTTTTTTTAAGCGTCTTCAAATGCCGATGATTCAAAAATGTCGAATTCTTTTTTTTTGACCTCCTAACACCCAAGGTTGCCTGTGGGTTCTTATTATATCATGAACTTGAGTTTTAACATTCGAATACGTTCGTCCTTTAGTAAGAAACACCAAATTACTTGGAAAAAAAACTGACAGTCCTCAGCCCAACGGCTGAGTTTTTTCGGTCCTAAAGGTTGACCAGCCAATTGCGTTTATTTTGTAAAAATCAAACAAAATATTGAAAAACGATCAAGCTTATAATTTTTGATGGGAAAGGTATGTTTATTTACCACTATAATTTTTTATAATTTCATATATTTTTTTCACTAAGAGCACCATAAAAATATTTAAACTTTGGAGCCATTATTCACCGTAGAAAAGTATAGTTTTTCGATAATATGGAATACGCTTATCATAATTAAATTTGTCTAGCAGAAAAGCAAGTGACAAAATATGTAGTTTTAAATTAAGTAGCACTATCACCTGGAATTATTCAACTCTCATCTCACTTAAAAATGAGTCCCCTCTTTTATGTCATTCATTCGCAAATTTCATTTGCTATTCATTATTTTGTATGGCTCATTTAACGAACTTGAATCATTTGTTGCTTCTTGCAGCGTTCGTGGACTTATGCTTTAACGTTGGTCTTTCTCGACTTGCACACTCATTGCACAAAGTTTTTTCCACACTCATTCAGAAAGGCTTTAGTCGACCGTCATCGTTGGCTTTGCCTTTTCAGTTATTGCCTCATAATTTAAATGGGCAAACCGAGCAATAATCCTTAATTGCTCATTTTACTTAAGCATATTTTCTTGATGCCCGTCATCGTGGTGGTGGCTAAGCTTTTAGCCTATCCTAGGCCTTGGATGTCTACCTTTTCGGCTTTAGCTTTTCATTAAAAATGCCCAACGCAAACAAAGTTTACATTTAAATAACCAAAGGACAGACGAAGCGGAGTGTGAAACTGAGGCTTTGCCCAGGGCTTGTCTGTTGGCCACGTTTCCCATTATACATGACTTTCGGCACACACACACACACACACATAGTATGGCACGCAGTTTTAGGCTTTTCAGCGGCCACCACACATATATGTGTGTGTTTGTATAAAAAGACCTAGCACAAAAGACGGAAGCCATGAGAAGATTTTACCCTCGACCCTCGACGGATGTGCACTTGCAATTTACGTGCAACGTGGCGTATGCAAAATATTTGCATTGATAAACAGCTCGAAGCAAAGGCACCAAGTTGTACGTGTGTGTGTGTGTGTGCTTGTGGGAGGGAGAGTATAAGTGTGTTTGCCTGTTTTGGCCATAGCATAGACATAGTGGTTTTCGAACATAATTTTATCCTTACAATTTTGTAGAATTTTGCATTAACAATTAATAAAAAGAATTAAACAACAAAAGGTTTGCAAACTTTCACAATAAATGGAAAATCAATGAACAATAAATATCAGGAATATACTAATAAATATTTTAAATCGCAATACTTATATCAATTAAATAAATTATTGCAGACCACTTATAAAATTTATATTGAACTTATAGAAATATTATTTTCCCACATAATATTTGAGCAAGAAAATAGCTCATTTCAATTTAAACTTATTCTGTGAACTATTTCTATTATTGTTGGACGATGAAAAGTTAACACCTTTCCAGCAGCGCTCGGACTGAATTAATTTAATTTAATTTTAATGAAAGTTAAATTAAATGAGAGAGTTAAAGAGTAAGAAGCCAGAAAAAGCGGCATATCCTGGCATTATCTTTTATTATGGTGCTGCCATTCAGCATATATTTAGCTTATTACCATACAATTACTAATTTCTCTTCTACTTAATGCTGTGAAAGCTTTCCTTTTGCTTTAAAATAATAATTGTAGACTAAATACTTGAACTCAGGATTCAGAGCAATTCACTCTAGAAAAAAAATACTAGAATTATTTTCTTTCATTACTTTGGGGTATTTATAACGCTTCGAAAAATGTGTTTAACCAAGTAAAATATATTGCAATTGAGTTCTCAGATTAAAAATGCCATAAAATAATTTTCTATAGTTATTTATTGGGTTTCAGATGCAACAAAAATCCACTGTGCAAGCACATGCCTAACGGCACTTAAAGTTTTTCATTTAAAGTTTTTGTGAAAGGTAACTGGGTGGTCGGGAGGGTTGGGGGGAAGGGGTCCACCATCCTACCACCCATTTTATAGCTCCTTCCGCAGTTCCTCCTACAGCATCTATGCAAAAACTTATCGATTGGCATAGCGACATATACAGAGTTAGCCTCAGCTTTAGAACGCCTCGATGTATGCAATGGAATTTTTATTATATATATTTCAATGGCAGTTTGGGTGAATGAGAGAGAGAGAGAGAGAGAGGGAGAGAGGAAGACATCGAAAGGTTAGGGGCATTGCATTTATTGATTATTATTATTAACTGGTCTACGCCCTTCTTGGGCGAGGAACTATTCTTTATTGCCGGTGACCTTCACAATTATAACACGAAGCTGCTCTTTAATTGCGCAATTGAGTGTAAATTGATGGCTTGATGCATTGAGACATTGACGAGCCATGAAAATGCCGATGCCAATTTTTTTATTGCCGCCTTTAAGTCGTGATGATGCGCTTCATTGGGCAAATGTGCAAACAACAACAGCAACCATAACAGAAGGAACAAGAACAAAAAGGATAACTGAAAGAGATGAAAGATGAGAAGGAACTAGAGAATACTATGAAGGCATTCATGCAGCATGCGATGCATCATCATGTTTGCTGGCAAATAAAACACACACACACACCGTTCAAATTTCTATGTATATTTGTTGGAAATGATAGGGATGGCAAGATAACAATACTTTATCTCAAAAATGATCCAATTTACAATCATCTGAAATAGCTAGATACTGAATAAATATTAGCTATGCAAATATTTGACTTAATTAGATCTTAGAACCGAAAAGGGCTTAGTAAGGTTTAACTTAAATTAATTCATTAAAATTTAAGTGTGCTGAAATAAAGCATTAGTATCTATAAGGATCAGGAGTATGTGAATCTGGGCTAGTACTTAACTTCTATAAGGCTGATATGTCTTTCCTTTGTAACATCTAACGATTGCCAATTTATATTAAAAATTTCGAAAAAAAAACTAATTTCGGCTGTGCATAAAAAAGCTTTTATACGAAAAATGCATAGCTCAAAAACTGAGAGACTAGTTTGTATAGAAACAGACGGACAGCCGGACATGGATATGTCGACCCGGCTTCTCATGCTATAAGTACATATATCTATGGGGTCTTTAATGCTTCTTTCCCTGTGTTACAAACATCTGACAAATTTTATAATACTCTCTGCAAGGGTATAACAACCACTCCTCAAAATATGGTTAAATCAACCAGACTTATGCAATTGGTAATGTTGTTGACTTTAGCTAAATTGTGTATTATTTTAATTTCTATTTCAATGAAAGTTTTCAAGATGTCAAATATATTTCTGATTTTCGATTCAAGGGTTCTTCATGCAAAATGTGTCATCACTTTTGACAGCTTTGGCTTTTATGGAATGCATACAACATTATGTTTATCCACTAGATTCTCTCTCTCTTCCTCTACAGCTCTCTATCTTGGTATATCTATCTACCTCTCTCTCTCTCCCTTTTTGCACACTCTCTCTTGCATGCAAGTCAAGTAAAGTCAAGTGAAGTCGGTCGGGTCCTCGAAGAGTTGCTTTCAATAACAAATTTCGTGAGCAAAATGATGAAAAGCGCACAAAACACAAATAACATTTAAGGCAAGCAATACGAGAAAACGATACGACATATATGTATATGTATATGTATACAGTTATAAAACGCCACAGAAGAGTGAAGAAGATGGAAAGGGGACGAGCAAGGTTGGTGGAACAGGCAGGATTCGTTTACAATTGTCAGTTGCTGTCTCTGGCCTGACATGCAACTAGGGAAAACAATTTAATGATGTTGTTCAACATTTTGAGGCTCATGTAGGGAACAGACAGAACTAGAGGCAGAGGCAGAGACCGAGACCAAGACAGAGGCACAGATAGAGGGTTGAGCGATGTAATGGAGGGAAAGTCAGCGGCAGCTGCATTTAACTGGCCAAGTGCTGACCCGCAGCACTCTGACGCTTAATTATGACAGTAAAAAAAATGTGCGGGTCGGACTGTCGGGGAAAAGATGAAGTGATAAAGAGAGTGAAGAAAAAAATACTGTAGCATAACTTTCTGCGCTTTTGCCTATTGGCAGCTGCTGCGTTTATTTACTTAACTTTGCTTTCGCTATTGTTGTTATCCTGCTGGTGGCCACTCTTAATTAAACGTAATTAAAAAGTTAGCTTGACACGCATTTATTAACGCATTGCATCTGCCCCAGCCCAACCCCCTCCCCCTTCTATATTCTCTTCCCCTACATTCTCTCTCTCTCTCTGCGTTCTATGCTATGTTTTTGCTGTTTTTGCTTTACCCATCTCCTCCTTCTGCTAATGGCCGAAAGTTGCCCAAAAGAACCTTTTTACTTGACTTTTATGGTCACTTCTGAGAAATTTTTGCGCATAATTAGACAAAGTTTTTGGTAGAGATTCAACGGTCGAGTGTGTGGGTGCATAAAAAGTTTTTCCAGCCGCAAATGTGCGAAGCCTTTTTGCCACCACAAAACTTTTCAACGGATAGCAAGGGAAATCACATATAATATACACAAACTAGATTCAAATGAAATAGATTTATGAAAACTATGAAAAGAGTTCAAATAGTCTGTTGGCATATGTAAATTTTTGCAGTTTGTCTAATAAAAACATATTTTCTTTTGAGAATGTTACAAATATTATTTTGACTATCAAACAAGATAGCCACGGGCCAGTTCATGAATACATAAATCAGCTCTAGTGAATCGTGCGAACTTGCAACCACTCGAGGAGAAGTCGAAATATCAAGGAAAGATATATATAACCAATCGATGGCTTATATTTTTAAATATCTATCCAAAAAAACGAATACCAATTGAAATTTTCATAAGTTAATGTATTGAGTGTTTCATTTATTCCCGTAAGTCGCACTGTCTACGCCAAAGCTCCTGACAAGATGAACTCTGATTAAGATTTTTTAACAAAAAAAAAGAAAAACACACACACAAAAAAAAGACATAACGCAGATTAAATTTCATTATTGCAGACAAAGTTGCGGTGCATAAAATTTATCTTATTTAATCGTCTTATAAGATTTATATACCAGTTCGATCCACTTGTGTGGTTTAAAAATTAAACAAAATCTCGTATATTTGGTGAATGTATGTTTGAATTTACAACTATGCCCCTCAAAGCATCTTCTTTGAATTTAATTAAACAAAAGTTGTTGTCAATTGAGGAAAATAGATTGAATACCAAAAAGTCTGAATGGACTTGAAAGATCGATGGATTCCATTTTGCAATGTCCAACTTTGGGCAGTAATCTAAAAAATCCCTAACAGAAATTCGTGTAGACATTCGAAATGCTATTAAAAATTCACTTTACCAGACGCCTACAGCTGTTTTGTTGTCAAAATGCAAAGTCATACCAAAGGAAAAATACAAACAAAGGAGCAAAGTGAAACAGGAAATCAAGAGTCATTCAGCGAGACTGAGGGAGACAGACTGAGTGTGAGAGAGGAAGAGAAATGCTCGTTGGGCAATTTCAATTTGATATAAAATGTAACCATTGGGAAACATAAATGTCATTTGAGATAAACGTAAAAATTGCCATTTGATGGTGTTTGGTGTAAAATTACAAGCATAAAAAAGAAGCACAAAATAGACCAAATTCAAAAAAAGAGAAAGAGAGAGAGAACACACAAAGCAGAGCCAAACACTCTCTTACACAAAGATAAACAAACAAGCGAACACACACACACAAATACACCTGGCGACAGTAAAATTTCATCAATTCTCATTCTCTCTCTTTCTCTGCGTGCCTTGCTCACTTTTTCTCTATGGAGTGCTTGAAATAATTGAAAATACACAAAAGTTGAAAGCTAATTTGAATGAAAGAGACAAAGCGTGTGTGTGTGAGAGAGAGAGTTGAAATAATACCAAGAAAGGAAATGGAAAGGGCTTGAAAAATCAATTTCGCAAAATATCTGAAATGCGTATGAGGAAAATTTAAATCATTTAAACAAACCAATTGAATTTCCTTTCTTGATTAACACATACATACATTTAAATATACTCGTATGTGCAAAGGACTGGGAGGGTGGCGAGGGCAGGGGGCTGGTACATCATCATTTTGATCATCATCATTATTATCGTCATTAAATGTACATACAAACAGACATACACAAACATGCACAAAACTATATGAAAAATGTTTTATTGCTACATGCTGTACATTTACAGTTACAACGAACGAATGAATGAATGAAAGAAAGAGGCTGGCAAACAAACAGACAAACAGAGAGAGAGAAAGACAGCAAGACTGCAAGACAGACAGACAGTTGTGCGTGTCTGTTTACCGCTATTCATATACATGTAAAGAGGTGTCTGGGCCTGGGCCCATTGTGTTGGCCCTGCACAAACAGGAACTGGCAAGCACAGAGAGAGGAATAGAGAGAGAGAGAGAGGGGGGGAGCAGAGGCAAGCCTACAAAGTGAGTTATGAAATGTTGACAAGACATTTTATTGTACATACATGCACATACATAAATCATATATAGTACATACACACACACACACTCACACTTTTTGCGTTGTGGTTGCAACCCTTTTAAATGTGAAAATACCTTCTGAGTAAAAGATGTCTTATTATTGCCATAAAGTGACCATAAGAAGAGATACAGACACCGAGGCACTGCAAAAGACACACAGAAGAAACACACACACAGTGTCGGCGAGTGTGTGGGTGTGTGGGTGGGAGAGTAAGAGCACGTCACCCATTCGGCTGTGGACTTGATGAATTTATGTGCCATGTGCGGCTGCTTTTGTTGTCATTGCTGCTGATTGTGTAATGAAGATGAAGTGAGTGATGCTTGCGGCACAACATGGCGTATGAGTAACTCTATATGTTACTAAATTACCCATACGACATGGTGGGTGTCTTACGGCCACTACTACACACATTAACACTAAATAGCAAAAATCTTTGAAACCTTTAATAACTAAAGGAACTGGGAATCTAGGAAAACTCTACTGATTTCCCAATCGATTGTACGTGATTCCCATATTGAACTCATTACCATTTTAAGTGGCATGCTTGAAAATAATTTGCGTAGCACACATAAATCAAGTTAGTGTCTTGACCAAATCTTCGGTTTAATCTCATTTCGGTCAAACTGTATCACATATTACGCATACGCTGCGTATACATCATTGCCAACAAGTCATAGTATGTCAGTTCTGTTCGATTTTGACATGGCGCATAAGCAATCTAAAAGCAAATGAATGCACATTGCTCATACGTCATGTGGGCGCAAGGACGGAAAAAGCTGGAAACCAATCTCACAAATGTCTGCGAACATGTCTGCAACATGTTACACAAAGACGAAAGGCAACTGGAAGTTGATGAATCTAACTTCAATCAATTTAGTTAGATATTTTTTACTACCCTAGTGAAGGAATGAACTTTATCTGCTTCCAACTAGTTGCTTTAATACAAAATTAATGCTTTCCATAAGACATTCATAGATAGGGTATTAGGACTTTTACCTAAATTAGTTTCCGGTATTTGGTTCTGTATGAAAATTCAAAAGAAAACTTTGAAATTCCAAAGCTCCTTGCTGCCTCAGTCATCTTAAGCAGTTGCTTTTTAATTATCAAGGACTTAGCCATCTGTTTTGCTTTTCCCTTTTGCTTTCATTATTTTTTCTCGCTGGACTTAACCGCGAGATTCAACGTTCAGTTAACGTTTACCCTCTTTCACTTTGTAAACACCTTTTCCACATCTTTGGCCATTTCCATTTCGATTTCAACCCTTTTTCCTAGAATTGAATTAAATGCCAGCGCACTGCGATTCGCGAACTTGGCGCATTTTATATCTGGTTTATCCCAAGTCCTTTTGCGTCAGGACCTTGACACATTTTGCTGTGCTTTGAAAGCGAAATAGGGAGTTGGCGCTGGGTTTGGGTTTGCAGATTGTTTTAACTACTTGAAATTGGTTGAGCCACCGCTTTAAAGTTGTGCCAGGCTGTGGCAAACCGAAGGCATGCGACCTTCACCCAAAAAACTCAACACATGCACCAAATGTTGACGACACAAAATCTCAACACGTGCAACATAGCAACCAGCCCTTGGCAGCCGAGTGCCATCAGTGTGTCGAGAATGATGCTGCCCTAGAGGCACTTAAGACATTTGCGGCATGTTGCATGCATTTGGCTGCAACAGCCAACCCACTGCCAACTACAACACGCCCCTTCATTAAAGTAATTGAAGGTGTTGCAAATGACAGGAACCTGCCCTCCGCTTAGATGAATTTTTGCTGCGCACCCTCTCTTCCCGTTATCTAACATGTTGCATGGCATTAAAATCATTGTCAGAGATACGGCGGCGACGGCGGCAGAGAAAGAGATTCCAAAAGAAACCCAAAGGGAAAAATATAATGAAGAAATAGACTTGACATAAAATTATGTTGACACTAAGGTTGATGCTAAGTGGAAGGCATTAGAGTCAAAGGGAAGCCTAGAGTCTGTGAAGAATTTAATGCTGGCATGTGCACATAAAATATTTACGAGCCATAACAAAAAATAAAATCGAGAAGCCGGAAAAAGAATATCGTATATATGCTTAAGTATAGGAATGAAGGCCATAAACAGGAGTTCAGGTGCAGAGTGAAATAACCTTTAGATATATATGTATATGCACACTTATATTTATTTTCATTTGCAATAAACTAACGCTGACCGTAAGTAAACAAGCCCATAAATGTATACAGATCAATTTCTAATACTCAATCAAACTGACTGTGTCAGAAAAGCGCTGGAAGAGATGTGGAGTGTGTGTGTGTGTGTCAGAGCAAAGCAAATCCCCTCAAGAGAGCTTCTACGAAATTGTGATAAAATTGGGTACTTAAATAAAGAAGTTGACCCAAAAAAGCAAAAAAAAAATATAAGGAAAGCAGAAATGGTATTAAGTGAAGTGAGCTAAGAAAAGCAAACGAGTTTTTTATGACCCAAACTAACCAAAGGAGACACTAGAAAACAAATAGCTATTCAATTTTGAACTTTTAATTAATTGAGTGCTAACATAAACAACTAAAATAGTTCAAAAATTTATAGATAAATAATGACCAATTATTGTCTCTATGCAAATAGTTAAATAATTACCACCAGAGGACATCAGGAACCAAATGAATAAGTACTTAATAAAGTTTAATATAGTTTCGTAATGATATTGCATACAAAATAATAAAAACATAAAATCCTTTACGACTAATCAGAGCGCAAACCTATATATTAGATAATTTTTTAGTGTTTTTTAATTAAATATTTGGGACCAAACTAGATTCCATTATGGAAAAAGGTATTTAGGTGACGGTTAATCGGTTAATGATTTATATAACAATTTTTATTTCAAAATTTAATGTGATACGAGCATTTCTTTTAAGTTTGCGCTTGGGGAACTCAGCGAAATATGCATGATAAATAAGCAGAATTAAAGTTCTTTCAAAAGTTAATTTCGAGTACAAACTGCTTGTGGCAATCTTGATTTTTATCATGATGTCAAACAGTCATGTCAATCAAGGTTAATTCCTGGAATTAATTTCACTTATGTAGCTTAAGTTTCATTTTGAACAGCTTCATTTTGGTTGGTTTTTTTCTTTTTTCATCTTTTTAAGCGATAAAAACGCAATTCGATTACGAAGAACATTTTCTTAACAATATTTCGTTGTGTGCGTTATTTGGCTTGTATTGTATTTTTGCCCCACTCCCCCTTCCCCCCGCCCCCACCATGTTGGGTTCCCACACCCTTTGGCTTGGCTCTTTTATTATGTGTATTTTTTATTGTATTTTGCTTTGTTGGTTTTGGCTTTGGTTTTTCAACTTCGTTTTACGCTTCAGTGGCATAAATATATAAATTATTAACTCGTATGCGTATGGAGGTCCTGGCGTCGTCTGCCTTGGCGCCAAGTACACAGCTAAGGACCAAGGACCGACCATCTTAGCCCTTTTGCCTTTGGTCCCTCTCGACATTTTGTTTCTCATATTGCTTTTGCTCTAACTTCTTTGGCTCGTGCTCACCTTTTTTTTCACCTCCTTCCTCCCCATTCTTTTCTTATTGTTTTGTATTATTTTTAGTTATTTGCCCGTGGCATTGTGTGGGCGTGTCTGGTCGCATATATACATACATATTTGTACATACACACAATATATATGTATATGTATGTATATGTGTATGTGTATGTCTACATGATTTATGATCACACATTTATAGTGCTGACAATTGAATGATATTTTTTACGCTGCCATCAAATGCGTTTTGCGGCCCGTGGGTCCAACAAGAAGAGAATGCGACCCCTCTTTGATCGATGGTGATGAAAGGAGGTGGCCCTAACGCTGCTACAGGATGTTCAGGAGGTGGCTGGAGGAGAACTCGCCTGATTTGTGTGACATTTTCAGTGACAGCTCGTGCATTGCTGCGGCCATTGTTGACCAAACTGCCTTGGGTTAGAATTATTATGCACATATTTGTATACACTCGTATGTATCTGTTACGATGATGTATGATATGTTGCTTTTTGCATATAAATTTTAATCCATTTATTGTAAATAAATGTTTTAAAATTGAACTAAAAAAACTTTCGCAAATTCATGACATTTTATTTGCTTTACAGTAGATTTACTTCTATTCAAAACATATACATTCATAATTAAAATATCATAGGTCGAATATTTTATTGATTGATTGGAAAAAATTGTGTATAGATTAGAAATTCAATATGTATGGCATATTAACTAAATATATTTTTCTATTGGAGTTTTTTACGAGATTCGTTTATAAGAATAAACCAAATGATTTTTAAACAAATTTTTCATTGGTTAAAGGATTTTTAAGCAACAAAAAGGTGAGTGGATTCTCTGAATTTGGGCATTACCTTGAAGAACACTCAGTTTACGAAGTATATATGCAAAAATTGCTTTAAAATTGGCTTCAATATGTCTTGGCCCACTCCCTTAATCAGCAAATGATGTCATGGACGTTTCTCACTTTGTCCAATTGATTGATGAACTGAATGACTGATGAAGAGAGATGAAGAAAAGAAAAGCCATTTCCAATAAATATTAAAAGGGCTCTTTGAACAAAAATTGTTGAAATATCGATATTGTTATGTCAACTATCTGGTCACACTATGTCATCTGCTTCTTGGAGTTCTCTTTAGTTCCAAGTAAACCTTTCACGATTCAACTCATTCAATTATCCAACAAAAATAATCTAATTCTAATTTTTAGAAACTCTTTTACCATTAGACCAAAAATGGCTTAGACAGATTCAGTTACCGAGAGATGAATGGACTTTTTGCGTATGCTTTTTCAATTATTTATCAATTCGCAGGCCATTCCGAAAACGTTATCACTTTGGAAATGTTCGTATTTTTCATCAAAGGGCAAGAAAATTTGCAACTGTCCGGTCGAACACCTTTTTGCCCCCCGATTACGAGTAAGTCTGCCAACATTTTGGCCAAATGTTAATTCGAAATGCAAAATATCTGTGCTGAATAAAACATGACTAACTTTATCGCTTTTACTTAATTTTACCCTTTTGCCCAATGCTGCCCACAAAGAAACCCGACCTTTATACATTTTTGCCCCCCCATTTTAGCATTTTTTTCTTGTTGGTTTCGTTTCGTTTTGGTGTGGCTTGGCTTGGCTTGGTTTAGTGTAGTTTGGCATTGAGCGTCCAAAAAGGGCCTGCCTCAAGTGAAGGGCTATGCATAATTAATATTGACACACTATGGAATGCAACGCCAAGGCTAATTTGGGCGTAGGCGCATGCATTTGCCACATAAATCACCTTGAAGGACTCGAAGGACTCGCCGAGAGTTCGTGCGGGAGACCGGGATAGGGAATGCTGCCAAAGCGGCTGCCAAGCCAACTAACTGAACAGCTTTTGTTTTTAAGCAACTTTCTAATTGCCACTTTAGCATGGCAACGCGCAGACACGCACACATAAACGTGTCTGTGGCTCTGTGGCAGTGAGCCTGATTCGAAAAGTGCGAGTGTGAGTGCCAGTGTGAGTGCCAGTGCGAGTGCCAGTACGAGTGCGAGTGTGCGAGTGAATGTGTGCGTGTGTGTGTAGCTACTCATTCATTAAAACAAACTGCCGGCAGGCTAAGAAGGAGCAACATTCTCGCTTCTAACGACAACAATGAAAACAAACGGCATGGCAAATCCCAACAACAATGTGCAGAATTGCAAAAATTCTTAGTCCTTGTGACCATGAAGACATTGGAAATGCTCTTCCTTTAACCCCCTTAGCCGAATCAACCCAAATTGCATTTATTCATATGCAAAATACTCCACTGCCTCCACGAGCCTTCAAAGTGGATCACATTTTCCGCTGAATTAAATGAACAACGTGCACAAATTACATGTCCATTCCATTCCGTTGAGTCAGATTGTATTTTTGCACAGCATACAATTGCGTTAATAACATTGTCAAATCAAATCAACATATTAATTAAATTGATTAAAGGACATTTCGGATATTTTCATTCGGAGTGATGCAATTTCAGTGGTAATTCCAAGCAATCAGGTTTTTTTTTTAAATTCAATCAATTAAAAGTCGTCTTTCGAAATTCAAACAGACGAATGGAGTTTAAACTTTAAAGTAATGCAAAGTGCTCTGTAATGCATGTAAAATTATCTTTTCTCATTTAAATATTGCTAGGACACGGCTTGCCATATGCAGGATTTAATTGATTTAAAGAATAGGTCGATTTTTAAATCGAAATATGTGTAATATGATATATATATTATAAATAAATCACTTAAATAATTTTTATTTCAAAATTTTGCATTCTAGAGCCACGGTAAGTGCTTTGTTTTCCATAGCAGGATCAAAATTACATTTGTGATCTATCTCATTAATAATAAGAATTCATATTCAAATAAATCACATTAATACACCTTAAAAAAATATTCGATTTAGTAAAAAATAGGAAACCTGTCACATACAAACACGCGTATGTATCAAATTTATTAATTGTTAAATGCATAACATTTAAATGTTAGCGAAAATTTATGTAGCCACTTAATAAATTATAAATTGTTAGAACCTTTTTGGAGTTTGTCCTCCTTTTTGTTCGTTTTTGGTTTGGTTAACCAACTTGAACTCTCATGCAATATGCCTCACATCATTAGGACACTCGTGTAGGGAACACATCCCTTCCAACTGTCTCTCACCATGCACGTTGACTGTTTAGAGCGGAAGTGGCGCCAGAGCATACAACCCAGACCGAGGCTTTAGATCGTGCCAACACTCTCCGCTCCCAATGTTTGGGGCATGGGAGGTAAAAGCGTTGCACACACTTAAAAATTTCTCAAGTATACCTACCGGACATCATATCATAGAAGCCATTATGTATGTGTGTGTACACACACACACACTCCTCTGATAGACTTATATCTATTGTTTGCCTTCGTCCTTCTTCTTCCTGTGTCATGGCCCTCTGGCTACAACTGTAACTAAATAGCCCCGCCACTGTTTGTAAAAAGTTGAGCGTGAACATTTTATTAATATATATATACACTAACATACTTATATATATATACATGTAGGTACACATATGTATATATTACTTTTTTCATTTTTAAAAATGCTTCAAACTAGCGAAATGTTTTCGTTTTTCTTTCGCGTTCCTTTTTTTTTCCTTTATTCTGTCTTTTTTTCATGTTTGCCTGTGTTGGTCCAAAGGCATCAAGCAAGGGCAATTTTATCATATTTTATAAGCACTTTTACTCTGTCTGTCCCTCGCTTTCACTCACCATCTTTACCTATTTCTCTGTCCCTCGCTCACTTACGCAAAAGTTCAAGGACTTTCCAGCATTTATAAAGCAATTAAAATTTAAATGAACAATTTTCGGGTGGGCGCTGATGTTTCTTTTTTGTTTTCTGTGTGTTTCTGGCTGGCTAACAAATTGTGACATGCAAGTCATAAAATATTTATGAAATTTTATATACAAGAGAGAATACAATTAAATCTCTTAGTGCCTTTTTGCAAGTTTCCAAATCTAACTAATTGGCTAGTCAAAAGCTAACAATGCATAATAGTTCACAACCTTGATTTTAGATTGTCAGCAAAAATAGAAACCCAAAACGAGTAGTTTTAATTAAATCTCTCTATTTTGTGGATAATTAAAAGTATTTTTTCGCATAATCCAGATGCAATTCCCAATCGACATATTATAGCCCAGCATTATTTAAAAGTTGCGCCATTTGGCATATACAATATTTTCTAAAACATTTCATTTGTGTTCCCTTCCAAAGAGTATATTAACAACTGTCCGAAGGTGGTAAAAAGTTTCTAATGTATAAATTCCTGATTAGATCTAACAAAATTAAATTTGGAATCGGCCTACTTTTGAAGAGATTTGTATAAATTTCACCAGAAACCTGTGGATTCTACCATAAGAAAATAAATTTGCAAGTGTATTTCAAAGTTGCTTTGAACGTTGTTAGGTGGCCCCTCTGGTTTTTAGTTTATTTCAATTATGATGAGGGTCAGGTTTTAAAAATTTTTGTTATTCTCGTACATATGGGTGGTATGGGTTAATTTTTTTTTGTTTTTTTGGACTGAGCGCATTAACTTTACTACCGCTGTCGTTGGATGGGCCATAAATTACATGTAGCAGATCCCGGGTAATATGAACAACAAATGTGCCAGAGCCATGCAACAAGCAAGCCAGCCAGCAAGCTCTCAAAGGACTCAGGATCCTGGCAATGGCACGCGAGCATTAAAGTTAAATTGAAAATAAATATGGCAGAGCAGAGCTCTGGAAATGTCAATACAAACTAACAAACTCTATATGTGTATGTGTGTGTGCATGTGTGTGTGTGTGTGTTTGCCAAAAATTGAAAGTCACAAAAGCCAGCTTACACAACCGAAAATGTAAAGGGACTAAAAGAAATCGTTCGAACAAATTGTTCTGTTTAAAAAAAAAAAATGAACCATTCCATACTCCATAAAAAGATCCTTTCAAAAAATTCAATAGAACGATGAATAAAGAATTTGTTATTTAATTTTAAAGCCCCATATAAGTGGAAAAAACGTTTCAATCAACATGTTAACAATTTATGTTGAATATATTTTGGAAAAAGGGCATAAAAGAGATCTTTAGGTAAACTTAAACAAAAAATCAACCAAACTGGAATGTAGGCCAAGTATTTTATAAACAGGAAGTGAAATTTTCAGTTGCTAATGAAGAATTTTCGACTTAAGCTGCGAGGTTATGCGTAATGATTTGTTGTGAAAAAATGTTACGATTTTCCGACACATAAATATACATTTTTTGCCATTCGATTTGAAAACTATAACACACTTTTTAATGAAAAACTCAGGGTATGTTAGCTGGGGATGGCTTGCACATAATTTGTCAAATTAAACTCACTCAAATGTGAAACCAACTCGTAATTTAATTGACATCTGTTACCATAATTACATTTTTCGTACTCCCACAAAAAGATCAACGACATGATGCCATCTAAAAGGTCAATATTTCATTCATGTTTTTTTGTTTCGATAAGAAACTGCAATTACAAACTATTTTCTGATATTTTTATAGTTAAGCCAATGTGAAAAAGGTTTGATTAAGATGGAATAACTATCGCTAGAGCTAAAAAATATATGGTAGAATATTAAAAATGTTTATGTTAAATAATAATAGCTTGAAGAAAACAATTTAATCTAATTTAATATAAATAATACAAAATATACATAGTTAAAGACTCTGTTTCCAAAGATACTATAAAAAGACAAAAGATAGATAATCATAATCAACACGTGCTGAGACTAACACAACCGTGAGGTAACATTTTTATATTTATTATAAACTATAATTTTTATTATATTATTCATAAAAGAATCCTGGACATGTGCACATGTTGAACTCCTATTTCTCACAGTATTTTCCTCGCAATTGAGAACTAAAATTTGATAATTCGAAAAACTTTGATGGTTGACTTCAAAAATTTGTACCCTTTTTAACCTAACTAATGAACCATGACCTTAAATGTATTAACACTGATTTCACCTTTTCTCTCGATGAATTCAACTCTAATTAATTAATTATCTGGATCATTCGAAAGTATTACCAAAATAAATGGTTTTATCTTGTTGTGATCAAGAAAACCTAAATGCATTTTCAATTGCTTTTCATAGCTTGTTATATGAATTTCCCCAATATGCATATACCCCTTTTCTTTCTGTGTAATACAGGGTGCGAAAATGTATATAACGAATTAAATATATGTGCGTAAATTGTGTTTTTTATATAAACAAATGTATGTGGGAGTCTACATGTATATACATTTATGTAGATATGCGCATATATGTATGTATGCATGTGTGTATATGTGTAACCTGTTGTATCGTTAGCTGTGACAACCCTGGCATTCAGGCGTAATGACAACAACAACAATGCCCTCTTGTCGACATTTAGACTTAATTTAAATGCAAGACAAAAATGGAAAATGGAAAGCGAGAAACGAAAAACAAAAGCCACAACGCAAAGAAACGTAACGTAGCGTAACGTAACGGCTGTGAAAAGCAACACACACACTCACGCATACAAAAAACAAAAAGTATAATTTATGTGTATTTGTGTTGTTGTTGCCGTTGTTTTTTTGTACATACTTTGGCACAAATGCTCATTTCATCGTTTAAGTTGAGGCAAGGGCACAACACTCACCCTTACACACACACACGCACACACACACACATGCACAACGCAGGCTGCTTAACCCAATTCGCCCAAAAACAAAAAAGGAAAAATTCAGAGGCAAAATACAAAAAAAAAAATGAAAAACACAACAGAATACTGAAAACGCAAGTGTCTTAGGCAGTCGCACTCGCATTTGGCGCTGCCACTGCTGTTGTTGTTGTTTCAGTTGGTCTTGTTGTCGACAGCGGTATAACGGTACGACGGCTGAGAGGGTGGCTGAGTTTCGGTTGGCAAGTGTAGCGGGGTTCAGGTTAGGAGGGGAGGGGGGCAATGGTTAGGGGTATGCCTGCGTTTGGCAGGCTGCTTTTCACTTTTAGCTTAGATGAGGCAACATTTGCGGCAAAATTATTCTCAAAAACACAGAGAAAAAAAAAAAGAAAAATAAAAAGTGTTTTTTTCTCTTTTGGCTAAAAGCGAGGGGTGTTTAATGAATTCCAAATATACATACATAATGGAAACAAAAACTCAGGCGTCAATTAATGGAAAATAATTCAATATAACCGTTTACATTGAAAAGAATTTAATTTGAAAACCAGTATCTATAGATAGCATTAAGGTTGGTTGTATTGTAATTTGTGATTGCCGCACAAATAAAATATAAGTAATAAAAATATTGAAAAATGCTCTTTTAGTTTTTTATTAGCAATTGAATTGAATAATTAAAGGTTTTGTTAACCGTCCGCTCTGTGATTGTGCTTTAGCCAGACTGTTTTCGACTTTAACCATAATTTTAATGTTGTTCTAAAAGTGTACATGACATTTCTTAAAACTGATTTTTCTTTCTTATGTATGTATATATGTATAGGCATAACTTAAAACTTTCATAAAAATTGAACAACAATTAAAGACATTTTAAGCAAGTGGTGCATTATCTGCTAATCAAATCTTTCAAATTTTCTGGTATTGCCCTTTCTGTTATTAAACTTAGAATAAGATGGAATTTACACACAGATGTTCGTCTTCAAAAAGCTTGAAAATCACTTTGTCTTAATAAAATAAAAACAAAATATCGCTCCTTAAGAATGAGCATGCGTCCTTCCTCACTCGCACCGTAACCGTTATACATTTCGGTTGCATGAACACGAACATATTTTCGAATTGATTGTCATCTAACCCTTGTACACCCTTTCCGTGTTGAACATGTATCCACTAATCCATAATATGCTTACATTTTGCCATATCATTCAATCTAGTTTCTCGTTCTTCGAGAATCGCTTAAGCGACCCTTGGCAAACTCATCGCCTAAGCTAACAAGAGTAAAGTGTGCTTGTGCGTCTGCTGTAGATGTACATACATACATATTTTGGCTTGTTTTCTCGAGTTTCTTAAATGAAATCAAAGTTTTTGCTATGATTAACTTGTGCTCCCTCCACTCAGCAGGCATCTGCTTCTCTGATTCTGTGGGAGCCTCTGTTCTCTCTGTTAAACTATGTCAAGTTTAAAGCTCAAATAAATAGGAAATGCCATGGCTCGTTGCCCGATAGTTTCTTTTGCCATGTAATTTTCTTTATGATTTGCCCAGACCAAATTCGTGCGTGCGTAAAATTGAATAGCAAAAAGGAAACGAGACATTTTTTTTTTTATGAGTTCCCAGTTTAAATGACACAAACGAGGCGAACTTAAAGCCAAAGAGAGAGAGAGAGAGACTCTGATAGTGAGAGATGGAGAATGATAGCCATAGCGGCAACAGGAAAAAAAAGTGCGGAGATACGACTTTTTCATCCTCCACACACACACATTCAGCCTTTGTCACCGTTCCTTCGTTTTTATTCTCCACTTTTCAGTGGGATTCAACAGTTCCGTTTGCCGTTCCCATGGACAGGCAATCCTTTTGTCTGTGGAAGAAGTCCCTGTCCCCCTCCCCCATTGTATGGTATAACCCGACATGCGTGTAAGCGAACGGGGGCTGTCAGTGTGAGTATGTGTAAGTATATCCCTCGCCTGTTTATAATCAACTAAAAGCCAAATAATCAAAAAGTCAACACAATGTAAAAACCAAAGAAAAAGGGGGATACACAGAGATAGAGAGAGAGAATGAGAGAAGGAAAGAGAGATGCATATATTGTTGTGTGGGTTATTGTCTTCTTGTTGTGATAGGTTAAAGCAGGTTACCCCTGGAGACAGGGACGTTTTAGGACTTGTGGGGGAGCCCCCAA
The DNA here is from genome assembly GCA_018150745.1 of Drosophila sucinea. Lineage (NCBI taxonomy): Eukaryota > Metazoa > Arthropoda > Insecta > Diptera > Drosophilidae > Drosophila > Drosophila sucinea. Next base: position 242,278 of record JAECWP010000124.1, on the reverse strand, counting down.
AGTAAAATCATATCATGATTTGATTACTAATTCGATTTCACATGATATTAGATAAACATGAGAAAGTGTTTTCTAGAAATTCTTCACAATTAGTCATTGACTTCACTGTGATGCAATGAAAGGTATTCATACTTTTTCACCCATTCAAATTCATGATATTCATAAACTCGTTTTGTGATTTCTATTCAAATTGGTTTCTCTGTGAGTCTCAGGATTTGTCTTTCTTAAGGAAAAATGTCCAAATCGCTTTAAATTTTATCCAATGTGATCTTATATGTATATATTATTGAAAATATTATTTTTTTTTTTGTTAGAAGCTAATTACTTTGCTCAAAATACCAAAGATAATTCCATTGTATTTACATTAAGCTATTCTAAAGCTTGTTAAATGGCTCATGTAGAGCTTCTCTCTCTTATAATGTAAACTTTTTGAACCTAGATCGAATAATCTTTACTGTACTCTATATGCAATTGAGCATTTTAGTTTTCGAGCATCTTTATTTGGACAAAACAAACATATATAAATTTATAGGATTCATTATTTATTAGTCTGAAAGCCAATATTCTCGCATCTCCAATAGACTTTTTCAAGTGGCCCCCAATGGGCACACTTCAGAGTCCGACACTGTTTAAGAATGTTGTATAGATTACTAGAGAAAATATTTGTGAAAACCCAAGGAAACCGCAGCGCTATTATTAAATATTTTCGTGAATGCTGTACAAACCCTTTTTATGGAACTTCGCTTTGACTTATTGTTATATTAACAAAATTCTAGGAGACAGTAACAAATAAATACTTTAAAATTTCTCTTCGATTTCGCATTTAAGAGATGGAATTATTTTTGAAAATGTTAAAATTAGATTGGAACTACTAACTAAGGAGGTTAGGGTTAAGGGTTTACGCTATTTTAGTTCCATTTTAACGCAAAAACTTGAGCGCTTTTGCTTGTTTCTTTTGGTCTAATGTCGCACAAGGCTTTAATATAAAAAAAAAAAAGAAAAAGTGAACGAGAAATGACAATCTTCAGGATATGGTCCATGTAGCTCTTGTCACTTTGAAGGCGTTGGCCATAAAAATCAATGAACGCTTTTGCCCAAATAGTTGGCAGCTGCCTCGTGCTGACAACGAGAAAGATGTAAAGATTTTTAAACGGTTTTTGCTGCCATTCTCTCCCTCTTTCTCTCCCTCTTCGTCTCATCGTTTCCCCTAGACTTTTCGACCTTCCATGGCCTTTTTAGGCACAATCTTGGTACTGTGTATGAGTGTGTGTGTGTGTTTGTGTGCGTATGTGTGTGCGTGTGTAGTAAACTTATAAAAATATCCAAATACAATGAACGAGGGATGAAGGGGCTGGGAGCCACCAACATGTTGCCTACTTTTTGACATTTTCAACATGTGTCCAACGCCTTCGTCCCCGTCTTCGTCCTTTTTGCCTGGCTGTGCCTCTCTATGTTGGGTCTTTCTTCTTTCTCATCTTTTTTTTTGTAGCTTTTCTGCGTTGACGTTTGCGTTGATTTTTGACAGCTGCCTAGGCAGAAAGCCCAACACCAACAACAACAACAACAGCAACAGAAGCAACAGCAGCAGCAACAGCGGCAGCAGAAAAAACAATAAGAAAAACTTGTCACCAAAGTTGAGGCAGATTGCCTTTGCCTGCCTGTCCCAACCCCTCCTGCCGTGTCACCCCTCATCTCCCTCACCTAGCTATTTGTTAGACTTTTGTGCTCATATCTCTAAGGTTTATGTCAAGGTTTCTCGTTTTTTTTATTACTTTGATATGCCGTTATGTGTACTTTTTTTTTAGCTTTGCCCCCGCTTAGAGAAAGCATTTTTCATACTTGCCAGACTTTTTCCTTCCACAAATTGCAGTTTAAAGTTGACAGCGAGAGGATATAAGCACTTACCTGTAAGTAAAAGGAGCAACAAAAATACCAGGTAAAAACGAAAGCTGATTAAATATAAGAGTATTTCTCACAATGTGCGAGGTGTGTGTGTGTGTGCAAAAGGGTAATACAGTTAACATTTATGCGATTCTTCAGCCGTAGCTATTTTAAAAATGGGACAGATGCTTCAGTTCCTAAATGCTAAATGATCAACGATGAGGACAAAAGCTTTGCACTAAGTTCAACAAATAAGTAAAAGCATTTCAGCCGTAAGGAATGACCATAAGACTATTCGGTGAACTAGTTTCTTTGGGACGCTACACAATACTAAAGGGAATACTATATAATGTTACTACTAGCAATACTACACAATAAAACCTATTTTAGGTCTGTATATTGAATAAAATAGTTGAGAGTTATTTTCTGAATCAAATGCAACTTGAGAAAATGCTGTGAAAAAGGAATGAAATAGGCAATTGAAAAACCATTGCACTATGGTCAAAACGTCCGATATATATTTTGGCATAAAGCCTTTTTTTATGTTTCCATAACTCAATATTTAATTTATTTTTTGATTATAGACATATTAGATAAGAAAAAAACGTTTTTAAAAAATAATTTATACGCTAGGGGAAAGGGGTGATGACATGTGCAAATTTAAAAAAATCCGAATTTTATATAAATTTAACAAACATATGTACCAAATTTCAAGGCTCTAGCTCTAAAATTGGACTTTATGCCAAAAAATCCGACTTTCTGACCATAATGCATTGGGTAATTAATTGGGTGTATATTAAAGTCTCAACATTATATATAATAGACAAGAAGAAGCATTTCCCTATAAAGTATCTATGTATATACGTGATCACCATTAATATATGAGTCGATCTAGATCGCGTCCATCTGCGCATATATATTTTCGGGACATAAATAAACGTGGATTTTTGAAATCGGAAAAGGGCATTTAATTTTATTTCAAACCAGAAAATAATTAAAATAAAATATTATAGGCTTTCTGCATGTGAAGTCAATCATTGAAACTATTAGAAAAGTTAAAGATAAACGAATGAATCAACAACCTCTCCACAGATGGCAGAGAATAATTTCAAATTCCATTTCTTAAGTTCTTTGAAAGGAAAGCAATAAATGTATAGTACTAAATGATGTAATTTCAAATAATTTATCATTTCGATGCCTCTCAAGCTCTATGATCTATGCATATAATATTAGTGATGAATGTTCTCCTAGGTTATTTAGCGCTTAGGTCGTTAATCTGGTAATCAATATATCATATTTATTCATTGTGTGCATTCTGAGTGCATTTGCACATGCGAAGGCAATATAAATCATTTTTGATATCATGAATTTATGAAATTATAGTCAGCATTGAGTTGAATTTAGGCATAAAGAATAAATATATCTATAACGATGTCAGTGAATCATGTTGAATGGCAAATGCGTAAGCTTAAAATGACTCTGAATGTTTTGCAAATAAATTGAATTAAATGCTTTCAACAGTCAGACTTCAAATCCTAGATCTTATCAATTATGTATATTGAATTAACTCTTTCCATCATTCCTTGCCTTGACCCACATTCGGGCCAACATTGGGATTGGCTATTGCCAAGGCAGACTGGCAAATTGCCTGCATGCCAAAGACTTTGCAAAACAATTGTAATCAATTAAAAGGGTTGACCGTTGGCGAGTTTGTATGTATGTAAGTATGTATTTATGCTTTAGAATAATCACAAAATATCTGATTTATACGAGGGACACACAAATATTTATTATTCGAGCCTAAAATGCAAATAAACCACAAAATATATTGGCCATTTAAATGCAATTTCTATTTGGGTATTTTTGTGCTTGTGTTTGCACAACCAAATTGAAAATACGAAGCCACAATGGTAGAAAGATCTACATATACATACATACATATATTTATATACACAGATGGATAGATATAGAAGAGGACCCGTAGCAAAATCGGGCATGGAAAAGCATTTAACGCATGACTTAAATATTGAGGCAAGTGACAAGAAAATCGAGCAACAAAAACGAAAAAGAAAAAAACACAACCGTTCAACATTTTGCAATGGCAATACAACAAGTCAAATATTGATGCACACAGACTGAGTGGGCGAAGGGCTGGCTCAGTGGGTGGGCGGGTTGTATAGTGTGTGGCATTGTGTTTGGTTTCTGTGTGAATGTGTGCCTGACATAGACAACACCAAAAAAATGGAAAAGTTGGGAGAAAAATGAGAAAAAAATCTGCACGCGCCAAACAAAACAAACAATTTGCCCGAAAACTTGGCAAAAGCAATTGCAATTGCAAGAGCTCTACCATGTGGTAGAGAGGAGAGTGGAGGGGTGAGCAAAACACCGGGTGAACACCACAACAAAGTTGTTGACAATGGCAAACACGTTAACCGAAAACTTTCGGCACAAAGATAAACGCAAATAAATTTGCCAACTTGTTCCTTAAATTCTCCACACTGTGTCTTTGGACACAAAAAAGGATAAAAGGAAACAGAATTAATGCAAGGCACAACAACGAGTACCTAGTAAAATTACCCGCATGGCAAATCGAAGGAGCTTAACCCGCATTTAAATGGCATAAATATTACACAGTTCGTATATCTGTCCATAAACGATTTTCACGGCATCCGATCAGAAATCTCTACCACCCTGGGCTGAGCAAAAACCGCAAATTGACACACACACACACACACACACACACACACACTTTGCCCCCATCACATTTCACAGTTTTATATGCCAGTTGAGTTTTCTGCCAAAAGAACCAACCTACAAACAACAGAGAGAGAGAGAAAAAAACCTAGAAATAGATATATATGGACAATGTGTGTGTGTCTCGTTTTGGCCATGTATCTTTTGCCAGTTGTGTGCAGAGATTTGCGACGCATGACACTCATAAGTAAAATGCCTCTGGCATTGCTCTACGTGTATGGCCCAGACACAAGCAATGAGAAATCAAACCGAGTCTATCTATCTGCTAACTTCAAGGAAACAGGAGAACCACAGAGTGGTCACTCTATACTCTCTGGCCGCTCCACCACACACCACACATAAATCGTTGGACACTGCTGCAAAAAGACTTGCGACTTCCCATCTAAAGATGGAAACCACAGCAATTTCTCTCTCTCTCTCTCACAGTCTTTCTCTGTCTACGTCTTTAACATCTAACAAGTTGTCTATGGTTTTTCTTTTCTCGAAAACCGGAGAACAAAGCTTTACAACAACAATGGACATAAAAAATATGTCTAAGGGTGGCATAAAAAGTTTCCTCGTCTAATGATATGACCAATCCAGAAGCTGTGTGTTTTTTTTTTTCAGAAGAAAAATCAAATAATAAATCACTTGGGCATCTTCGAGTGCTAACAAATTTCAATCATCACTTTATTTAAATATTTTCAACTGCATGGAGTTTGTACAATTGTTTAGAATCTAACACAAATTTTGGACATGTATTTGTAAATGTTTTTTGCTTTGATTAATTTTGGAAATGTTTCCCTAGTGAGGAGAATTATTATTTGATCCCTAAAAAAGGTTTAGTGCGTAGGTTCATCAAATTTTAGAGCTCACGAAAGCGATTTCTCATTGCAGATGAAACGTGTCTATGCGCTTAAAAGTTATCTAGGTATTTTTAGTGGTTATGGCCAAGAGAATGATCCTTCTCTTTTATGAGAAAACTAATGAAACTACCCTCGCGTGGTTACTTTTCGCTCAATCTGTACAACTGCAGTGCTATATTGGCTACACTTGTTATTGACAGCCTTGTTGCTTGAACACGTAGAAAATATGTGTGTGTGGGTGTGTGTGGGTGTATGGGTGGGTGTGTGGGTGGGTGTATTTTTCTTTTCAAGAAATGGCCAAAAGCTGTCCCAGCAGTTAGTCACCCATCCACAAAGGATAACACTGACAGTCCAATCGCCAAATCATTTTCGCAAATTCTCACTGGATACGACGTTAAGGGATATTGCACAAAGTTGAAGCAATTTTTGGTCATTTTTATTGGCTAAAGAACCTCACATCAGCACGACACCCACACAAACGCACACACACACTAACAGCCACACACACACACATGGAGAAACAATGAAGGATGGGTAGAGCATATGCGTCGTATACGTAATGTGGCGCTAAGAGGAAATGAAAAATGTAATTAAAAAAGTTTTTTTTCGGCCAAGTCTTTTGTCAGAAGTTGAAAGCCTTTGGTGAGGGGTATGACGTGAGCGGGGATGTGCGGGGGGAGGGGGGTACCAAAAGTGAACAGTTGGCAAGTTGCAAGCAAAGCAATTTGCAATGAGAAGTAGAGGCGGCCTTTAAATGTGCGATGAGTGTCATTCAGTTGGTTGGGCATGTTTCAAGCTTTTTAGTTTCATACTCGTATGTACATACATATGTAAGTGTATTTGTGTGCATATGAATACTGCTCACACAAACACTCACTCGCATACATCGCACACTGCAACGAAGAAGAGCGATTCATGTGTGCATATAAAAAGTGCTCATTAAAACATATCAACAAGCTTTATGGCAGCCATCGCCCTCAACGTCGTCAACGTTGTATTTGGTCGTCGGCAGTTAAATTCATTCATAAACTACGTGACAAAATGAACGGAAATGTAGAAGCGGAAATTGCCAACAAACATACACACATGCATCCCACACACACACACACACACACACACGTGCACATTTAGTCAGACATAGAGTCGTCAGTTGCCTGTTGAGGCAGGGCCACGAGCGGCACTGATGGGAAGCCGGAGGACATTGGGCTGACAGTTCAACGTGCGCGAAATATTCTCGCACTCGCTGTCTTTCCAGGCATTTACAATCAATTTTTTAAGAGCTTTCATCTATGGATAACCGGTTATATGCATACCCTGTACTCCTATTCGATGTATTAACTAAACCTTCGAAAATTTGTGACCCCTTTTCTGAATTTTTCTCTTAGTTTAAGCAAGATTTTAACGAAGAGTAAGCTTAGTTTAAAGAAGTTTTTTAATCAGTATTGCTTGTTCTGTGTATTTTGAATTAACTATGCATAATTTTCGAAATTTTTTAAAATTTCTTTAAGTGGTGGCTTTTGTTGAATAACTTTAAGCAACATTTCTACCAAAAATTTATTTTAAGGCTAACAAATGAAATTAAAAAATAACAATTTAAATTAAGTTGTTTGGATTTTTTTTATCACAATTTCAAAAGTTAGACATTTCTTTGGTCTATAGTTATTACAATAACTGATAATACTTATGAATACTCTAAAATTTAAGACAACAATTTTTCTTGATCCTATTTTTTAATTTTTTTTTTTGCTAATAACTTCGGTTTATTTTTGTGTTAAGTAAAAACAAGATGACTTTAATTAAATTCACTTACAAAATTTAGTTTTATCCTTTGGTTATATTATTCAAATCAGTTTAATTGATAATTTTGTTTTATTTTGATTTCCAATATCTGATATTATACAGGAATTGTTTGGAATATATAATTCATACCAAAAAATTTAACATTTTTGAACTTAATAGGAACTTAATTTCAAGGATACAGCTCTTTCATTCTATTTCCTATACCAAAATAAGATAATTTCTTTATTGAAGTTTTTAAAAATAAAATTCTTTTCTAGTGCCTTGGTTTTTGCTCCCTGTTCTGGTTCCCTATTCACTTTTCGGACATTCAATTAAAATACGTAATCTGGTACTTGCAACAAATGTTCTATGTCTTTTATGTCGAACTACATTTTCATTGCAGATATTACACTTGTTACATTTAAAAAATAAGTTACACTTATCGAAATAACCGATAAACATTTTTCATACCGCAATCAATTAGGTAATTTGTAAACGGATGCTACAATATTCAACATAAATTATTTTACGATGAATAAAGTAAGCCATTAAAAATGTCACTTACAGGGTATCCTTTCAGTCATCAACTTTGTATTTATTCTTGGTTTTATTTTATTTTTAGTAGAACATAACCCAACCCCTTGGAGTGTCTACTCGAGTGTGGCAAAAAGAGAAAAACGTTGAATTGCTCTGCCGAGTCATGCCGCGTGTCTTTCCCTCCGACCCCATGCCCCTCCCTGCCAGTCAACAAGCATATTACATTTGCAATATTTCCCTCGTCCTCCATCGTTTGTACATATATAAGTCCATCAACAAGCGGGTTGCAGGCGGTTAAATCTCATAATATTGATAGTGCGCTTTCGGTAAGGATGTAAAAATAAGAAAACCAAAAGAATCAGACAAATTTTTTGATTGCAGCCATAATAAAACGAGAGAAGGCATAATTTGAGTCAATTTTTGTACGACAAAGAACTGCTCAAAAAGTTGGGAAACCTCTGCGAAATGGGTCAATCAGAATGATATTGTCTGTCGCAAGCGCGTCGTCGTGAGTTTTGTGAATTGAAGGACTAATAAGTAAGTCGTTTTGGTTTAAACTGTTGGGAAGGTGGCTAACAAAATTAGTTTTTAATATGCTGAAAGGGTTTGAATTGTATAAGTTAGTTTTGATTATCAATTGTTACTTAAGTTCTCCAACTTCAACTTCCTATCTTCAGACGGGAAACTCTTTCAGATTCTTTCCAATTTAAACCAAATAGAAAAGAGTACAAAATTTAATTATAATAAAATTACATTAATGTGTTTGCTTTGGTGACCTTTGTGATAATTTGTGCTTATATGTTGAGCGGGCTTTTAGGTGACCTAAATTAATTTAAACTTTTTTTAATTTTAATTTTTTAAGAGCGGTCTCACATCTTTAGAATATCGAAAAATCTACTCAGGTAAAAACCCTTGAAAGTGTGTTTATCTTAAAATAATCTCAAGTGTTGCAATGGTATTTAATATGCTGAAACGCAGTGATGGAAATGCTTAAATAATTATTGGCAGGTGACAAACGCAGTGTTGGAAATGCTGCAACCATTATTGACAGATGTCAAAAATAGCTTAATAGATCAACTAAAAATGCTTTCTTTAGACAGACTATAATATCATATAAATGTATATGTTTGTAGCATCAACAACAGGTAACGCTCTAAAGAATGGTTTTTGATAAATAAAATTAATTGTTGATTAAGAAAGTCTAACGAAGTTTTCAATTTCTTATTGATACCCCCGAATCGATGAATTCACTGTATACATTTTATAGCTCATTAATAGAATGATTCCGCGGAAGATATGAATATATTTTTAACTATAGAACTATGAACTAGATGAACAATTTGTTTAATCGAACTTGTAACTGTATAATATGTTGAGTTTAATAATATTAATTGGGTCAAATCTAAAATTCACTTGATTCTAAATTTAAGTTGTACTTTAAATTGCAAATGATGTTCATTTAATAAGTTTGCTCTATGCAAATGCTATCAATACCTACACTTAAGTGTAATTAAACTAAACTAAATTGTAATCAGTAATTAACTAGACGTGGAATTTCCATATGACACACTTTCCACGTACTTATGCGTTTTGAGTCAATAGCATTGAGGAAAATACTTTGATGTTTAATCTGCCTTAATCTGCTTTAATTAACTTTAATTAAAGTGTATAACTATTTATTAAGTTTGCACTATTTGCACTTTCATTTGCTTTAATATTAGAAAAAAGCATTTGGTTGTAAGCTGACAAGTTAACTGGCCCGCTAAGTTTGTAACGGTAACGGTAAAGGTAACTGTGTAACTGTCATTGCCCCAGTTGAAGGACAAGCAAAGCTAGAGAGGGAGAGATATAGAAAGTGAGTAAGCGAGACAGAACTATGCACTTAAAATAGCATACAAACTCAATGAGCCACTCTTAGTTGACCTAATTTAACCTTGACCCATTTTCGAGAGTTCGTTTTAATATAATTCTTCTTCTTCTTCTTTTAACCACCACCAACTATTACTAACAAGCTAGTTGGAATTATTGTCTATTGAAACTTATATTAATTAAGGTGAGGATAAGGTCATGTTTTATTCACAGCGGGCGAATGAGGCATCCTTCACCTTAGCAAATATTTCACCCATACCCATTTAAGAATATCGATTACAATCAATAACCATCAGTCGATACCATTTCACCTGCCCACTCGTTTATGCTGAGCTGTTGAGCAGAGGCATAAGAGAGAGAGAGAGAGGGCGGAGAGGTAGAGGGTGGGGGGGATGGTGAAAATGGCAAGGAATCCTTAACCTCAGCCCACAATTCTAGGCCAAATCCCCATGGTCATTTCATCGACAGCCTCTGGACCCATAAATGTCAAAGTCAATGCAGTTAGACCGAATTCCAAAACAGACACCAAAAAAAAAATGAAAGGGAGCCAAGGACTCGTTCAGCTGCTTCTTCTCTGTGGTCCCACAATAAAATCTAGAAAATATGTGAATAGGTCTCGGATCAGGCGATTTGAAATGAAAATCGCATGCGTGAATAATTGAAAACCATAAATTTTCACACGCTTGAAATTCAATAAGGTTGACATTTTTTTTTTGTTTGCTTGTTTGTTGCTGTTGCTGGTTGCTGGGTGTGGCAACTTGTAACTTGTTGCTGAGGCATGCATAAACATTGTTTTATGTGCACACAACAACAGGACAATAAAAATCACGCATGAATTTCATAGTTATACATGCTATATCCTGCAATCTACCACCTTAGCAAACCACTCTGCCACTGCCCCACTGTGACACTTGCATAAACAACTAAGGAGGGAAGCGAGCGACCGAGCGAACGAGCGAGCGAGCAAAAAAGGTCGTTCTGTGCACAAAAACCTCAACACGAGTAAAACAAAATGTAATTACAACAAGGACTTTTCAACAGCAGCATTTTGCACATTGCAACAGCTTTGTCCCTGCCCACAATGGGAGTGGGCGGGGCAGTATGGTGGAACAATGCAATATACCTGAAATGCAACAATGTGGCACGCATGCATATGCATGTTCATGTAAACGACGAGTATGTGTTAGTCAGTGAAAGTGAAGGTTAGCTCACTAGTTCAGGCGCTCAGTCGGGCCCAGGCGAGTTTTGGTTGGAGGACGACAAGCAGCACGACGCTACACTTGAGCTTTATTGCATACATTAAGGGGCCAAGGTGCGCCACAGAGCAACTTGCATGTGCGTGTCTACATACATATGTATGTATCTGTAACGATGTGTGTATGTGTGTGTGTTTCTCTATTTTGTTAATGGACATTGTCGTTTTTCTATTGCAGAGTAAAAGAATTGCTACGAGAGAGATTTGCTGTTAGTTGCCGACTCAAGCCATAAATCACGGCTTCAACGGAGAATATTGTATCTCCAAAGACTTCTTCAAGTACATATATTTTCGTATTCCCTTTGACTGATGGCCACAAAAGTCATGCAGACTTCATTTGTTGCCAAAATACCAAATGAGAACAACTCTTTATGTAATGAAATAAGAAAGTAATCTTTATCCAATATAATTGATTAAAAGGAGAGGTCAAAAAAAAAAAAGTAGATCAAGTAAAGATTGGGTAACATTTAACTAGTTAGAATTGGATTTGGTAAACATTTGTGGAGCTAAATGTGTTGATTCGAATTTGTCAGTTGACTAAACCAATCTCAAAGCAATTTGGAATTTACGTTAAGTCTAAAGATCAACTTAAAAGATGAGCTATAGATTCATATTATCGATATAAAGTGGTTATCGATATATTTCAGTATCAGTATTTTGCAGTTTATCTATTCCAGTGTGATATTGTTTAAACCTTGTTGTAGTCCTAAAAATAACGACCTATAAAGTATATATATTCTTCATCAACACAATAGTAGAAATTGATATAGCCATGTCCATCTGTCCGTCCGTATGAACACCTAGATCTCAGGAACTATAAAAGCTAGAGCCACCAAATTTGGAATGTACACTTGTGTAAAGTTTGCGCTTGTCAATTTTATTTGTTTGCCACTCCCACTTCCGCCCATGATATTTAAAAAACAACAACAGCACCTACATCTCAGAAGCTACAAAAGGTAGAGCTATCACATTTGGAATGTGCACTAAGCACGCCGATGAAGTTTATTTTTCCACCTAATTTTATAAAAATCGGACGAAAACCAAGTTATACAAGTTATACGTTAAACCGTTTTGTACTTAAACACACGAAAGGGCAGAATTGGCCGTGGAGGCGCCAAAGTGCTCGTGTGCTCATAAGAGTGAGCAAGTTAGCAAGTGTTAGTTATCGCAATAGTTTTTTCCGTCTAGAGGGGCAGCGCTTAAGTATTCCAAGCAGAATAATTTTTAAAAAAAACTTTCGTAAGACCCTTAAAACGCAAAAATTTTCAAAATCACAATTTATGGCAACTATTTTAATTTGCTCAACGTTACTACATGAGTATACGAGCGATTATACGACCACTCTAATAAGAAGCACAAATTCTTGAGGCATTTTCCAGCTAATTCAACTTGCGCCCTAATCTCTTAACTGTACACATAGACCGCACACACTTAAAAGCCAGTCGGAGCCTTAAGTTTCACCCAAAAGTACTCCAACTAAGTAGTTCTGCTTAACCTTTTCCCCAGCACACAGCAACATAATCAACCTGATCATCATCATCATCATCATCATCAGGGGTCCCATATGAATGCCAACAACATTTTACGCTCATCATTGTTTGGCACTTAGTCAGAACAACGATGTCGGCAATGAAGCCGGCGCCGACGACGACGACGACGACAACAACGACGCCGCTGTCGTCACCGTCGTAGTCATGCTCGACATGCTCCTCGTCGCCATGTCGATTAGATGATGATGATGCTCCTCCAGCCAGCTGCTGCAGCTAACGAGCAGCTGATATAGAAAACGGCATTTCGCTTTTAGTTCGGTTAGGCAAAAGGATTGAATGCATGCTCCGAATGCACCTGTGACCCATGCCAACACACATCATCCTTGACATGCTTGCGGAATGCCATGACAATTGTTCACGAATCGCCGTCTTTATCTCGACTACCAACAACATATAGGAAGGTAGGTAGGAAGGTATATATCTCTGTCTCGCTGCATATTTCTTAATTAAACCGTTGACGATTTTGGTGTCAATTAAACGCACAGTCGGAGGGCGTACAAGCAAAACAGCGAAAACACAATAACGCACTTAATGCTGCAGTTTGCAATCGCTAATGGATGGACAAGAAAATGCAGAAGCTCAAACTGTGCCAGAGAGAGGGTAATGGAGGGTATAACCAATTTTTCATGTCTGGCTTCGGCGGGCTACCCAGACATAAAGCCTATAAAAAATTCAGCTGTCTGTCAATTATGAGCCGAAAAATGGCCGAAAAAAAACTTCGAGCAGAAGAGAAACGAGAAAAAAAACAAGGGGAAAATGAAAGCAAGAAAGAATAACAATAAATGAAAATACACACTTGATGCTGATGTGCTTGCTGCTGCTGCTGCTGCTGCTCCTGCTGTGTCTCTCCCCACATATATGTATGTATGTACGAGAAAATGTATTGAATGAAAACTTTGCTTTTGAGTGAAAGAGATACGCACAAACACTTTCTCTCTGGACCGTTCACTCTCTCATTCTCACTCACTCGCATTCTCTTGGAGCCTGGAATTGAGTGTAAAAATGTTGGACAGAAAACGGGAATAAACATGCGCATCCCTGTATATCCTTGAAAACCAAAAACTGGATGCGAGTGCGAATCTGAAATTCCAGATTTTAATTCATTATATTTCGAGGGAGAAGTCACCCAAAACTCACCTGACCCCGCAAAACACCCACTGATCCACCGACCCACCGAACCCACCGAACCCAACGGAATCCAGCAACCATGCGAACCCACTCCATTCTCCATTCACATTGTTAATGTCACCATGGAGACATGGCAGAGGGAGGAAGAGAGAGCGAACCAGGCATCAGGACCAGGCACCAGGGTAAGGACGTAGGCTATGCAAATATCTCGACACAAAACAAAGTAAAACCTCGCTCTGGGGCCCACGTTGAAAATTTGCATGTTTTTCTTTCTTTTCTGCGCTTTCGACTAGAGTCAGTCAATTGGGTTGGCCCAGTCTCATCCAGCTCTCACCTAGTCACCCAGTCACCCACTCTGTCAGTGGCATTTGCCTCTCTCTCTCTCCTTGTCTCTTTCCACTATTGTCTCCGCACACATTCACTTTCATTTTTTGGCCTACCGTCAGTTATTCGTTTCGTTTCGTTACGTTTCGTTTGGCATTGCATATATTAGGGCGCCGCGGGGCTGCGTTTTTCGTGCCTTTTGGGCTCTGTTTGTAATTCGCTTTGTAGTCGCCATGGGCACAATTATTTTTTACCTTTTTTATAGGCAACTCTTCGGTGCTTTAGCACAGCTTTTAGTGTATTGAAGTGTCTGGTAAACATTTGAGCCAAAGTCATGAAAGTTACTCACTGGGTAAGGGGATTTCTTTTTTAATTTCTTACTTTATGGTCTTATTTTGTGTGTGTGTGTGTGTGCTTTCTTTTCTCTTTGCAGAAATATTAGCACTGTGTGAAAAACACATAAACTTGATAGAATATATTTAATGAACTACGCGTGGTAATCAAAATTTCATGCTCACGTAAGAATATAAATTAGGATGGCAATAGTTACAACCCCTGAAAATGCAGTTTTGCCACACTGTGCCTGCAACTAAGACAAGCAACAAGTCCACTTAAGTGCACTTGTGTTGATTCAGTAGTGCTTTTGGTTAAAGAACTTTTGCCCAGATCGGGTTTATTGATTCTGGTTGCTCATCGGCTCAAGAAGAAAATCAAAGAAAAATATAAGTATGGGAAACTATTTATCTTCTGCTCATATAGATATATATATATTTTTGGAAAAATCATTATCATAGCCACAATCAATTTTTGAATATTGCCCATGAGTCTTTGTGTAACTGGCAAACTTCAAACCGCAAAAACTTCCACATCGACTCGTGTTCTCCAGCGGATTGCTTTCTATGTGCACATACGAGACCGCCCATGGCAGTCCTTTTGCTGCCTAAGCCAACTTTTCCACTTCCTTGGAACTTTGTGCTCCCCCCAATCCCCGGCGCCTTCTCAGCTCTTGCCCTCAGGTAAAAGCGGATAACTCTAACTTTAGCTTTGGCTACAGCTTCCGCTGCACGCAGCATCAACTTTCAAGGCCGCCAGCGGCAAGAGAGGGGATGGTGCGAGGGGAGAGGGGGAAAAGCAAGCAGTGCACTGTAAGAAAAACAACTTTTTAGTTACGCATTTCTGCACTTCCGTGGCGCCATCGACATCAACCTTGGCTCCCTCACCTAATCCCACATTGCTCTAATACCGCGAAATGAATGAAAAAGAGAGGTGGTTGGTGGTGAGGGGGGCAAAGTGGTAAAGAGAGAATAATGGCACAGAGACACTGTGTAATGAGGGGAGGGTAGAGGCACCTGTAGGCTTCCATGTGGATGAGTCAGCAGCATTGCCGCCACAAAAGTTTGCAAATAAGCATTTTTTATATGGCCAATCCCCCAACCGCCATTTTACTCGTAAAAAAAAACAACAACAACAACAACTGAAACTTAGTGCCTGCGCCTAAATAACCGTAAACAACACTCGTGGGCCTGCCAGACAACAAAAACAAAACTTGATAAGCATAAATTTGCTGTAATTTAACGCATTCAATTACAACAAAAAAAAAAAGGAGAAAACAAAATAAAAAGCAAAGACAAAAACCCAAACAAAAAAAAACAAGTAACTCGCCGGATGCGCGCTGTGACTTACTTAAAAATGTCATAAAAACGAGAGCAGAAAAAAATTGAAACTCTGTGTGGTTGAAGAAAAATGGAAAAGAATGCCACGACATGAAAAAAACGAAGGAAAAAGAACTGAATTCTCAACTTAGAATTTCACACAGAAATTTTTCTACTTAAAACTTTGCTAAATGTTAAAGGAGACAGCAAAAAAAACAAAACTATTAATTAATTTACTTTGCACATAACATTAAAATTAATATTTAAATGCGTCCAAGGAATATTTTTTGTGCGGAGGTCGACTTTTGAATATCTTTAAATTAGTTTTGTTACGTGTTTATAATTTAATTGCTCTCTAAACTAAATAAGCCTAACATTAGTTACAATTTTGTGGTTTTATGTCATTATTTTATGATAATTCATATAATGCCTAGTACATAAAAAAGTTAAAGTTACAGTTTAGGTTGAAAAATAGTATGAAAAAAATTTAACAATAAATTAAAACCTTTTACATTAATTTGAAATTGTTTTTAAATGTTTATTTTTTGTATGTGCCTCGAACATATTAAATTTCTATCTTGTATTTATTTGGCCAAACTTTGCTCGTTACAAGAATCTCTGAGATAATATTTGATAATATAAATTAAACCATTTATCTTTCTATATACCAAGTATTTGAAAGCCCTGTTAAGGGTGGCCGAAACCACATTGCTTCCTACCATTTACTGACAACATAAGTTAAGTGCGTATCAAATGTAAATTAAAGTCCAGAATGCTGAGAACATTTAGCCTTACATCCTGCGGCTTTGCGCAACCAAATCCAATAGAAATTTATGTCATTTAAATTTTACGAAAATGCGTAAAATGCCTTAAAACAGAATATATGACCAGCAGTGTATATGTTGTACACACATTTGTATACTTACATATATATATATATATGTATACATTATATGTATGTATGTAGATTGGAAACCAAATGAAAAGCAAATGCAGAGAAGGGGCAAATTTCAAGGTGCGCCAGCCCATGGCCACAAAATTTATGCGTTCGCCAACTGCCAACTTCCGAAGGAGGAGCAACAACAACACCAGAAGCATCAGTAGCAGCAGCAGGAACATCAACAACAGCAACAACAATTGACAATGTTGCCATTGAAATATTGTATTTTGATTCCTCCTTCTCTCTGCAACCTCCTCCTCCTCCTCAACGCTTTTGGCAATTTTCAACTGCTGATTTTCCAATCACCGCGCACTTTGTTATCCCCGAGCCAAAAAGGAGAAAGCTTATTGAAAATATTTGTCTTGCCAGCTCGGGAGCGATTCGAATGCGACGCTGTCTTCATTAGTCTTTGTCTGACAGAAATCTCAGCACCGGAGAGAGCAGCGGGAGCACGGGGAGGCTCAGGAGGTAGGCAGGCAAAGACAAAGTCAAAGATTTAGCCATGGAACTCCCACAGCGATGCTTAAGTAATAACTTTGCACTGAGAAAAAGACGCTGTGAAAACAACGAAACGAAAGAACCCCATAAAAAACGAGTCCTTCGAAGATGAAGTAAAATAAAACTTATCTCTGAATGCGAATGAAATGGAGATGCGCTCTTAACAGAACATCCTTAAGATTCGAGGAGGAGAGTTTTATTGAAATCATTAGATATTTATTCGAGAGACACTTTTATAAGACTATAAGGAAACTTACAATATAAAGAAACTCAACATATAATTGCTTAGAAGAAAAGCCGCAAATATAGTTAAGTTTTAATTTGTTTTTCCCTAAAAACTAATTAATTTATTGAGAAATCAATTTCGAAATCTAACAATATATTTTGAAAAAAAGTGGTTTGAGAAAAAATCGTCTCACTCTCTCTAGATTAAACAATTTGTTGATTAGATTAAGCTAAGATCGATTTTCACCTTGCTAACCAGTTCCAAGTGAAACCACTTGAACTGGTTCACAGCCAAATTGGCGTTTCGCAACACTGCTTTACAATTATGGCTCAAATCATTGATGATTAATGCGGAATCATAGAATCTGAGAACGTTAATGATGACGAATTACAATGTTAGCATCAATTAAGACAATATCGAAATCCAACACTGTTAAACCATGCATTGTCTGTGCAACTTCAAGCAACATTGAAAAGTGATTTCAAAATTTAAAATTGAATTGACCGTCATATAAATTTTTCATGCATTTCATGAATTAAAATTTTAATCCAAGATGGCTTAAATGTACAATTTTTTAATTTCATATGAAAAATGAAATGAATTATTATTATGTTAACTTTCCTATTAATTAAGATGATCCACATTAATATTTGCTGTTGCAGCCAGCAATGCAAATGTTGGCCAATGGAAAATCAACAAACCGAGCATGAACAATGGAATTAAGGATACCTTCGTAGTTTATGGCGGCTTGTTATTTTTGTCAACACCCTGTATAGAGGGGGATGCATGTGAGTGGAGTGGGAGGTGGTGGAGTTGGACTTGGAGAACATTTCCATAGTCAGCCCAGTCAGGCAGAAAAACCAACTCCTGCGCCAACTCTCAATGCAAGTTGGGAAATAAAAACGGAAAGAAATGAAACGGGAACAGAGGAAAGGGAAAAGAAGAGAATAACTTGAAATCGCGTGTGTTTGCGATTCTCGGAGTCACTCTAGGGAGCAGCAGATGGTAGATTTGAAGTACGGCCTCCTGGGGAAGTATGACAATTGTATTTTCTCTTCCCCCACTCGAATATTTGTCTCATTGCCGCGTTTTATACATATATTTGTCGCTTTTTTTCGTTCTTTTTTTGCTTTTTTTGTGTTTTTTTTTTTTTGTTGTTTTTCTGTCTACTGTGGCAATTGTAAACTAAAGAAAAAACGCAAAGTAAAAATATGGCAAAGTTTGGCTCTGGGCGATCTCTCTCCATGGCGACAAAGGCATCCATGTGAATTTATGGCGTGCTGCTTGGGAATTTGAGCAAGTACAACTGGAGAACTCTATATAATAGCTACACACACACATATGTATACTTATGTATGTATATGTGGGTGGCATGGCTTTTACTTTTTTCCATTTTGAGTTTTTGTTCTATGCCTCCCTCACTGTCTGGTTAAAGTCCCATGAAAAAAAAAGTCTGCCAGTGGAAATTGAAATAAGAAGTAAAAGAAAAACGCACAGAAATGAAAATCTCGTTGTTGTTGTTGGTATGGGCGAGGTAAAGGTCTTGCCTTGCCAACTTAGTTGCGGTATGACAGAAGACAAGATTTATGCATAGTCAGAGGAGACTTGTGCATTTTGAATTGATAGTGAATAAAAGGAGAATGTGGTCATGTTAAAGTATGTGGTTAACAAGCTTGTTAAATTGCCTATCTTTACTTTAAAATCTCATCGATTGAGTAATTTAATTCATTTAGTTATCAATTTTGGCATTTTCCTCTCTCCATTCTCCCACCGAACTAACACTCCACACGCTTTTGATGAACTTGAAAGCTTTGAAATTATTTTTGATTGGAACTCACAGGTAGTTGATAAGTGTTTTGAGTAACCAAGAAGCTTTTAGTGAATTTTAACTAAAATAGATGGGCAGATTGTGAGCATAAAAGGTTCGTGTCAATGCAAATGAAAATCTTTGATTTGAATATCATGAAATCTTGATACATGTTGGTGAAATACCATTTCTAAATAAGCTTATTAGAAGAATTATCCTAATACTCAATCGTATTGGGTATTTGTGTGATGAGAACGAATTGATATCCACATAAACAAGACTCAAAGAAATCTAAAAAATCAATGGAACTCTTAATTGTTTGTTGAAAGGTCTAAAATCAGATTGAAACAAGCTTGAATCATACTAAAAACAATCGTTTTTTATAATCTTGAAAGATTTCGAGTTCTTAGAAATTTTTTAATGTGTTCTTATTAAATTTAAAAATTTAAGCATAATTTCTGCTACAGTCTAATTGGGATTAAAGTTACAAATTGTCAAGCTCTGCTATTTCTGCTTAAAGATAAACCTCTAAAAAATTGCTTCACTAAATATCACCCAATCTGAGGATCTTCCCAGCTAATGGAAATTAAAGCTTAACTTTTAATTGTATTTTCGCTAGCCTTGAAACCTTCGTCATTTTATTATTATATTTAATATTTACAATTATTTCATTACACAAACATTTAATATGCAATTGTGAAAAGTGTGATAAGAGGGCCACAGCGCGTAATAATGAAAAGGGCAAATAGAGAATGGGTTGGGGGGAGGGGGGAGAACAGGGGGCCAACTGAGTTGGTGGCGGAGCACTCACCTTTAATTATCACAAGGAAGATCAACACGGCAAACAGCGTGCACGACGACGACGAGTCCATGTCCTTGGATTGTTGTTTGCGTTGTTTTTAGGTTGAATAGCTCTCTCTCTCTCCCTGTCTGTCTCTGCCTTCGTTTCTGTACTCTTTCCCTTTGTTGCCGCTAATGGAGGAGGATGAGGAGCAGTAGGAGTGAAAGTGGCTCTGCTTTAAAACTGGCCTGTGGCTGCAACAAAGTGGTTAGCAATCCTTGCCTCGTCACCTTGGTTAAATAGTAGTAGTAGTAGTAGCAGTCGTCGTCGCAGTAGTAGTAGTAAAAGCAGCAGCAGTTCTGGGAGTGGGACAGATGACACCTCCTCTAGCTACCGCTAAGTAGATGCTGGCTTTCTAGAGAAACAGCAAACAAAACAAAGCCAAAGACAAAAACCAGGCGACGACAACGGTTTGAGTGGGTCAGCGAGTTCAGCGGAGCGCGTTGGTGTCAACAATGGTTCTTCGTGAGGGCCTCCCTCTTCAGTAACTGCGTGTGTGCTATCTAAGTGTGTGAGCTTTTGTTTTTATGTGCCAAGGTGTGTGCGTGTGTCCGTGTAGGTCAATTAGTTAACCTACTGCCAGGAATTTATACGCTAATGTCTCTTCAATTTGCCCACAAACATTTGTTTCGTCTTAATGTCTTAATTTTCTCTGGTTTTCCTTTACACGCTTTTCTTTTGCTCTTTGACGTTCCTTTTTTATGCGCTTGAATTTTATTTTTTGATTATTTGATACTTTGTTTTTTGCGCAAATATTTGGCACGCGTGTTTCTCTCTTTTTTTTGCGGTTTCCTTGCTTTGAAATCTTTTTCGAATGCGTTTTGTGGATTTTGTGGCTGTGGTTTTCGGTTTGAACTGCTTCCTCTTTATATATATATTTATATTTTTATATCTATATTTGTTGTTCTTTTTTGGCTTCTTCTATCCTTGCTTTTTTTTTGAGGTTGTTGCCGTTGCAGATTTTATTCTCTTTTTTGCCTGGCCGCAGATCTTTTTAAGAATTTTTTAGTTAGTTCTATTTTTTGCATCCACGTTTTTCTTCTTATGTTTTTGTTTGCTAAGTTTTACATAATTTGCTCTTGAATTATTATTATATTTTGTGTTAATTTAAGATGTTTTTCTTTTTATAGATCTTGAGAAACCGTAGGTAGCAGCATTTGTTGTTATGTTCTTTAGGAGTTTTTTCTCTTCTGCCAGTTTTCCTTTTTCTTTTGTTGTTACTTTTATTTTAGGTTGTTTAGTTATATATCGTTGTTTCGTTCAGTTGTAAGCTGATAGCTAAAAATATAGAGAAAATAAATAAGTAACAATTAGATATATATTTTACTTCAGCATAAAATTATCCAACATTTTTTATATTTGCACTTAGGACTCCTTCGCAAGATCTAAAAATTAAAAGTGTTTAAATATAATTTTACACTAGGTTAAAATTTATTCCCAAACTATCCTACCAGATCTGATTAAACAGTTGAATATCACACTATCCGAATTGAATGAAATTTAAAAACATTTTAGCGAGAGACCAGCTCCGAATTAAAGTTAAAAACTAACCTAAAACAAGAATCTTTTGATACCCAATAGCTAAGATATAGATATTTCTTGAATTGAATTCGGAGATTCATTAAGTTCGTTACCCTCTGCTTCAGTTATAAGAAACAGACCGAGAGAGAGTACAAATTCAAATTCCTATTTCTGGCATCTCTTCATTAAACCTCTGACTTTTTGAGGTTTAATTATATTCAAAGCAGTTTTTTTTCTGGAACTTTAATCCCTGGCCACAACTTAGCAGGCTGCTGCTTCGAGCTACCACAAAGTACGAAAAAATTCGGACTTGAACAAAAGTGAATGGCGAAAACGAAAACCGCAACGAAAAAACTTAAGCTTACTTAATGTTTAATTAAAAAATATATTCTATTAACCCCATTAGATGTTTCGAAGGCATTTCAGAAAAAGCCGCTGATGCGTTGTCACCTTGAGGTCTATCTCGCCACCGACCACTCGGCTTTTTACCAATAGCTTAAATGGAAGTATTCCCGTGTCACCCAAACCACATTGATTAGTTTTTGTTTTCGGTCAACAAACTTGAGTAAATTAAAACAATGAATTTGCGTAAAAACGCGAGAGCTAACGGAAAAAAACAGCTTACACTAAAGTCATGGCGTCGATTTCGATATACCCTAATTCTAGTTTTGATTTAATGTTTGAATAGTATTAATTTAATTCTAAATCTATGGCTATATTTAATTTAATTTTTACTTTAAAAGATTGTCTGTCTGTTGCATACCTTTGACAAACTGTGTATGCCATTTACCTTGTACATAGGTACTGGGTATAAGAGGAAAAGCAATAGCATAAACAACAAAAACAAACCAGGCAGAAATTAAAAAGGCATGGACAAAAAAGCACGGCAGTCGTGCGGATGAGAATGATGAGGAGGTGACAGGGCGAGGGAGCGACAGGGGGAAAAATCTAGCGTAGGCGGCGGCAGCCGCATGAGAAATGCAGTAATTGAAATACATGCTGCGTGGTTCCAGGCCCCTCCACTTCTGGTGTGAGTGGCGCAGCGAAAAAAAAAAGAAAAAATGCCATAGCACACTTTCAGGCGTCGCCCATCTTTGGCCCACCATAGCCACAATAATTTACACGTGCTCGACGGCCAGCAGGCAGCAGAGAGAGTAAGAGAGAGAGAGGGGGTTAGCGACTGGGAAAGAGCATTTCGCTTTTTACTCTCATTTAGAAGATAATGTGTGCTAGGCAAGGAATGTTTTTTTATTAAGGACGAGTAACGATGAGTTAATAAAGAGATACAGTTTAGAGACCAAGTGGAATTTTAATGGAGAGGGAGAGAGAGAGTGGTTGCCCAACATACTTAGCATCACTCTTGGTTAGCTACAATTTTCATAATTATCTGCATTAGACATTATTACAAAGACTCTGTGTAAGAGTAATTACATTTCGGTTTTATCAATCTCAAGAATTTCTTTTCATTTAAAGCTGGCAAGTCTATCTAATTTTACAGAGCAACAAAATTATATTATTTTATATAACAAATCGCAAGCTGCTTTCATTGCTTTTCCTTCTCCTCTCTCTTTCTCCGCTTATCTCCTTCTCTCAGTCTATGACCGCGTCAGCTGTTTGTGTAATTAGGAGGTTTTATGAGTTATGTCTGCCAACCATAAGAAAAAAACGAAAGCAAAACTGAGTCGACTTTATACGCAAAAGAATGGGCAAAAGCCCACGACGAAAACGCAAAACGCAAAAATTTAAATTGCACACACACACACACACACAAGAACACACACACTGAAAGATAGAGAGAGAGAATGAGAGAGAAAAAGACTCTTAAGGGGGTTTGGGACCTTGCCTTGTCGCGGTTAATTAATTTCAAGTTTAGTTTTTATGCTGTTTGTTTGTGGCACAAAGCTGGCAGGTAAAAAGTTTCAAAGTCAATTTAATGCTTCGCCAATGATGAGAGAGTCGACTTACTTTACCCTAATAGAGCAGCCCCACATCGAGACACATAACCCCGCACACAATGATCCTTGAAATTAACAGGAAAAATTGCTCACTAATTCTCAATAAATTGAGTGAAGTTTCAAACACCCTTTAAACTCAGCTTGAATATTGCAAGAAAGGTTTTTGTACACCGTTAGTTCGATCTTTTAGATAGCTTTCTGTCAAATATTACTCATAATTTGTGGTCGTTCGATTTATAATTTAATTAAATAAACATAAATCACTTGACAGCGAATATTATTGTGGCCAATAAGACACATTTTGATAAATCACCGGCTCCCTCTTTGGGCGATAATCCTTAGCTCCATACTTAATTGCGATATTCGAATGCCCTTTAGAAGTAGGGTATGAAGGTAAAAGTTGTATCCGCTTAGGCGTGACAAAAAGAGGTGGCAAGCCGCCGTTTTGGCTCCCTTGTGGTCGCCGGCCCTAACACATTCTGAACACACTGCAGTTTGCAAATTGCCCCCCACTTTGGGGATTGAAAAGTGCCTCGGCAGTATCCGCTTTGAGGTTTCTATTTTTTTGTTGCAATATTTTAGTGCAATTTTTGTATTTTTTTTCATAGTGGGCGACTCTCGTTTATAATTGAACCCTTTGGCATACATTGTTGCACAAATTTGTTTAGCAAGTTGAAAAATTATGCCCGAGGGTCTGGTTTATGAATCTACTTAAATTGCCAGTGAAGCGATTTTGTTTGGCAATGTATATTTAGGCAGAGATTTTTGGGACTTGTTGTCCAACCAGATTGTATGGGCCATAAAACTGGGAATAATACATAAAAAAGTACTGGTAAATAATATATATTTCTTAAAGAGTTTCAATTGTTACATAATTCCCGATTAAGACTTAATGCTTAGCTATATCAAAAGTCTCTGTTTGCTCAACGAATCTTCGATTTATTACTGGAATAGTTATCGGTAAAAAAAAGGGAATATCCGCTGGTGATTAAAAATGTTTAATTTATTTATTTATATTTTTAATTTAATGGGCATAACTCCTAATGAATTTACTCCCATTGAGTCAATGAATTGCTTTTCGATCCCATCGAAAAATCGGATTGGATATCAATTAATGAAGAAGAGCAATTTTACTAGTGACCTTGTACCTTTGATTACTGTTTTTAATAATGAAAGTTGTCTTAGCCCAGAATAAAAAATATAAATGAAAAATTAATAAGGTATTTAAACTAAGCATCAAATGACCATCCCAACATTATAAAAATACATAAAATCAATTGAAGTGAAAGTTGATCCACTTACAAAAATACTTCAAATTATGCAATAAAAATAAATATGAGACGTTCTTTTTGGTTAGTTCGCTGAAAGAAAAAGCAGGTAATAATGTTTCGGAAATAAATATGAATTTGAATCTGAAGCCATACAATCATATTTTCAAATGAAAAACCGCAATGAAAATGTTGCATGAAATACTTTGGAATATTAAATTTTTGTGAAAGTTGAACTCGGAATTTGGTTCTTTGTGTTTCATAAACACACACAAGCAGAAATTGGACGACTTCTACCCACACTCTCTCTCTCTCTCCCGTTCTCTCTCTCGCTCTCTCACACACTCTCTCTCTCTTTGGGAAAGCGATTGCAAATATTGCCATCGAAACGTTGAGTATGAAAAGTCATTTTGCCAAATAGTGCAGCATACTTTTGTGAGCGAGCTTTTCAAGTGCGGTTATTGGTACTCTTTTAAAACACATTGCAACACAAGAGCAAAGAACGAGTCGGGGAGTTCAAAGAGGGAAAAGAGAAAGAGCATGAGGAGGAAGAGGGAGAGGGCGAAAGTGAAGGCAAACACAACAAGTGCTTTGTACTAACAACAACAACAACAACAACAGCAAGAACCAAACCACGCTGTTGCTGCTCTCAACTGGGTCAGACATTGATGATGAGAATCCTGATGTGTGGATGATGCCCCATAATGATGATGATGATGATGATGGGGATGATGATGATGATGTTGCTGCTGGTGCTGATGAGTAGCTGACATTATAAACAATTTTGCAGTCACTGGCGCAGTTTAATTAAAATGACGACCAAAAATGAAAAGAAATATTCAAGTACTATAATCTATTTCAGGCCCAAAAGGGTAAGTACATAGATAGCAGACAGAGACAGAGAAAGAGAGAGAGAGAGAGAGAGGGGAGAAGGAAAGCGACAAGTTAATTTCATGGCGCAAAAGGAAATGGCACAACAAACAAAGCTAAAGACAATGGCCAGCCAGAACGACATTGCAAAGAGGACGACACACCGGCGGGAAGGCAGGCAGCCAGGCAGCCAGGATGGGAGCGAGGCAGGAAGCAACGAAACGGAGAAGCAGGCACAAGGCATTCAGACAGAAATTAAATTGGAAATGTTGTACTACGTGCAGCAGACAGGGCTAAAAGGAAATAAACCAAAGGCAACAACAAGTGGCCAGGACATGGCAAAAAGGAAGCTGTTGCTCGCTAGTGCTGCTGCTGCTGCTGGTGCTGCTGGTGCTGGTGCTGCAACTTGGCAACAGGACTATGTGTTATTATACAAATGGAAGAAGTCTCTTATAAGTTGAAAATTGTCTCAGATTTTGCAGAAAAATGAGGCAAACGAACGCAAAAATAAGACAATCAAAGCCGAAATCACTATACTCTAGGGAAAAATCAAATATATTTATTAAAGAAATTTATTGATTTATTCAAATTGAACAAAAACTGACTTCAATCAAAGAAAAGACATTGTGAGCTATCTATAATGATTCGGACATGAGGCTTAACAATGTCATAAGCACATCACTATACTCTTTTCGAGTATCCTCTTTTAAAAAGAAACAAATGCAATTCTAACCATCTGCTGCCCCATGTTTTAAAGGGACCGAGACAAACAAAGATTCAAAGATAGTTACACACACACAAGACACACCGAGAGAGAGAGAGAGGGAGAAGATAGAAAGAGGTTGCAAAGTGGGTACACAGAAGGACCCAGCAAGAGGAGCCACAGCAAAGGAAATGCCTGGCAACCGAAGCAACATTATTTAGGTTTAATCAGCACAAACAGATTTGCATGAGACAGTTTTTGGCTGCAATGAAATAAACCAACTGGAATTGAGAGATAGACCCCGGCAGAGAGACATGGTCCAAAGAAAGAAAGCAATATATACGTCTGCACTAGCAGCAACAAAGAAGAGAGAAAAGGCAAAAACTATTATAAACTGTTGACAACTGGGGAAATGAACTTTTGCACAAAAAAAACAAGAAGAATAATAATGATAAACGTTCGTGGTTACGTTTTTAAGCCAGACTATTGACCTAACCAGTTCAAAATTGGGTTTGAATTTTATTTGATAATGAATTATAGTTAGATACATACAGATAAACAATAATTTGAAATAAAAGTGCAAATATGAATCACACAAACTATTTTCTATAGAGAATAGAACTAAATGTTGTTTGAATTTTATCAAACTTTTACAGATTATTACTACACAATGTCAATACAAAGATCCGTAATTGTTTACAACTTCTATTTTTTTTTTTTTTTTGATCTCATTCATGATACTTCACTTCATTTGAGAGCAATTCACATGAACATTAAATTGAAGCTGAGTAAGCAAATTAACTCTTTTTTATACACACCCACAATGCATTTCACATTCGGTCACGTTTTCCATTTTCCATCAACCCGCTGCCAATTTAGGTTTTTCAGCTTGCTGAATTAAAATCGAATTAAGCAACTTTTCATGCGAAACCGAAAACTGCAATGCGACAAGGCGGGGCCGGGTGTCGGGGCGGGCGGGTGGCACATCGCACCCGTGTCCATTAACAAACAAAATGCAACAAATTTTGCGCTTGAGTATACTTTTTATACCCTAACAAAAATGTATAAGGAAATGAATTGAGAGCAGTTTTACTTTTTCATTCAAAAAAAGCAGTATTAAAAATACTATACATCAATAGTAAGTCCCTTAACTATGGCATCTAGTAGATATAATTGTTAATTCCATGCCGAGTTCAAAAAAGGTTTCTGGCATTGCTAAGAATATAATTAAATAATAAACAGAATTCGGCATGCTCAAAATCTCGTAATTTTTTGCAGATCATCTGTGACTTTAAAAGTAACGATCTTTCTAACGATTTGAGTCAAGCAATTTAAAGCAGAACCCGAAAAGCAGCAAATATTGACGATCTAAAAGATGCTATTCAACCTAAATTTGCATCCCACAATGTGTATTCGATTTATTGGTATAAAATATTTACATAATGGATAGTTTTAAAGTAAAATATAAACACCAAGGGTATATAGATTGTGCCACACTAAAGAAAAGTTTCAGGATTCTACTTTCCTTTAACCCCCTTTTAACCAAACGCACTCTGTGAACGAATTCAGTTTTTTATTCATTTTTTTTTTTTGTTTGCTCGTTTTGTCCAGACTAACGAAAATTGCTTTCGGTGATTTTTATTGGATTTTTTCGTATGCAATATGAAATTCATAACAGCCAACGACAAGCTAGAGGAAATCAGTCGGTGCGCAACAACTCTAACACCAACTCCCTAGAAGGACAACAACGATTTGCAATTTTCATGAAGCCAGCTGCTTTTGATGCCAATTTTCCGTGTTTTTTTTTTTTTTTTTGCCCGGAGTTTAGTTTTGGTCTGCAAGTACCGAGCTGAACGCATTCAGATTGCTCGTCCACAAACATGACTTAAATTTACATTTACAAGAGTAAGTTGGCTGAAAGTCCGAACTATTAAGATACATTTTAATAATAAATGTTAATTGCATTTTGTAAATGTTCTTAAAATTCCAACCATTTTAACCCTAATGAAGAAAATCAGGCTTACTTTTAGCATTTTTCTACAATAATTTCATTCGCAATTAACATGAAAGTAAGCAACATTTCAATAGGTAATGCCCTTTCCTTACTTAGAGCATCGTTTAGCTGTTTCATTTTTATAAGGAAAATAGCTTTTTAATTGAACGCTAGACCACAAAAACCGCTAGATTGTTTTAGCGGGTTTTAATCGATATGTGGTTTTTTGTATCGACAAGTTACCATCGCCAAGGAAAATTAATACAAAAATCTGCTAAGCTTAAAAACGTTCTTATCATTTACTAAAAAACATTTTCAAAATATTCAATGCAACTATGCAGCGCTTTCCGCAAAATTGAAGCAATGAATAAATTGTTTGTTATCAATTTTTAATTAATTAATATGGGTAAAATAAAATTTTTGTGTACAATGAAAAACGTAAGCAACATAAGAGTTAGTTGTGAGTATATCCTAAACTTTTTCCTAAGTTTTTAAATATTTCGCATGGATTATATTTGCCTTTCTTTCTTTTAAGTATTACTGCCCAATTTCTTATTAAAATCAAATTACAACTTTTTTGATACTGTTTTGGAATAAACCTTAAAACTTGTTTATAGTACATACCTGTAAGTTGAATTGAATTACCAACTGCAGCTGATTTTGTTTTTGTTTCTGATGTTGTGGTTGCTTCTGTAACCTTTTGTTGTTGTGTTGTCAAGTTGTCGTCGTTGTTGTTGAGTTGTTGTTGTGGTTGTGTTGACTGCAGCTGCAGGGCGTCAGTTTCGTTTTGGCAATGGAACAAACACAACAAAAATGTTGATGAATATTCCATAATTAATATAAAAAAATGTAATGAACGTTTATTCAGCTTGTTTGCCTTTAAAAACTTTTCTCGTTTTTTTTTTTTTTTTGGGTTTATTTATTTAAATTCTTTTTATATTTAAACTTGGTTTATTTGCCGTTTTAATGAGGTGCATTTAAAATGTTAAAAACATTTAAGTTGTTGCTGCTGCTTGGATTTTTGCCGTTGCTGCTGTAGTTGCGTGCTTGATGGCTTGATGGCAATTAGATTTAATGATTGAGGCGTTTGACTGGTTGCTTGATTGACTGATTGAAACGATAGAGCAAAATATTGTTGGCATTTTCTTTTCTTTTCTATTTCAGTTAAAGATGCCAAAAATGATGATAGGAGGAGAGATGATGCTTTTATTTATTGCGTTTTAATTTTGCTTTAGCATAATAGTATTTATTTTTATTTTATTATAATTATGAACACTTTTTGTAGTAGTTGCGTGTTTATGTTTTGTGTTTAAAAAATGTCTTTTTTCATTAAATTTTTATTGGTTCAGTTTCTAGTTTATTGACTTTTTTATTTGCATATCGCATTTAGATTGATGAGCTGCATGGTAATATAACGCAAGTTATTTAAACAATTTATGTAGATAAATATATATGTGTATAAATGTACATACATATATATATATTTATGTATACATATATGTGTCTGTAAATGAAAACTATAAGAAAGGAAGAGAAATATTTTATAAGTTATGAGTATTTACATTGGTTAATGGGCGTTAAGTTGGGTGTATTTAATGTGATTGATTTAAATGTGAAAAATTATTGCTCGTTAAGTGCGTGAAATCTGATGCATTCAGTGTTTTAATTAAGCTTTAATATCTTTATATGCGAGGAGAGTAGTTATCGACCTTGTGACCAAGTAGAATACTCCTATAGAATTATGTGGTACCTGTTAATTAATAATTTCATGCTATAAATTTTATACTAATACCATTCACTTAGACAATAGAAAATTATATTGAAAACCAACAGCATTAGCTTTTGTTTAGTGGAGGACAAAAGGATAGAGATAGATAAGCAAGCATCTTAGCTGTGAGCTGTTACTGTCTGCATTCGAACGTTGCTCAGTGCACAATACATCAGATAACTGGATATATGAAACCAACCGATATGTAACCAATATCAATTAGTTGGAATTTTGATAGATTACAATTGCAACGTCATCTATCAGAGAGCCACAGGACCCCAATTTCAATGGGTCGGACACTTAAAACTGTCACAGACCATAAAATTCAATTCAATTCTATAGAATAACTGTGCAGTTATTCATAGGAAAAGAAAAACAATTGAAAAGTCACGCCCACTGATCACGCCTCTAGCCCCTCCCAGTGTCACGTGCCACAATTTACGGTCAAAGTTTTTAAGGGGCCATACTCAAAAACTGTAACAAAAGCAACTAAACATTAGTTTAATGTATCCTCTTGTATTTTATCTCCTTCCCACTCCTCACTCATATTGTCTGTCTGCCTATCTGTCTCTCTCTCTCTCTCTATGAGCCATTGATAACTATGAGTACTCGTATTTGGTTAGCCGAGCGCACAAAACTTTGACAAAAGTCACTTTAAGCAGCCACCCATTTGGTATATCCGTTATGAGAGTACGCCCGGGCAACTATTGAAAGAGGAAATAGCAGGCAACATTATAGAAGAAAACACAACAAAATAAAAAATCAGTGAGCAAGTTGAGCACCGACTTCGATGTACCCTGTACGATGGAGAAATGTGGCTAAAAATTCTTTTAATTAAATTCGTTGAGACTGCTACCAAATTTTTTTCACTTTATACTAGACTCCTTTAAATTTATCAGCTTGTATAGAAAATTAACTTCCAACATAATTTGAATTAGTTTTTTTACCCCACATAATACGCTTTATCTATTTACTTTATTTTTCTCTCATTATCTTGAGTTTTGAAATAGGATCATTTAAACTATTGAAAGTCTAAAATAATTAATAATGTATTAAAAGGAAGCTCTTCTCCCACTTCTTGCTTCTGTATGAACCGTTTAAACCCTTTTTGAATATTTATAAAAAATATACAATTTTGGCTTTGGTTCAAAAAATTTCATAAATTGATAAAATATTTTTTGATTCTACAAATTTAATGTATTAGTTCTCAGAAAAATCTTTTGTATCTCGCATAGAAGAGTTTCTTCCGAAATGGATAAATATATTTATTTAATTCTATTAAATGTCTTCATTTCCAATATGCCCACAATATACCCTATGGAAATCAAATAAAAATGATAAAAAGAGTTGAGCCACTCACTGACCAAGAGACACCCGAAACAAAAACCGAAAGAGATGGAACGGAGGAGATGAAAAAAAAGTAGCAAGTCCCGGACTGGGACTACTCAGTCTTTGTTGTTGTTTTTTCTTGTTTATTATTTATGACAATTTCATTGTCTTGTCCACTTGCTGCCCTTTTTTCAGCCCGCCTTTGCCTTTTGCTTATTTACTATGACAGCCAAAGACACACTCTCACACACACAGACACACACATAAGCACGCACCGGGAAAAGAGAGCTCTATCCTTTTGTGTAGCACACTTTTGTGCGCGCTGCCTTATCAAACGTTTTCCGCGCTGTTACTCTTAGTATTTTCGTTTTTTTGAACAGCTCTATCTATATGGGAGTGTGTATGTGTGTGTGTGTGTGTGTGGTTGTACATATGTATGTGTACGGCTGTTATCAGTGCACAAAACTCATCGTCCATTGATGGAAAGTTTGAGTGAAATTTTGTGTTGAGTGAGAAAAGAAACTGGAAAGCAACTCAACTGTGTTTACACTTGGAAGCACACAGCAGCAGCAGCCGGAGCAGCAGCAGCCGCAGCAACAGCAGGACAACACAAGGAGCTGCCAATTGTTGCAAACAAGAGTTCTGTGTACCTTCATTCTTTTTTTTCGCATTTCGTATTTTGGGTTTCCTTTGGATGAGGGGGGGCGAGAAGGCCCGGTGAAAGCTTCTCAGAAAAGTATGCTACACATACCAAATATTTATGTATAACCAATTTGGCCAGGCATTTGTTCAAAAATTTATGAAGCTCTCTCTGTCTCCTCTCGTTTCTCTTTTCCTTTTTCTGTTGATGTGTCTCCTTCTATCCTGAACTGTTTGTGTGTGTTTGGCTCTCTTTCTGTCGCTTGGAAATTGAAATTTATTTAATTAACCCTAGACAAGGAACTGAAATGGTTCATTCAATGTCAGCAGAAATTGTCTTTTAAGCGTTTTATGAGTGGGAGCAGGATTCCAAATGATTATTTCTCTTTCCCCTTTAGCTAGATGTTCATGTTACTATTACTGCTGCTGCTGTTGTTATTGTTGTTGTTATGTGCTCCAATTCCCACTCACACACACACACACACACACATAACTCACAATAGGCAGGACGAAAAAAAAAACTTGCAACTTGTTTGCTTTTTTCACTTGCTCAACCCGTCTCTATCTCTCTCTCTCTTCATTTTTATTTCTTCTTCTCTCTCGTTGTTGTCTATCCATCTCTTTCTGCTGATTAGAAATGCTTTTGATGTATGATGAAAATCTGTTAACCAAGCGAAACGAGTGCAGCAACCTTAATCAAACATAATGAGCAATTAAAAACTTTTTCTTGTTCGTTTATCGTTGGGTTCCTCGAGCCCCTTAAGCTATAGAAAGAAAGTTACAATATGCTTCAAAGATTGCCTTTAATTCACAATATTCCGCCTCCTCCTTCTGTTTTTTTCATTTTCCCACTAAACCTGGCCATTGTCATGAAATATTAGAAAGAAAAATAAATGTTTTTCGTTCATGTTTGAAAGGTAGTAGGTCACTGAGACAGCAACAGCAACCACAGGAGCCGAGCAGACAACGCATGTCCTTCCTAATGATGGATGTGGTCTTTGGAACTGCCGCACAACTTGGCCATTGGCGTGTAGAAAATGGGAAAATAGTGAAAATATGTAGACTTCCTTAGACGTGGATGTGGAAAAAAGCGAAAATCGGAGGAAAGCCAATTGAAAACTATAGAACAAAACTGTGCAAATAGAACATGCTGGGTATCGATCAAATAAATCACAATTATATATTTGAACAAGTTCAAGTAAAATGATATATGGTCTCCATGGCAAGCTGGCAACAACCATAATATATCACTTGAATATTTTACAATACATTTGCTATATATACATATGTGTGTATACAAAAAGATGGCTTTGAAATGTTGTCTGCTTATTTCAAGCTTTAGTCGAATGCAAAATGTAACGTGGAATTGTGGTAACAAATTGATCTCACATTCAAGGATTTCTTTTGTCACATAAAAAATTTTTAACTCAAATCTGCTTTAAAACGCACAATTTACATTTTTCTTAGTCAAGATATAACACATTTTTTTGAATATGAAAGCATTTTTAGCTCGTTATTTCTTTTCTTATTAAATTTCTCAGAATCTTCATAAAATATATTTCATTTTCTTTGTTTATTGATGAGCTCAAAATTCCTGTAGACCAATTTGAATGATCTTGAACATACATATGTAGGTTTGAATGGTTTTTGTTTTTAATTGTAAGTTGTTGTCATATTCTAGGCATATATAAAAAATAATCTGCAGACCGATTTTAATAGTTGTGGTCTCATTTTGAAGACAAAAGAAATGCCTAAAAGGGTGACACATTATGGCATTTCCAAAACTCCGGTCAATCTATAGACATGAATGCATTTTAACGAAATTTTATAAAAGGTTGTAAAGGCATACAAAAATTAATCGATTTCAATGAAATTCATAATTTTTTAGGATTAAAACTAAAATGTTAATCCTATGAAGTACGAATTACCCTTAATTTGATTAATTAATCTAAATAAGACCAAACTTTGGCTCTACAACTTTTTGTATTTGAAGGACATTTATTACCAAGTTAGAGAAAACATCCTTTTTATGCAATTTCTAAAACTTATTACAACGAAAAAAAAAAAAAACGAAGAGATAACCCAATTCATACAGTGAATTAAATGCAGATTCTAGATGAGAGACAAAAAAGTTGAAATTAAAACAACTTTTTGCGCAAGTTGCATGAATAATTTCTACCGCTTTTTACTGTTTATTGTATGTAGTATATGGTAGAGTAATTTAAAATATAAATTTTTTTTCCGACCCGTTGCCATATAAAGATTTTATTGATCCCATTTAGTTTTTATTAATTGCTCTCACTGTTGCACAATAAAAAAAAACCCAAAAGAATCTATGTACAACAAAGAAGATAAATGAAGAAAACACAGAATGTGATGGAGGAGAGAGAGAGAGGTAAGGAATTTCTTTATGTGCATAATTCCAGTT
The DNA here is from genome assembly GCA_018150745.1 of Drosophila sucinea. Taxonomy (NCBI): domain Eukaryota; kingdom Metazoa; phylum Arthropoda; class Insecta; order Diptera; family Drosophilidae; genus Drosophila; species Drosophila sucinea. Next base: position 207,918 of record JAECWP010000124.1, on the reverse strand, counting down.
TTATGCATCATAATTTTTTTTTTTGAACAGTAAAAACATTTCGTTTTTGTTAACCTGTCTCTGTCTCTCACAAGGTAAACAATTTTCTATCTTGTGTTTTTTCTTTTTTTGCTCTCTGTTCTTTGTTTGCATTCTCTTATGAGTTCATATAAATTTTGTTTTATACCTAAGGGACTTTGAAGCAAAAATAAAAAAAAAAAAAAAAAAGAGAATACAGAGTTTTTGCTCTTCAACTCTGCGCTTATTCTTTTTGAACTACAGATATGTGTGTCTAGTTCACGTGCAACGGAAAATGGGAAAGTTGTAAATCGCCAACTTACGTTTAGTGCAACAAAGTCGCGTTTTCATGTGAGATGCCAACGCCAAGAAGTAAGCGAAAACTTGCTCACATAAAGAACTGAGAGGAAACGGTGAGGAATGTGGTGCAAAGTAAGGGTATATAAGAGAGGGGAGGCAAACGAAGGGAGAAAAGGTTAAGTCAGTGGGTAACACAAGAAAAAGTGCCGAGCTCAACAGAAATTCAATGCTTTGGCGACGAAGATGTTGTTAAAATAAAATAGAACGAACGTAAGGCGAGCAATAAAAGTGCGTAAGGATATTGTATGTGTGGCATAAGAAAGAATGGCAACGAAAGGAAAGGAAATAAGCAAAATGTACGAACGGCGAAACGAACGAGCGATGACGATGTCGAAATTAATACGAAAAATCACATTAAAACTTCCACAAGGAGGCAAAAAGGAGCTCAGGAGCTAAGGCTAACACTGAAGCTGAGGCCGAGACTGAAGCTGAAGCTGAACACTGGGCAAAAGGCAGAGGCTGGCCAAAGCTTTTTTGGCTGGGTTAAAGACGAAACATATTGTGCGTAGACGAAAGAAAAAGGACGAACACACATACACTTACGCAGTCACGCATACACACACTGACAAACAGACGGACAGACAGACGGACAGACAGACAGACAGACTGGGAGGCAACGTGTTTATGTTTAAGTGTTTTGGTGCAAGGGATACACAGACATGGCTTCTGAATGAGCACGAAGGGATGAGACTCTGAGGGCAGGGCAAGGTTTTAGCAGGGGGAGCTTGGATTTCGTTAGCAGACAGATATACAGAAACGTGCTATGTATTGTTGTACGTATATATAAAGTGGAGCAATTTCGACGACTCTATTTGGCATACATACGTGTGCGAGGGTGTGTGTGTGTGTGTGTGTGTGTGTGTGAAAGAATGCCAATGTATGAGTGCGTGTGTGTGTGTGCGTGTATCTGCTTTCTATTTGGGCTCCTAGCATTTAGGACAAGGTAGATATGCACAAAAGTTTTTCTTTTTATGATGTCTACACTGTCGCTTATCAGTGGACAAGACAATAACTTCCCAAAACAGAGGAAATATGAAATATACACTCGTCTGGTAGGTCTACAAAGTTCGCCTTGAATGACAGACAAACTGATAAACCAAAATCAGATATACCAATCGCATTTGCAGCTTTTGGCAATTTCAATTCATAAGGGGCTTTGCTTTGCTCTCTCAATTGGTTTAATATATATTTATGTATAAACTAAAATACACAAGCATCATTGAGCAAGCACAATAGGCCACTCAAATGTCTGGGGAATCAATAGAATTATAAAAATCAAACTCAATTTGCGAAATGTATATTAGTTTGTTTTTTTTTTTTAACGAATCGAAATGCAATTTATTTGTCCGCCTTCGCATTGCTTCGGGCACTGTCACCCACACAAAAATTATACTCGCTCGACCTGTCACCAATGTGACCAGAGCCTTTCCTCACACGCACAACTGCCACAATCATCGACGCCCACTTTCCACATTCTACGCCCTTCACACCCCGTTACACTATCCACAAATCGAATATCGATGAAATATTTTTCATTACTTAAACAGAGAAAAACTCTCACCAGACCAGTTTCAAGTTTAGATCAACCACCTTGTGTTAGTATGTAAAATAACTCTTTATCAATAATTTGAATACGATTTATGAAGAATTACCCAACAGATATTAGCAGTTCACTCTTAATGGAAGGACGAACGAAAAACTTGTGAAATAAATTCAAGCAAGACAGGAATCTACAAAGCTCGATGCAAATCTACAATATCTTTTCAAGAATAAATCTTGGATCGAGTGATGATTTTGAAATAACACTAAAATATGTGAGATTAAACTAGGCACAGCTTCCAATATCAAAATAATGATAAGTTACTAGCTGACTTATTTTAAACAAGATGTTTAACTTTATGAATGTGAGTTAGACAATGCCCAATAAGCCAGAATCAATTTTTTTTTCGCTAAACTACATTCTTAAAGCATATTTTGCAGGCTCATTAGAAGGACTAAAATAGAATTTCAATATTTTTAGTCTTTGAAAATAGATCACAAGACGCTCAACTCCTATGACAACACATAAAAAGAATTATATACATTAAAAACTACATAATTTTTTAATACATAATTTCTTGCTACTGGTAATTCTATAACATTTTGTGAAAGAGCTGAGCTCTGTCTGATTTTGTAGCCCTGATACTAAGCCCCAGATTCAACTAAAAATTTTTAAATTTTCGTTAATTCACTTAATACTTTGAAGCTACTTTTAAAATAAATGATAAAAACACAACAACTTTTTATGAAAAATGGATTTTATGACAAAAAAAAAAGGAATCAGACCCAATGTGCAATGCAGAACTTGCCAAAAAACATCAGAAGACCGTGAAGTGACACATAAGCCAAATATACAGTCAGCGGATCCGATAAGAAGCAGTATAATCAGTGCTATATAAATTCTCTGTCGCAATATTTATTTTTTGCCTAATCAATAAAAAAGCATCTAATTTTTTTACATGTATATCTCTCCGAAAATGCTGAAATAACATGGTATTCTGATACGATTTTGTTCAGGTTTTTACTAATACATGTAAATAGATACATTTTATTTTAGATACTGATGAAGCTTATTCAACGATTGAAGAGTTAAAAAACGAACAGAAAGTCCTTCTGTTATTAATTCTATATAGAGATAAATAACCTTGAATAATTTGCAATGACTTCTTACTCAGCTTACTAGTTTTCTCTATGTCTGATATTTGAATCTGATTTATTTGCATAACCTTTACTTGAAAGTTGTAAATTTGAGCTTCATCAGTTCAGATTGCTTGGCTGGGCTTTAATTTTCACAAATCATTTACATACTCTTCTGCTCAAAAATTGAAGGCTGAACTCAAATCAAATTTCTCTTTCTCAACTTGCAACCTCATAATGGGCCTCAATTTTCTCTAGTTTTCTCAGTAATTTTTCTCTCTCCGTCGGTCTTTCTCCGCCTTTTCGGCCCCCTATTGATATGGGCGGCCCATTTTTAAACTACGAGACCTAAAATGTGAACTAGGCGTAGTCAAGCAAAATGATTGATGAAAAATCTGCGTGTGTACACAACTTGGCACTCAACACTACACACACACACATACACAACCCACACATACACACATATATGGAGGAGTCTCAGCCACAGACATATATGTATGTATAGACCGAAAATTATACACAAACACACACACACACATGAGCACTTACGCCCACTTAGACACGACGCTTTCTGGTTGTTTTTGCTGCCTTTGCCAGTTGTTAGTTGGCACAAAACTTTTCTTCCTTCCCGTTTTGCCATCTTCTTTTTTTTTTGCTGCCTTTTGCCAAATTGAATGATACGGAGGCAGGAGTGGAGACAAACAGTCGGAGGGATGGAACTAAGGAAATGACTAAAAGAAAAGTTTTTTTTTTTTTTTTTGGTACACACGAGTTTTGGTCTGATTGATAGCAGTGCAAAAGTTAATTGCATGCGAGCCAGGAGGCGCAGCGAGTAGTGGGCGGTCCCAGAGGCTGTTCGATGATGACCACAAAACTGCAATTTATATGAGAGATTGCATTGAAAATCTCAGCACAATGAAATTGCAATTTAAGTCGAGTATAATTAAATTTTAATTATCGCAACAGCAGCAACCCAAAAAACACAAAAAGAACCACAAAACAATTTAATGAGAAAACCAAAAGAAATTTCCTCACAAAAAAGCGCATTTAATAAGAGAGACAGAACGAGAGAGAGAGAGAGAGAGAGAGAGAGAGATGAAAAAATTAAATGATTTTACCCAACCGAAACAAATATCTATATAAACAAAATATTATAATGTCAAAGCATTTACTTTTTGCTCCTTTCACCAATTTGGGCATTTAGCCAAAAACAGGGCCAACTAAATGGAAAATTTCCTCTTTGATTTGTACTAGATAAATATCAGAAAGCAACAGTTTATCAACCAAATAACCGACATTTACTAACAAAAAATGATTGCCTTGCCAATTATCAAAACTGTGCAGTTTGTAAACGGATTTGTATGCCCTTTCCATGAGGTATTATTACTTTAATCAGGCAGTTGTGGGAACTCCCGAAACTAAAATAAATATAGACAAAAAAGCAAGTCATTGATCCAGCAAGGACAATATACATACCATATTCATCTTGGAAAAAAAATATTCCGAATTAAGTTTTCTAATAAATTTTTGTTCTTCTAATATGCGCCAAATTTGATATAAAAAACAAAAATCTTAGCTAAATTAGCTGAATTAGAACTGGTTGTAGAAAGTTTAGACAATTTAATCAATCCCACAAAAATATACATTAAATTACAGTTCCCACGAATTCAAATTTTGCACATTTATTTGATAAATTAATTTTAAAGGGTATCTAAACTTCGCCGTATATAAAGAGGTCCTCAAAACTGTTTGTGTTGTCTTTGAGTTGAATTTACATTTTGTCAATTGACAAATCGGATCAATGTCAAAGGTAAAATTGTCGAAGTTTGATTTGAAATTGGAAATTTACTGTAAATGCTTGTAGGAATCGTAAAAGCTTTAAAAAAGTGTCCCTTACGTTGTGAAGAAATGCTAAGAGGAATAAACACTAAAGAAAGTGTTGGGATAGAATATTTTTTTGTGTGACTGCTATATTTTTATGGACTACATAATATTGATTAAATCAGCGTTCTAATAATTAACTTACACGTTTTCTTTTAAATAATAAGGTTTTCCAAAAAATTTGATTTCGGTCTTGTTTTTACATGGCTAATTTTTGCCAAGAATATTTTGATTTTCGTTTAATGTGTCTATTTATGAAAAGCATAGTTTTCTAAATTTTAAACTGAATTTCTGTAATTTAATTTTTCATTTAACATTCAACTTTTGCGTTTTAAAAAAATTATATGCATATATGCAATTGATGGAAAACTACATGAAATTTAAAATTTATATTATAAATTATTTTATTATTTATGTTATAAATTTAGAATTATTACAGTTTATTTTATTTGTCTAAAACATATAAAAATCCTTTTCTAACAAGTTGGTATTTTATTTTTGTGTAAAAAATAATAATTAATTTCACACCGCATTCTATATAAAGTAATATACTGCTGTCTATGTCCAAATTAATTTTAGTTGCATTTCTCTGAATTTCGTAAGAACCAAATAATCAAACTATTAAACCGCTTTCGCTATAAAAAATGAGTATATTTTAATACCTATTGATGTTGAATAATTGATTTCACACATTTATTTTCACTCACTTTTACTGACACATTTTGATAACTAAGATTTTTCATTAAATGCATATATAATGGTAGAAAATATCGAGAAAGTAATACATACTATGTATATTTTGCTAACAATTAATTTAATTTTATTTAAGTTGTCTGAAATTAAATTTATTTCAAATGGATTTCTTAATTCGCGCATTTTATTTATTATTATTTGAAAACCTTTTGTTGCACTGAATGAAAGCGCAACAATTTATGTGTAGATATATTTTGCAAATGTATGTGTTAATTAAGTATGTGTGTATTAGTCGAGGGTAGAAATCGTTTTAAGCTGTTGCACCCAATGGAACGAAAATGGAAAATCAAGGAAAAACCACAAGAATTCATGCACTTAACGAACAGAGTGCCGAGTGGAGCAACAATTTTCAGCAGTTTTCATGAATGTGTGTGTGAAAATAAGTTTGTATGTATTTGTGTGTTTACCTTGTGATTGTTTAATCAAACAATTTTCGCTTTTTGTTTCATTTTAATCTTTTTTATTTGTTGTTATTTTAGAAATATTTTGTTGGCTCTCTTTCTACATATATTTAATTCACGTGCTTTGTGTTGAGAATTTAGAATTTTATGTTTTGTTATTGTGAACACACTTGCGTTGAAGTTTTAAGGATATGTACACAGACACACTCCCACACTCACACTCGCATTCACAAACACGCACGCACGCACACACACACACACACGCACACAGAGGCACACACACACACACCGAGTGGAGCACTTGGGGTTGGGGAGGGGAAAAGAGCAAAACACATACACAAATCGCGCGCGGTAGATGCCAAAAAAAGCAAAATTAAAGTTTCGATAACGACGAACGCACACGATTTTAAAGTTGTTGAATTGTGTTGATAATTGTTGTATATATTTAATTATTATTGTGTTTTATAGTATTTCGTGTATTCTCTCCGTTATTCTGTTGTTTCCTTTGCACAAACTAGTGTTTTCTTCTTTCTTTTTCTTTTATTTTTTTTTTTTTTGTTGGTCGAGATGGTGAGAACTTTACGGTACACACACGCCAAAGCCAGGCAAAATCGCAAACAGGTCTGCGGAAAAAGTGCGTCCTATCTGGTTGTACCCTAACGACTTAATGCGCTCAACGCAGCTTTTCACACGGCCATGGACCACGCAGCATTTGAACTCAGCTTCAGCTCAACAGCACGACGCCGAGAAGGATTCGCTTGGTTCGTTTCTGTTCAGTTCGTGTGACTCAATTTTGTTCGTTTGCTTCGCTTCGGTCCATTGTTTGTGTGTGTGTGTGGTCCTGTGTTTGAGCTTGAGTGAAAGCTCGCTTTGTGTGCCAGCCTGGAATGTTTACAGTTGAGCGTTAGGCGATAGCATTAACATAGCCAAAGCGTGGGTGTCCTTTTCTGACTTTTTTTTCCCTTTTTGGTCCTGGCTGGTCAATGTCTCTATACCTGCAAAAATAATGGACATCGAGGAGTGGAACAGCTCTGCAAACTTTTATTAATGAGCGACAAGTGTGCCAGTGGGTGTGAGCCTGCATATCTGTGTGTCTCTGTGTTTGTGTGTGTGCGCACTCAACATGTGCGAAAAACTTGGCCAGCCGTTTGGATCCTTTACAAACTTATCCCGGTCCACATTTTTTTTTTTTTGGTTGGTCTTAAGATGCGCTAGTTAATGGCTGTCCAATATTTTAAGTGAAGCAGCTGTATGCTGTCCATCGATATTGACAATGACAAAATCAAAAACGAAATTCGCAGTCAAAGTCAATAAGGGAGGGGGTTGGGAGACCAGGGAGCAGCAGCAACACAGTGGGCTTAAATTCAACCATTACATTTTTTGATATATTAATCAGAGCTTAAGGAGCTTTGTGAAGGCTAATAGCGGTAATTAATTGCCTCCAAGATCTGGTTAAAAGCTCTGAATGTTAAGAATTAATGCCGAAATGCTTCTTTGGAAGATATTCAATACCATATCGCAGACGATGGAATGTTGGACTCAAAAAGAACAAATCCCTTACCTAGGATACTTATAGGGATACGCTTGATATCTCAAAAAGCTTTATTCACAGAAATGATTGCGTCTACGCATATTTTAAGTTTTTAGCTCCACTAAAAGGATTTGTGCAACAGGACATATTAGGACAACTTTATGCGAATCTTTGCAGTAGGTTTTGCAGGGCCAAGCTTATGGGACATATCATGGGATATGGCAGAAGTGCATCCTGTCTTGATAAGCCAATTTAATTAAGTGGCCGAACATTTTCTCGAGATAATACTTTTTTCCCAAGGCGAAATTTATCACACTCAAATGACAATCTAACGGAACCAAGTTTTTAGATAGTTAATAAATGTGGAATTATCAGGGGAAATATCGCTAATATATTAAATAGGCTTAGGAACTCAAGTTTCCCATCCAATGTTTTGATTTTCAAAGATTTTTTCATCTTTTTTCAATAGATCTGTTGCACACTGTAAATATGACGAATTCGATGAAATTTAACAACACTATCGTATAGATTGCAAGAAAATGATCGAACTATTGGAAATACTATTACTTGGTAATGGAATTTTTTTTCGTTACGATGGACAACATAATTAGGAATAATTTTCCTGTTTATCGGCTTACTTTCATAAAATTTGTTCAGCATATTCCCACATCGAATATATTGTTACAATTTAATATGTATGTCAAAACGCTCAAAAACTAATTTTGGAATGGTAAAGTACTCTCATCTAGAACCAGATTTATACTAACTAATTATAAACCACTTGCCCTTAGTGATATAATGTCAAAAGGTTGCCAATTGTGCAATCATAGTACAGACTCTGATTTCATTTGGCCTTAAGAACACATTATGTTTCATTTAACTTATCAATGTTTTGTCAAAGTTTTTACCTTAATGGTTTATAATCTCCACAGTGCCTAAAGGATTATTGTAACTGCCTTATTTTGTAGTTTACAACAATGAATTATAGAAACCAATAAAATTAAGTGCATTAATGCGCTTTGCTCTTCATTTTGTTCGACTATAAAATGGAACTTGGATTTCATACTGGCCAAGGGCAAAGCAATTACATATGCATGCATATAAAATATATTGTATATATGTATGTACCTATAGAGTAGTTGGAAAGGTGTGGTTGAAAGATAATACCAATGTATGTATCTATGTATTTGTGTAGTGATATAAATGAGTATATTCGGCATTTAAAAGCCTCTTGGCAAGTGACATGTGTTGTACTTTGAGTGGATAGATTAAAATTGAGCTAATTGGTTACGCGACTAATTACATATAATCAATACGTTGGTTTAATTAAACGTGTAATACCTTATGAAAGAACATTCACTTAACTCTTGGTACAAGCAAATCGAGCGTAAGACTTTTACACATTTTCTATTAATTTCTTTTGTTACGCCTTTTAGTTGAAAGCTTCTTTTTACCAAGATATTGATTCAAATTTCTATACACTTGTAAGCCAAAAAGATATATTAAAATGGCCTGGGACAGAGAGAGGGAAGTACATATTGTCAATTCCATGTAGTATATTTTCTAAGTCTTGATGATCAACAGACGACTTAACGAATATTAAAAGAACGATAGCCATGTATAATCGTGTTCAATATGTATTTATACATATTTATGTATAAAATATTTCATACCAAAAAACACTCTGGTTCTTGAGGCATTATCGAAACCAATTTAAATTTACACTGTTAAGTAAATCTCCAATTCTTCTCAGTATGTTCAGTTAGATTCTACGAGAGTTATGCAAAGTAATTTATGTCATTAAATCAGAATATTGCAGTTTATTTCTTTATTTTTAGACGAGAATATGACATTCATTATATATTTTATAGGAATATCTCTTTAATTATCTTGTAATTGCAGGTACATGAAAATGTTAATATATCTAGGATTTTAAATCTATAATAAGAAAGGAAATTTATATTAAGAGACACACATCTTAAGCGAATTTAGCATTAAGGACATTTTTAACAGTATGCACCAGTAGCTCCATCTAGAGATCCTTTCCTTTTACAATAGTCAACAGAATCTGTAAGACTTGCTAAGATCTCGTACACCAGGTGCGTATGTGGAAGCTATTTAAAGCTTACAGCTATGAAAAAAAATAGAAAGCTTACAACTTTTAGTACACAACAGCTTTATCGTTTTCGTCCTTTCAACACGAATCAAATTGCTTTGGCTTGCTCCTCCTAGATGGTAAGGATATTCGCTAAAAGCTTTCAATTGTGATGATTTGTTTATTCTTATTTGGATTTCATTCGGAATCGCTAAAATTGTTTAAGTAATAGTGTACTCAATTTTTTAAAGGAAGCTCGCAAAAGTAGGCAACACTTTTATTAGCGTTTTCATAGGAATACTTCTTGAATTACCAACAACATAATAAGCACACACATTATTTATTTTTAATATTTAATATTTATTTCAGTTTCTTTTATTTCTTTTGTGTTTTTTTTTTTTGTTTGTTTGGAATTTTCCTTTTTTTTTTTTGTTAAATTCTTACAGTATTTTAGCAGTTACTTTCGCTGTGTCTTCGCTTATTTCGATCATAATATTAATCATATCTTTGTTGTATACGAGTGAGTGTGTTTCTGTGTATGTGTGTGTTTGTTGTGTTTAACATTGGTTATGGTTAGCTTTATTTATATATGTATGTATTTATGTAAGTTTATTTTTTAACTTTTTCTTCTTTAGCTTAACAATTTAAACATTTATTTATGCTTTCAACATTTGTCGGATCTTTGTTTTTCTTTCTTGTTATATAAAACAATTTCGCTCATAAAAAACTAATTACAAATATTCCATACATTTATAAATATTGTGTTTTTCTTTTATTTTGTATTTTTTTATAGATTTAGCCTTTGAAATGAAATAATGTTTATTATTTACAATATTCAGAGTTGGAAATGTATATTATTGAATTTCAAAAATAATGTGAAATGAAAATGTAAGAAACGATTGCTAAGAATTGACAATTTTGCTTGCCCTTTTTTTGTTTTTGTCTTTAGTATATACTATATAATATTTACATAAATATTTGTAATAAATATTCACTTTAGGTAACTGTGCTGAATTTGTTTAATTTTAGTTTTTAAATGCTCGGCAAGTTAGCTGATTTTTAGTGATTCGGGGATTCTCTCTATATATTTAAGCTAGTCATGGCAAAATGTGACATTTTTCACAACATTTCAATTGGGTGAGGGGGTCGGGGCTAGATGAATTGTTGAAGTATTATTTAGGTCAGTTACTAAGTTGATTTTACACTAAAATTTGCATTGAAGCAGCGCTCATTGACATTTGTTTACTATATGATTTTTGTTTTTGAAAATTTATAACTAATTTTTATAGTTTCTGGTTGTTGCTCTCAATTTGGTATTGCTTAAAGCAAAGCTGCTTCTTTTCAAATTGAAAGCGGACTAATTAAAATGTCTTGACAAATTAATTAATCCATCTTACAGTGTCTAATCAATATCTAAGTATGTATGTATGTGGTTTTTAGGTATTTATGCTTAGTTCAATTGCTGAAATCAATTTGTTTTAACAAATTCGCGAAAACATTTAAATTATGGGAATTTTAAATTACATTTAACTATGCGATCTCTTTTGTTTTTGTTGGTTGTTGCAGTTGCTGTTCGAAACTAAATTACTATTAGATTAAGAATTAGTTTTAGTTGTAGTTTTAGTTTTAGTAATACATACATACAATATGCATAAGTTTAACTTTTATGTATATGTTTGCTATGCTTGCTTTTTTTCATTTGCTTAATTTCACTCCAAGTTACTTAGAGCAATTGCTTGCAGATCTCTACAAATAGTCCAATTACTACTGGAATATATATTGATGGGTCGACTGTTGGCATGAATTGCAACATTTTTCCTTATACCGATGTAGTCGACATAGACCCATGGATCGGGCATTGCGGCAATAGCGTGACGAGTCGCGGCAATGCAAGGCCGCCGATGCAGACACTGTAAAGAATAATGCAATATAAATATTAATTTATCGCAGAACTAAAATTAAACATCGGAATTATCAATGAGAATATATGCGCATGTTAAAGATTAAATTATCACAGAAAAGAAGTTTTAGCACTTAAGTAATTATCTCCATTTAAATCAAAGTTGAGAGTTCGTAAGATCATGTTTTAGTCAATTTAACCGCCTCTAGAAATTGAATTATATTATCCTGATCAAAGACATGATCTCTGAAAACATTTTGGATAGAACTTTGTATCAAAGCTTTTCATTTATACAGATTAACTATACCAAAAGCTAGAACAAGCCTTATAAAATTCAGTAACGATCAATTTCGAATAGATCTACGATTTGTTTGGCATTCTGATATAAGAAATTTAGTAGTAGAGCTTTGTCTTTGTTAAATTATGTATACATATATATACATAGATGATCTACAGATTCTGATCTTCCACTTTGTTCTGCTTTTCTTGATGGTTGTCATTCGAATGCATCTCTTATTGGTCTGTCTGTCTCAGTTCTCTCAATTCTAGTGTTAATAAATGTGCGCATTGCTCTGCCACAACAGTGTTGGACAATGTGATCCTAACTCTTTGTCGTTGTTCGTTACATTAAAAATTAGTCATTCTACTACTAATTAGGTCTTTATTTAAGGCAAAATAATGTTCTGAATCTTCTATTTTTACTTTTCTTTTTCAAATTAATTACTTTTAAATTTGTAAACTTCTTTTCTGAAAATTTTTCTGTTCGCAACTAAAAATAAATATTAATCTTCATATGCACATAAAAATGTATATTTATTTCGATTACTTACACTTTGCCTGACAGGGTGGACTCTTGCAAACCTTTCTGACTGATGGGCGTGGCTGGTGTTTGCACACATTGCCAGCTGGTCGACGAGTGCCATACCAAACGCACTGCAGTATGCGGTACTTGATGCCTTGGCGACTGCACGGAGCATTACACTGCAAAACCAGCAAAATTGTAGGACATTAATTGGTAATGTTTTTTAATAAGCACCCCAGGAACAGCAACAGGAGCCATAGCTCTAGGGGTCGGGGGCGGGGGAGGAGCAGAAAACCTACCTCCGACCAAGGCTCCACACGCCAAACGCCTTTGCAGCGTTCGTTGTAGCATTCCTGACGCACCAGGGGCTTCTCGTACTCATCGCAGGCCGTGCCCAAACTGCCGTTCTCATACCGGCAGCTTACCTCACGACGCTGCACAGCTGTATTCCTACCGTGGCAGCGGGAGTTCTGGCACAAAGTCCAATCGCCCTTGGTCCAGTGAGGACAGGGCTCATTGCCGCAGCTCTGGAACGTGTCGGGCATGTCCAGGCCGTGGGCGGTGCACTTTGAATTGTCCACCATGTCGTTTTCATTGTCCTTGTTGCCATTCCCTGCCTTAGCCTCTCGCAGGCAGCTTAATGTGCGGCGCTTTGGGAGAACAGAAACAAAAAAAAAAAGCAAGAAAATAAATTTTTGCCCATAAAATAAGAAAGTACAGCGCAAGCAAGAAGGTTGAAGCGACGACCAATGCGAAGGTAGTAGATTGCGGCCCATGTCGGGACCTTTGTCTGTTAAAATATTTAATCTTGTGCTTGATTTTATGAGACTGCTACTGGAGTCAGATTTGTGGACTGGGAATTTGTGTGCATTTGGCTAATTATTGCATTAACGTTGCCAGATGCTTGTGGGACAAAGACAGAAACTTGACTTTACTTTTTTTTGATTAGAAAAACTAAAATGAATGTAAAGACCATGCAGAGGATACCATTTGAAATATCAGATATATGATTAGATGAAAATAAGTTTTCAGTCTAGTCTCAACTGTTGTGAAGCCATTCGGAAAACGAAGGAGCAACAACTCTAATAAACAATAGGGTGACAAATTCGAACTAACAAGTGTCGAAATAGATTAAATAGATTGAATTAGTTTGAATGAATAAGTCAGCTGACGTCAAACTCAGTCACACATCCATTAAACGAAACAAAAACAAATTGAATGAGTGAAAATTCGAATTATTGAGGTGTTATGTTTCGAATGCATTCGAATGCCTATTCAAAAATATAAAAAAACAAAAGTCGATGTAAAATGTTTTCGTATTTCGTTTAAAATAGAAAAAAACGAAAGTCAATGTAAAATGTTTTCGTATTTATCCATATCATATATTTAATATATATTAAACCGATAGGGGATTTATGCTTGACTAGGTTAGATGTGCTTCCCGACAACTTTAAGGTAATAGAACACATCTTACATACTACTAGAACTATTCGCATTATTTGAGTAACTCAAATGTTCATCAAATTCTTCATCGGATTGGACATTTCATTTATTCTCATTCATTTTACTGAGTGACGCATGCTATGAGACGTTACAAATTCATTCGCGTGCCTGACACTTATTCAATTCAACTCAATTCGAATGTATTCATTTTAAGTTTGCTCTGCAAGCAAGCCAAAGTAAATAAATTTCTCTCTCTCGTGCATTTTTTCTCATTTTATTCACTTTCGAAAGCAATTAATTCCGAATACTTTCAGAAGCTTTACACGAGTTTTTACTCTAGGAGTTATCCATTAAGTTTTAAGTTCTTAAAGCGGATGTTTAAGCGTAATCAACTAATAGATATTCTCTTCTCGAGAAATCCTCAATTGAGTTTAATATTTTATTATCTCCTACCTGTAAACCACTGCCAGCTGCACCACATTCTTGACTGCATTTAGACCAATCACCCAAATGCCATTTGAAGATAAAGCCGTCGCTTTCGATACTCAAATTGGAAGTCGTCTTTGCAGTTGCCGTTGTTGTTGTTGTCGTTGCGGTGGTTGCCGTCTCCCATCGTGCATGCGGCATATGCGGTGGTGTCGCCTCTGTCGTCTCCTGCAGAGCCTTTGCCTCAATATTCAGCTCTTTGGCCATCACACGCACTGGTTCATCCTGTTCGAAATGCTGGGGCTCCAAATCAACGCCATACTTGATCGCCTCACCATGCAGCAAATGTTGGCCACGTGAATCCTTGAATCGCTGCAATGGCCATAGCAACTGTGGGCATTCGTGTAAGGAATGGGGAGAGCAAAGAAAAAAAATTTGTTTGAAAAATGTTTGCTTAAATGCATGAAAAATACATGACGAGCCTCTGTGTTGTTGTTGTTGTAGCTTCAGCTTGAATATGCGCTGAGGTAAAATCTTTGGGTGTTTTTTTCGCTTTTTTTTGTGGCTGGCGTATTTCCTGTTTCACATAACGGGCAATGTGTGTGCGTGAGTGTGTGGGTGTGTGTGTGTGTGTGGGTACTCTTCATGCATACCCACTTGAATTGCCCACATCAATTGCTTCACGTTGACTGACTACGAACTGCGAAATCCGATTAGCCATTGAACCTCTGTACCCTGCCCTAATCCTACTCTGCCATCCTCTCTAACACATCTCGCCAGAAATTTGACTACCAAATGCGACCAATGGATTTTTCGGCCAGAAAAAAAGGAGGAAATTTCTGAGCTTTTAGATACACTTAAAAAAAAACAAAAAGGTTGCTTACAAAAATTAAGAAAAAAAGATTAATCCAAAGTTTTAATTATTAACGGTGTGT
This sequence comes from Drosophila sucinea, assembly GCA_018150745.1. Lineage (NCBI taxonomy): Eukaryota > Metazoa > Arthropoda > Insecta > Diptera > Drosophilidae > Drosophila > Drosophila sucinea. The sequence continues at coordinate 192,718 of JAECWP010000124.1, read as the reverse complement.
CTTGGGCTCATGGGAATTCCATAGCATTTACATCCCAATCCACTTGACAACGAATTGGCCATCAACAACTCCAGGAGAAGGCTCAAACGGCTTCATCCTCTAGATGTGTGGGCTCAAACTCGGGCGCGAAATGCTCCATAAATGCAATACATAAGAATTATAAACTAAAATTAAATACACCATTTTTATAATTACGTTAAATTATAAATTGTAAAACCTTAAGAATTTAAATTTTAACTTCGTTGTAAAAGCTGTCAGAAGCTGATGCAACAAAATTTAAATAAATTGAATGAACAAAAAAAAAAAATAGTGTTTACTTTTTCTGTGGGTAGATTCTTAGGACTCTCTAGAACTACCGACCTTTACTGGAGAAGGTTGTTGTCAACAGTTTTCGAAGGTTCTAAGGAATATGACGTTCTATAAGATCTTTCCAAAATGATGTAAAATAAAATATTTGGCAAATCATGCATAGAGGATACTCTCATGAGTCCCCCCAACAACACATGGCAATGAACATAGTTTTTGGTTTTTTTTTTTTTTGCTTTAATGTTTTAATTTTTGGTGTTCTTTGTCTTGCTCTTTTTTGAGTGTCGTTGAAAATGACTTGAACAGAGTTTTCGCAGCTAGAAAACAAACCTCAAACCCTTTCAAAAACCCGTTCCCACACTGTGAACCTTATTGTCAAAAAGCATTGTCCTGGTCTAACGTCAACATCATTGCGCTGCTCGTTTTCATTTACAGCTGCATAGAGAGTAGAGAAAGAGATAGGACAAAGGAGAAGGAGAAGTAGAAGGAGAGAAGGGAACCCTATACAGAGAACTAAAGCTAGTAGAACCGATGCCGAGTCGAGTTGGAGGCACACAGAGATGATTTCCCAAGTGGCACTTGAAACCGACAAATACGTTTGCATAGTTTTCGGCTTTTTGCTGTTGTTGTTGCAGCCGGTTGCATCTGCTGCTGCTGTTGCTGCTGCTGCTGCTGTTGCTGCGCTTTTATGTGCAGCCTGGTCGCCTTCTGTTCCCCAAACTGCCTCCCAAAACTGAACCGCCCCCATTTTGACATTTGTTAGCCAGCTCTCCAACAGCCAACAGCGACAATGACGATGACGCCTCCATTGCCTTTTATTGTTGCCACCGCAATCGGAACTATGCTTCTTGTTGTTTTTGTTGCTGTTGTTGCCAATATGGCAGGCAGCAACATCGATGGAGTTGAGGGCGGCTGAGGTCATGGGTCCAGGGAATTTTCGGTTAGTATTTTGTGTGTTGCCTTGGCTCTTATGACTGCCATGCATTGCGCTTTTTTGGGCAACTGTAATTAGTTCAAAGCCATGCCTACATTTTGGCTTTTGGTCGGATTTTAAATTTTTGCGAAAATCTGCCTTGTTTGGATTGGAAGAAAATATCTCAATTTATTTGAGAAAAAAAGTCGTTCAGTTGCAACGGCAAAAATCGGGGGCCTAAAATTGTGAATGCAATTTGTGGGACTTATTTACTCAGTTCTTAGACCTTTAAAGTTATTTTTTTGATCCTATTTCGAACTCATTGCTAGGAACAAAACTGACAATTTGATAACTAAAGATTCAGATTATGATTAAACCACTTGAAAACTACACTATAAAAATGTTTTTAAATTATTTGCTTTAAATTCAGTAGTTACTAACAATCTAAGCCGAACTGAATTGTTTAAAGGGATTATGATAAATTTAATAAATAAATTTACATTTAATTTCTGAATACACGTAAACTCTGGCCAAAAAAAGTATATATTTTAAAATTATTTTTGAGATATTTTTCTCTTTGGTAAATTTTAATTTTAATTTTAAAATATTTATATATGTATGTACAATATGTGCGAATATCAAGAGCAGTTTCGCCAAAAAATTGCTTTCTTGTGAACATCTTTGCGGAATGCAGGATGAAGAAACAAATTGTTCATCGACTTCAACAATGAAGTTTACCAGAAAATCGACTTAAAGTTTTTTTGCCTCAACATCAAGCCTTGAGGGCCGGTCGCTTGACAAGCTTTGAATATCTTGGTTAATTTTGCTCTGATTGAGTTGAAATTTTAGCATAATGTTCTCAAAATGTTTCAGATTCTGATAAAGCACAGATAGAGAAAGATTTAATTTAAGCCGACTCGGGCTCGAGCGTGTTTTTCTTAGTTTTTATTTCGAACGAAATAGTTCAGGGCGAATGTAATAGGCATATTTTAAATGTCTAAATATTACGCCCTGTAGTCATAGCTGATTAAAATCCATATATGCATATTCCATATTCTATTAGAAGCTGCTGTAACTCACCAAAATAAACGATATGCAAAAATGGTAAATAACTGCCAGTCAGTGTATTTTAATGCAAATCAACAAAGTGTTTAGTTTTAAATTCTAAACTCTCATTAGCATTTATAATTGAGCTGCAATATGGTAGAATTCTACTTGCAATTTGCACCTGACAGGTATACACACACACATACATATATGCGATACATTCAATACATTCAAATCTCTCATTAGCAACTCATGACGTGTTAAACTCTTTGGCAGATGGCAGGAAGAGAGGCAAAAACCAGAAAACACAAAGCACACATTTTGGTCCAAACGCACATCGTTAAATTCTCACGCCTGACAAGCGATGCCAGCAGACACTCCTCCACAAACCTGCTCCACCTAGTTGCGAAAGCAAAACCAACGCGAGCCGCCAACTCAACCAAAATGTATGTCATTTCATTTAATTTAACTTTCAATGTAAAAAAAAATGAATAAATTAATATGAAAACAAAAAAAAAAAAAAAAAAAGTGCACAAACACACAAAAATATATGCAGCGAATTGCAGTCAAATGGCATGAAGTTTAAATGGAGCGCTGGCAAAAGTGCCTAGGAGGCAAAATCATGCAACTGCCTCCTCGCCAACATCCTTGCTGCAGCAGCAGCATCCTGGCATTAATAAATAGTTGCAATCAAAATTAAAATGCGCAAAGCATTTTACTTGTTTTAAATCATTTGCGCTCGGAATGACGAATATGTATGCTATGTTGCCGCATAGAGGACGGCTGCCAGGATACAAGGATGCTGGGATGACGGGATGGAAATTTATTAACGCGCTTTAGCGCTCTCCGCAAGCCAACAAACACCAAAAAAAAAACACACACACACACTTTGCCGGCCTGGGAAATGAAAAAAAATTTGTTTTTCCCAGCTTTGGTCCTAATATAATTAATAGACCAAATGTGTTGGGTCATAAATTATTTGTTAGAGGCCAAAAAGGAAAATTGATGAAAGACCCCGAACAGGCGGCTGCAGTTACTTAGCTAATTGGGATTGGGCTAGGTTCAAGTCAATGCTTTAGTTTGTATCCTTAGCTTTGCCCATAATTTCTATGCTGATAGCTAATCAATAAAATGTGCTTCAGGTAAAAATGTGTGTGTGTGAGGCAATTGAATATGGCAGCTTTTCCTGCTGATAATGATAATGATGATGATAATGATGAGTTGCTAATGAGGAGCTCTCTCAAAGACAACAATGCAATTAAAAATGAAATTGCCCAGGATTTGCATTCATCATAAAATCAAATTGAAGTTTATGACTCCAATAAAGCGAGCTGGGAGTGGAGTGAAATGGTTTGAAATTGAAATTAATGCCATGGACTGACTGAAACTGATGTCAGTTGTTTGAGTGTATTTGTGTGTATAAGATGAGCTCATTCAGTGGATTAATTAGTTAGAGGCAAATAAAGCATTGCATACTTTAGAGCGAATTTACTGGCAGAAAATGCAAAGTACACTGAAAGTTATATCCATTTGAAACGCTATAAATTCACAAATTTATTATCAAAATTTATTTATTGATCATAGCTAGAAATTTATATGTGTATATAAATAGAACCAAAAAGATGTCATTTATATAAAAGAATTTAACAAGTTTAAAATGTTTGGTTAAATGGTGATTGGATTAGATTTCGATTATCTTAGTATGAAAATTGAAGGAATCATACGAAAATATATTAATAGCGGAAGCCGATTTTTCTACCAGTAATTATGGGACGATAGCTGCATATGGAAAATTGGTTTTGGTTTTATTTTGAAGTGCTTCAGTCGTAGATCAGCAGAAGAATTTAGAGGATTTTTGAGTGAAATTTATTTAATGAGGCTGTACACTACGTAATTGAGGACTAACTACGTGTCACCTCCTGGACATTGCATTGATTGCTTTCGTATACAAGGTAATTATCTACTTCGTAGATCCATCTTCCTATCAGAGTGCACATTAATTTAAACATATCGTCTGTTCTTTTGTTATTAAGGTCTCAAAGTCAGACATGTGCTCAGTTCTTTAACCAAATTTTCCGAAGTAAAAAAATATTCGAGTTTCAAGTATTACCATTTACAGGAAATTTTAGGTAAAAATAATTTAAAATATGGTTGTTAAAAGTCAATGTAGCATGTAGTTTTTCATGTGTCGTCTTAGGATTTTGAGCGTTGTGTAATGTCCAATTCATGTCTATTGTTACAGAGAATTTAATTGTGTCCCCTGGTTTTCGTGGAATATAACTAACGAACTGAGGCCTGCTGACAAAAGTTAATTACATTAGTTTGCATTTATAAGTGTTGTCTTTGATCGCAAACTAATGACTTTTACCCGTTTTGGCGCCTTTTCGATTAATTTGACAATATTCAGACAGGAATTCTGTCATTGCGAAATTTGAAGTTTGTAATTCGTTTTTTCGACTTTACGCCAAAACTACTACTTCTAAACTACTGATAAGCAAAAATGAAAAAAAAATTAGATTATCTATTATCATTTTATAAATGTTGAAATATAATTAAATAATTCAAAATTTAAAAAAGATTCCAAACAATTAAAAATTAAACCTGAAAGTAGACACAATGGTCAAAATTCTACAGTTTTCATGAGATCGGGATAAAAACGTTATCAAAAAATATTGAAACTCTATGTTAGTCCTTCTTCATTAGGCGACTGCAAAATTTCAGTACTCTAGCATTCAAATTGTAGTTTATGCAAAAAAAGGTGGTGCTGGCCCATAGCCCACTATATAAATTAATGATTCAAGTCTTTAACGAGGATGCCTGACATTCCGATGAATCTCAGAAAGGATATTTTTAACAATTTCTAGCATTGTCACTTGAAAATTTATTCACATATTTTGGTAACCGTAGACGGAATTTTATCCATACACAATTTAGTAGTTCAATGTTCTTTTAACTAACTGAAGCTATAAAATGAAAAGACTGAAGCAAAGACATATGCACTTTGATACAAGTTATTTTTAATTTTTAAGCCCATAAAAGGGGTGAAGGGTTTCCAATTTAATGTTGTTTCATTTAATGTTGCAATTAATAAATCGCATTCAGTGACTATTCATAGTCCGATTATAATATTTGCTATCCAATAAAAAGCTTAAGTCATAAATATTTTAATTTTAGGCTCATTAAACTGTCGACAATTGCATAAATTGCTGTGTTTTATCATTAAATTTTAAAGTCGCTTTATGAAAAGGACATTAATTTGGTCCAAAAATGCCACAAAAACAAATACACACACACACACACAGAGACACAATCGACGCATACAAATGCTGGCACTAAATGAAATGCAAATATATTTTATTTTTAACAATTATGGAAAATTATTATTATTATGAGAGTAAGAGAATGAGAAAGAGAGTTAATCAATGTGCCGCAAGCTTTCAACCTCAATTGACAGTAAGCATATTCCCCTGCCTCACTAGGTGTGTGTGTGTGTGTGTGCCTGAAAGTGCGAGGGTGTGTATTTGTCAATGTGTGTGTCCTTTTTGCTGGATAAATATTTTTTGCGGTTCGCATGTTTTTTGGCTAACCAGAGAAAATGTGCAACAAAAATTTACTACCAAAATTAGATATAATCCTTATGTGTTTGTGTGTGTGTGTGTGGGGAGGGGGAAATGGGTATGTGCGTGTGTGTGTGTGTATGTGGCTTACAATTTTACGGTAACTAGCTTTGATAAATGCTTGCCGCCTGTGAAAATGGTTTGCCATATCGCAATGCCATCCACCACTGCACTCCGAGTTCTCTCAGTCTGAGTCTGCTGATGGTCTGAGTTGCGCTTGGCTGCGCTTCATAAATTATTTTTGCCTAATCTGCATACGGACGATGGAGAGCTAGTCAGTTGAAATTTTGTTTCGCTTCAGAGTGTGGTATAGTTATGTGTATATATATAAATTTTTTGTTGTCCTCTGTCGCCAAGAGAATTTGTCGTCAAAGTAGCTAAATACAGTTTGGGCTAAAAATGTATATACCCATGAAATCACAACTTTTCAATTAGTAGGATTAGTACGATTCTTGCACACTGCTGTGTTTCAGCCGTAATGCGAATTCATAAACATAAACTTCGAAGTTATTGTTAAAACACATGGACTTTACCTCTAAGAACCCGTTTTACCTTGTAGAAGACAACGAAGGAGATTTTTAATTTAATAATAATGTATATTCCCCATTGAACTCGACTTGAACTTAATCAAATAACGTTTTGGACTATGTTTGACTAATAATATTATTACCTATATGATCAGCAGAGTTCATTTTTAAAATGGTTTTCTTAAACAAAATGTATTAAATTGTTGCCATAAAACCTTTTCTTAAATTATTTTAGGATTTCTAATTAAACTTTTTCTAAATTTAATTGCAAACCAGACCAGATTGCAGACTGAAAATTGTAATGTTATATTTTGATTTATTTTGGCCATTATATGAAATTTTTAGTTGTATTGGTGGATTGGTGGATGAGCTTCGCAACCTTCTTGAGGATAGAATTTTAGCTTAACTTGATTTCAATTTGAAACTATTTATGCCCATAAACCCATTATTCCATTATTTTCAAGCGCCGTACCTAAAGTAATGGCCAGCGCTGTAGAGATGAATCACATACTTTTACTCCCCAAAAAATTCTTTCTCTTTTTGTTGCACTCTTTGCTCTCACACATGTTGATGTTAGACTTGCCGCGCTCTTCCACCGGGTCTCAATGGTTTAATTTATTTTCTATTGCATTATAAATTTTGGTTGCCAAAACGAAAAAGTTCTAGAGAATATCGAAGCACCGATAGAATGTTACCCTATACCAAGTAGTGAAATTAGAAATATTGGTTCAGTTTGGTGACAATTAGATTGATTATTGATTGATTATTGTCCTAAGACTTCCCTGTATACATATATGTATATCTCTATTGAAAGAATCGTCTGATTCTATTCGGTAACTATAGAATTCTCCAAAAAGAAAGATTATTTAGTATATGCTGTTTAAGAATGCATTTATTGTAAATTTTGTGCTAATATACCTTTTTACTTTGAGTCTACAGGGTATAAAAACCGCGACACACACACACACACACAACGGTTACATAATTAAGTTTTTTTTATGGTTTTTTGTTTACTAATTGTTTGTTGGTCTGCACATTTTTGCCATTTATATATAGTTTATTAATATGGGTAAAACTTTTCACTGTACGTAATGGCATGGCACTTACCTAGCCCGCATTTCAGATTTATAGCAACAACAACACAGCGCTCGTTCTCAAAATATTAAATGCATAATTAATTAGTTGAATAAAAATTGATAAACACATATATGTAAATACAAACATTATAAATAGGTCATTTGTACATAGTTTAAATATGCTTTAATTGAATTTTCGGCATGCAAAACAAATATACAACTATGAAAAACAAAAAAAAAAAAAACCCTCAACGCATACCAAAAGTGATTTCAACTTAATTGCAATAAATAAAAAATTGTAAGTTTTTTATGATTTTTGACAGCAAAAATGACTATATACATATAGATGTATCTGTGTAGGTTTGTGAGTTTATTTTAATGGCAATAACTGTCGAAGGGAAACGTCACAAAACTAAAGTTGAGAGCGCTTTTTAAATAAATTTCATTTTCCAAACATTTTTACACAATTATGGAAATTTTACACTCTTACTTAGAGGGTATTACAGAACTGATTTGTAATATGAACTTAACTATAATGAATATATATGTATCTATATATTAGTAGTCTAGGCATTTTGAGACCATTTCTGAATCTGCTTTTTTCTCTGTTTATGTTTCTGTGGTCTAATATGGCCAAATGGGAAAGAATCTTCTAAGAAACTTATTTTATTTAGAGTTCTTGAATGTATTTGGAACAAAATGGTTGATAATACCATTGCAAAAATTTGATAAAGGCAATTAAATATTTTTCAGACTATCGGCAATACTTTTCTACAGTTAATTATTCTCTTTAACTTTATTTATTTATAAAAATTTATTTTAAATGATAGACTCATAAAAGTGAAATGTCAAAAACTTCTTGAACATTTTTTAAAATAAATTACCCAAGTTTACCATAAGTTCCCAAACGGTTTCTACCCAGACTAGTCTTTCATTGTATATTCTGTATGAATATATTACTTATAATCTATACAGAACTCGAGTAAATATTTATATTTATAGATGAACTTCAGTCACTGAAGTTCTGATAAAGATTTGCACCCATAATAGACATTTGTTATCGGATAAAATAGAAATACTTCGAAATTATCTTTGATTTTAAATATATTTTTAACAAATATAAATTGGCAAATTCAATCAATTTTGATTGAGTAGCTGCAGAATTTAAAGAGCATATCAACATCGGTGCGTCATATTTGACTAGCGGAATTTAATTTTTTCTACATTTGAATCTCTGCACATACATAGGCAATTAAAGTGAAAAATATGATTTAAGGTAATTTAAATTTAATTAAATTATTCGATTTATGTTTGTTTATATTTTTTTTAACCCATATACATATTTGCATATATATACATGCCTGCTGTGTACTGGTTGTGTTGATTAGTATATTGATAGAATAGAATTAATTAGATTTGAAAAATGCAATCAAAAAATATGACTCAAATTGCCTCCAACAAATAAATGCACATTTTGCAATCAGAAAAAAAAATAATATAAAAATAGAAAACATGTTGTTGACTCTTTCATGCACAAACGCATCAATTTTGATAATATTAATATTGTTGGAGAAAATGGTTCTTTGTGCAGCAATTTTTGAAGGCAGTCGCAGAAGCAGAAAGTGCAACTGCAACTGCAACTACTGTTATTACTATTATGCCAATTGTTTGCTCATTTTCCGAGCAACAGCAGTAGCGACAGCGAACAGAAAATGTCTTTTGATGGGGCAGGCGGCAACAAGACGCGCAAAAAGTTGCATAAAGAGGAGACATTCCTTTCCTTTGGCCAATTTAATGAAAATTTTTTAATTAATTTTAATTATGGTATATCTGATAGCTGAAGTGTTTTTTTCGTTCTTTTTGTAGGAAACTCTTTACGCGCTTTAAATTTGTATTTATGTAGTGAAGAAAAATGCTTAGTTCGTAGTAATCATTTGGAAAGTTTTTACCTACGTGGTGTTTAAAGTTTGATTATTTGATTTGTAGTTTTATTTTAGGGTTTCAGGGGAAATGTTTGTGTATGCAACAATTTGCAGAGTTCCCATTTGTGGAGTGTGTTGTGTTGTTATTGTTGTTGTTGTTTGTTGTGGTTGTTGTTTTGTTGTTGGAGCACCCAAGAAAAACAAAGGAAATCAAACAGATGAAGAAATACGTGGATAAAGTTTTTATACCATGCATCCATAGGATGAAATGGTATATTAAAGTCGCCAAAATGTATGTAACAGGGAGAAGGAAGCTTTTCCGACCCTATAAAGTATATATATTCTTGATCAGCATGAGAAGAGAAATTGATAGAGCCATGTCCGTCTGTCCGTCCGTCCGTCCGTCCGTCCGTCCGTCCGTCCGTCCGTCCGTCCGTAAGAGTGCAGAGATCTCAGCAACTATAAATGATAGAGCTACCAAATTTAGAATGTGGACTCGTGTAGTCTTGGCGCAGACCAAGTTTATGTTTTTTTTTTGCCACGCCCTCTTCCGCCTCCGGAATTTAATAAAAAGTGATTTTCTCCCGTAATATTTATTGTATCGTAATTTAATTTGCCACACTCATAGATCTAATGAACATCTATCATTTCACCAAATTTTTTTTGCCACGCCCCCTCCCGCCTCCGGAATTCAATAAAAAGTGATTTCCTCCCGCAATATTTGTCGTATCGGAATTTAATTTGGCACACTCATACATGTTATGGTTATCTATCATTCCACCAAGTTTCATAAAAATCGGAGTAAAAATGGCCGAGTTATACATAGAAACGTTTTTCCCACAAAGCGGTGCAAGGGCGGATATGGCCGGTGGAGCGCTAAAGTGCACACACATAAGAGTGAGCGAGATAGCATAAACAAATCGCGCATACGAAAGAAATTTAATGTATGAATTTAGTTTTATAAACTCGATGTAGTTTTTTTTCCCCCTGATGCATGGTATATCCAAGTCGGCCCGGCGACTTACTTACTTTATTTGTTATTGGTTTCAATCTATTTTGCTGCAAAATGTGTGTTTGGGTCCCTGTAAAAATCATGCAAAATCTAGTGCAAAAACTAGTTAAATTCATGCAAAAACTTTTCTGAAATATAAAAATATCATTGAAAATATATAAAAAGCAACAATAAAAAAATGTATCATGAGTTGAAAAAGTTAGATCAGAAAATGGGCCATCAAAAGAAATAGCAAAGGCAAAATCTGCTTTTTATTAAGGATAAATTTATCAATACGAAAATGTAGCGCATGAAATTCAATTTTTCCGTATACACTTTTCATCCTAAACATTTCCCTCACCTCAATGAAAACAAGTTTTTAAAATGTGAAATGTTTCAAATTGATTTTATAAAATTAATGGGAATGATTTTGTTAATACTTATGTTTTTTGTAAATTTGTAATTTATTAATTAATTCTATACAATACAAATTTGTTTTTCTACGAAAACCACCTTTCGAACCTTTTACTTTTATGAAACCTATAATGAATCTATTTGGAAATACTAATCAACTGGCGAAAATATATCTATTTTGAAATACTAGATTCTGTTTTTATTTTAATATTACATTTTAGAATTTTAATCATGACTTAATCGTGATTAGATGACTTCTCAACTTATTTGTTCTAAGCTGATAATTCTACATAATATCAAATTATCGCTAATTTCTCTTTTAATTAGATCTCTCTCCTTTTCGTACTATTAATATATGGCCAAATTATCTCTCTATTAAATTAGTGTTCCTGTTACTATTTGCTGTAATTCAATATAATCCAGATTATAATATCACATGTTAAATGAACAGATAGTAAACCGAACACAATTTGTATGACAACAAAAGCCAAATCGCCCTCTCTTCTCACCTGCCTGCCTCCTTTGGCATAGCTTGATTACTACTACTGGCAGTAAATGTGTATTTACCTGCGTACACACACAACTCATACAAAATGACAAATTGCAACAATTTCTAGTAGGGAAAGATAAATATGCAGACATTGTAAAATTTATATGCAACACTTTGCCAGAGCACTAATTACACGCACACACAAAGTTCAAGCGTGGGCGGGATAGGACACGCCTACCGTCCAAATTCGACTACCTCAGATATATGACTACTGCTGGTGCCGCCTCTCGCTGGCCAAATTAATGGAAACAAAATGTGAAAAAGAATTATTAAGAAAAAAAAGCCAAAAAAACAGAAACAGAAGCAGAACGGCATACAAAAGATCCAATAACAGAAGTACAAGAAGTCGAAACTTTATTCAACGCAAACGTAATGAATGAATTTAAATCAAAAGCAATTGCAAAAAATTGTATAACAACGAACACAGAATGGAGAACAAAGAACGAAATGAAGATAGCATAGCGAATGGATGCTTCTCACCTGAAGATTGCTCAGCAATGCCTGAAAATATGGCATGGCCAGCAGAGTTTTGGTGCGACTGCCACCGCTGCTGGCGCTAGCTGGTTGTGGAATTCTGTCCTGCGATTGCACTAATTGCGACTGCTACAGATTCATATATCCACCATATATGTATCAAGCAATTGCAATCGTATAACCAACACGAGAATCAGTGGATAGTTTGGTGGGCGGGGATAGAAGAAGAAATATCGTAAAATGGTTATTAACTGTGGTATTATTTATTAGCAATATGGATTTTGGCTTAAAGTTATATGGTTATGGTTAAAGGTGGCAATGTATTCACATGAAACTATGTATTTGAAGTGCGGTTTTGATTTGGTAAAGGTTAGTAAATGAACATTCCAAATTTAAAGTTAAAGTCAATAGAGATTTTCTCAAATTTACACATTGCTTCTACAACTTATGGCTGGAAATGTATCAGAATACTCTAGGTTCCCTTGAAAAATATTGAAGAAGCTAACAAATTGAAGAAATTTCGAATGGGAATTGTACGATATTGGCTCAGTGAATATCAGAACGGCAACTGGATCTTTCTTTTGACTAATCAAACTTCCTAACTAAGTAAATTGGCTCTCAAAACATTTAATACCCAACTGTTTGAAACTTGTTTTAGCTACCTGTAAGTGAAACCAATGTGTAATTCTCTTATAATAAATTCGATAAATAACTTTATGGTTAGACACCTCACTTTTCTCTTTTTAATAACATTCTGCTTTGTATAGGTATTGACCTCTAAAATCTTTCCAATGACTCTAAAAGTTTTTTCATTTTTAATTTCTAAAAGTTGGAATTTCAATTATAAAAGCAAAAACTAAATTAAGTTTTTGGACTTGAATTTATTTGTGATTTCTCTTAAGACGCTCACACACGATGCAAACAATTTGCAGCAAGTTGATTGCTGCAATCAAATTTGCAAGTTTGAACACGACTGCAAACATTTTGCCGCAAACAAAAAATTTGCAATAACTGTTTGCGGCAACTATTTTCTATATTTTCATGCAATATTTGCATTGGTGTGAACATTTGTGCAAAATTTTGCTGCAAATTATTTTCAACTTGCTGCAAATTGTTTGCATCGTGTGTACCTAGCTTTACTAAATGTCTTTAAAGCTTTGACTTTATATTTAAATTTGGGGGCAAAAAAACAAATCACAGCAATTATTTTTAAGGCAACTAGACTAGGTATATTTTTGGTAATTAATTTCGTGAGACCGCAAGCAATCAATTTTCTTCTCATTTTCTGCACAAACTCAATTTCCAATTCTTTGCCACAATGGACAATTTGCTGCCTTCTGCACCTAAGCCGTGTATTTTAATAGAAACTACATCTTCTACTCCCTATCTCCCAATCTCGTTCTATCTGAAATAGTAGAACCGTTTTTGCCTTTTTTCTCATAACCGAATTTCCAATTTCATTCACCTACAAAATGAAAGAATACAATTTCCATTTCGCCCTCTACACCCACCACACAGTAACGAACTCAATCAAAGCATTTACGCTAATTTTGGGCTGCTTACTATATACATACAACAAACTGGGAAACTTGGAAATAGGCAAATAACCAAAAAAAAGAAGAAGAAGAGAAAAACACACAAAATAAATCCCAATTCTGACCCGCAAAAGCAAACCTGATTCATTCTTTAGGCAAACAACAAAATTTTGGTTTTGCCAGGATTTTCGACACTCCAACACACCGACGGCAACAACAACAACAACAAAGAACAAGAGGCAGGAAAACAGGTCACACTTGTCTCTTCCATTCTATGGGAGAGAAATTGTAAAATGCTTTTGGTTTACTTTTTGCTTTGGCCAACGTTACGTATACGTAATTTCATTTCAAAGCCAGCGACAGGAAGAAGACAAAATCTCAACTATACAGTAATCTACAGATATTTGTCGACGTACGAGTATACCATTTATATATAGATATATATATATACATATTGAAAAAAGAAGAGCTAAACAACAGGAATTGAGAGAGAAGAAAAAAAACCAGAAGGCCGGGCTAACTTCGACCATGCCGAAGTTTGTATACCCTTGCAAGTTCATGCCTTACTCAATCCCTAAATGGAGATCGCAAAATGAAAAGGGTTTTTGTGTAAAAACCCTTATCTACATGCTATAGCATATGTAGATATATGTATGCTGCAGCATGCAATTTTTCCATCTGTTTGTATGACAGCTATATCATATAGTAATCCGATTTTGATCAAATTTGGCAGGATTATATGTGCAAATGTTATTTGCTAAGTTTGGTGATAATCGCAATAGAAACAAAAAAGTTTTTAGAAGCAAAACTATATTTGGTCCGATTGTTCCTATGGGAGCTATATGCTATAGTAGTCCGATCTTGATCAAATTTGGCACGGACGTATAGATGTATAGTAAATTGCCAAATGTTAACTTTTATAACAATCAGATGAAAAACAACAAAGTTATTGATCTAAAACTCTATTTTCGACCGACGGGTTCTATGGGAGCTATATGATATAGTTGTCCGATCCGGATGAATCCGAGATATACAATGCCTGCAGTATGTACAAGACTTCGTGCAAAATTGCAGCTCTGTAGCTATAGCGGTTTAGGAGGAGAAGCTGTTGATCCAGACAGACGGACAGACGGACAGCCGGACAGACGGACAGACAGACGGACAAACGGATTTGAATTCGTCTTGTCATGCTGATCTAGAATATATATACTTTATATGGTCGGAGATGACTCCTTCTATGCGTTGCATACTTCTGACCAAAATTAATATACCCTTTTTGCAAGGGTATAAAAATTGGAAAGCCAAGTGGAAAAACTATCAAATTACGTTGATGTTGACAGAAAAGGACAAACCGCAAAATCCAATACACACATACACACACACACATGGAGAAAATTGTGTAAGGACGAAACATATTTAAAATGTAAACATGTAAGAGATGACGACGACAATGACGTTGATAGAGTAGGACAAATCATATATGTACATATGTATGTAGGTTTGTATGAATACAAGTTTATGTAAGCACACTCACATCATCTTCCATAATGCTGCTGTCCGCATGTTGAATCCCATCCGATTTCGGTCGACGATTGCGTTCACGTCCATTCTGCATGCGTTCCGACTGTTGTTGGCGACGACGTGTGCCCTGCTGCGATGACCTGGTGGAAAATGAAAGGAACAAAGAAAAATTAGAAAAAACCTTAAAGCCAAAAACTTTGGTAAACACTTAATGTCCCACAGAAGACCCTTTTCTACGAGTCCTTTATGCATGGCGATGCGGGAGGACGTGTGAGGCGGGGAAGATGTCAACTGCAGGCAGGGATTTCTTTGAAACAAAGCTTTGTCGAGTGGCATTTTGTGGTGTTACTGTAGCCTTTGTTGAGAGAAGTCGAAGCCGAAACCAACACTAACCATTCACCTATATATACCCAAAAACATCCAACCACCCAACTACCCATCTACCAATCTATAGCGTAACAATTAAGCTTTGTTTTTGTGTGTTTGTCACCGGGTTACATGTTGCATTTTGCATTTTGTGGGGGTTCTGAAGTGCCATGGTTTGAGGTCTGAGGCAAGGAGCGAACAGTATTGCGGAGGGGCGTTGTGGAAAATATGTCAGTGAAGAGCTTATATCTTTTGTTAGTCTCTGGCATAAACATGAATGCATATTGAATAGGGTGTAGTCAGTGAAAATTGGTCAAGAAGAGAATATTGCAAAATACATCAAATACTAAAGAGGAAAGTTCATAACAATTTCTGCTCAAATGAACAGAAGGAAATTATCAAGATTAAAATTTGATATTTCCCTTATTTGAATTTTCTTTATGAAACATTCTCTTATCGATTTTATTCTCAACATTATTCAACAAATTATTGCAACAAAAAGCTTGTCACAATTTCCTATTTTAATCACAAATTAAATGCGAATATTTCGTCTAATTGGATCAGCTTTAAGTCATAATTATATATCGAGGGATAGAAAGGAGAGACCTAATCGAAAACTGATGAACATTTTTTTACAGAAATTAAGTTGGAAACAACACTATGAGCTTAAATGATTCTCAAAATATTTGTAAGTAGCCAGAATTCAGAATAGACATTTTGACATAAAGTAGTTTTTTCAACCATCAGTTTTTTTTGCACTTTTTGCAACTTAAATGCCATAAAACCTATCAGAATTATGCGATTGAAATATGTAAAAGTAAAAAGATTCCAACTGCCATGTTAAAACTGATCGGAATTATAAGTCAAGAAGTAGAACCAATCGGGTATTAATTTTGTAGTACTTGATAATAATGGATAACAGAGATGCAAAAACAGTTGACTTAAATATGTAGAAGAATAAAGTAAATATGTCGCCGTGTCAAAATAAATGAAACCAAGTTCGTATAATAAAATGTGTTTTAAAATACAGTTTATACAGTTGAAACTATTGTTTTTCAAATATCGTGGACGGAAGAGGGCGTGGTCGAAAAAAATAAACTTGACCAGTCTGCATACCAAATGAGTCTACATTCCAAATTTGGTAGCTCTAACTCTTATAGTCTTCCAGATCTCGATGATCATACAGACGGACAGACATGTCTCAATCAACTCAGTTATTGATACTGATCAAGAATATATTTATGTATCTGCGGAAATGCTTTTTTCTGCCTGTTACACAAATTTTGGCGACCTTAATATCTAAGGATGCATGGTATAAAAATGTAAACTAAAGATTCGAAACTTTTCTGAGAAAATGTTAATTTTCTTTTGTTCAACAGGTTGAATACTGTTTTGCAAACCATTGCCTCTGCAAATTCTCCCATTTCTGATTGGTATCCTCATTCTTCACCTTTGCCATTTTGTCTTGTCCCATTAAATTTACTTAATTCTAACTATGCTTGTATCTTTCAATTAGTTGCTCTTGCCGTTTGACAATCGTTATTTTAATTCCTTTTATATACAAATGCCCTAATCAAATAAATTAGAAAAATAATTTATTTTCCTTTATGTTTTGTGTTTTAAGACTTTTGAACAATTTCCAAAAAATGGAATTTCAAATCAACCTGAACACATACGTAGTTTAATTAAGTCGAAGATTCTATCTTTGAATTTCTTGGCATATTTATTTAAATGCAGTTATTTATGATGTCTGGGCATCATACATATTTATATTCCATTATTAGAGCTGAAGTAAACGTTATTAGAATTCATCATAAACCATTTGCATATATCAATATTTGGCCAACAAAGTTTTTCCCTCTTACGCCCCGCACCAAATATCTCACATGGCACAGAGTTCTGGCTAAAGGCAACATAAATAATAATTTAGAAACCAAAGAGAAAAAGAGGAGTGAGAATAAATAAATAGAAATAGAAACAGAAATGGAAATAAAAATAAAAATAAAGCATTTAATGCACACACACACACAAAATGTTGGTCAAAGAACTAAAGTTCAACCCATCTAAACACCTGCTCCGCTCCTGGCATAAATTTGCATATTTTCTATGCAGCATAAAATTGACAAAAATTGTTGTGTGTGCCATTTTGACCAAAAAACAAAAAAAAAAAACCCACTCGCATAGAAACGAGCAGAGGAAGTGAAATTTTCTCAACCACATCGACATAAATGTATATCTACACACACACACACACACAAACGATATACATATATATTTGAAACATTTAAAATGCGATCAAATATTGCCACACCCCCCGGCAGCCCCCAACCGACCGACCGTGCTGCATTGAGTTACATGTTGATATTTGTTTTTATAGCGAAACGCCAAAAGTTAGGCAACGAAAAGGACGACAAGGACAACGTTGATGATGCATTTGTAAAACCAAAAATGCCGCCGTGTTTATATATGTGTGTGTTTGTGTGTGTGTGTGTAGCTTGTGGCTTTGCCAAAATGCATTTTGCTGTTGGCTGTTGGCTGTTTGCTTTTAACCATTTACGTTAAGCAGGTGAACGGGCAGGGGCAAAACGCGGGGGGTAAATGCCAAGTGGAAGCTATGACAAACATATGGAATTGTTGTATGTATATATGTAATTCATTTTTCCCTCTCTATTTCTCTGTCTTTTTTCAACTCACAACACAACACGTAACCTAAATTGCAAAATAAACCGCACACACGTACATATATACATATGTGTGCATGTATGCGGGGCTCTAAAATGGCACGAGTGTGGTATTCCGGGGGAAAATACACACATAGGAATAACAGGGTACAAAGTAAGGCAGCCACTCAATAGACTTAAACCGTTCAAGTGGCTTAGAGAACCCGAGCTAGTGAAGCTGCAAGAAGGAGCCAACAAGCGGACGATGCCAACCAAGCGGTTTAAATACAACTACAAAAAGAAAAGACGAAAGCAAAAGGATTGACAATTTTCGTATAAATACTTATATAAAAGGGGTGAAAAAAACAGTTTAAATATCGCGGCGTCGAATTTAGGGTATCCTGTAATAAATCAAAAGTGGACAAAATAATTCATAGTATAGAATCACGCTTTCCGATATCAAGTTATAATATGATCAATGTATTTCCCCTAATTTAAACCGACTTTAGATATATGTTTAGTAAAATAATTGATAATTGAAAGAACATTTTACATTTTACATAAATAATGGAAGCAGAAAATCGTAATCAAATTTGTAAGCAACCTTCTCCATCTTTATATTATGAGAAAGCTAATGTGGTAGCTTCAACTCTTAAAAAACTATTTTGATTTCGACGTTAGGGATAAACAAAAATGGATAAAAGAGCTTTAAAAAACTGTCAAAGGACTACCCATGACCAAATGAAATTCTAAAAAAAAACCCTGAAAATGGTGCTAGTGGCCATTTTGAAATAAAAAAATAAAAATAAAACACGACGAAATTTAAAAAATAATATTCTTGTTTAAAAGTCGGTGAATAAGAAAGATTTATCTACCAAAACCACTTGAAGAGTTTTTAATAAGTATGATTGAAAAGTCATTAAAACACGAAAATTGTCACCAATTGCCTCGTACTACATATATAAAATTTACGCTTTATCTAGGGTAAATATGATGAAGAAGACAAGAAGAAAATGTCATATGATCAAGAAAAATTAGCAAATTCTAACGGCACACTTTAGCTCCGGTTTTTCCTAATGTATTTCAATACTAAGTAGCTAAAACAACCTTTGTGGGGTACACAAAAACAAAGCCAACTAATTCTACATCAGAAAATAAATCATAAAAAACTACTCTTGCCAGTAGTGATTCCTTTTATTAAAGAACAGTAACCTAAAAGTTGAAATAGTTGAAAAATAGTTGTTTAGTCCACTGAAGCAACTACAATTTGATTGCTGAGATTGAGCTTCTTTTCATAACGAAAAACTGTATGAAACATTTAACTTGAATTTTCAATCACATCATTTTTTGACAATCTCATCCGCAGATCATATTTATGATTTACTGATTTAAGCTAATTTTACAAATGTTGGAGTTATTAGATTTAGAAACAATTCTAGAATGGTATTTACAAATAAAATTCAATTAGTCTAAGTTTATATTGCCAACATTTTGTAGGACCTTACAAACTTTTTAAGCCGCAATTGAAACATAAGTAAGAAAATTGCTCCACAACTTAATTAAAAGCAACTACGTAAGAAGTAACATTTACTTTTCATAGTTGGTTTTAGGTAATTAGAACTTTGCAACTTGAAAATTGCACATTAACACCATATGCAGTCTACTGGAGAGACAACATCTTGCTATAAATACTTATAATTAACATTCCAAAATAGAAGAATTAAGTAGGAGACAGTCTTAACTATTGCAATCATTATATTCAGACCTGAGCTCCACGTTTAAATTCTGTTTTCGAAACAAAATTTAAATGCTAAAGACAGCAAATGCAGCAAAATCTGTAAGTTATAAAAAGCGGATGGAGACCTTGGATGCAATTCAGGTTAAATCCTGCTTTCAATAACTAAATTTCTGCATAAGCGGACTTCAATAATGCAGGAGCCACATTCTTTCTGATGTGCTTTCCGTTTAAGCGGCAACTCCCATTAGTTCAACCCTTTTCTTGGTTTTTTTCTGTAGTTTGGTTTAAGCTTTGCACATAAAATGTCGTTTGGAAACTTTTTGCAGCCAGTTTGCAGCTCTGACAAAGGTAAAGTAACTAAGTAACCATGAAATTTACTTAGACTCTCCCCTCGGTGCTCTCCTTTTGTTTCGTTTTGCACGAGGACATAAAACTTAAAGGCTAAGCAAATACAAATAAGTAAGGAACGGAGATGTAAAAGGATATAACACTTGGAGTACTTGGTTAACACGCATACGCAGTGTAGGCCCCGGGCAGAGGGGAAGAGAGAGAGCAGAGGAAATTACAGTTAGATAAAGACAAGACAGGAAGCACCAGAACAAGTGCATAACTGACCAACTGAGGCGGCAAGCAATAAGCAGAAAGCACTTTACTCCTGCAGCCGTTAAGGCGCGAATATTGTATACGACGTGGTAAACCAAACAGCCAAAGGAACTGGCCACAGATAAGCACAGGACATGACTGAACAGAACAGAGCAGGAAAATCATAACTGCACAGGAGAGGATAAGCAGGTCAAAGATTAGATTTTAAACTTGCACAAGCCAAAAGGAAGTGAGATTATCAAGGCAGAGAAAATGCCAGAAGAAACTGTTCAGACTCTCTTTGAGTGGCTAAGACCCAAAGATTAGGAGCAAGCAAATGAAGGAATATTACAAAACAAACAGTATCTTCACTTTTTTATCCAACCTGGTGCATACTCTTTCCATTCACGATAGAAGAGGTAATTTTGTATGCCCAAACCCTTTTTGAAAACTTTCATTTCAAGAACAACTTTCACCCAGTGCAAAATGAAAAAGTTTCACCCAGAATTGAGTCACACAACTTGGCCTCCCATTACTTACCCATTAGCATTTCCTTCAGCCCCGTTGCCTCCGCCTCCGCCTCCAGCACCAAGCCCATCGGCTGACTTCATATCCGCCGATGTCAGAGCCTCAGTCCCACTCCGCTCACGCACCAAACGATCTAAAGAAGGAAATGAAAATGGAAAAAGCAACAGAAAATTATGCTCATTAGGCGTCCAGCACTTTGGGGCGAACTTGACTCACCTGCCTCCTGGCGCTCCAGGTCCTCGGCTTTCTGGCCCGGCTTGGCCTTGACATCAATGTTTATCTCAGCCGAACTGAGACCAGCATGGCACGAATAGACGCCAGCATCGCGGAATGTTATGTCCAGAATCCGGAGAGCTCCCTTTTTCGATACCTTAAATTTGCGGGAACGTTGCAGGGGCTTGTGATCCTTGCTCCACTTGATTTTAGTTCGATTGTATCGCTTCACGGGGCACTTGATTTTCACCTGAGTGCCAAAGAACACAACGCCAGCTCCACCCACTTTCAGGGTGATCTTAGTCTTCTTCGGATCGTGCTGGATGTGCGTCGAGTTGCTGATCTGAATAACTGGCTTGGGATCCTCTGGGGGGCATGGTTTGACGTTGCAAGGCTTCTTGTCCGGCGGCTTAATACTGGGACACATTGATTCTGGCCTCTCGATCTTGTGCTCCTGGGCCATTATCTGTTTGCACTCCACCTTGCGGTCCTTGATGCCATAGCCGCAGGTGTGCGAGCACTTCGACCATTCACCCACCTCCCAGCGCACAGGACAATCAAGGACATTGCAGTATTGACGATCCGCCGGCGGTGGCTGTGGGCACATGCTATTGGGCACCACCATGGTGTTCTCTCCGCCTCGAGTGACCTCGTGTATGCACTGCACCTCTCTCGTCTTGATGCCAATGCCACAGCTCTTGGAGCAGGGCGTGTAATCGGAGTAGTTCCATCGTGGCGGACAGGGACGATCATTGCAGGTGCGCACCCTTGCCTCGGGCTTGGTCTCGGGCGAGCAGAGAAAGGGTGAAACTACTCTGCCATTATCCTCGCGCACACAATTGATGATCAGCTCCTCCACACCGCCCAGGCAGGAGGCACTGCACGAAGTGTAGCCCTGTTCGCGCCACACATAAGTTTTTCCGGGCTCCGATACGCCAACTTTAATCGAATCTCGGGGAAACTGATCGTCATAGCCATGCGAGGGCAGCATGCACGGCTCCTCCACACAACGCTCCACCTCATCGTGGGGCTTGGCACCCTCGCACAGTGTGTCATTCACCACGACTATTGTGCGCGAGAATTCCAGGAGGATTTTACACTTGAAAGCCCGACGACGAATGCCCTCACCACATGTGACACTGCAGGCTGACCACGCCGTGTCCTTGATGTAGCTGGAAAAGAAATAAAAGGATATCAATTGAAAGGGCATACAATAGCTCACCAGGCCATCATAGTGGCCCTCTGGCAAAAATTTATCGACAACAACAGAAACTAAATCAACTAAAAGTTGTGTCCACCAAATCCTACTCGCCTCCCTCCTCGATGCTTTCTCTCTAAACAAATGCCATGACACAATAGTCAGTCATAGTCCGAGTTCACGTTTTACACATTGCATTTCATTTGATGCCAGGACGCGTGCATATTTATCAGGGTCCTTTGGCAGGACAACAAAACAAAAAATAGAAAAGGCAAAACTGCCATGAAAAGTTTGCTGTCACTCGAGTAACTTTGTTTTTGTTGTTGCTTCTTCTTTTTTTTTGGCATTGTTTTGTGGCCTGAAGTGGTTTTTATGGCCACACATTGAATACAGCGTAGTTCGACACCCCGCAGCTCTTGTCACACAACTCCCCCCTCCCCTACTCCACCACCCTTCGCACTCTTCTCCTGTTCTCGTTTGCTTATTGATTTGTAGTCAAATTGTAGCTACAAAAGACTAGGAATTAAAATGGCGCCAATGGCAAGATTCCTAAATACTCTAAGTAGGTCGGTGACGGCGGCTACGAGATTCTGATGCTGCTGCTGCTGATTTCATAACCCAACCCCC
Organism: Drosophila sucinea; assembly: GCA_018150745.1. Lineage (NCBI taxonomy): Eukaryota > Metazoa > Arthropoda > Insecta > Diptera > Drosophilidae > Drosophila > Drosophila sucinea. The sequence goes on along the minus strand of JAECWP010000124.1, from coordinate 169,913 downwards.
TCTCTCACCCCTACCCCTGTCCCATCCTGTCCTAGTCATATAGCATACAGAGCATAGGCCAAAAGTTTGTATTTTTTCGTGTTTGTGTTTGTCTGGCTTTGTGCCATTACCCATCTTTTCATGGACATTATTGTTGCGGCATCGGAGGCCAAGGTTTTTCTTTCTTTTTTTTTCAGCGGCAGCGGCGGCATGAAGACGCGACTTTATGGCGGCGCCAGAGCCACCAAATAGTTTTAGTTTGGAACAGCAAAAAAAAATATAATGACAGACAAGAAGAGATAAGTTCGAATGGCCTTTTAGAGGCAGTTTGTTGTTTTAGGTTTCTTTTTTTTTTTTTGATTCGACCATTAGGTCTTGGGTCAATATTCAACAAAATTTGAAATTAATGCGTTTTAAAAAATGTCAACGAAATCAATTGTTTCACATTTTACTTGTATTTAAGCGAAGTTCCAGCAAAAATTTAATTTGAAAAGTAAATTTCTTGGAAGTTCCATGACTTGGATACCTTCGGAAGATGGCTTAGTCATTTAAGGGAGCAGTGGGGCTTTGGCGCCCAAACAAAAGTACATTTTCTGTGAATTTTTTTCGGAAATCCGGATTATGCTACTTTAATAAAAACTTTTACATATTATTATTTAACATTTCAACAATATTTAAAAAACAATTTTTGTTTTGTAAATTAAAACTTTTGCCACTGAAATTTTTTTTCTATGTTTTTCATTAAAGTTAACTTTATTTTTTCGCTTAAAGTTTTTAAAGTCTACGCTCCACTCCTGGAGATAGGTTCACAAAAGGCCTATAACTTTGAGAGTATTGTTCCAATCGTTTTCAAACTTTAACACAATGTTTTTCGATAAGCAAAAAAACTTTTTTTAATTTCCAAAATGTCTATTGCAGATTGCAGCGACACAGAAGAAATTAAAACAATGGTCATAGAGATAGAAGAGTAAACGATTCCTCTTGATTATTCGATTCGATACACTAGCTGATCTGCTATTCCAATTAATGTGATACAGAAAATTGAAATTTAAAAAAAAAACAAATTCAACATTGATTGGTTCACTACTCCCTAACGCAGAAACCATTAGATATGAATCTAAATGATTAAATAATCAATACTATTTTTATTTGAGAAAATATAGTAAGTATTTACACCTGAACATTAAAAAAGCTTCTGAATACAAAATGTGAGGGATAAAGGTTATTTATGCTCAGGTTTATAAACTCCCAGTCCCGACCCAACTCTCGTACACTCTTCTTTCAGAACCTACTGTATTCAAAAGATTCGGTTTTATTCAAAACTTTAACTCACTCCCATATATACAACACAATTTACTATTATTTTGTGTGGCCAGCTTTTTCAAGTTCAAATTTCAATGGCTTCTATGATAATTGAATTGATAATTGTTTAAACAAATATTTTACTTCTTGACATGGTCATTTTATTATCTTTAATTTGGTTTCAAAATACTATTATATTTATATTATATAAAAAAACAAAAAGGTTTATTTTTACTATTATATTTATATTATATAAAAAAAACCAAAAAGGTTTATTTGAATGAAGCCATGTTAATAACGCAAGAAAAGTGCAAATATTGCTAATTGGTAAGCCATCTTTATATGTTATTATAACTGAGTAACATCTCCTTTAGTATCGATCTCCCATAATATGAATAGTATATGATATGATAGGTGATTTAGCCCATTACAAAGGTTTGGTTATATTGTAAAAACAAGTTTTAGATTCTGATTCGGTTCTGATTTTCAACAAACGGAAATAAATCAGTTTCACTATCTTCTTTAGGGTTCATTCTTAGCATTTTTCGCTTTTTCAAATCAGTTCTGAAAAAGTTTGCTTTGCATTTTGTGGAAAATTATGACTTTTCTTAGTTCTTGAATATTAAGGCCAAACCTCTTAAACTCAGTTTACTGATTGTGATATTCAAAAGGCTCATCTAAAGTTGAAGAAACCAAAGTTTGATGCCAGGTAACCACTGTGTTTCCATTAAGGAAACTGTATTTACATACACTGCGGTTGTATTTTCTGTCCAACTTCTTTAATTAGAAGTTACGCCCCGTAAGCTAGCTGTACATACTATATCCCTCTCTGCTATGATATATGGAAACTCAAGCAAGTTAACCTAACTATTTAGATATGTACGCACTAGCCTTAAGAGAAAGCCACAACAGAAAAGGCCCACTTGACATATATCAAGTTTAGTGCGTGCTCCTTCCACTTTTCCACTGCGCCCACTTTAGCCCTTAGCCCTCAGCTCCTTACTTACGACTTCAACTTAAGCACTTGGCTTACACACTAACAAACATTTGGGCACGCTGTTTCGACACCATCATCGACCCCCTCGATCTCTCCCTTCGGCTTTTTCTCTTTCTCTGTCTCCATCGTGCCATGTCTCATCATAATGTCCTTGAGCATTGTCGACACCTAAAATTAAGGCTATTAGATACAAGTGGCAGTTGAAGAAGGAGCAGGAGGAGCAGGCCAAGTATCGACTTGGCATTGGAGTATGTTGTAAGTACAGTAAAGTGCGCCTAATGACAATTAAAGTGCCTGGAGCTTTCTAGGCTATTGGAAAACGATAAAGTAGCCGCGATAAGCTTGGTCAAACATATCAATTTGGTGGGTAATATATACGCTTTAATTAGAAAGAACTCACAAAACAAAATAAGTAAGTATATGTACATGCATCTAATGAAATCATTAGAAATGAGAGCCAAATCAAATGGTTTCAACCATTAATTGGTATATAGGGAATACTCGGAGACCAAATAATACAATAAATTACAACTCTGATGGGTGACTACAAAAACAGGGGCCAAACACGGAAACGTTGCTTCCGTGTGTGAGGAGATTGTGTGCTCCAGGAAATTAGTCTGGGCAAATGTACAAGTTCGAATCAGTGACTAACATTTCCTGTATTTGTATTAAGCACTCAAAGGATCTTTTGGCATTTCACTTGTAATTCTACACGTATGTATGTCAACTTCCAGGAAATGACAGGTATGATTGGCTAATAATACATGCTCCACGGGTAAGTAGGACAAATGAAAATCTTTACAAAAGAAAGTGAAAATAATTACATTCAGTTTCGACGTTCACAAATCTCTGTGCAGTTGAGTCAAGTCAACAAAATTTTATAATAACTTTAGAAGATATATTTGATTTGAACGAAAATGCTAAATTTAAAAGTTTATTATGTATTTAAGAATATTCTCTAAGTTTTAAGGTCCTATGTTTAATACTTTTTTAATGGAAACTTTCTAGGAATAAACTGCATTAGTTAAATCTTTACATATATGGTTTTTCTAATAGTTTCTAACTCCAAGAGCAAATATTGGAATATTTGAAATTATCTGATTTGAATAACTACAACTTTTTTGAGTAAAAAAGCCTTTTGAATATTGTTTAAAATTTCATAAATCCTACATTTTGGAACGAATTGTGGCAGCAGTGCAGAGACCCTTATTATCGACACTTATTTTGCAATTTTTTGTCTATGAAAAAACTATACAATATACTTTAATGTTTAAGATTTTTTCTTTAATACTTTTCTTTAGAAAAAGATTCCCAAAATCGTGCATATTTTCAACGTTTATCCTCATATAACAAATACTGAACAAATACTTCAACAGATTGGTGCTCTATCTGTTTATCTACTTACGTGGGATCTAAGGATGGTACATCGGTTCCACCACTATTGCCTCTGCCATTATTGTAGTTGTTGTTGTTATTATTATTGTTCGTATTGCCGCTCATTAGGCGCATTGTTCGCGGTTCTTCTGGCGTCTCATGATGCAAACGACTTTGTGTATGATGAGCATAGCGTATTGGTTGATCGGCATAGGATAAACCATCGCCATCGTCTGTGTCCTGACCCGATTCTATATCATCCATATCATCTGCTTCATCATCCATATCCGTTTCGTCATCATCATCGTCGTCGTCATCCAAGTCCGAGCTATCCATGTGGCGATCAGAGCGCTGCAAAATGTTAGACGAAATAAATTTTTAGTATGCACTTTGACCCAAAAAAAAAAGGTAACCTAAACATGCTTAGTTGATGAAATTTTTTGATTTAAAATTTGCTAACACGAACGTTATATTACAATGGTTCTTTTTACGATATATTGCCAAATATCAGATAATATCAATTAAACTAATTGCGGATACAATCGAATCGATTACAGGAATTACAGTTTGGTGGTAAATTTCATTGATTTCTAATTACAAATTCTAAAACAAATTTTACTATTCTATAAGATTCAGAATAGGTTATAATTCTGAATCTAATAGAATAGTAAAATTTGTTTTTTAACATGCTCTTCTGTATCCGAAGAGAAATTTTTAAAAATAAAGTAAATTCAGAAAATGCTAAACTGTTAGGAAACGTAAAATAGAGTTTCAGAACTACATATAAAGCTGATCGAGTTATTATATAGATACAAGTGATTAAAACAGTTTTGAACCGTTTCCGATTTTTAATTGAGTTTATTTTTCACGTTTAAATAATTAATAAAGAAAACTAATCTCAATTAGTATGTTTGCTTTCGGTTTTACACCTTTCTAAAATGGAACCAAAAATGGTTTTGGTGGGGGGAAGAGGGGCACCTGTTACCGCAATTAGCCTAGTTAGCCTATGGTTTTATGTAAATTGTTTTGTCTTTTAATAGACGCACCTCATTCATTGAACGACTGCTGCCCACAATGATGGTGCCGCCGCCACTCTTACTCTGTCCGCCTCCACCATCGCAATGGATGCCTGTGGAGCATTGCTGCATGCTGGCTGGTTTGGTTAGAGGGTCGCATTTGGCACTCAAACTGCCATCTGTGGATTTACATTCGACGCCTCGCATTTGGATGCCCTGGCCACAGGAGACGGAGCACTGCAGGTAGGCGAAAAGGATAACAAAAATTATTTCCATATGTTTCGTTTTGAGTAGCATCATAAAAAATGAAGGTACAGGCACAGGATGAGCAAAATTTGTTTGTTCCATCTCTGGTGCTCAACAGTAAAAATGAAAATATTAAGTCTACCCCTAACATTTGTACGCGCCCATGCATATAAATGCAAATTTTCATCTGTTTCGTCTTTTGTCTTTGTCTTTACCTCGGCATCTCTCTCGTTCATCTCATTTAATGGCGTTTGTTGTTTTTTTTTGTTTTTGTGTTTTTTTGCTTGTGGCATATATAGTATATATATTTTATTAATGGACATAAACGTTAACGTGTTTTTTAATAAGCATCTTTTTTTGTGCGTTTAATTTAAAAGGTTTTGCCGTTGCCCTTGGTCGGAACGTTAAGTTATGGGAATTTTAAAAAGTTTTAATACATTTTAAAAACTGCAAGCTGCTAATACGTTGAAGTTTAAGTTATTTAGTTATAGTTTTACTTTTAAAAGTTGAGCTTTTCTATTAATGTATTAAAAATTAACACCTAAACATGATGAACTAAATGTAGAACACTTTCGATTCGAAATCATTTTATTTTCAATTCCATATCTCAAATAAAATGAACTTTATAGTTTTTTATAACATTTTAAAGCTCAACTGATGAAACAAACTTTTATAACAAATTGAACTGACACAACATCCCAGAGTCAATTCAATCAAATTGCTTTAATTGTTTTTGATTTAATTTTCACATTAGTTCTCATCTTTTATTTATATCTGCAAATCCTTTTTAGCTTCATTTGGGCTTATAACCTTCACTCTCTTCATATATGTATACTCTTCAATCTCAACCTTAATCCAGTCTCAACAAAGTGTTTGTTTTTTTCCTTTTAAGCCATCACACCCAAAAGAACTGTTTGTAACTGGCAACAAAAAAATTTAATAAAATAAAAAACTTAAGACAATTCAATTAAGCAACACATAAACTTGTCACTCCCCCCACCTCTCTCTCCCTCTCTCGTGGCTTAAGTCCCCAAACTCTAAGCCATTCTACATGGCGAAATGAACGTATGTACGTAGGTTCGTATGTTTGTGTGTTCTGAGGAGTGAACATTAATAAAGTTGCAGTTTAAATGAACAGCCAGCCAAGGTGTGAGTTAGTGTGAAGCCAAATGGTAAATCGTAAGAGGGAGAGAAGGCGGAATGAAAGGGGGCAAATGAAGAACTTGCGGCCAGACAAACTTAAGCACCAGCAATGCCAGCAGCAACTCCGCCACCGAGTTGATTAAGTTGTATGGCTATGACCGGGAAGAAGACTTCAGTCTGAAGTCTAGCGGCTAGCAGCTTATTACAAGCCACCAAGCAAAGTAAGTTACGAAGAAAGAGACAGAGAGAGGGGAGAAAAAAGCACAAGAAAAAATACATCGAAAAATGTTGCAATCTAATTTATCTAGTCGACTCTGAAATATCCTACAAAATACTTTATATATAAACACTGTTTTAGATAGGTATCTTATATTCCTATGAGCCAAGTTTTAAATGGCCAAGTACATTAAATGGTAAATTTATATTTACATTAATCTTAGTGCTTTCTCTGATGTTTTGAAGGGTTCTGTGGATTTTTCTCTTGACTTTTCGTATTATCATTCAATGCAAATTTTTTTAAGAGCTCACTTATCTAAACATATGGCAACATAATCATCCATTTCGCTTTTTGAAAAACTCTTTTACTAAATTAAAAAAAAAATAAAATTAAGCATAAATTTTTATCCTCACTTTATTCGGTTAAAGTGTTTAATTTGCGATACCTTGTACGTATTTTTTTTTTTTTGCCATTTTATAACAATTGATTGATCTAAAAAATATGTCTTGAGAAGTTAGTAAACAATCGTTCTCTGATGTGATCCTGTGACTCAATTATCTGTGACTAGAATTGTAAATATCTGCGATAATGTTAAGGAGCCTATGTTCTATTGCGATATAGATAATGGCTTACTATACCATTTTAAGTTAATTCATGTTTCTTATTACTAAAACACATTTTTCCTCATTAAGCACTATTTTGACTAGCATTAATTGAAGAATATGATATTTCAGTTACAAAGCGACAGTATTAATCCTGTGCTAGTCACGACCCAAAGCTAGTTTCTTTTTAAACTAAAGATAAATTCTGTCAGATAAATAAAACGAAAAATAATAATTTACATGAAATTTTTCCAGAATAAATGTATTAAAAATTAACAGCTAAACATGATGAACTAAATGTAGAACACTTTCGATTCGAAATTAGACTGGCTGACCCTTTCTAACTGCCTTTAAATAATTAAATCTATAAAAAACTAGACGAAAATAACCTCTATCTCATTAAATAGTTTTCAATAATTAATGCCAAAGACGTCATTATAGTCACAGCGACTTTTTATCTAGTGGTTAGAGTATTTTAACAACGAGTAGCAACCCAGACATTTAGTATACACAATAGGGCCCCAGACATGCCCCCCATCACCGTCTCTGTCTCCGTCTCAGTCTCCGTCTCCCCGTCTTGCGTCTTGGTTAGTCAATCTCACAGAGCACAGAAAAGTGCATGATTATTACACGACTTGTTGGTTGGTTGGTACTTACACCAGTCCAGTCCTCCACCTCCCAATGCGGACACTCCTCGATAATGCAGGTCTCTTGTGTTGGCGGTTTAGGAGTGCGGCACATAATATCTGCAACCTGTTAGGAAAGCAACGAAAGAAGAAGAATCGCAAAAGGCAAAGTGTGAGAAAACATAGTACTAATAATATGAAGGGCCCCCAACATCTATCTCTCTTGTTTTTTTTCAGGGAGAGAAGGTATGCAAAAATTAGCAGCGCTTAAAAGTGGGCGTCCACTTTTGGTAATAGCCACTTTAGGGCCAACATTTTGGTACTCGGACTTGTTGTACTTGATACTTACCCTAGTTTTGATGCCATTGGTCTCCTCGGCACAGACAACCATCCGTTCACGATAGCCATGACCACAGAGGCGACTGCAAGTGCTCCAATCGTCGGTTATCCAACTGCGGATTGAGAATTGCCATGGGGGCCAGACAAAGGGCGGGGAAAATAGAAAAGTGGTCAGTGTTTTTGTTTTCTTATTTTTTCATCCTTTTTTTTTGTATTGGGGAATTAGCCAAATAAATAGTTTCCCTCCCAAAAAAAAAAAAAAGAAAATGGAGAAAGGATGGAAGTTGAATGTGGGTTTTTTGCTTTTACGGCGAAAACAAATTCACACGCTTTGAAATATGTTCAACATTAAAGTGCATGCGGTTGCCGATAGTTGAGAGGTCAGTTGAGGGGGGGAGGGGTGGAATGGTGTGGAGTCGGTTGGGTTTTTTTTTCCACTGTCTGTTAGAAACAGAAAAGTTACTGTTATTGGCTGTGAAATGTTTTAACGGCAGCGGTAAATTGTTGTGGGATTTGTAACTGAAGTGGCAAAAGGGGAAATGTTTAGAGAACTTTCCCTGAGCAATGTGAGAAATCTATTGCATAATAATGATTCAATTACTGGTTAAAAAACTTGACTGACAGGTTTCAAATGTGTTTGGTGAAATTTCTTATTTTGCCAAAGAATATCTCAATCCCTTACTGTCTTTACAATTGCTTAGGAAATGTACTTACAAGGCTAGTACCCTAAAACACTGGAGAGTATTTACTAGCATATTTTAAATTCAAAACTGATAACCAAAGTGCCTTAATTATCTGCCAATCATTGAGATAAGATTTAATTAGCTTTAGAGACGATTCAAGGATGTCAAATTCAGATATTCCCCAGGTAAAGATTTCTAATTGAAACATCGGATACCAGTTTGCTAATAAATAAAAAAAAGCTGTATTCCAAAGATATAAAATTGCATAAAAAGACTTCTTGTTTCGATGTTCTCCCACCAAAAAAAAAGTCTAGAAGAAACAACTCTTTATAAAATAAGGTTTTCTTTTTTAATGGAGGTTTCTGCTTTGTTGGATACAAAAACTCGATAGATACATGTCTCGAGAATACGAGTACAAAATTGTATGACCATATCTTTCGAACTGCGGAAGATATCCCATGTAGAAGATCGCGCGGTCGAACGATTTTCCACTCAATTTAAGCTTTAAACGCGTTTTCTCGAAGCAGTGTTTTTCGAACTGATGGAAGTGATAACTGGCGCAAAAATCGAGCAATCGCCATGAAATTTTTTACACATTTTCAAAGATAGTGTGTGCATGGAATAGACCTTTATCATGAAAAAATATTCAAAATTTTTGTCAATAAAAAATAATTACTAAGTCGAAAAATGGTCAAAATCGGACTTAAACTTTTTTAAAGTAAAGGTCAAATCCATGCGCGAAAGTGTACAGATTAATAAAATGTATCATTTTTCTATTTCCGATAATCCTACAGAACGGGAGGACTTCCATCAGCGTCATGACCGACACGCCGCCCTCCCCCCTTTTTTGGTTTGAGTCTTGAAAAAATGTATAAATCAACTATAAACTAAAAAGATACAAAAAATTTCAACTAATTATCTATAATAGTTTCCCCAAAAAAATTCAAAAAAAATTATTCGTTTTTCAGGTCTACAAAGCAGAAACCTCCCTTAAGATAATGTTATTCTATGATATACTAAGCAATAAAATTTGTTCATTTTATTTTGCTTAAAGTTTTAAAATTCTCTTTATTTTTTTATTCGTTCTTTTACTTATTTTTAAAGTATCTTTTTTTACATCTAAAAAATCACATTTCCGAGTGATACTGATATAGAGGCAGATTGTTTCTATTGATTGATTCTACATACATATGTATTTTAATTTCCTCTTGTAACCTTCTTCTTATGTAGTATTTAAGACCAGCTAATGGATATAAATGTATTTAAACGAAAAGATCTTCTTGGTTATTGATGATGAGATTAATGCTATAGTTTATATGGGACTTAAACAATAATTTATTGTTGATTGCTCATTAGCAGTTGTCTTGTCTTTTTCAACTTCTTCAACCATTTCAGCAGTTTGTTCACTTTCAGTTGGAAATATATTGCATAACTAGCTCCTTAATAGAAGAAATCTGCAAGTTCTGCTTAAGAATTAAACCTCTGCTAACGCACTTAAATGAAATTAAGTGAAATCAGAACATTACCAAAAAACCTTCTGTGAATATATATGCATATATAAAATATTTAAGCTCTTTAAGTTTATGGCAAAGAGCTAGTTAACCTAGTTTATCTAAAATAATACAGACGGAAATGCCCACCTGTCATTTGTTCCATTTACTCGTTTACGTCGGTATATCTAACAAGAGTTTGCACTTGCTTTTTATTTAACAACTTTATTTTACCTATTGCCCATTTGCCACACTCTGTATTCCAGCAATCTGAACTCTCTCTCTCTATCTACCATCTCTAAGAATACGCAATCTGCAATTGCCTAAATTGCTATCTATGGGTTTTCTAAGTACTCTAAACCCCCAAAGCAACTATAAACCAATAACAAAAATTGCGGCAAACATTCCATGCAAACAACAGAAATACCAAAAAGGAACTAAGTCAAAAAACAAACCGCGAAACAGACAAAATCAAAAACAATAATTGATGTCTCACCCCTCCAAATAGCTCCCCCAAAAATACAAAAAAAAAAACAAAACCAACTCCGCAATAACCAGGAGAGAATGGAGAATGGAGGAAGGACAACAGCCCAGAAAACAGAGATTAGAATTTGAAGGCGTTGCGCGCGCGCCACGAATGGAAAATTGGCGTAAAGTTTTCGTTTCGGTTTTGCGAAATGTCACAAAACGATAAATAAGTCTGCGGGGGCAGAGGGTGCCAGGGTGGTGCACCGTGGCACGAATGAGAGGCAGCAATGAGGGAATGGTAGACAACGACAAGGCCCCTGGAGCCAAGTCCGCGTCCTCCTCGGTCGGTGATAATAGTGTGCCTGGGAAGGCAATCAAAACGTGCGCACGATAACCAACGCCATTTAAATTGATAGGTGGGCAGGTGAACCAAGGGAACGCTTGCTACACTGAGAGAAAACGAAATGGTGAAATGGAACACAAGAAGATTTATTTCACTTCACTCACTCCTACTTTTCGAACAGTGTAGCCCCAGCTACCTCAGGGACCCAAAGACAGATTGGGGCGGTGTGGGGCGTTTAACATTGCTACCTGTCATGCTCATCCTCATCTTCCTCCTCCTCCCGTTCTTCTTCTTCTGTTGTCTGTACTTACCGCGGCGGACAGCTGTGTGTATTACATGGCACCACCGACGGCTCCGGGCGATTAGCAACGCTGCAGAGCGTCTCATCTACATCGGCATTGGTTAGACGATTCCTGCATATAGGACGAGACATTTTGTAACCTAAAGCGTTAGAAAAAAAAAATAGAAGAAGAAATGGAAGAAAGTGCAAAAAGAGAAGAACAATGTTAGTAAAAGGCAAAATTGCAAATGCCATTCGACTGCCAGACGACAATTTTATTTTATTTTTTTTGTTTGCCTTCTGCTGCACTTTAAAATCAATAAAAGTCAGAGGCTTCTGGCGGGATATAGGTTGGCAGAAAGGAGAGTAGATAGTAAGGTGGGTAAAATGGGATTGACATTGGGTGGGGCAGAAGTCGAGTGCAACTTTAATGTCACTTAGGCACTTAAGACAGTCACGGACACGCCTGAATGCCGTTCCGGACGATAAGAAACAGATCTACAGTTGCTCTACATAACGCAAAAAAAAATAAACCTTTAACAGTTGGAAAATATAAGGAGTCCAAGTCCCAATCCCAATATTTTCATTTAATCAGAAACGAAAGGGGGGAACCCCCGAGGTCAGTGTGAACCGTATGTGAAATGTGAGAAAAACAATGAATAAAATCGGTGAGTAATAAATATAAATAATTTGCAAGATCAGTCAATTCGTAAGAAATATTCAACATGTCATTTATGGTCACTTTTTCAATCTAAATTCTGATTCAGGTGCATTGCCTTCTCCATAAATCCAAACAGAGAAAACTATCAAAACGATTTCTCAAATTTAATGGGTTAAATGGCAGCTAACCAGTCGGTGGGAGGTATAGGAAGGGCAAACAGTCCACCTACTAGCAGTAGGGAAGCTAAAATTGCCAAGTCACCGAGGTGGAGGTGGAGGTGGGGGTGAAGGTGGAGAAGTCGAACGCCGAGCATTGCAGTGGTCCCAAAAGCATAGCCGGAAATTGGCAGCTGGCAAATGCAGAACCGAGGCTTTGGTTAGAGCAAGATAGCAAAAGACACTCACACAATGCATAATGTCATAACGATCTGTCAGTTTGAAAAATAGTTGGATGCTAGCATTGCCCCCATCCGCCCGCCGCCCACCAGCTCCACCAACAAATTCGTTATAAATACTCCCAGAGTGAAGCAGCAGGAACAGAAGAAGCAGCTGTGACGCTGATTTTCAGCTATTGAATTTCGTTTATAAGCTTCATTGTGTTCTGGAGCGCGTGGGAGGGAGGCGTTACGGCTATGTGGGATCTATATATATATATATATATGTGTGTGTACGTCATCCTCGTCATCTCCTGCGTATTCATGACACAATTGGCTTAAGGCAATTGGTAATATCCTCTCTTGGCATTTATGTCAATTGTTATAAGGCAAAAAGTCAACTCCAATACGCCGCATGCGGGAACATTGCGAGTAAAAAGCAAAGCTCGGATTCATGTCATGGGGTTGAGCTAGTGGATTTATGCTGGCTTCTTAGTATACATCGATATATCTGCTAAGCACTTGTGCGTGCGTTTAGTTATTTCTTTAGTAAGCTCTTACAGCAACGAGATAACACAAATAGTTAATGAATGCTTTCCCTTTACAAATATCGGGAAAAGAATGGAATATTATTAGAATTCATTCAATACAAAAGTGTTATCTCAACAGCCCCACAAAACTGACTTCTCTTAGCTCATCCTTATTTAATTTTATTGGTGAATAATAAAGTACAACTGAAAAAAACTTTGTTTTGCAACATGTTAAAAAAAATACTAAAAATATCTAAACATTTTTAAGCGCCCCGAAAAACAAACATGTTTTAAGAGCAAATATTATATTTGTGTGAGCTATTTTTGTAAACTTGCAGAGGATATAATAAAATTGATCAGATTTCTGCTTGTCTGTCTGTTTCAATCACATTAAAGCTTTCAGTTTTAAAGTTAATGGGATGAAACTTAATATTTTTTTACCCCGACGGATCAGACTACTATATCATATAGCTACCAAACAAAAAAAAATCCCAGCAAGAAAACTTTATTCGAATTGAACTCGCCACTTATTTGTTTAATTTTGTTCCGCCACTTTTTTGGGTTCAGCTAAAATTCCCTATAATGTTTATTTTAAGTATTATTACACATTTTTAAGATTCGTGGATATACACTCTGCGAAATTCAATCAAAGCCACCCTATTTTTCCTATGTATTTTGTGTCAAAAATGGTGGATAATTTATTTTTGTTTTAAAGAATGTTTAACACTTTTATATTTCTTCAGAAAACTAAGCAAAGTCTCACAAAAAATTGCTACACTTTATAAACAATGTTTTTTACAAAATCAGGTAGTAATTCAATTAAATGCAACGTAACAAAAATTAGAAAAAAAGATTATTAGACTCATACAATTGATTTGAAGTATTATTACACACTTCTAAGATTCGTGGATATACATTTTTTAACATTTTTGCTGAAATTAATTGTAATAGAGTTTTCAGTAATCAATTGAAGATTTTGTATACTTTTAATGTTCAAGGATTGGAAGAAAGTTCACTTCTTTCTAATTTTAATTCATATAAAACGTTTTTGACTTACAAAAAAATCAGTTCCAGTGTTACTTTTATCTGAATTTAATTAATTTTGAATGGTAAGGTCTTTAAATTTGACTTATTATACTTTTCTAATGTTGTGGCCAAAGTTTCTTTTTTTACCTTTTTTAAAAACTAAGTTTTGACACCCTTTCCATACAACTATGTACTATGTAATGATGCATTTGTCATTATTAATTGTCATTATTATTAATATACTGTGTAACTTAAAAATATATTGAATTTCAGAAGGTCTGAACTTATGTTTGCCCATAATATCTTATGTATAATCATTTAGATATTCTATAGTTTACTTCACTTCTATTATAAATATCTTTCATTATGCATTAAGAACTTAGCTTTCTGGTCTAATCACTATAATATGTTTGCTAAGAGCAACTAACTATCGCATCCAATTAGTTAATTTCGTTTTAAGATATCGATCCAAAGGAAACTTAGCTAGCAACTTTTTTTTTTTTTTGAACAGATTAAGCGTGTGCTCTCAGTACGTAGTACAATAAATCGTCCGACAATAAAACAAATGACTCTTAAGTGACTACAATTTGGTAACACACGCTCTCCATTCGCCATTGGCAGGTTGGAACTCCTGTCACGTAGTTAGTTGAAGAACTGCACTCCTCGGAGTAACTAAGTACCGCAAAAACAAACTTCCCACATAAATATGTATAATTTAACATAATTGCTTTCGTGAATTCCATGCCATTATGTTCTTAGACTTGATATAAAATCAATTCACATGACCAAAATCGGACATACATACACACCCACCTACACCCCCTTTCCCTGGCAGCTAATTTGCCCCTTTTTGACCACTGCACTTGACATTTAACTGACACACAACCACACACTCACACACACACATACGTAAAATCGTTGAAGTGTAATTACAGGATCCCTTTTGGTAGTAGGTTATTGGGGTTAAATGACATTGCAATTAAAATTGAATCGAAATTGGAATGAAAAAAACATGAAATTGATTTTGCCATTTGTCAGATTGATAGAAAGGGCTTAATGTCTAAGTAAATGTCTGTCAGTTGTCATAAGTTAACAAGTCTTGACTCAAGTCTTGCCATCAAACTATTCATAACTGACATTTAGCCAAATGAAAGTCGACTGACTAATGACCAGCGAGCGAAGAAGAACTGATTAAACATTTATGAAAGACAAATTCAAAGTTCAGAACGAATAATATTTGTTTTGGTTTAACACCACAGCCCCAAACGACGTCATCATCGACATCATCCACTTTGCGTGTCTCAAATATTTCAACTTCAAAATTGATTTGGAATCGATATTCAGCTATCCATTCCTCCGATTAATTACCAACCAAATACTGGACGCCACTTCACTTCGCCGTGGAGGGGCGAAGAGGCGTTGTATTTGATTAAATTAGTGAAAAGGCTTCAGGGATTAGGGTTGTGCAGCGAATGAAACTTATGCATTCATTTTTAATGAACTCTTCAAATGAGCTTATAGGTGGGAAAACAATTGTTTCAAGTTCAATGGGAAATTGCATTTTAATATTGGGGGGGCCAAGCCTAAAGCAAACATGTTAAACTAGTGAAATTTAATTAATCAATTTAAGTGTTCAAATGCTTTCTAAATGCTGTTTTATTTGGCATTAATTAAGTTTTCGTTTTATATAATTATATATTATAAGTAAAAAAATTTGTATTTTTTATTGTTTTAGTAAATAATCTAAAATTGTAAACTATATACATAAAACCATAAAGTAATTTTAAACTCTGTTTGTTGTCTGCAAATTGCAAATTGAACAAACTAAAATCCAAGCTAACAATTTAATTATAAAATTAAACTCATATTGATTACAGGCCCTGGACTTAATTACTTCTGATAAAAAACTTTTTTGTCTCCGACTTTTTACTGTTTTTGTACATTACAAATTGAACCTTCCCAATTCCAGTGAAATGTCGAAGGACTAAATTTTCTGAGCTTAGATCGTTTTTATTTTTGTTATCGCTTATCGATATTAGGGTTACCAACGATTTGAAGTCGAATAAATCGAATAATCAAAATCGATACGGGAACCAGGTTTCAAACAAAATTTTTGCAAAATGGCAATCTGGAATATTTCTGACAATTAATTTCATCTTTAATTGGAGACTGGAAAAATATAACTTTAATTTTTTTAAACATTTTTTTGACATCGTCTGACATAATGAGTTTCATGATTACATTCGAATAATTCTGTTTTCGATAAAGTACAGTTTTATTTGAGATGATAAACTGATGGAAATGTATATATATATCAGGGGTGTCACAGAAAACGCTAGCGGTTTTGGCGACGTTTGAAATGTAAAACGCCGAAACCAAACGTTGGTGTCATGGAAATCTCCGACGTTTCATTTTCGGCAACATTTTCGGAGCCACAGCCACCGGTTGGCACATCGGCTAACTCGATCGCCGCTATTTCGGTATTTCGATTGTCGATAAGTGAAATAGGGTTGTGCAATTCAAAAAAAAAAAAATACTAACGTTTGGAATTAAAATTATTATACATTTTTCGTAAACCAAAAATTTTTGCTTATGTTATACAACAAGAAAAAATGCACTTATTTTTTGGAGGTACAGTTAACACACTGCAACACCAAAATTTTTAAAATTATTATCGCGCGCAATATTGTCGGTCCTTTGACAACCCTATTGTTTACATTTACTTCAAATTTGTAACTGTAAACAAATTTTGGCAAATTAACCAAAAATTATAGAACAATGAATTAAATACAACAAGATGAATACAATGCATCGATAACTGCTAACTATTGCGTTTGTAAGCCTACATTCTCTTTTCTACACAATTCATTTTTCGCAACAATGGCAACTGTTTTACCCCAGAATAAAATTTCCTCCATGCGATTTCTAGGTACATATTAGCTCTGTTCAACAGGTCATTGGATGCAGACCTGGAGGTGTTTAGAACAAATGTGAGCGAAATCGTTGGGAATATTATTTAATCTAGACTCTTGCTTCTTTTTAGCAAGCGATTTCCATTTTTACAAATCTTCAATTACAAGTGAAATAATTAAAAATTCGATGTACATATTCAAATGCAAATGTAATTAGGTTTATTCGATCATATTCGAACCTTATCCATCAGAAATCCAAAAAATTTCAATTCATTTTAAAAAGGGCGGCAACTGCAATTGCATTTTTTCAGCTGTTTACATTTCTTCTTCTTCTTTGGCTGGCCAAGATAAAAACAGAGACGTCAACTTGGTGCATTTTTTCGACGTTTACATTAAATTTATCTGTTTACACACAATTTAAAAAACTTTCTTAAATTTGGTCGTAATCTATAAAATTTGTGCTTACTTGTGGCATATAACAAAGTAAAATTGGAAACACAAATGTTTTGTCCGAAAATTAGTTTCTGCCGTTTTCAGCAGGATGGCAGCCTTGCTTATGGGTGATTTAAGCAAAAACGACGCTTGCTTGATTTTTTCACTGGCGTTTTCGCAAAATAATAAATTTAATATGGAAACAGATATTGTCAGCAATTATTTGAATGCAGTTCCATCCAAAAATAATCAAAGTTTATTTCAACTCCATTTTTTTCAACATAATTAGCTGCAAGCGCGAAATTAACCAAACGTTGGAGCAAAACTCGCAACTTTTCAAAACTGTCAAAAGAGGTTTCTGTGACACCCTACATTTGTGTTTGGGGCGATTTTAGGGCGTTAGCGATTTCTGTGACACCCCTGTATATTGTGGTTTAAGTCATATTTCATGATTTCAGATGAACTAATTGAAAACATTTCCTTTCCACACCCGAACAAGTTTCATTAGCTTGTGGGGGGGTGGGTAGCCCATCCGCCCTATTTAATATATTTGACTAACCCAAATGAACTCTCATATAAGTTAGTGTAACAAGCCCTCAAAGCATTTAGATTGTGCTTACATATTGCTCTTCAACACCAAGTTCCATTACCTGCTCATCATGTTACACATACACGAAACACGAACTCTGAACGCCCCCGAACTTCTGCTTCATAACTAAACTTTCAACTATAGTTTAACCCACAAATGTTGCCTTTTCAGGTGAATTTATGAGCCCCACAGACACACATACACACACACACACACAAATACATAGATACACAAAGAAGCCTAATCGACAAACTTTACTCTCAAATATATTATTTCCTCAAGCCTATTAATCATATAAAAAGTAAAGTTACAATACACGAAAACTTTAACATATTTTACTCCTACTGGGCCTCGGCTGCCACTCGATTACCATGCAAACATTCAATCGAAACAAATTCCAATTCAATGAAAATAAATGAGCACAACAAATAGCTCAAAAAGAAGCAGAAGCAAAATGAAAAGGCAAAAGGTAGAAAGGAAATTTTGACAGCATTACAAACGGCAGCCCGGCACGCCAAGAGCCTCCTTGTTCTTGACATATTCCACTTGTTTATTTACACTAAGGATAACGCAAAAAAAAAAAACAGAAAACGAAAGAAGTAATCGAAAAAGAAAAAGGAACGCTGAAAGTAGAGACGCAGGAAACTTACCGCCGCCGCAGGTGACAGAGCATTGCGACATCGGTGCCATCTCCCAGTAATAGAGAGGTTGCGAGCATGAGTTGCCATCCCCGCCGCATACGCCACAACCGTCGATTTTTTTGGTCGAGCCTATTTTCAAATCGCAGCCAACGCGCTGTAATAGATAGAACCACAGTGTGTTAGTAAGTAAGAGCGAGAGAGAGAGAGACATAGACAGAGGAAAAGATAAATAAAAATTGCTACGTAAATAAAGTGTAAATCAACTGTTAGCGGTATCAATATCGTAACAAACACACAAACATAAATACTACACGAGTTGTAATAAATAAAATATGGAAATCAATGGGAATCCATTGCATAAGCCAGGGCGCTAGGGAGTGAGAGCGCGTACAAGAGAGAGAGAGAGAGAGATATGGGCGCCAGGCTGCGCTTCTTAGCTCATGGCATACACACCAATTCAACGTAGTTCAGGGACCATGGTGGTTATAAATGTTTTGTATATTTAAGGCATTAGGCGCCCGATTGTTTGGCATTTGAAGGTTGCACAATTTTTGGTTGCAAATGCATTCTAGTTAGACGGATGACAGCTGAGTTTTCGATCAATAGCATCGATTTGAAATGCATTAACATGGGATTTGCTCACACACACAAAATGGAGGAACAAAAAAGTATTGCATAGTTTTGTGCGTTAAATAAGGCGTTCGTTCCAATTTTCTAGAAATGCTTTATAAGAAGCATGCTCTAAGATAAATACTCTGATTCCCTGCGATTACCATTTTTCCCCTATTTAAAAAATTAATCTTCGCCTTTTCATGGTAAATTTCTTGACCTTTTCAACCTCTTTTGGCTTATCACAGTTCAAAAATGTTAGAATTCGCATTTATTTGATTATTATTGTAAAGTATTTCCAGCGGGAATAGTGGAAAAGCAATTTAATAACAAAGTATGCTGTTTTTCCTTATTCTTCGTCCCCAAACTTAAATAAATTTTCCAAGAATTTAACCGAATTCCTAATTATATTTTTATTATAAAAGAACATTTAATAATTCAAATTTGGGCTGTCAAATTGGAGTAAATAAATTTTGGAAAATTGGTTTTAACAAAGAACCGAAACCTTTTTCCACGAAAATTGCATAAATGTCTCGTTTATAATTCATTTGAACCACTCAAATTTGCTGGGCCTACTTCATTTCTAGAAACCATGGGAACCCATGTCAAGATCGAATCCACTTTTTTGAGGTTCCAAGCCTCCTCTCGACGTGTTGACTTTGTGTTTGTGTTTTAAACCACAAGATAAACACAGACAACGTTTATATGTGTGCGTAGACTAAACCTTGGTGGTTCGCATTAAAATCAGCAAAAACTGGCAACATGCTATTTGATTTATTTATAACAGATATACATACATAAGCGTTAACTATATACATACATATACATATATGTAGGCACATACACGCATATATGTATATATGTATATGTGTGGCCTGCGGCAGCTGGCGACAAATAAAACACAACGTAAACCGCATGACATATTGGCGTTTATTACAACAAATTGGGGTGACGATTTGGTGGCATTACAAGCGCAGCAAGAAACTAGAGCGAAACTTCGGATAAGGCTCAAACATCAACACACACACACACATACAAACGCCAACACACACATCAGCATACACACATACATATGTATGTACGTCGCGAAAATTGAACTGAAACTCAAACAGAAGTTGCGGCAAAAGACGATGAAACGGAGCCCCAGGCTGATGGGAGCGCGCGCCCACGTTTCGTTGTTGTTGTAACTGTTTTTGTTGTTGCTGCTGTCGCCAACTTCAGCTGACATTATTGTAGTTGTAAGCCTGCCAAAAACCCAGCCAGGCAATGGCAGCACTTGAGGATATGATGCGAGGTACAATGAAGATGTTGTAAAGACAAACAACTATGATTTAAATCTTACTTTATACATTAGCGAAACATTTGTTAGGGGAGAGGTGGGGAGAACTCGATAGTTGATGGGGTAAATCAGGTACGCAGTGACTTAATATGTACATTGTATACATATTAAAAATGAACTCTTGGTGATTTGTGTTAGTGTTGGATTGTACATTTATTTGAGGTCTTAATTCCCTAGATATTCTAGAGCCTAAAAATCTTTTTATAAGCCAGATGTTCTCTTGAGTGTTCAAATACTCTGCAATAAACGACTAACCATCGATTTGCTCCCTTTTTGCTTGTAGGTTGTAGTCAATAAAAAAATAGATTATTTTATTTTACTATGGAAATATAAACACAAGGCTTGGATATACCTCTCTAAGTCACATGAAGCTCTCATTATTATTCTCTTTTCGTAAATCATAATCAATTAATATTGTTTGGATGATTACACTTTTGAATTAAGCTAATCAATTGAAATCTAAATCTTTAAAAACTTGTGGAACAGCCCTCTTTTCTTGCTTGTCAACATATCGTAGCATACTTTTTTGCAGCGCATTTCATTGCAAAGAAGAAAAAAATTGCCATCAAGTAAAGGGAAGTAAAGTTTATGCCTGAAGCAAGTTTTATTGGCATTTCAATGGGGTTGATGGCAATCCTTGATGGCACTGGAACTGCTCCCACCTGCATGCCATACCCACCGCTAAGCTTTATGATTTATTTATATGCTCAGAAGCAAGCATAATGATACAAAAGACGCCGGGCTTTATGCAATCTACATACATATACATATGTTTAAGGAGGTTTCTTTGTTTTTTGGATCTCATCTTCCCCCTCTATCGTTATGCCTATAATCACGCCCAACACACAACGTTGACATTACATTGTCGATGTAATTTATCATCTTTTACTTAGTTGTCGAAGTGGAAGGTCCAGGAAGGAAGCTAACAAGGCGGCTCTTAGTAGCCTTTCTCTCTCTCTCTCTCTCTCTAGCTCACTCGCTCTCCTCTTCTGACAGGGAGGACAGACAAGCACACATATGTTTGCTTAAAGTTTGCCATATTATTATGATTATATCTTGGCTCACACTCACCTGACATTTTCCTTGGATGCACATATCCAAACTGCCGGAACGACAACGGGTTCCATCCTGTACCCTTGCCGACAATTGCACAATGACACTTTGCTCATCATAATGTTCCGTTTCTTCAGCATTGCCAGTAGCCGTCTCTGGTGAGATATCCTCGGTAAGATGCGCCGGGTGCCCCCTGTGTGTGTATATATAAAAAGGATAACAAAACAGCGTTTATAAACAGACTCTCAACGCTTGGTTTAATATTATCAAAAATGCCTGATTGAAGTGCAGAGTCGGTTGACTACATATTTATGCGTATATGCTTTCTAAGTATAACTCTGGGGAACTATTTTAAGACTCAAAATATGACGTTCAAAGTAAAAGCCATCACGTTAGGGGGAAAGGTCGTTAAAGGTTTTAAGGATGATCAAAATTGCAATTTAAAAATCAAAATTTAAATTTACTGCAATTTAATTACAGTCGAATCTAAATATAGTAAATACCCCATAAATAGTGAACAGTTAAATTTTACACTAAATTGTGAACTTTTCAAAAACCTCTAAATAGTTTAACAAAATTAAAGTGAACAGCAGAAAACAACATAAAAAATATGAAAGAGATAAAGATATGGAAGAGTATTTTTGTTCAAAAGTCCAGTTCTTAACGCAGGAAGCATGTATTCTTGATTTTCTTTCAATTAGCATTCATTTAAATTTTCTAGCTAATCTACTCAAATTATCTCTGGTATTAATATACATATAAATGTGCAAATAGAACATGAAATATGAACCTTTTTTTAGTGAACAGCGTTGATACTGTGGACAAAAATTAGTTAACTGTTTCCCGAATCGACTCATTAATCATTTGCACTAAATTAGTGCATTTTCGGAATTCATCTTAAGTATGCTATTCATCTTAAGTATGCTATCATTGAGTAAAATGAATATTTTTGTATTTAACCCTAATTTCATTATATCTGTTTTACTTATTCACAGGATTCAACAGCTTAACTCAAGCTATGACTTCGGCTTAATGAACTGAACGTAAACACGTGAACTAGTTCCTTTTTCCATTTTTCCATTTTTCTAAAAAAAAACTTTATGTAACAGCTTTGAACTAGTTCTATATCATCTTTGTCATCTTTGATTAAATGACTCAAAATATTGAATTTATTGATACAATTTAAGTATGTAGCTTCCATAGGTGAAACTCGTAAAATTTAATTACCCAAGTGCAATGAAATATATCTTCAATATTAATTAGTGTTGAACAACAGCATAAAAAGTAGTTAATCTATCATTTCGTATATTAAGCTTTTAGAAAAATAGCAATAAATCTTTCCTCTATCCAACCAAAAGAAATATGTGTAATGATTTTAAATTAATGGTTAACCAAATTATTCACAAAAAAAAAGAGAATTGCCTAAAAAATTATATTTTGGGGGTGTCCTGAAAATTTTACATTAAAGATGTGAAATGTATCTCTCAAAGTTCTTCTAATTTTAAATATTTCTAACACTGTGCTATTCTTGATTAAATGGAAATTGAAATGAAATCTTGAATATTATATAATTAATTGTAAAACACTATTTTAATGAACATTTTCTTATAAATTTTTAAATCCAATATAACTATGTATTACCGTTACGTTAACTCCTTAGAGCAATCATTCTATTTTTTTTTTTTTAGTTAGTTGCATAATTATTAGTTTTAAAATAAAACGGTTGATATTTTCAAATAGCATTCTAAATTAATTTAACGACTTGTTTTGTTTGCGTTTCCTGAAGTGGGCTTATCTCTTTTCAGCTAACTGTGGCAAATCTCTGCACACATTTCGCTACCATCAAATCATATCCCTTCATTTGCAACTAAATTGCACAAATTTAAAGCTTAGCAAATGATTTATATTACCCGCATACTTTTCATACATATAAAAAGGAAAAGAACATATAAAAAGTAACCCAAATGGATTAACCGCAAAAACTCAAAACCGCAGAAACCTAAACCCAAACACGGCTGCCACTAATTTGTACCGCAAATACAAACGAGCTGCAAAAGGAGCAAAAAAAGCATAAAAAAATAAAGAGGAAAATAGGAGAGGAGAGGAGAGGCGAAAAACGCGCAAACAGCTTTTTTATTGTCACCATCATGGCAGGATAGCAGGACGAGGACCAAAAGGACAACCAACTGAAACCACAAGAGAATGGGAACCACTTGAGGCAGCTGCCATTTGAACGGAAGCCATGATAAATAATGAGTGCATATCCCTCTCACTGAACCAGCTGTTGACCGCAAAACAAGGTGTGAGGGCAATCTGCAGGTGGACTGTGATAGCGTTTTGAAAAATAACATCAAAATTTAAGCGTTTAAATTAAAAAAGAATCTTTTAAACCATTCTAACATCAACTCTAAGCTAATTCTTTGATAATTTAGCAATTTGCTTATAAAAATATGCAGCCACACTAATGAACAGTTGAAATTATGAGACATTCTTCACTTCCTAACTCACCTGCATGTCAGCGCACATGGTTCGACATAATCATAGTGCGGTGTCCATTTGTATAGAGTCCCATCGTAGGGCACATCATTATAAGCGGCACACTGATTTGACCGGAAGTCCTGTTGCTCCGGACATGGTTGCATGTTGCAGATGCGATAGCGGGCACTCTCGCCCCGACAACTTCCCTGGACGCTGCATCTACGCATTTGTTGCATAATGCCTCCATCACAGGTGCGCGAACATGTCGACCATTCCGACCACGATGACCACTGACCTGGCGGCCCTCCTGCCCCTCCACTGCCAGATCCCGTGGACATTTGTCCATTGGTTGATGCAGAGCTTTTAGCTCGTTTCTGTTGCTATTGGAAATATTGTGTTATTTTTTTTTGATTTTGATTTTGCATTAGTCCCACTAGGTGGAGTGTATTTGGGCACCACTAAAATAGATTTTGTCTACTTACTTCCAGTTCATTTTCTAAATCGGAGGCTGTGTTCCATGTGTCATCGAAAGCTTGGCTAGCATTTAATTTTTTTGCCCAGACAGCATGTGAATGTAGCAGGCAGAGAGTGGTCTGAAAGTAGGGAATAAAAACAGAAGATCATTTAGGACTTGGGATATAAAGTAACAATATTAGAATCTTTTCCCATAAATGTTCAATACATTTGAAACCTATCAGTTCTCAATTTTCACTCACTCTGTGGGAATGATTTAACCACGGAACCACTTCAGTTGACTTGTATAATGTTGCCATAAAATCCAACTTAAACTATCTACCCCTATCAAAAAATATAACCCAACCCACTTAAGTCCCGATTACGTGTAGTAACCGAAAAATGGGGGAGGGGGCCCAAAAGCAAAAAAAAAATATCAAAGAAGCTAACTTCGGCTAAGCCAAAGTTTGTATACCCTTGCAGCCCTTGACCATTACATTTTATTTCCTAAACAATTTTTTGTTTCTTAATCCAATAAAGAAATATTTTAAATACATTGGCTGGGGCCAGACAATCGCCAAATAGTAAGCGTGCCAAGACAATGTATGTAGCTATTGATATTCATATTCACACACACACAATAGCAATTTTGACACATATATGTGCCACACTGCTTATGCGTGCACTGCTTATAGCAGCAGCAGTATGCAGCAGTACTGCTGCCATAAGCAGTGCACGCTATATAGGCAAATTTTATATCGTCGAAATCAGGCGTTATGTTTATCCGATTGTTTTGAAATTCACGCATATGATGTAATTCCTTTTTATTTATGTACGTAATCAGTTTGGATAAGATTGTTCAAAAAATATAGAAGTTATTCGCATTTAACGTTTGTATTTGTATGGCAGCTATATGATATAGTTGTCCGATCTTATTCAAAATCGCAAATGTGCATGTGGCTGTATAGAAAAGCTTATATACGAACTTTGAATGCCATAGCTCTAAAACTGTGGGACTAGATCGCGAAGCACCAGACAGACAGACGGACAGACGGACAGAAGGACAGACGGACAGACGGACATGGCTATATCAACTCGTCTTCTCTTGCTGATCAAGAATATATATACTTTATGGGGTCGGAAACGATTCCTTCTCTGCGTTACAAACATCTGACCAATTTTATAATACCCTCTGCAAGGGTATAAAAAAGAAAGACGAACGCCTAAAGCACGTGGACATGCCACGACACGCTATAAAGCAACGACAGCAACATCAGCAGGCAGACACATGACATACGCCCCCACCAATCTCCCCATAATCCACAGCCACCCACACCCTGGAATTCGCCCACAGGCAGACAGCATAACCCTTGACACGCCAGTGTTGAGATTGTTTTCGATGCCTGGGCATACATACATATATAAATATATATATATATATGCTTTATAGTATACGTGATGCGTGTCCTAAGGTTAATGTGCCTTCGATATGAGAACGAACCAAAGTCGGAAGCCAAAATGCAAATTGTTAACGTGACTAACGTAAAAGGCGCGTGCGAGAGAAAACAATTTATACAAAATATGGAGTATATACTTACTATACTCCTTGTCGTAGGAGTCATCTCTTCTTAACTTTTAATGTCAACACAAATACTAAAAAAAAATATATAACGAAAAATGCAGTAAAAATAAAGTGAGCTGGCGACATGTTTTTTGTATGACATTAAAGAGCATTTAGTTTGAAAAACTCCAAGTAACAATTAAAAAATTTAATAGTATTATTGATATCAGATGAAAATAGTTCAAAAACATGATGCCAGCTTACTTTACTCAATGACTAAACAGAACCGAAAACTATACAAAATGGTTTTTTGTGTGAAAGCTAATATAAAGCGTTTTCAAAACTCTTTAACTGAGAATAACAACATTTATGTATATGTTTAATTATTTATTATATTGAGTATATTGAACTTGTATATTCCTTTTATTGGTAAAAAGAATGTTTTGGGTAACTAGAGGTTACCTGAGTCATCTTGGGCCACTAAAACTAATATAACTTTAACTCTTACGACTGGATACTGAATCTTTGACGACTGCAACTTTAGCGACTCGACTTTAATTGGTTTGTTTTCATTAAAACGTTTTCCAACATTGATGTCATTATTCGTGTTAGTGATGCCACCTCGTCGACACCTAATGTGACCCTTCATTGTCTCAGATTTTAATGCCAATAACACTGATAATTTAAAAGAAAAACCAGAAGGCCGGGCTAACTTCGGCCATGCCGAAGTTTGTATACCCTTGCAAGCTCTTGTGTTACTAGATCTCTAAAAAGAGTTATCTAAATGTAAAGACCCTGGTGTAAAAATCCATTTTTACACGCCATAGCACGGCACGCATACATATGCATGTATGTAGACATGCAGCATGCAATTTTTTCATATGTTTGTATGACAGCTATATGATATAGTCATCCGATTTTGATCAAATTTACCCAAATTATAGCTTTCTATGTGAAAATGTTATTTACTTAGTTTGACGATGGTCGCTCAAGAAACAAAAAAGTTTCTAGAAGAAAAACTATTTTTGGTCCGATTGTTCCTATGGGAGCTATATAATATAGTAGTCCGATCTTGATCAAATTTCGCACGGATGTTTGGATGTATAGTAAACTGCCAAATGTTACGTTTTATGATAATCGGGTGAAAAAGAAAAAAGTTATTGATCTAAAACTCATTTTTCGACCGATGGTTCCTATGGGAGCTATATGATATAGTTGTCCGATCCGGATGAATCCGAGATATACAATGCCTGCAGTATATACAAGACTTCGTGCAAAATTGCAGCTCTGTAGCTTTAGCAGTTTCGGAGGAGATGCTGTTGATCCAGACAGACAGACAGACAGACAGACGGACAGACGGACAGACGGACAGACGGACGGACGGACAGACAGACGGACAAACGGATTTGAACTCGCCTTGTCATGCTGATCAAGAATATATATACTTTATATGGTCGGAGATGCCTCCTTCTATGCGTTGCACACTTCTGACCAAAATTAATATACCCTTTTTGCAAGGGTATAAAAAAGACATCGAACTCGATGGGTTTTTTGTTTTACAAGTTTTTTGAGTTACAACGATGGTTTCATATAAAATGTCGTATTAAAGTTTTCCATGCAAGTAGCCATATTTAGAGAGAGGGCACATTTTTCTTCAGTCTCTAAGAAAAGTTCAATATTTTAACTAGATTTCTTCAGCAAAGTTTCTCAGAATAAACCAGGCTACAATAATCGGTAGGAGACTAAGCCCTTTAATCTATGTTTGAGCCAAAATGTTCAAAAAATCAAATGTTCGCCCCTAATTTTCTTACTGGTTTCCAACATATTTAAATTTTTCTATTCAATATTTCTACATAAATGAAGATATTATTTTAAAGAATTAAGTGTTTTTATGTTTTGTAATAATTAACTATATTTGTAGGTTTGTAACAAATGTATGTATATATTGTGTACTATGTATTAACTTTTTTTATGTATTTATAAATAATATTTTAGTTATATTTCATAAGCTTCAACTATCAAATTGCAACCTAAATCAGAACTAATTAATCGAGCTTTTTAAGGTTATGTCTTTTTTTCGACTATCACAGTGTAATCGATATTCAGCGCACCAAAAAAAGGAATGAATTTTAAAAATCGAGCATTTTTATTTACGAAAAAAAATCAGAGTTCAATTGAGCACATTCACCTTGCTAGTAGAATAATCATCACAATTAGAATTCCAATTAACCTATAGAGGCAAAATAAAATTAAAGATGTGTGCGAAGATGTTCACTTCAAGCAAACGAATTTGGATACATACTTTATTAGATAACGCTTAATAAAGTTTATAACCAAATCCAATAAACCAAATAATTAGTTTAATTTTATGAATATTTATATTCTGCTAACTCTACTCTGATTGAACTTGTATGCTTTTCCTGTGAATTTTGTAGGCAGATTGTAATCTGGTATTGAATGTTGATTAAGAATAAATATACTTTGAGTGCGCCACAGTGTTTTAATAGCAAGGACTCAACAAAATACATGTATCCATACTTTATCTATTATTCAAAGGTACATAGTAGTTAATAGTATGTAAGAGACCTTCAAATTTCATTTCTATAGGTTGCTCTACGAGAAACACTTAAATCACAAAAAAGCCTATTAAGATGATCTAACTTATGGCTTACTACACACTTAATCGCTGGTGTATCTCCACCCTAAGGTCAACAAATGACCAACATAACTATCAACTAGTTGGCTTAACAACTTTGCCTTAAACCAAGGTCTTAGGACCCCTCCAAAAACCAACCACCCAACACAAAGCAGTGTGAGAACAATAAACCGTAAACATGGGCCAATCTTAAAGGCAAATCAGCGCCAAATGGACCAGAGCCAGAACCAGAACCAGCCAGCGATGTGCAGAAAGAAATCAACAGTCAGCCAGACTGAAACGGAAACCATCCGAAACGTTTTCTAGGGTTGGCTATGGTGTGGTATGGTAAGCTCTCCTGCATGAAACATGACCTGACCCAGTCTAAGCCATTTTATTGCAGTACAAGATGAAATGTCCGATAAAGCAAGTGTAGAGCAATAAAGGCTGTAAAAAGCAAAAGGCAAAAAGCACAGAAAAGGAGAAAAAAAAAACACCAAAACAAACATACAAACAAACACTGAGCTTAACAAAATCGGCGTAAAATCTCATATGTCCATCCATGCGGTTAGGAAAAGCTACTAAATAACTATTTAAGTATCTATTACCACGTTTCAAGTGTTCCACCTTAATGGACCCTTGTGCAAACATTAGGGAAAACAAATAACAAAATCAGCTAAACATTGACTCCGAGTCCAATGCCGAGTCTCTCGCTCTCTCTCAGTCTTCGAGTCCGGAATCCAATTCATATGTCAGTCGATGGTTTGTGGTGCCTCTGGTTACCGGTAGGGGGCGTTGTATTGCCCCATCACATCAGAAAAAGAAAAACATTAGCAAACAGCATTTATGCACAAGCATTTTGTGATTCCGGTAATTATTTATTTATGAGTTGAAACAGTTTCAATAACTCACTTTTTTCTCTCTTTCCAGACCACCACCGATCCCCCTCGTCCTATGTCCTTCCCCTTGTCTCTCCTATGTCAAATGTCGTGGCTTTAGGTTCGAGCACACGTTTGTATGTATGTATTGAGTGAGTGAGTGCTCAACCTTCCTCGTAGTCGTAGTCGTCATAGTCATGGCAGGAAGTCATTTTAGGTAGTTAGTTAATGTGCACAGTGGTGCGAAAATGATGAATTTATTGTAGGGTTTATTTTATTTTTGAGGTATGGGCTAAAAGGGCGAAAGACGATGAAAGCCTTTGACTTAGTTCGTCCTTTGTACAACAAAGCAAAAACGAAATTAACAAAAAAAAACGGATGAAAGGGTAAACAACGCTGGAGAAAGTAATTTACAAGTCCTGTATGTGGTAGAAAAATTAAGCTGTATAAGCACGGCAAATAGAGGAAATAAAAATGTATATTTTAATATTCGAGAATGTTAAGCAGGAAACAAAATGAAAAGAAAATCAAGAGGATGCCAAGAACTTTGGAAGCGAATACATTCAAAAAGAAAATGAAACACAAAACACAAAGAAAATAACAACAGTAAGCCAAAACACTGAACTTAGAATAAGAGAGATGAAAAAACTTAAACTTCTTTTCTTCAATCTGTGGGCAAACTATTACTGAACAATGAAAAGGGAAGCAATGATAAGCATAACAATCACAGAAGGACGGACAATTTTCAGATTGCATGAAAATGGCATGAACTAGTTTTAAATACAGGTATTCCTTAAAATACAGGTAGAAACGTGTTTAAAATTAAAGGAGATCGGGTTAATGTGTCTTAATTGGCTGCCAATACGACAAGCATTAATATTACGAGCTTAAATCAGATATTAAGCATATCATTGGTATACGGCATCTACTTTGGACAAACGAATGCCTTACAAGGGAAGAGGACACAGGTTCCTTGGCTATATAAATGCAATTGCAAATTCATGATAGATTTCTCTATATGTGAATTTATAGATTTATACATTTATCAGAAAAGGCATTCCAATGCTGAAGATCATCTAGCCCTCTTGAAGCTAACCGATCATAATGATAAGAATCTTGTCAAATCGACAAGAAGCAAGAAGAAGGGAGTACTACAAAAATCAACCAAGCCACAAAAATCAGGAAGATATTGATTTCCATTTACTTAAAAATATGACAGTTCAATAAATAAAACTCAACTCATTACAATATCCAAAAATAACCGGGACTATACTTATTTTGTATACCCAGCGAGAAACTGAAACACTATTTCCCTGAGAATATACCAAATCTTGGGTATTAGAAAAATCATTGCCAGGACAAAAATATGCGCAGCTTGTGAGTAGAGCTATTTTAAGAACCACCAAATACTATTAGCAGCAGAATTTACGAAAGACTCCAGAAACACAATAGACTTTCTATATCATCCACGCTAAAACAAATTGAGAATTACAACTAAATAAAGCGAAAAAGAGTTCACCTTTTTATACCATGCATTCGTAGAATGAAATGGTATATTAAAGTCGCCAAAATGTATGTAACAGGGAGAAGGAAGCTTCTCCGACCCTATAAAGTATATATATTCTTGATCAGTATCAATAGCCGAGTCGATTGAGACATGTCCGTCTGTCTGTCCGTCTGTCCGTCTGAAGAATCATCGAGATCTCGGAGACTATAAGAGCTAGAGCTACCAAACTTGGCATGTAGACCCGTTTGCTCTGCAGGCAGATCGAGTTTATTTTTTTTTTTCGCCCCGCCCCCTTCCGCCCCCGCTATTTGAAAAACAATATTTTGAGCCTCCATATCTCGGGAACTATAAAAGATAGAGCTTTCGGATTTGGACATTAGATGCGTGCAGTGTGCACGCAGACCAAGTTTGTTTCAAATTTTGGCCCCTTCCGCCCCCGAAATTCGAAAAATTCGATTTTCAGCCGAAATATTTATCGTATCGTAATTTAATTTGGCATACTAATACATGTCACGTATATCTATCATCCCACCAAATATCACAAGAATCGGAATAAAAATGGCCGAGTTATACATAGAAACGTTTTTCACTCATAGCGGTGCAAGGCAGATGCACGCGAAAAAGAGCGAGATAGCATATGCTGCAAATCACCGATTTGGTCGGGGGGCGCTAAAGTGCTCGTTTCCACAAAAGAGAGATAGCATTTGAAAGAAATTTAATATATATCTCTTCACCTAATGCATGGTATATCCAAGTCGGCCCGGCGACTTACTTACTTTATTTTTAATTGTTGTGAGGGATTCACTCTTAATCAACTAACATATATTTGCAGTATTTTGTATTAAGCATATAAAAGGTTTTTTTGAAGAAAGTTCGAAGCAATTACAGTATCTGTAAATATATTCATTCATTTCATTTATTTAGTATAGGATCTATGTAGTTGTAAACTATCATCGGCTTTGACAATAACTACATCCATACACTAGCCTGGGTTTCGAACCCGGATCCTCGTTGTTCAGTATCTGTAAATATATACATTTCGTTATTGTTACTTAACTAGATTTTAATCTTCTCGAATTGTATTAAATAACATGATCATCTTATGCATTTTGAAGCATTTAATTTCTATATAATTTGTTTCCAGGAGAATGTATTTTATGGATCACAAGGCATTACATGTCTTTAAACAAAACATGATGGTAGATTTCATTCCAGCATTTTGTCAATATTGTGGGAATCGTCTGGCAATGCTGGCAATCCGCCCGGACTAACACGGATGTACGACAAAAGAAGTTGAAGGAAAAATACGAACTTCGAACAAAAATCACGCTTTAGCAACGAGAAAGTTAATTCAAATTTAAATAATTACTAAATCTAACAATTATACAAATAAAACTAATTCATACATATTTTAATCAAAAACACAACTCAGACTGGGCACATTTCTTTGGAAATAGTACCTAGTCCCACAATATATCATGTCATTATAATCAGCCTGCTTCATAATATAGACCCCATAGATACGATCGTTCGTTATTTTCAATAGAAAAGCTTCCTTGCCTCATAAAGAATTGTACTTTAGTTGGGGATCAAATGGTAACGAGGTCTTATATACAACAACGAATACTTATAGGAACTCTTACTGGTAAAACCGATTCGGGCCAAAAAACTACTAACTTGGTCTTTAGGTTTTAAGGCCACTTTTGATTCGTTCGTTGCCACAGTGCTTCAACTCTGGCAATGCAAGGTAATAGACAGTCATGTCTATTTTCAGAGCCAGAAACAGTATCCATATGAGATAGCTGGAGGTAAGTGTACACATATACGAGTATGTACATACATATGTACATATATGGGCCAACAGACAGCAGGCAATTTTTGCATAAATACTGGGACACGGTTGGTTAGGTCGGGGTTGATAATGGGGAACACAGTAGATGGTAGTAGTCAGAAGGATGCTGCTAGATGTTGAATGCAGAAGCGTGAGTCCGTCAGACGATTAGACTGTCACTCGAGGGGGGAAGTTGGTGGGACGGACGGAGAGGGTTTGAGTTAGTTTTGGGGCAGGAGGAGACAGGTAAACGGTGTTCTGTCAGTTGATTGTATTGTAACTGTATATACCACGCTCTCTTTCTCTCTCACTGGTGTGTGTGTGTGTGTGTGTGTGTGTGTGTGTTCGGTTGGGTAATGTGTCTGTAGCATCACGTCAGTTATTTATTCAAAGCGACAGGCAGGCAGAACGTCAATGAGCTAAAATTTCCGTAAGCGAAGTGAAGGTTCAAATAAGTGAAACAAAGGTATATGTCGGGAGGATGCTAAAACTTTCACAATGGTATAAAAGTCAGAATCGAGTGTCGCTATGGCAGCGGCATCGGCATCGGCAACAACTACAACAAACTGACATGACAAGGGATGGATGGATGGTTGGATAGATGGATGATTGTCTAGGGTTGGGTTTAACGGTTCTTGAATTGATGACTATGACTCGCTTTCCTGTTTCCAACTTTGTCCATATGCTTTTGCTATGCTCTAACCTGTCCGTTTGTCTCTGCCTGTCTATCTATTTGACTGACATTACTTTGTCATTAATTTTCGATGCGAAACACTTAACGCACACACACACACACACACACACACATGAAGTGAAGCATAGGTCAAATGTCAGGCTCAGCATCTCAGCTCCCTTTTTCTATAAATACAAAAAGAGTCGAAAACGAGGACAATGACGCAATTGAAACAAAGATTGAGAGCGGGATAGCGAAAAAGATCTAGAAATAAACTTAGCACCTTTTCATTTTCAACCCCCCCAAACCATCAGCCCTCAGGTAATGCCATTTAACAGTGGTAAGTGGCCAAAAGGCTTAGCCGTTGTTAACTGTTTCCGGTTTGCAACAGCCACAGCAGCAGCTGCTGCTACTGCTTCGGTTTCTGTCGCTGCTGCTGCTGTGACTGCTATTATATGGCTTCCACCTATGACCCTCAACTTTCCATAAGAAATTTAATTTAAGGGCTGAAGTTTGAAATTAAAGTAGACCAAGAATCTTTTTATACCATGCTTCCATAGGATGTATGTAACAGCAAAAAGGAAGCCGTTCCGACCCTATTAAGTATATATATTCTTGATCAGCATGAGAAGAGAAATGGATATATCCATGTCCGTCTGTATCAGCGCCTATATATCGGGTTTTATAAAAGTTAGAACAACAAAATGTACACTCGTGTAGTATACACGTTTGCCAAGTTTTATTTTTGTTTTTGCCACGCCCCTTCCCCGCCCGGAATTTGATAAAAGGTAATTTTCTCCCGAAACATTTATCGTATCGTAGTTTAATTTGGCACACTCATACATGAATATCTATCCTTGCACTAAATTTCATAAAAATCGGAACAAAAATAGGCTAGTTATACGTAGAAACGTTTTGTACTCAAAGCGGCGCAAGTGCGGACTTGGCCGGTGGCGGCGCTAAAGTGCTCGTGTGCACAAAAGAGTGAGCGAGATAGCATATGTTAGCCATTGCGGCATGCGAGCGAAATTTTTTATATGAATTTGGTTTTATAAATATAAAAGTAGTATGTATGAAATATCAATGTCGGTGACTTACTTTATTTTAAGTGTGATTTCATGTGCACGCATTTAAAATGAAATAACATGTCATAGTTATTCAATTTTAATATCACATTAAATTAATCAAAAAGAAATATATTTCATACAAATTGCATTTTTATTTGTTTCAAGACAATTTATGAAAGAATTATGAGAATTTCTTTTATTTATTTATTTGTAATTAAAATGTGATTCATTTAAAAGCCGAAGGAATCAAAATAAATCACTTTGAAAATAATTCACATTGAAATTCGTTTTTAATTGGCAATTATGATTATTTTCCATACTATTATTATTATCCGTCCGTTTATTTATTAATAATTATGCCTATCTTAAGTGGTTTCTCCTTTGTCTTAGGTACTTTACTACAATCGGCGACACTAGAAACTAACTTAGTTTATATAAATGGTTTTCATCAAGAGACCTCTTTGAAACTAAGTAAACGCCATAAAATTGGACAACTTGATATGTTATCTGCTTTAAATCTTAAAGATCATGGAAATCTATGCACTTGAGTTTTTATGATAAGGACGAGAAGCCGACAAAAGACTTTTTCTACTTCATATTACGAGATATTTACTAAGTAATGAGTAGAAATGACATTTTGAAGTGTCACAATAAATTTTAACATCGAATCACTAAGAGCCCAAAAGTATGCAACAATTTGTGTAGTCCATTTTTTTCAAGTTTTTTACCAAAATTTTGTCGAGCATCAAATTGTATTTCCGTTATTAAGTAATATTTTGTGAGATATCGCTATCGCACCTTAGTGTCCTCTTTTCCCCTCTCTCACTAACAGCCGCGAAGCAATTAATAAATTGAAATAGTCTACATGAAAACTCAATTTTATGTAGTTAAACTCGTGCCATCTCCCTT
Organism: Drosophila sucinea; assembly: GCA_018150745.1. Lineage (NCBI taxonomy): Eukaryota > Metazoa > Arthropoda > Insecta > Diptera > Drosophilidae > Drosophila > Drosophila sucinea. The sequence continues at coordinate 134,651 of JAECWP010000124.1, read as the reverse complement.
TCCCTCTCCGCCGCTGTTTCTCTGTTAGTCTGGCGGCTTCTTTTTACCTCTTGGCAAACTCCAATTTTCGGGTGAGGGGTGTTGGGGAGCAGAACCATGCCATTTGCCACTTGAAATGCCGGTCTTTTGTGCAAATAGCACGTACCAACTACAGCTACAACAGCAACATCGAAAACAGGAGCTCGCTTTGCTCTGGCATTCTCTTTCTCTTTCCCAATTAAATATGCTTTTCTCTTTCGCACACTGCTAGTGCTCCGGCTGCTGCTGCTGCTGCTACTGTTCCTGCAGTACGTGTAGAACAGGCATAAAAATTTGTAACACTCTCATGTAATCCGTTTGCCCTAGGTCTGTGGGTCTGGGTCCTCCTCCTTTGTCTATCCTTCTCTGTCTCTCTAGCTATCTGGCGACAACACTCTCGTCGCTCTTGTTGTTTATTCATTCCACCAACTCCCGGCTATCCCCCGACACACCCACTTCCCCTCACTCTCCCACTCACTCCACACTTAACTCTCTCTTTTGGGCATTCGGCATGTCGTGCATTTTATTTCAATTTCATTTCGATTCCATTTTTGAGTTAATGACTTCAGGACATGCAAAGCAGTAGCAAAAGCAGTAGCAGCAGCAGCAGCTGAAGAAGAAGTCCTTTCAGTTCCTCCTTTTGGCATGTCTAATATTGATTGCACGATGAGTCCAACATCGATGATATTTATTGACAAAGTTTTGGCATATATAACCAACATTTTTTTGGGGAAGCAAAAGTTTTTTATCCGGAATTTTCATTTTATTATTTTGATAGGGTTGAATGCCCCTAAGAGTTAGGAGTTAGCCTATAGCATATTGAAATTGCCGCATAAAAATATTTGATTTTGATTTTTGTGTGTTCCATGTTTTTACTACTTGTCCTAGATTCTTATATACAGTTTTATTTAATAGATCATAAATTATGCCTGACAGTTAAAAAGGATTGGCACATTTTAATCTTTCGAGGAAGAGAAGTATGGCAAACCGTTTATTTAACAAAAAGGCTGACATAGTTCCAATATAAATCATGCCAAAAAGATATTTCCTGTTTGAGTAATAGACCACAGAAATTTCGGCCCTACATCTTGAAGACTCTGTGATTGATGAAACAACTCACCAAGGTTTCATGTAGAAGAGATTAAAAAACCCCTCGAGAACTAAATTAGAATAGTCTTGTTAGTAAATGATCGATGTTCAACATTATGAAAATAGGAAAAGGAATAAATAGGAATTTAAATGGTGCTCGAAACAAAGAAAAGAACGATATGCAGTATTTTCGGTATTCTTTTAGAATCAGTTCTTTAAAGTATTCGTTTAATTAAATCTTTTATCTTTCAAAATCTACCAAGACCTATCGAAAGTGTCTCTGGGCTTATCGATAATACGTCTACGCCAAGAAGTATGCAATAGACTTGTTATTTCTAATGAAGGGAAGACTTCAATAATGGGAGATCACAGTTCGAATAGATTCGAACTAAGTATAGCGTTTTAGATGAAGCCAATTAAAGTTTTAGAAAACTGTCATTAGTCAACTTTTAATGCGACTTTTTTAAATGAAATATGTGTTTCGAAACTTTTGCATTTCTTTGGACTTTTTTAAAACTTTTCATTTATTTTTGTCGTCTTTTTGATCTATTTTTCTTGCGACCATTTCTGTTCTAAAATGTTTCGAATGTTTTATCTTTTTAATATACAAGTGACCTCCATAGCAATGCTAAGCGTCTCTCTGACTCTGACTCTCTCCATTCCCCAATCCAACCACCATGTTCCTCTCTCTCTCTCTCTCTCTGCTCCTTGCACCCCTAGAACCTTTAGCCCATTAATCATCTGTTACAAATGGCACAGCTTCGGCTTGAGCATTTTCTTCCTTCTCATTTAAGTCACTAGCACAAAACACTCACCGCAAAAACTTGTCAACTACGCCTAGGCCATTAACACGCCCTCCACTACAAAGCAAACAAACCAAGAAACCAACAAACAAACAAATATCGAAGCATAGACAGACAAATAGACAGAAGGACGGACGCACGAACGTAGGGACGGACGGGAAGATAGACAGTCAGGCAAATAGTAGTAGTAGAAGAAGCTAACGGCACACGCAAAACCTTGGTCGCAAAGTCAAATTGCAAAACGAAGCAGGCCGAAATGAAGAAGCAAAAAAAGAAAACAGAAAAAAAATGCTATATAATAAGAAGAAGTAGGAGAAAAAAGAAACTAGAATGGCAAGAAAAATATTTACTACACGTAACAATAAATCCACTCGAAAAGTGGGCGAAGGACCTCAACAACAAGCGAAGCTTACACACAAAGGCATTATTATTATTATGTAGTAGTAGAAGGACCAGGATGGAGTTGCCAGCAACGTGGAATAAAGGAAGTGGGAGCCCGGTTCGCGTTAACAACAAAAAGCTTTCATGTCATTCCCGATGAACCCTTTTTCCTCCTACCGTTCATTCTTATTTTTTCAATTTCTTTTTTTTTCATTTTGTTTCTTTGGGTGGTTTTCGGCACGCAAGGCAAACATTTTTTATATGTGAAATGTAACACACACTTCGACAAATTGATACCAAGATTAAATCAAGACGGCCGCCATGACGGTCAACACAAAGCCAACACGGTTTTTGCCCCTTCTTTTTCTCTCCTTTTTCCTTTTTTTTCGTAATTAAATTTTTCCATAAATTATTGATGGTCCAGCTAAATAAAAGTAAAATCTAGCTAGTGACTGTTATTAGGTGTGTGTGTGTGCAGGTGTTTTGGGTCGCAGCATGAACTAATTATGGTGCACCTACAGTCAGGACAATACCCAAAGAACCACTGGGACCAACCATTAGTGATGGTTGCGTGATGGAAAAGTATTCCCGAAAAATAACTTAAATACATTGAAATCTTAATTGATACTGAAATAATCACAAAACTAGTCGTAACTGGTCAAATTAAAAAAAATCGGCTAGAATAATCAAAACTATAAAAAAAACACGTCAAATTAAATCAAATGATAACCTTTTAATTACGTCGATTATAATACTTCGATAACTATTACGATTAATTTTCTTTCTGCTTAAAGTCCTACTTTCTCAATCCTCTGTAGAGTTATTAGCGATCAGCTTAAAACTAGTCACTAGTTCAATACTCCCAATATTGTTGGTACAACACAAAAAGTTTGATTTGTTAATAAATGAGAAATTTTCACAGTTTCGATTCGAATTTTAGTCTGAGTTTGTTTTATATTTTGCCAAAATATTTTTGTTTATTTCCGTTTATTTGTATAAACGAATGGAAATCATACTTTTAATTTATTTATTTTCTCTTTGTTGTTTTTAGTTGAGTATTTGTTTTTTATGTTCCACTTGCAGCGATTGTTTTTCAAAGGTATGACTATTTTATATACTTTTATTTCTGAATAAACAATATTGAAATTGTTTTTTCATCATTATTTTCTTAACTTTTATTTATTTGTTTACATTTTGTTTTAATTGATATTTTGTTTTTTATAATAAACAATCTATTTTCCTCAAAGTATCATCTCTAGTTGCACATTAGAAATTTTTTGGCTGTTCGCCATTTCTAATTTCAATTTGTACAACGACGAGTAGCTGCGGCTGCCTGTTTTGTGTGTTGAGTTCTAGTTTCTTTTCTTTTGGTCTCCTTGTTTGGTTTCCTCCCCATCACCAAGGACCCACACAAATGACGCCAAATGTCCATTGACATCGTTTTCTGGATACGAATGGAGAATGGAGCAGAATGGAGTCGCCTGCTCAACATTAAAATTAATTACCACAAATGGACAAGTCTCATTACTGGCATTTCTTTTGGCTTTGGCTTTTGCTTTACCTATTTACTGAGCAAATACTTATATCGAAATAGGTATATAGAAAAGTATATAAACTATAGTGGAACAGAGCGAACCATGACCATTGTTATTTAGTGGCTATATACTTACGCTTGCTGGAACTTAGGAGAGTGAGGACAAACGCCAAGGAAAATTAGAACAAGAAGCCAACAGAACAGCACAATTTGCCACTGGGCACTCTGGTCCCTCTCGTTGAATACGAAACTATGTACAGAAGTTACTAAAAGTAAATCATTAATTTGTTGTATTGCCCTACACTAGACTTATTGTGGTATATTTGACGAAAGATGTACAAATTTGGCCTTATCTATGCTCAAATTAATTTATAAATTATATTTTAGACTTTAATTAACCTCTATAAGATGCCAGAGAAATTTAAAATTTCTCATGTAAAATACAAATGATTCTTTCCTTTCACATTTATAGGAAAAATCTAGCAATTCTTCATTAATGCAGTTAATCATTAGAAGAATTAGAAATTATTTTCAAAAGTTACATTTATTTACATTTTAAAACTTTATTAGTACGCCCAGAATTCATTTAGAAAGTATTAAAAACAATAAAAGTCATAATGACTCTCATAAATAATTTAAAATTCAATATAACTTTGTTCGCACACAAATGATAATTTGTAAAGGCTTCTTTTTATTAAAATTCCAAATAAACTTTTTCATAAAAATGAATACATATATAATTGTATACTTTTGTATATTTTTTGTTGAGCCAAGTTCAACCAACTTAACTTTTTGTAGCGCATTTATGAGTATAGCAATTGAATGCATTGCCCAAGCAAAGCTTGAATCCGACAAAACCGCTTCCCTCCCACCGCGCCACCCGCAAATGTATAACAATGGCAAATTCGCCACTTTAACATGGCTTTTTCCACTATATGTGTGTGTGTGTGTGTGTGTGTATGGCAACAAACAAAACTGAACTCAGCTGAAAAACGAATGGACACAGCATCTGAGAGAACTGAATGGCAATGGAATGAATAAAAGAATGCAAGTTTGGCAAAAAGCCTGAAGAAGAAGCAAAATACAATAAAAAAAAAAAAATGAAGCTGAAAATCATGAATTATTTCGTACATTAGCAATTGTTGTTATTCTTTAGTATGTTCGTTTGTTTGTATGTTTTATATGTTTCTCTGTGTTGGTGTGCCAATAACAGTCGAGTTTGACTTTGAAAAAAAAAAACAGAAGAGAAAAGAAAAGTTGAACTTCTCATACTCGTTTATTCCATTACAATTTTGTTTGCTTTTGCTCCCTATTCGCAATTACTCAACGTTTTTGTGCTTTAACTGAAGAAAAAGCAAAGAAATTGCTAAACATTAATTTATCAAAATCTAATGAAATATTTAAGCAAAGAATTGCAAACGAAACAAAGCCAAACGGTCATAAAGCAGTGCTCAATGAAAGCAGTACAGAATTTAAGCAGTATCATGCACTATGCAATGATAGACCATTTATTGAACACGTCATTTAATTTTAAAAATTATGAAAATGCTGAAAAACTCTGATGCCCTTTTATAGACAAAATATATAAGCTAAATGTTGCTTACCACAATTTTCATTGTTTTTTAAAAATTGTTCAAAAAAATTAATTGAAAACTATCCGACCGAAACTAGAACACACTTAGAAATTATTGAGATTTGTCCCTTTAGCCGATACTAAAGTCAGTACCATGAAGTTCCGAAACCTTGTAGTGAATTCAAGACTTTATTTCGGTTCCACTATATTATAGGGATAAGTCTTATTTTGGCACTTACCAACCAAAAATAATTAAAGCACCGATATAAAGCGAAATGGAAATTATACGCAGATATATGTATGCTTGTGTTGTATACTATATTTTAGCATTTTGATTCACACAGATATAATTATTGGCGATAACCGAAACACCAATATATTTTTACGCTGGAAGCAAACACCAAAGTGGAAGCAAACCTTAACGACCTTTAATCCTCTTTCTTTCAATGGCTTTTTTCGGTTGCATTTTTAGCACTTTAAGTTGGAATTTTTTATTTAACAAAACGGTATGCCACAATCTAAACTCTCGCATTCCATGCTTCACATAACCAAATTAGTGGCCATGGTTTTTCACTCATTGGTCAGGCCATTTGGTTGTGATCTCTCTTACTTTAGTCGAGTTTATAAAATATGTAAACGATGCCCACACACCTCCTCGCAATTCATGTAACGATGCAGGTGAAAGCTTTTGAATAAACGCAACTGCAACTGCAAAAAAAAAACAACAATCCAACCGCCCAACCACCCACACACACACACACATACACAGACGCATAAAAACTTTGTTTAATTGTTTTAAAATGTCTGTGTATTGGCTTTTATTTGCGCTCATAATTTATGCATGATATGGCTTTTTCCGCTCTCTCTCTGGTGTGTGTGTGTGGGTGGGTGTGTGTGTGGAGTTATCGGGACATTTTTGGAATTGACTGCAAAAAGTCAAATCGAATAGTTAACATTTTCCAGGTTCTTTTTTTGTATGTCTCTATTGTTGTTGTTGCTGAAAAATGAATATTCAACAAATCAAATCAATCGATCGATAACTTGACAACATCATTGACTAACTAGATGATAATTAAAAACAAAAAAAAAACATTTACATGTGAAACATATTGGCGAAACATATTGAAATGCAATCATATTTCATTTCACAAGTCAATAAATTTTGTTGGGAAAATAGTTATTTAAATAATAAGGAGTGATAAGCTAACTGGTTAGCTACTATTCCAGTTAGTTAACACACTAACTATCCTAATTAATCCTTTAGATAAATTTCCACTTTAATGCTTACCTAGTTTAGGGAGAATATTAAAACCTTGGCCTTTCAGATCGCTCTAAGACGTGTATTAAAAAAACAAGACTAAATAAATCTCTGAATGGGGTAAATTCTTCCTAATTCTACATTTAAATTTCGTGTGTTTGGTTTGAAATATCGTAAGTTATGATCTAGTATGTCCATTAGGGGTTTTCTTAGTCGTATGGGGAAAAAATATGAATAAGAACACCCCTTATGTTCATTAAAGCTTTATCACTAGTTCAATCTTTCAATTTAAATTTAAATTGCAAATAATAAAGGATCTGTGAAACAGAAATAGTGAATAAAGTCTATTCTTGTTTCCAAGTAGCAAATCCAAATCTACAGCGATTCCGCATCGTTTTCGAATTTGGTACTCTCATTGTCGAGTGGAATGTCGCTTTTCTTGTTGAAGCTAAATTCAAAATGTTTTCTTTGTTGCACTCAAACACATTTCGCACACTATTACAGATTTTAGTATTGCCGAGATAAACAATCAATGCAAATTGGATTTTACAGCAACTCTTATCAACCATAATACAGCTTAAAATGTTTAATGGTTTTTTAAAATATTCTAATTCTAAAACTATTCTAAGATAAATTTTACATTGAACTTATTTGTAGCTTACTGTTCTGAAACGAGTTAACAAATGTTAAATATTATCACCAAGAAATTAAACATTAATAAAGAAAAAATTAGCAATTACTTTTCATTCATTGATATAAACGCAAATAATTTGGGACCGAGTAATTTGACTCGAGTTCGAAAGTGAAATTAAGTCTCCATTATGATGTGCTTAAATTTGGAAAATTTAAATTTACAGAGGAGATTAAATTAATTGCGATTACAAGCTGTGCTTTGAAATATAGTTACAAGTTATGCATTTAAAGATAGAAATATTTTAACAAGCAATTGTTTAAGTAAGTATTTGCTGTTGTGGATGTGGAGCCGAGCACTATTATCCTTTGGTTACAAATTAAAAGCAACTTTGTGTGTGTGTTGGTGTTGTGTTTACTTGTTTCTCGTCACATACATTGACTCTTAGCATTAGAACTTTGACCTTGCAACGCATTCGCTTGAGAAAAGTTTCATCAACTTTGCCCTTGGCGCCCGTATAAGCCTCCAATCACAACACTCCAGCTCCAACTGCACTCCTCCTCCTGCCGCACCCCATCCCACTCCCTGCACTGCGTAAATGGTCATACAAATTTGCCATTATAAACTTTTTAACAGTTATTCACGCGTGCCCACTTAAATATGCAACAATTTCCGCATAATTTCATAAACAACCGCCGCAGGGGCCACACCATTCAGTCACGGATTTAGGTGATGCCCAGAAGGCAAGGCTAATCACGTGTCGCTCTAAAGCGAACTCTATATATCTATGACACTCGGTGCGAAAGAAAGGAAGAGACAGACAGAGAGAGAGAGACAGAGACAGAGACAGAGAGAGACAGTGAGGTGTTCTGTGTGTGTTTGATAGAACTTGACGGTGTGCCTATGGCCAAGCAATTATTACGCACCAGCAAGCACACACACACACACACACACACACGCATACACACACACACACGCACACGGTTGGGTAAACAGACAGGACACACACATGGTGTGCGTCTGACAGGATTTGCGGCTGGTGCGGGTGCTTCTGACCGATGATTAATATGAAGCAATTTTCTCACTCCACCAAATCTCTACCCAATTTGTATGTGTGCGTATGTGTTTGTGTGTGAGTGTATACATATATGCTTTGGCGATGCGTGAAAATGTCAGACGATTTTCAACGCCACGCGACTTTCAAACTATTTGAGCTATTAAAACTAAACGAGAATACGAAATCCAGAAAATTGGATTACTAAAAGGCAAAAAAACTATGACGAATCACGAACCACTCATGCCAAGTTAGGAGAATCAATCAGTTTAAGTCAAGAGCTTATTTTGTTGTCTTCAGACAAGAGAAGCCACGATAGGAAGAATGAATGAACCATCATCCTTACCAGACACTTTTGAGTCTCTTAAAGCGATGAAATACTTACTAGCGAAGAGTAATTAAAGCAGAGGTGAACATGAGAAGCATTCGACCATGTGTAATCGAAGCTGATGGGAGATACAGACCATACCAGGATATAAGAGTTATAGGGTGCAATTATCACAGCTAAGCTTCTAGTATACATTTTTAGTCTTTAATTCAAGACTCAGTCTAGTTGGTCTTGAGGTTAGTGACGGTTGAATCTTCTAGGTAGAGGGCAACCAGTTCTTATGCTTGATTTCTAGCTGTTCTGGCTGCTGGGCTTAGAATCCAGTATATCGAGCATTTTTGGGGCTACCTTTTGGATTCTTTCACCGGTTTTTTGCCTCTTGTGATTTCGCTCGCAGGCCACCTCTATGTAGCAGGGACCACTCTGCTCTCATCTGTATAAAAATCTCTCTCTCACTTCAACTCCTTATTATATCTCCCAATATCTATCTCGATTACTGGCCTGATTCTTTTTATACCCTTGCAAAAATGGATTATTAATTTTGGTCAGAAGTGAGCAAAGCATAGAAGGAGGCATCTACGACCACATAAAGGATATATATTCTTGATCAGCATGACAAGACGAGTTCAAATCCGTTTGTCCGTTTGTCCGTCTGTCTGTCTGGATCAACAGCTTCTCCTCCTAGACCGCTATAGCTACAGAGCTACAATTTTGCGCGAAGTCTTGTACTATATATACTGCAGGCATTGTATATCTCAAATTCATCCGGACGACTATATCATATAGCTCCCATAGGAACCATCGGTCGAAAAAAGAGTTTTAGATCAATTACTTCGTTCGTTTTCACCCGATTATCATGAAACTTAACAATTGATAGTTTACTATAAATCCTAACGTAAGTGCCCAATTTGAACAAAATCAAACTACTATATCATATAGTTCTTATAGGAACAATCCGACCAAAAATAGTTTTGCTTCTTAAAACTTCTTTGTTTCTTTTGCGATCAAACCAAATTTTTTAAATAACACTTGCACATAACAAATTTTATTACTGCCAAATTTGATTAAAGATGCCGTGTTATGGTGTGTGGATGCGAACTTTTACACAAAGGTTTTTAAATTTAGATAACTCTATTTAGGGATTTAGTAACACAAGAATTTACAAGGGTATACAAACTTCGGCATGGCCCGGCCTTCTAGTTATTAGCTATTTTGACATTCCCCCCATGTCGGTCTCCATCTGATTCTCAATCGCTCTCCTGGCGATCCAACGGTTGTCTTTATGTCTGTCTTAATCCTTCTCAATCGCTCCCTTACCTGATTAGATCTGACTCATAGTCTGTTGTTGCTATCTATGCTATATCTTGAATGACTCTTGCGATGTCTCTTAAAATCGCTCTTTTAGTCGCTTTCTTTCTCAAGATATTTGTTAAGTACTCATTCTCTGACTTAAACTCTTTCTCAATCTCACCAAGGATCCCATTTTCCAATTGTCTGACATTGTATTTTCTAATCTATCTATCGCTCATAATAAGGGCACCGGTTTATATAGATTCATTTCTCGTTGCAAACGATTGGTAGATAGGTATTTGTTTCTCAAATATTCAAATATAATTTATAGAAATTCGTTGTAATTTATTCATTGGCTGACAATTGTTATTATTGGCAGCAGTCAGGTAACAGAACAAATGACTATCGGTATTAGATTGTATAAATATGTAAGTGTGTATGTATGTATGTATATATAATATGCATACATGTACGCATTAAGGCTCAACAAACTTGCCTATACCAAAGTTCTCCTTTGCTCCACTTTGCCGAAACTTACCTGAACATTATTTACATATCAAAACCAAATTCGAAGCCCTAACCGAAACCCCAAAAAGCAAAGCCCGCATGGCATAAATACAAATACAAGTTAAAGGAAGGAAGAAACTGCGGGAGGCAGACACCAACACACACACACACACAAACACACACACGCTGAGACGTTTATATAACAAGAACCCAAAAACCGAGGCAAAGAAAGAGAACAGAACCAAACAACAAAAATGTATGGATAAAGCTTAACATTAAATATTTATAAATATTACGTATACGTAATCGAATTGATTGATTTTGCAATTTCACGCAAACCGAAACAAAAACCACCCAAGAAGTAGAATGAGAAAAAGCTCAAAAGGAATAAAAAGATCGAGAGAAAGCGAGAGAGAGAGAAAGGATTAGATTGGGTTTCTCTTTTTTTTATTTCTGCTTAGTTAGTTGGTATGAGTATCTTAAGTGATTTCTAACAGTGTGCGATGGCCAAGATAAAATACATTATGTTAATGTCCGCACACACACACACCCACACACCCATACACACCCACAGAGGCAGTTAGAAAAGGAGTAACAAGTTGCTGACTGGCTACGCCCCCCACATCACATAGTGGAGAAGTCAATGTCCAGAATGAACGCAAGTTTCTGGTTACATCTTGGCCAAAGTATCCGCAATCACATAATGGCACGTGTTTGCTGTCAAGGGTAACCCCTCGAAAAACCCTTCAAAAAACTGCCATCGAGAGCAAGAAGAGGGACCGAAAAGGGTTTAACGCTGTTAAAATTATTGGTAATTTGATGTTTTATTACATTTTCGGTTTCCCCCCGCCAACCCTGCCAACCCTACACCCTTCATTCTTTTTTTTTCTTCTTGGGTTAAGGCATTTTGATGTTCTTTTTACAGCAGGTCCTTGGTCCCGTTTGCTGCTTAGCTACTTTAAAATTTATGAATTTTTGCATCATTTGTCCAGAAAGAAGTTAATGAGATTTGAGCGCTGTGCTTCTTTTTTTTCTTCTCATTGTAATTGTCACCACTTTGCCTTATGATTAGGTATGTAGTAATAAATATTTGAGTCGGTTTTACTTACCACAAAAAGTAGCGCCACTTGAATTTGTTTAGACTTGCAATTAATGTTCGGCGACATTTTTATCTGCATTTTCTCGTAATCATGATTTCATGCTGTAAGTAAAAGCAGAAATATTTAAATATAATTAATTCAATTGCTTCAACCTTGTTAATAGCCAAGCAAATAATCACACCTCAGAAAGCAAAGGGCTTTTAAGTGAAATGTAAATAATGCCTCAAAAACTTTGATAAAGACTTTTAATCAATACGAGCAACTTATGATATATTTACACTTTGTACATGTGTGTTTAGCCTGAAGAACCCTTCACATAAAATTAGGCAAAGTAGTGTAAATGATATTTTCCAACAACAAGTTTGACAAATAATATGTTCGACAACCTCAACTTCACCGAAACTTATATACTCTTTCGTTGCATTATCTTACGATACTAATCCCGTTCAAAAGAAATCGCATGTTACCATATTGTATAATGCATTTGAATTATTATCTGATATATTATTAAGCCAAATCTTCTTGGGTCTATGTCTAAAATATCAAAAAGCAAGTCAAGCAAGGCAATTTTTGAAGTTCAAATGTCTTCATAGCACTTTTTATTTGGCAAAAGGTTTTTTTTTTTCTACAAGTACGATATTCACATGAAGAAGTGCTCAAAAAACGCCTAACAGCAAATGTCCCTTGTGTATTTTACCCAGATCTTGCATCCGCGTACAACGCTCGAGCAAACTCAGTCACTCCTTAACGAATATAGCAATTACTTTGTTGGAAAAGAGGAGCAGCCACCAAATTGATCAAATTGATCCTTTAAGGAAATGAAAGTTGTTGAGAATAGCAGGTGAGCAAAATGACAGAAAATTAGCACAAAATAAAGAGAATGGCTTTTTTAAACATTTTTGTTTATTTATAATCTATAATATAGACTCTATATTCAATATGTGAGAAGATCAAAACACTTTTGATAAATTACTTTTAAAAAACAAATGGAACCAACTGCACTTCATTTTCAGTACATTGCTTAAATGGACATACCAAAACGAATCCTTTCTGTCCATAACGACTATGATATTCTGATTTAATTACAAATCATCATTAAGTCTACTACAGCTCTAGATAAACAACTTTAAATAGTTTTTAAATCTATGTTGAAACCTATATATATAATAATATTTTATCATATTTACATTTTACAGATGCATAAATCGAGTCTCAATTATCTCTACGCCTCTCTCTATGCATATACATATATTTGCCCTAATCTGCCAAAAAGTTCTAGAGTATCAAATTTATACCATTAATAAATCAATTTTTTTGTTTCCGAATAAATTTTTCTATATTCCTGCAACTTTAACATTATTCGCTTTAAAACCGAAATGAAATTTAAGAACACATCCTTCACTTAAATGGGTAAATTAAAAGTAAACAAAGAAATTTCCTAAGTCCACTTATGGAAAGAACATAGTTGCAATACGCGTATATAACTTAGAGCATCTCAGTTGGCGTTGTATTGTTCAAGATGATTCAAGAGAGTAAGTAAGACATCTGCAGGATTGAAAAAATAAAACTAGCAGCCGAAAGTCCTAAAGTTCAATTTATGAGAATAAAAAATTAATGTAATTAAGTGTTGGTAAAAGACAAAATTGTTTATGAAAAGTAGGTTTATATAGTATATAAATGAAAATATATAAAATGAGTCTTCTACTTGTTTTACATAAACCTTTGCTTATTTGGGCAGATCATAAAATTATATATAATTTCAGATAAACATAGAGACAGAAATTATCTACTTGCTAAAACTAAAGTTGTTTCCTTCGTGTAATAAAAATTCAACTACCCTCTTCAAGGGCATACAAACGATTAATGAAGGCAAATTGGGGATCCCAGCTGACTGAAGCTGCTTAGATATATATATATATATATGTCTCGGCACAGAGAAAAAGACGAATGATTGGGGGAAACGTGGGTGGAATCGGTTAGACAAACAAACATAATAAATACGTTTATGGCAGTGGGAAAACATTTGTCATTCAAATTAAGTACAAAACGACATTATTCATTTTCTTCGAGAGCTGAACAATTTTTGCAATGACTTTTCATAAGAAAAAAAATAAAAACAAAACGAAAACGCTAATTTGGAATTATTTTTAGCCTTGACAAAAATGAATGAATGAATGAAGTTATGTATGTATTTTTGGAGCCACAAATTTAAAGCCATTTATAGAAATTCTCATCAATTTATGACAATCGAATTGCCCACAAAATTGATACTCAAACTCGCTCTCCTTCCATTTAGCTAGATAAACGCTCATTGGGGAACACTAAAACTCTAAAAATACCCTTCATCGGCTCCTCCTTACACTTAAATGATGAGAAATTTTTTACTCGATTCTCTCAGTTTTGACAGACCATAAAAATTGATCACACGATATTAGAGTTTCCAAAATGTCAACACTTTCTGGCCAACGAAAAAAAATCGAGAAACATTCCAAGACCAAAAGTCATTAATTAAAAATAAGATTCGTGTCCCATAATTGTGGATGGCCCACGGAATGGATGACCACGCCCCCCACCCCCAACCGGCACGTGGGTGTTTTGTGGTATAAAAACTCACACAGGTGATTTTATGGGGTTTTTATGTGAATGAAATGAGTAGAAGCCGCACTCATTTTTGTGGAAGACAAATGTAACCTAAACAGGGAGACACACAATGGGGTTAAAGCGCAAATGTAATTAGACTCTTTCCATGAGAGCGGGCAGGGGGGTTAAGATGGGGTGGTGTAGATTAGGGGCGTGTGGGTTAATTTGAGATTTATTTGGTTAAAAAATTTATGCTAAAATTGTTTGGGGTCGGAGGGGTTTCTCTTTGCTCTTTTGGGGTCACAATTATAAATATTAAATTATTCATTCATGTGAAACATCTGTTCACATTTTTAAACTAACAGAAAATGGCATGCCGGGTCTAAAAATTTGAATATGCAAACATTTGAGAGCACTTTAGAGCTTTATCAGACCCCATAAAGTATATATATACTCTTGATCAGCATCAATAGCCGAGTCGATTTAACCATGTCTGTCTGTTTCAATCTCTCTGACGCTCTTAGTTTACGAGCTAACCGTTAAAAACTCGGTATTTAAGCTTTTTTTTGGCCTAGGTAAGTTAAGTTCATAAACCAGGCGGATCAGATCAATATTTTCTATAGCTGTCACAGAAACGGTCGGTTTTAGTGAGTAAAATTTGTTTTTGTCTTAAGCTACTCAAACTTGGCACTTAAAAGCAGCAAATTAGTCCTCACCTCTTAAACAAGTTTGGGTTAAATCAAGATATTTTTCACATCGTCTTTAAGAGTAAAAAATATTTTATTAAAATAATTTTTTTTTCTGAGATTTATCTTTGAATTCTTTACCAACTTCTATGTTCCCTTTTTTAGAATAGTTTCTGAAATGTCACAACATATTTCTGAGCATATTTTACCATAGGAACAAAATAATATCTTCTAATTTAAATCTTATGACGCACAGAAAATGTTCCACCTGGTTGGATTTGTATACACAATAATCAGATTGCAAACACAAAATGTTCCCCGCAAATAGCTAAACGTTTAATTTAAAGCACTGTAATTAAATTGCTAAAGAATTCAGCAACTATAATAATTTCAAGATTTTATTTTCGCCCTCTTTTTGGGCCACAATTTAATTGAATTCATGTAATATTCTCCCATGCCACTCAATTTAACTGACTCTTCCTGAGTGCCAGCCGCAATTTGCATATCGTTGTGGCGCAATTAATTAAAAAATTTAAAACCTGATTTAACAGCAAAAAAAAAAAAACACACAGAAAATCCCAAATTCAGACGAGGCGGGACAAAGACCAAAAGAGAATACTTGAAAATAAATTAACTATGCGCTCCCTGTGTCTGTCTCTATCTCTCTGTATCTCTACCCCATTCTGTCTCTTTCTTTTGTATTCATCGGTCCTGTGACGTTGTCATTGTCATTGTTGTCTTTTTTATTTTTTTTAGGGGGTGCAAATGTTGCACATTGAACTTTTAATTAGCAGACAAAAGAGGCAAATGTATTTGTATTGCCTACACCTCTCCTACAATCAAAGCAGTCGGCAAAAGTGGGGGAAAGTTGGATCGCCTGTGATGTACCCTAGAAAAATGATACTCAGTCGCCGTAAAAACAAATTTAGAGTGTATATTTATTCTATTAAATTTCTGTCCATTTATTAAAGTTTACAAATTTCTATCTCAACTTAAACTCATAGCCACGATACTTCTAAATTGCCCATTTTAGACGAAGATACATATGTAACAACGACTTCTTAACGGCTTTCAAGTTGAAGGAGTTTCTGGTTATAATCCCACGAACCTATTCATAAGTACTTTAACTAATCAAACAGAACTAAATCACCAATGCATAAACTTAAAGAGGCTTTGCCAAGACCTTTAAGTAGGTTCCCAATAGGATTTGAGGCTTCCTATTTACCAAGGATTAAGCTTTATGTAGAAATTTGTCTCCTAATTTCCTATTGTTTTTTTCTGGGTATGAACACATGTTTAGTGATACGCTAAGATGGAGAGCTTTTGATTGTACATAAAAGGCATTGTTTTAGAGATGCTCACCTAACATATAATTCGTAGTTTTTGTTGCTTAAATTCACAATGTGATTCGTGAGTTGAAACAAAATTAATTAAATCGTGTATAGACAGAAAGATACCAAAAGACCATGGAGAATGAATACTCTTTTGTCCTCTTCGTACAGGGTAACATACACACACACACACACAATCCAGCAACAAAGTAAAATTCGTGTCTAATCCTTTCCCTTTTTGTGTTTTTGCTGGTACATAAATTATGAAACAATTAAAAAGTTTTCGTCTGCACTGACTTTGTTGTCAATTTATTCAGTCTATCGTCCGCCCCATCCCCACCCAACCACACACCTTTTTTGGAAAACATAATAGTGAAAATTTCCCGTCTCACAATAGCCACACATATGTTTAGCACGCGCTTTTGTCAAACCAAAGAAGCCAATGGCCATGCCATAAAATGCAACAGCAAATGAATCACATTCACCTATTAATGGATCAATACAATCAATAAGTGTGAATTGAAAATCTCGAAATGGCCAATAATAGGAGGCAAAATAATTGTGTAAGTTGGTTTGCACCATCAATCGATAAATGTAGATATAAATCAATTGCAATTCTCTTTTCAGTCATTCAATCGATTCAATCAAGTGAACGATGTAGTTCTTAGACAATTCTATGATACATCCCAAATGGTTCAAGCTCAACAACAGCAACCGCAACCCTATTCCTTTGTGGCCCAACAGCATTGGCCGCAATATTATAATCAATTAGAACCGCAAATGTATAATTATAATATGACTCCTATTATGGCTCCGGGATCGATTCCATCTTGGTATACCCCTTATCAGCAGCAGCAACAACAACAACATCAGCAACATCCTTATACCATCTACAATTATTGCCATGGTGAGCAGCAGCAGCAACAAGCTCAAAGTGTGGGCAATGCATCGAATAGAACACAAATTATTCCCGATATGGGTGGCATGATATCACAACCATTTTATCGATCCATAAGTGGAGTCATTGAACAGCAGGTTAGTAAAAGAAAGCAGAAGAAATTGGGAGGGTTTTCAAAATGAATGCAACATTGGAAACGAGCATTCGATTCATCTCCTTTAAAGTATAAGAAATTATTACTAACGTGTAAAGGGCTTGGTTAAAGATAGCCACACTTACGATAGGCTTCCATTCAAGTGTTACGTAACGGTGGAGATGAGTCAAACGTTATGATGCCTTGCAGTGGAAGCGCTGGAATTAAATAAAGCGCTACGCAACATTGTTTCTCCAAGAATCGTTTCTTTAGAATCGTTGTGAATTGAAGTTTCTTGAAACGAAAACGAAAACAATTTACAGCTTTTAGGTAAAAGTGGTCACTTGGGCATCATAGAAAAACGTTACGCTGTGTTACAGGAGTGGAGAGAAGGTCACACGATTGCGTAATACTTGAACGGTACCTAGAGCATTATATTGTATCCATAGATAAATTTTGTAAAGCCGATTTACAATGAGACATTTACAATTATTGCACAATTATTCATTTCTAAGGATGCTAATAGATAAAAAATCCCAATGAATATTATGGACAAATATTGTTAATCAACGAATGAGTGGTGCAGGATTAACCTTATTTCCTATTTTAAGTAAAGTATTTCTGAAAAACTTTTTTAAAAGTTACCATTTCAAAAGGGGAGCACATATGTATAGAACTTTTCAACTTTGAAATGTTTAGTAACTTTTTTTCTTTCTAACCTAATAAGTTTGAGTTTAAGCTTTCATGTGGTTAGAATCTGAATCTGTCGATGATGATGCATCTATTAAGTCCCAAATGAGTGGCAAAGAGACCATAATTATTGATATATTATCCTTCAAAAACAAATAACTTTAAATTTAATTTTATTTATAGCCCACAGCAGTCAACTATCGACAACAAGCCGAACAAGCAAGTCAAACGCCCAAAGGTCAGCCACCAAGACCAGCGGCAAAAACAACACGTCCAACCGCCGGAGGTCGGGAACATTGTCCATCGCATGAGCAGACTCGGAACCACTTGAAACCATTTCCAATTGATTGCTCTACGAGCCTCAATTGCTCCATCAGTATGAACAGGTTTAAGGACCACACAGGTTCGCGCATTCGTGTCTCCCAACAGGACATGGAGAAGTATCGACGCATTGCCGCACGCACCCTATTCAAATCGAAGAGAAACAAGTCGAAAAATATGAACTATATCGAAGATGATGCATCGATTAAGTCCAATATGAGTAGCGGAGCTGTACGGTTTCTTAGAAGGCTTGGAACTCTATTGAAATTTCGCTCAGATAAAAGTAGTCTTATCTCATTGTTCCGCAAGCGATCGAAGACCAAATCAAGTTATCCCAAGTATCCAATTCCCGAAAGTAGCCGAACAAAACAGAGATTATTTAAGAGTCTTTTTAGAGAAGTTCATGACGATAATTTGCGATCGAGACGGAAATCCCTAGGCAATATGCACTATCCCTCCGATACGACACAAGAGTCAATGGAAGAACGTGAAGTTAGAGATGCTGAACAGAAACTGCGCGACCAAGACTGGAAGGGAAAAAAGAAAATAGACCAAAGACACCAAAAACTTTTATAAAACTACACGGACGATAAACCAGATTTTAAAATAAAATAAATTTTTCTCACAGCAAATTAATAAATAAAATTCTCATCCTCATAACCCAATGATCCAGCGACCTACCACACAACCAACCACACACAGTTTGATTTCATCTGAAACCAATTTTCGTTTGATGACTCCAAAAAATAATGTGAAAAAAAAAAACGACGCCGGGCGTCGCATCGTCTCATTAAACGGCCATCAATGCTTATTAATTTTGACATTTCAATAGCCATATATCACTATCTGTCCGTCAGGCGGCCATCATCAACAACTCGTCAACTCATCAAGTCGGTTTCAGCATCACAGTTACAGAAAGACCTACACAGACCGCCAACAGACAGACAGACAGACCGACAGTCGGACTTGGCTGTCAGACAACATAAATTCCCAAAATTGCGCAGCGCAGTTAACACGCTAATCAGCTCGTTACCAACTCGCTGTGCCCCTTTTTTTATGTGGTGCCAAAACAAATCTAAAACTATACGAGGTACGTACGAAAAGTTATTGGCGCTACTAGCCAAGAAAATTTAGTGAGAAAGAGATTTATGCGAGAGAAGTGAGTAAAAAAAACAGTAATTGTTTTTCAAAAAGTTTCAAATTATTTGAGTCTAAAGTTGGTTGGGTAATACTTGGTAGAAAGTTTGGATGAATCCATTTTTATGTAAAGAATTAAAAACTAATTTAAACTAATCAAATAAGGTGAATTTGTAAATTTAGTAAACCACTTGAGAGTGAATTTCATAAGCGAACTAGGAAATTTACGAATTTCAATGCATTTTATCCCAAAAGTTGTGTACAGATAAATCTACTAGGGGTATGAATAAAAATGTTGGTTATACAGAAAAGTGAACCGTAAAAAAATACACAAAAAATAGTTAATTTCCTTGTATTGTAATAATGAAGGAGAATTTTAATATGAATAAGTATTGTAAAACGGCTTCAAAGTTGAATAATGTGAAAAGGAAAGATTTTTGTTTTTCATTTATCATTTCGTTGGTTTTGGTTTCTGGAAAATAAACAATACATATTAAAAAAAAACGATCTTTTCTGTATCCAACCCAAAAATTGTAATAGAATTTTAAACGTTTTGAAGCTATGGCTAAATATTCACTAAACGAGAGTTTTACCTTTAAAGAATATTTTGGGGGGTGTTCTGAAAATTCATTACAGTTTTCTTCTGTTTTACTATACCTACAAGATGTTCGAAGTTTTGATCAATGTTTGTGCAATTTTGGAAATTTCTCACACAGGTTAATAAATTACTGGAAATCACAGAAAAATATATTATGCAACTGACTTTTCTTTGACATTTACGATTTCTGATGTAATAAAAGTTTGGTTATATGACATTCAAGGATTCCCCAAAAAAAAAAAAATCATGTTTTTAGAAATTATTTCTTTTGTTATTATTAGTAAGAAAAACAATTAATATTAAACTACATACAATAATCAAAGTTTTTTATCCAAAATATGGAAGAAGAAAAGGCCAGCGGTTTGACCTCTTAGTTGAATTTTCTCTATTATAATATTTTTCTCTATCAATCTATGTTTGCCACGTTTCACCTATTTTATTTCGAAAAGGGGATGATTCTCTTGAATGTAATCATTTCTTAGAATTATATTTCGAAAATTAGATGATTCTTCTTAACTAACAGATGGTATGGGTCTTTAAGAATATTCAGAAATTAACTAATATGAGAATAATATTTCCCAGCACATATTGAAACACTGAAAACGAATTTATTGGTACTTTAGTTATCTGTGTATAATTTTTAATAAATGGTAAAACTTCTCAATTAACCTCCGTTATTTACCATGCACATTGGACTTCTCATTATCATAGGCTGCACTTTCATAAGTCAACTCTTTGTTTTTGTCGGGCAATTGTGCAGGGCCAGGGCGTGTCAATTGTGTTTGCCTATCATTAGTAACGGCTCAGAGCGCAGCGTCTCTGGCTTAACCACTGAATAAAAAATGCAACGCTTCATTGCAGCTTATGCACAGGTATCCGCAGCCCCGTATCCCCCCTTGAAAAATCGAAAAAATATGTAAATAAAATGTGTAAAATGAGGCCAACGAAAAACTTGTTGACTTCTTGTAATGCAGAAGAAACAGCAGCTCAAGCAGCATCAAACATCGAAATCAAATTTGCACTCATCTATATAGAAAAATGCCAGAAATTTCTCAACTCCCTACCAATGCCCAGACCCAGTCACCCTTCCACCTTCTTGAGCGACGAAGCGACGATGTAGCGTTGACAGGCGAGCGAGCAATAAGTTTCAAATAGTGCCGATGCCGTCGAAGTCGTTGCTCATGTCAAACGGAATGAATTGATGGTGGTTCTGGTAGTAGTGGGGGAGTGAAGTGGAGTGGCCGAAGAACGACGAGGAAGAGTGCCTTCAGCATGGATGTGAAGCTCGTTTCGATTTCAATGAATTTTATATGCATGGCATACAATATATGTACACAGAGAAAAAAATCTCTCTTATTGTGGCCAAGAATTCAAAATGCAAAAATCAATTTCTTCTAAAATTTTAAAATTATTGCTCGAAGACACTTAATCAAGTTTGCTAAAACTAAAACTTTTATGTTGTTAAAATTAAAAATATTGGTAAGTAAAACTTTAGATTTAGGTTAGGTTTCTTTGCGAAATTCGTTCGAGATTTTCGAGATAATATTTGTAAACTTTGTAATTTCACTCATAAATACACACATCAACACAACACACACTGTTTAACAATTTGAAAAATGTCATTTTTAAGAAATGAATTGTCCTCGAAATGTCAGCGGCTGTTGGAAAACACCTTAAATTTGATTTGTTCTGGACTATATCCAGCTGGCTTGAAACATCAATTTGGCGGAAAAAGCTTAAAGACAAATGTAACGTATAGCATATTTAAATTAGAAAAACATCAAGACACGCATTTAATAATTTTTGGTAGCAACAAAGTGAAAAAATGCATATCATTGCGAATACTGCAAATTAAAATGTTCGAATGTTACGAGCGTCTGGGCGAACCATATACTATACAATCTGATTTTGTTCATTCGTTGTGTATCGATTATCATACTGATTTCACCGACGATCTGGCCGAATCATGTGGAGCAATCGATTATCAATCGAGTGTGTTTGCAGCCTTCTTCTACGCAAATTTTAATCCAAATGAGGATGAAAGCGCATATGAAAAGAGTGTATCATGTCGCTATGATATATCAATATCAAGCATAATGATATGTCTATTCATAGCGATCATAATCGCTTGGATCATAATTCGTTGGAGAAGTTGAGATCGCCCATGCGGAATATTTTTAAACAAATGCGGAGTAACATAAAACTATTGCAGTGTTAAACAATGTAAATAAATGAAGATTTTTCAACAATTTATAGAATCAAAAAAGTTTCTTATGGCTAACAATCGCAATGGTAATTGCATTTCTTTGTAGAAGTGGAAATCGTTTGTGTGAATATATATAAGTATATGCTTTCGATTCGATAAAACATAATTAAACAAATTGAAATTTATTTTAATTTTTATTTTATGCGTAAATTATAAAACTCAAAAGTGAAATTCAGGTAATTGTAATTAATGAGTTTTAATTGTATTTTGAATCATTTTTATTCTGTAAAAAAGTGAAGAAACACACAATTTATATTTTCAATTTAAAAAACATTTTTGTTTCCTAAATTATGGTGGTCCAATTTATTTGGTTTTATGGATTTCTTTTCGTAAGTCACCACAAATTTGATGCGAACATTTAAAGGACTAACAGATTTCATCAGATAACTATCTTTCTTAAGAATGATCAGTAGTTCAAGTCTAATATTCCGAATTTTTGAAAAATGATTGGATATCGCAAGAATATATAAAGAATTACAAACCAAAATAAATTAAGTAATAAGTTGTGCGCTTTTAAAGTGGTAAAAGGAGAAAAAGGAACATGTCCTCTTCGTCATGATTTTCGAATAAAAAAGTCGATTTTCACTTTAAGAAATTTTTAAGAAATATAAATTAGAAATTTAGAAAGAATATTCAAGTCAATCGCCCTATTAGATCTTGAGATAAATAGTATGAATTTAGGAAGAATATTCAAGTGAATCAGCAGATTGGAATTGGAGATTCTTTGGGTACTGTTTTGAAATAATTTCGGAGAAAAAAGCTTTTCAATTTTCGTTTTTGTTCCGCTCAATTCGCGACACTAAAAGGTTGTAAGTAATTTTGAAAAAAAAAGTTAGATATTATTATCTGGACAAGAATATCCTTTTAATAATGACGATGTCCATTAAATGATCTGATCGCGACCTCAGTATAAGGATTCGCAAGGCCTTGGTTTATTCAATTTCAATTATATTTTGCTACTGATAGTTAATAGTTTAGTTTATGAATAGTAAACTTTACAAAATAGCTAACATTAAGTTCAATTTGCTATAGCAATTAAGACTGAAATGCAAAAAGTCTTCACCAGTTGCCATCACTTAACACATTTTAACGAAAAGAATAGTAAGACAAAAAAACCTTTGGCCACTTAAATGTGTTCTAGCCACAGCAGCAGACACAGTAAAACCATTTGGAGCAAAATGAAACAAAAAGAACAGATTCCTCTTTTCAACTAATAAATTATTTACCATGTATAAATCACGACAGCGCGCGGCCACACAAGAAACTTGAAAACATGCTAAAGCCATTGCGAGATTTATTTCGAAACCGAGAAACCGAAAACGCTGAGGAAGGAGAGGCAGCAAGCAGTAAGAAGAAGGAGCCGAGCTAGAGCTGAGGAAATAATGAAATAAAGAATAAAAATAAAATGATGAAAGCGAGCAAGGCTGCGAGCAAGAAGAAGTAAGAGAATAGAAAGGAGTATGTACTAAGGTAAAGTTTCGATGATGTTGCCACTTTTTCTTTGGTTTTATTTCATTTTAATTTTCACTCGTTTTATAAGATTTCCACTGACGACGACGACTGGCAATGTCGCAATAAGTGTAAGTATAAGTATACATAGGTTTGTAGATGGGAAGGTGAGTCAGAGTTTGGGTCTAGGGTTAACGTATATTTCCAAAACAACTTGCACAAAAACTTCATCCTCTTCGCCGTCGTCATCGTGCCATTCGCTGAGGCCACTCGAAAAATTTCGCATGTCTGGCGGGGTTTCGCTTTACCCCCTTGTCTTCAGGCTTCTGCCTTCCTTTTTTTCCTACCTTTGCTCTTTGATTTCGTGGCAGATTTCAAGTGTTTAACTTGGTTTCCAAAGAGACGTACAGCGGGGCCGCAAAGAGAACAGGAAACAGGGGGGGAACAGAGAGCAAAACTTTATGCAGTTTCATAATTTACTGCCTTGTCTATGTAGACGGCTGGATGCGTCTAGGTTTTCCCGGATCTTAAGCAGGTTGCATTAACGCTTTACTTGAAGTCCTACTATTACGTCCTCCCTCAAACAATAGCTTTAAAAAATAAAAGTAAGCGCATTAAGCTTTCAACTTTATCCATAAAATCCAAAAGGTATAAGTTCAAATACTTGAGTGGACAACAATTGGACAAGAATTTTGATTTAGAACAATAGCTTTAGAGCATTGAAGCTGAATGAGAAATGGCAATCGACGGTAACAATGAAACCTGAATTGACAAACCGTTTTAATTACACTTTTATCATTGCATTAAACTTTGCGTTTCTTATATTAACGTTGAAATGGAACAAGTGACGAAATGTTGAAAGAAGTAATACAATTTATATGAAATTCAGGTTATTCAGAAGAAATTATTTCGATTTGAAACACTTTGTAAGCTTATAAAAACATGTTCACATTTCACGTATTCTAATTAAGCATTTTATAACATGTTATGAATATCAAACCATCAAATTTCATAAAAATCGGAATAAAAATGCCCAAGTTATACGAATAAACGTTTTGAACGCAACTGCAGAGTTAACCGCTAGGTGCGCTAAAGTGCTCGTGTGCTTATGGGAGTGAGCAATTTAGCAAATGTCAGCTATTGCAGCATGTGAAAGGAATTTAACATATGAATTTGGTCTTATGAATTATAAATGAATTCTATTATGAAATATTGTTCAGTAATCTTCAACTACTAAAACTAACTACATTGCATCTAACCTCATAACACATTTAAATTACTTATTTACTTTAATTTCTCAAATCTTACAACCGTATCCGTAAAAACAACGAACGGGTATCCCCTTCAAATAAAAAACCGGCGGGATTTATATGTTTAAAGTAATATTTTTACTAACCAATTGCATAAAAATTTTTATAACTCCTTATTTCTTAAAACCCTTAACCGCAAATAAACCAAAACTCCAAGTTAGTTTGATTTATTTTCAATTTTTCCATAAAAAAGCTTTATATATTTCTTTTAAATTAAAGAAACATGACTTAAAAGCATTTTTTTAAAGCGGAACTTCATAGAAGCCAGAGAAAACTTTAAATTTTGCCCATTTCTATGTCCTAACATAACATTTCATCTTAATTCGTATGGTCTTTTGACGTTTATGACTATGTGATCCATTTATCTAAGCCATAAAACGAACTAAAATATAAAGGGGGGAAAAGAGAGGAAAAACCTTTATGCAATTCACGAACAAAATGAACCCTAAACTTAACACCTAACACATACCCAAATCACCCTATTCCTCATACGAGTGCCGTGGAGAACTTTTACGCTTACTTTACCGTTTCATACAGGTTTTCCTTTATTTTTGACGCACATCCAGAGAAAGAGAAGAGTTGGGTAAACAAAGTTCTATGGAAAGCAATCAGCTTGCCCCCAATAAAGTCATCATAAATATGGCAGATGCTCAAAAATTCCCCACGACCCTGATGCCGCACTGAGACAGAGCACTGCTCCAAATCTAAATCGCTATAAAGTATACGAGACTGAGCTCCAAAACACACACACACACACACACCCTCTCACAGATTGAGGCACACGTAGACAACTTAATAAACGCAGCTAATCTGAAAGGCATACAGACGCACATGCCGGGAGAGTTTTCTTTCATAAGCTGCCTAAAAAAAAAAAAAGAAATCACACAATGGGCTTTATATTAGGACTCAGACGACGACGGACTTTTTAAGTAAATTATAAAGCATTGAAATTTTATGAAGAAAAAAAATTTATATAAATGAAATAAGAGAAATATATGCAAAAAGTCAACGACAGTTGAAAGTCGTCCAGACAGGCAGAACTAGAAAAAGATATATATATATATATATAGAAAGAGATAGAGTGAAGGAAAACTGGCTGCCCGGAAAGTTGAAGGAAATGCAGACAATGTGGGGAATGTCGGGCATTGTCGCCACCATGTGTGTGTGTGTGTGTTTGTGTGTGTGTGTGTTAGCCGACGGAAGTCATAGTCGTCTTCAAGTTTTTTGCCCGCTTAGTTGATCCCACTTTTCCCTTCTTTTTTTTATCTTTTGCTGGTTACATTCTGCAATTGTCTTCCTTTTCTGCATCTGTGTGAATTTTTCTTCTGCATTTTGTTAAGTGCCTGACCGTGTAACATTTGCAATGCTAAAAGTTCGAGCCAAAAATGAAAGAAAAATTTTCACGCAATGAAACTTTTAGTTGCACCGAAGTTTCTATATACTTTAAAAACTTTACTTTTGAAAACGTACCTACTTTAAATTAATTGACTAATAATATACACTATGATATACAAAATTCATGGATTATCTATTTTCCTTGCATCTCATCAGACGTAACGACTATATCTACATTATAATGTTTACATTAAGTTTGTTAACAATTGCCTTCCTTAATCACAGGAGAATCCTGTAAAACTTTTAAGTAAAAAAGAAAGAAAGCAACATGGACTTCATGTGGTTCGATAATATATATGTTCTTTATGAAATGGATATCGCATCTGATCGATGTGCATATGAATTTTCGAAGAAAGTGTATAAGTAGATTTGCCCTTCTGGTTAGCCAAATAACTTTGTTGGAAAATCAAATTATATATGAATTTTTTATGGCCATTATTTTTAGGACTGCAAATTGCTAAATAAAGCGATATTTGTCACAACCTCTGAAAGTAAATCTCATAATAATTACATATTTCTTTGGCTATTATATGCTGTAGCTTAAGGCCTTGGCTCTTATTTAAGTTCGACTGCACACATTTGTTTAAAATAAATAAACAAATATGCTTAATTCTCAAAAAAAAAAAAAAAGACAACTAGTAAATCTAAATTATTTGCTTCTCGGCTTAAGATTTAAAATATCCGTTTTACTATTAATCAATTTCCACTACATCTTTTCAATACTTTCATGTGCACGTACATAAATTTTATTACATTGGGACTTTATTTTTGAAAATTCATCCATCTACATAAATAGTCACAAAACGGTCTACGTTTATTACTTTTTGAGTTGAATATTGCAAGGAAAACTAGGACATCTGTCACGATCAGACATCCATATATTTTGCCATATGTTGAACAAGATCTGATTCTATATACATACCAACTTATTCTTATTGTGCGCAATGCAAAAACCTATTGCCTTTACATGGATTCCTGACATGGAGTTGCCATTTATTGTAAAAGAGCTAAATGAGTTGCTTTTATTAACTTAAGATACTTATTTAGGGCCTAAAGAAGAAGGACGAAACTTGCCTAATCAAGCTCTATGGAAGCTGGGACTGGAAATGCATCAAAATTGAATTGAATAAATCAAAATGTTCGAGAAGAAACTGAAAATTTTTCAATTACTAGTAGAGATCCTTTTGTGATATTAACTATAGATTTTTACTATGATCAAAATTACTAAAAAAGGTTAAAAGTGCAGATAATACTTCAACTCAAACAACAAATGGATCAATTAATATCAGTTATAGTAATACATATTATAATGAGAGTCGAAAATATTTATCCGAATGAGAGCATCGAGAGAATTGACTCCTTCTTCTCTCCTTTTGTTTATGATCTCCTAACAAGCTTGGAGTGATCAGAGGATCGTCGTGAAAAGAGCTTCAACAATACGTTTAATTATTTCGCCGGAAAATATAATTTGTACCCGCTAGCAGAGCAAACATTTGCATAACCCAATTGTATTATAGTTTTTCTTGCTTTATGATAGAAAGGGTTAAGCACAACTTACAACAGTCAAGAGTTAAGCACGCTTAGAGCTCCGCATTAAAATTCACAACCAAAAAAACGGATGCTTTAGTTGGCTGTTATCCTGTGCTGGTGCTCCTGTTCGTCTGCTGCTGCTGCTGATGCTGCTGCTAATCCACTTTTTACTGTACGCAGATGGTAGAGTGCTGCGAGAGAAAGGTGTGCACAGGTGAAAACGCTGCGCTTTTGTTGTTGCACTTCTTGTTGGGATTTCGTTTTTTTTGCGCACTGATTGTTACACACTAAAATCGAATTAAACTTGCCATGCAGCGCTGTGTTTGTTGTTGTTTGCTCGTCTTTCTTTTTTGCCGCACTTGCCACACGTTGCACAACAACTTTCGCCTCTCAACTTTTACTTTGTTTGGCTGCCGGCACAGCTCCGCACACAGGACACAGGACAAAACGCAACGAAAATGGCAAAAAAAAAATAGAAAGGGAAAAGAGAAGAGAAGAGTGGAGAAGGCAAAGGAAAACTTTTAAGACGTGCAATTTTTTTTTTCTTCTATTTTTTCACTTTTCTTCTTTTTTTCGTCTTGCGTTAAAAAGGATTTTCTAATAAGAAACGCGAAACGCGACAAAAGTTATCCTTTTGTGTGTGTGTAAGTTTGGGTGTGTGTGTGTATGTCCGCCGTCAAAGGACGAATCACTGGTCCAGTTGCCTGCTCCGGTTTCGGGATTATCCACAGTTTTCCTTTCACGATTTTCCCGGCATTTATTATAATTATCTGTTGTTGTTTATTTTTTTATTGTTTTATACTTTTTCTTAAGATCAAAGGAAAATTTTAGGATTTGTTTTTTTTTTGTCGTTGTGCTTACGAATTTAACGCAGTTTTTAATTAAATTTGTCAATTCTGTTGTCTTTTATTAAGAAACTCCTTGAAATTTTCCTTAAACTGTTTAATTTTAGAACTGCTAAAGTTTTCAAATAAATTAAACTAAAGTTGTATATTATTTTTCGTCAATAAAAAATTATACCACAAATAGACTATTCAACTTTTTAATGTTAAACATAAATAAAACATAACAAATTTAATTATTTCTTAAGAATTTAAAAGAGAAAACTTTCCTTTCTTTTATTGTAACAAGTTTTTAACATGGCAAATAAACTCCACAAGTTATTAAAGTAATCCATCAAAGATTATAAATATATTTCTGATTTTCTTCAATTTAAAATAAATAACAAAAATCCCAATAAAGTATCCACGCTTTTAAAAAATTAACAAAATGTATTTATGTATTGTTTTGATTTTTGTTTGTAACACTAAATAAATCATTTCTCAGTTTTTATTTATAAAGGCAGAGTAGTTTTCTTTCCAAACCAATTGTTTAATAATCCGTACAAAATTTGTAATTAAATTTTGTTACAATTAATTACTTTTTAATTATTTAAAAATACATGATAGTTTGAATTTAACCGTTTTTTTCCTCTTTCAATAAAATATTTGATGAAGCTTTTTTAAATTTTTGTTTTGTTTTTTTTTTTGGTATTTGCCACAAATTTACACACACTAAAATTAGCACACACTCACAGGCACAACAAACGCACGTGTGCTAGTATAAATTCCAATGCTAAAGTTAAGTTCAACTCCTTCTTTGATGTTGTGTTTTATCTGTGTGTTGTTTTTTCTTTGTCATTGGGTATTAGCTTTACCGTTAGCATAAACCGTACGCACATGCAATCACTTGAAAACTGTTCGGGCCAAATTTTTGGAAAAAATTCATTTCATTCGCCGCCTACGACAACGAACGACGAACGTTCGGACGCAGCATGTTTGAGGGGCACTGAAGCCGAATTTCCATCTCAGATTGAGTGAAAGTTTTTCCTCGGTTCGAGTGATTGCATGTTCTTGTGAAAACGTGTTGCAACTTGAGCGGGTTTTCACAGTGTGGTGAATATCTTTCGTTGGCGGAGTAACAGCAACATTTGTTCCTCAACATTTCCCCTTCAATTGATGTTGCGGCAACATTTGTTTGTGGATTCGATTTTACTTACACAGAATTAGCTAATGCTGCCTACACAATAGACTTTTTCTTTACTTCTCGGAACACTACTGGAACATTTTCTTTTTTGCCTATTAACAGCTAATTTAGAAGTCATATTTAGTGAAATCTTTTACACATGACAAATGCAAGTCTATGGTGCATATCATATGAGGTTCTGGTTATTGAAAGCATGAAATGAAGAACTCATTTTGTGCCACAGCTCCTACAATACTATAAGGCCATTTGTTTCGTATTTATGTAGTTTTTAGTGTGTCTATTATAACTCCTTCTCTCTTAGTGCAATATTAATTTTAAGTTATAGCTTTCTCTATCTTTCATTATGAAAAAATGATACGGTGCCAGACTTATGCTGTATTGCTCATCATGTTCAAAAAAAAGGTCAAATGACAAGAAAAAGAATGGTAGCAGGGTAATAGTACGAAGATTTATTTCATCTTATGGAGTTTTTCGGCATTTTTGACAATATTATGATACAGAAATTTTTTTTGGATATTCTTAAAAGTAAACTGATTCAAAGCTCGAACAATTTTGAATCTCTTTGAAAAAAGTAGCAAATGTGGTCCTACAAATAGAAATATACTAGCAAATATCTTTGATAATGAATGACAGGAATTTCCACGTTTACATAGTTTCATCATTTAGTCTAAGTGGCAAACAATTTTTTGCATTTTGAAAGGAAATTATGCGTGCAATCTCAAGCGAAGTATGAAATGGTAGAGATCTCAGGAACTATAAAAACTATAGCTACCAAATTTAGAATGTAGACTCGTGTAGTATACACGCTGGTCAAGTTTATTTTTCTTTTTCCATCAAATTTCATAAAATCAGAGTGATATAACCGAGGTAATTATTTTTTTAATATTTCAACTAGTTAAAAAAAAAGATAGTGACCTCTTTAAAACCGAAGATACATTTACAAGATAAGTGTACATATATAAATACATATATCACAAATTGCGTGGCAATTGATGTAATATTATGTAAGCAATTTCATTTAGTTTTACTAGAGCAGCCATTTCTTTCACGAGTTCAATATTAAATATTGTGGAAATACGGGCCTAATATTTGAATAAAAAATGCAGGTGTTTGCATTTAAATGCACTTGGGACCAAATTGGCCAAATCTTAGATAACAAAATATACGTTTATGATCTCAATATAATGATCAACACAAAAAAAGTCCAATAAATTTGTTTGGCAATCGATAGAAACAAAATTAAAGAAAGACAAAAAAATAGGTCTTAATGCATAACTGCATGTAACTACATAAATATATGTATGTATGTATTATGTAAGAAGTTTATGTTACCTTATATAAGGTTAAAAATGTTGCATTTCGGCAGTGTGTAAGTCAAGTGTTTTCAAATTCTGTTTGGGGCTATTTTATTTTTGAATATTATTTCAGTTGAGTTCCTCTTCTTTTATTCCTTTTTTTTCATAATAAGTTGGGGTTTTATAGAATTCGTTTTCTTTAGTGATTTTATATTCGTTTTGAATATATTTTGTGATTCGTATGTGAGAAGTTTTAGACTTATACAAATCGTCCCCAGTCTTGCGCGCCTTTGATTTGAATTTTCGTAAAAACAGTCATACCTTTTAGAGTTGCCAGAAATAGATTTTATGCTTACTCTGGCAGCACCACAAGCCACAAGTTTTGCCACCTGTGGTTTACTGCTGGTACTGGCAATACGTTATCTGTATCAGTTAGAGCTAGGAATCCATCGGTGGTCTTCCCCCTCGATGGTTTTTTCAGCGATGGAAAAAAGATCGATAATATCGATGGTTCAGTATTTTTCCATCGATGGATAAAGGGGTTATTTGAATTTTTATTCAAATAATATACAAAACGGTTATTTATGTTTTTAAATTTATGTAATTAACATTTGAAACAAAAATTTTAACTTCAAATAAAAACTTCATTTTCAAAGAAAAACAAACTTCATTGAGATCTTCAGTCTCAGCAACTTATTGTGCTAAAAAACAAAAACACTTAATGGCACGTTAAATTACATTCCAAATTAATATGAATCTTGCAGAAAAAGACAAGCTAAGCCAAAGGCAATAACAATTCGATTTAATTGTTAATTTTTATTCAAAAAAACCAATGTGTACACATGCTTTGGCTTTAAGCACGCTCTTCGGTCCGATACATTTGCTCCTGCCTTACTAAATGTCCTTTCAGATTCCGCTGAGCTTGCTGGTATGCATATGTAAGTGTTTCACTGCACATTGGCTGAGCTCTGAAAATGATTCCTTGTTTATCTGGAACAGTTAAAAATTTAAGAAAAATTGGGTAAAATAGAAGGTATTGTAAGTCAGTATTGTAAAGGATCCACGTCTTCTGGTGAATTGCTTTGCTCCAAGTATTGCCGAATAGTAATGATTGCATCCGCCAGTGAAGATTTATGTTTTTCGTCGATCTTTTTTCCGACACATTTGAATAAAAATGAAGTCTTAGCATTCTTTGTAAATTATTTCTTAAGACTTTGAATCAAAATCCACCTGGATAATAAACTTTCAGTGTAAAATACTTACGGGAGGTGTGTCAAACCTTGTCCATACTGCCAAGATCAAAACGAAGCTCCTCCAAATCCTTGCAAAAAATTCCATCGATGTATCGCACTTTTTAATTTCCATCGATACTATCGATTGAACCATCGATGGATTTCCCAGCTCTAGTGTCAGTGGCTTCTGGCAACGCTGAGCACGAACACGTTCTCTTTCTTTTTCCTGTCGACGCCAGTGCAGGCGTGTAGTGTTTTTAAAGTTCGTCCACGTGAAAATCCTTAAACAACCAAAATGGTAGGTGCAACTCATAAAAAGAATGCAAATAATTTCAATTGCAATAGAGGAAATATTGTTAATCATGAATTTGTATCTAAATTGCGGAATTGAGAGGTTTTTGTTCGTTTCTAACCTCAATACTGCGGACCTGGCAGTCTCATTTTGACTATGTGTGTGTGTGAACAAGTTCGTCTATACGCGTGTGTGTGAAATCGTGCGATTGTGAATGTGTGAGAATGGTGAAATGCAAGAGACAAAGACCAAAATGACGTATGCAAAAGTTTGCTATTGAAAAGTCTATGTGAGGCTAAGAAGAAGAAGAGACAATATGTGCAATATTGTGAAATAAATAGAGCAATGGTCAGATTATTTTTAAATATATATATAAATGTTTTTTATGTTACCTTGCAAGTGGTTCTTCAATCGAACGTAACCTCAAAAATTCCACCAAAGTCGACTCTAAAAGCATGATTTTCGTTTTCTCACATTTTGATGGACGCCATTTTTAATATGCATCTCTTACCCAAACCCCGCCCTATTTGCCCTATCTTTATCTTGGTTTTATTTGTAGGTCAACTTCACCGTCGACGAAATCCGTGGCCTGATGGACAGGAAGCGTAATATTCGCAACATGTCCGTCATTGCCCATGTGGATCACGGTAAATCCACTCTGACCGACTCTTTGGTGTCCAAGGCCGGTATTATTGCTGGTGCCAAGGCTGGTGAGACTCGTTTCACCGACACCCGTAAGGATGAGCAGGAGCGTTGCATTACCATCAAGTCAACGTAAGCAATTGAACAACTAACTCACAATGACAAAAGATAGCTGCAAAGAATCATTGTGTGTGGGCGGGCTCAAGTGGCCTCATGACGTCATTGTTACAGACAGAAGTGGTTGCTCATATTTCGAAAATTTGAATTACCATGCGGTTACGGTTCTATCCTTTTGACCTCAAACTTATAAGTGTTTTTGAGGTCAATTGATAGAATGCGTTTACAATGATCGGGAGCTATCTTTTGTAATTATTGTGTACAAACGACAAAATGATCAATATTTAATTCCTCATCTCTCTCTCTCTGTCGCTGATTATAATAGTGCCATCTCCATGTACTTCGAGGTCGAGGAGAAGGATCTGGTTTTCATCACCCAACCCGATCAGCGCGAGAAGGAATGCAAGGGTTTCTTGATCAATTTGATCGATTCACCCGGTCACGTTGATTTCTCCTCGGAGGTGACAGCCGCTCTCCGTGTCACCGATGGTGCCCTCGTTGTGGTCGATTGTGTCTCTGGTGTGTGTGTCCAAACCGAAACTGTGTTGCGTCAGGCCATCGCTGAGCGTATTAAGCCCATTCTGTTCATGAACAAAATGGACCGTGCTCTGCTTGAACTCCAATTGGATGCTGAGGAATTGTATCAGACTTTCCAGCGTATTGTCGAGAACGTGAACGTCATTATTGCCACCTACAATGACGATGGCGGTCCAATGGGTGAAGTGCGTGTGGATCCCTCCAAGGGTTCCGTTGGTTTCGGTTCCGGTCTGCACGGTTGGGCCTTTACCCTCAAGCAGTTCTCCGAAATGTACTCTGAGAAATTCAAGATCGATGTGGTCAAGCTAATGAACCGGTAAGTTTGTGTATACCCGGCAATATTAAGAATTTCTATACTTTTAGCACAAAACGTGTGACGTTGAGCGTGTAGCTCTCTCTTTTTGAGAGAGTTACGCGTGATGAAGGCGTCACAAGTGCCATAAAAATAAAAGTAGATCAAATATTAAGGAAACTGTTGAAACGCTGCATCGGGACCGCTTTCCTAATGTCTTAACGTTGTATGCTAAGGCAGTTATCTTATACTATTTTTCATTCGATGCAACGTCTTCTTCTTCGAAATAGAAAGTCTATTACTACATATTCTACCATTAGTTAGCTTATCAGTACATAGTTATTTAATATCAAAGTCGAAAACATTCGTAAAAAAAAAAACAGATAAGAAATGTAGCCATTAAAATACGTCACCAACGTAAAACAAATAATATAATAACGTAGACTGATCTCCAAGTTCATAATGCTTTCTAGATTTTTATGTGAACTTGTTCGAAATGTACAAAAATCAGAATTTTACAGTTTGTATCTATTAATAGAATCTTATACAACGAAGGGCGAACGACACGTGAAAAATGTAGTTCCGTAAAAACATTTAGAAACAAAAACAAAACATAATTCGAGAGCTTTTTTTAAAAAGAGAAACCCAGTTTTTAGACAACCTTTCCATTGTAGTAGTGTACGATTCTAATTCTAGAAACTAAATTTAAAAAAAAAAAACAAATTAAAGAATGATTAGAAAAAGAAAACGTTGCAATTCTATAATCTCCGCATATTTATCAATAAACTGATAACAAAGTCACCTTGATTAACTCTTGTGAATTCCCATTTCTTTAACGTTTCATAGTTTGTGGGGTGAGAACTTCTTCAATGCCAAGACCAAGAAATGGCAAAAGCAAAAGGAGGCTGACAACAAGCGTTCCTTCTGCATGTACATTCTGGACCCCATCTACAAGGTGTTCGATGCTATCATGAACTACAAGAAGGAGGAAATCGGTACCCTGCTCGAGAAGATCGGTGTTACCCTGAAGCACGAGGATAAGGATAAGGATGGCAAGGCTCTGTTGAAGACTGTGATGCGTACTTGGTTGCCAGCCGGTGAGGCTTTGCTTCAGATGATTGCCATCCATTTGCCTTCGCCAGTGGTTGCCCAGAAATATCGTATGGAAATGTTGTACGAGGGTCCTCAGGATGATGAGGCTGCCGTCGCTGTTAAGAACTGCGATCCCGATGGTCCATTGATGATGTACATCTCGAAAATGGTACCGACCTCCGATAAGGGACGTTTCTATGCCTTTGGACGTGTGTTCTCTGGCAAGGTTGCCACCGGCCAGAAGTGCCGCATTATGGGACCCAACTATACCCCCGGAAAGAAGGAGGATCTGTACGAGAAGGCCATTCAGCGTACCATTCTGATGATGGGTCGCTATGTGGAGGCTATTGAGGATGTGCCCTCTGGTAACATTTGCGGTCTTGTCGGTGTTGATCAGTTCTTGGTGAAGACCGGTACCATCACCACTTTCAAGGATGCTCACAACATGAAGGTAAGTTGATCGGATTAGTGATCGTCACAGAGTTTGTTTTATCCCCCCAGAACTCAAAAAATTATTATTTCATTACTATAGGTGATGAAGTTCTCTGTGTCGCCTGTCGTGCGTGTCGCTGTCGAGCCCAAGAACCCCGCTGATCTGCCCAAATTGGTGGAGGGTCTGAAGCGTCTGGCCAAATCCGATCCTATGGTGCAATGTATCATTGAGGAGTCTGGCGAGCATATCATTGCCGGTGCCGGTGAATTGCATTTGGAAATTTGCCTTAAGGATCTGGAAGAGGATCACGCTTGCATTCCTCTGAAGAAATCCGATCCCGTTGTCTCATACCGTGAGACCGTGGTGGAGGAATCCAACCAGATGTGTCTGTCCAAGTCGCCCAACAAGCACAATCGTCTCCACATGAAGGCTCTGCCCATGCCCGATGGTCTGCCCGAGGACATTGACAACGGTGATGTCAGCTCCAAGGACGATTTCAAAATTCGTGCCCGTTATCTGGCTGAGAAATACGATTACGATGTAACTGAGGCCCGTAAGATCTGGTGCTTTGGTCCCGATGGCACTGGACCCAACTTCATCTTGGATTGCACCAAGTCTGTGCAATATTTGAACGAAATCAAGGATTCCGTTGTCGCCGGTTTCCAATGGGCCTCCAAGGAGGGTATCTTGGCCGATGAGAACATGCGTGGTGTTCGTTTCAACATCTATGATGTGACTCTGCACGCTGATGCCATCCATCGCGGTGGTGGCCAGATCATTCCAACCACTCGTCGTTGTCTGTATGCTGCTGCTATCACAGCCGGTCCCCGTCTGATGGAGCCAGTGTACCTGTGCGAAATTCAGTGTCCCGAAGTCGCCGTTGGTGGCATCTATGGTGTGCTCAATCGTCGTCGTGGTCATGTCTTCGAGGAAAACCAAGTTGTCGGCACTCCCATGTTCGTGGTTAAGGCTTACCTGCCTGTCAACGAATCCTTCGGCTTCACCGCCGATCTCCGCTCCAACACCGGAGGCCAGGCCTTCCCTCAGTGCGTGTTCGACCATTGGCAAGTGCTGCCCGGTGACCCAAGCGAGCCTGCCAGCAAACCCTACCAGATTGTCCAGGACACACGTAAACGTAAGGGTCTTAAGGAAGGTCTGCCCGATCTTTCCCAGTATTTGGACAAAATGTAATCTGGCGGCCAGTGCAATCAAATCAGCGCAGGCACCTGACGGAGCATAGAACAAACACATGCCCCAAACACCACCTAAGGGGGGTGTGCCGTGTTTTGTCAGCGTTATAAAAACACAAAAAAAGAAACATTTAAAGAAATTTTGATGATTATTAATTGTATAACAGAACAACAACAACCGTAAATAAATCAAGTAACTGATTACGTATTTAAGTTTATATAAACATACAACAAAAAATGAATGCAATGGGGGAATTTAACAATAGCAATTAACATTTATCCAAGGGATCTTGGATGAAACATTGAAGAATTTCCAGCTTTCGTTTAGTAAAAGAATCAAAGATTATGAATTGTCGAAGCATTTTCAATAGTACCATATTTATACATATGTATCAGAGATCTGCAAAATTCACTTTTTTCTTGATTTACTCATACGACCAAATTCTCACTTAATCTCTGAATAAAAGTTAGCGTTGAGTAAAAATCAGCTCTTACTTATTCAGCACATAACGGCTTGGCCGAATAAGCGTGCCATTATTTCGGGAATCTTTTTTATAGTACAGAACTATTATAACAAAAACCAAAATCCCCTAAAAAAAAAGGTCTCTGTTTGGTAAACACTAATATACCATTTAATTCGAAAAATCCATAAAGATGTATTCCTATATTAGGACAACTATAACTAACCACTTTGTCTAAAATTGTAAAATACACACTAAATTACACCACTTACCAACAATACGCCATGAATTAATACCTAAAAATGTCCAGTATTTCTATTTTGAATTTGCCACGACACGATAGTTAGCGATATCATTCAATTTGTTTATGTTATCGAGGGCTACTCGATAATAAACTGTTAGATTTCTCAGCGCTGTTAAATACACTCAAATGTTATACTCTTTTTCTCTTCGAAGAAAGAGCATTTTGGATTAGTTATGCTCTTTGCTAAACAATGGGGGAGGGTAGAGTAACAATAAGTGCTTACATTTTCACTAGCTAAATAACTAATAAAATAACTGGATTTTTTTTTGGAAAATCGGTTTTTTTAAATGATATACATATGTTCTAATCGACTTGGCAACGATTAGAATGAATCTTGAATACTTTTTATGTAAAGTTGAGAAAAGTTTTAAATGGAAATAGTTTCTAATTACTGATATTCTCAAAATTTTGTTGACAAATTTTTACATTTTTTGCAAGAATTATATTTAGGGTATTCAGTTCGTTGCAACTTGTAAATGTAAACATTTTTAGTATGTCGGATCCAATTTTAAAACAACAAATAGACAAATTTCTAAGGCAAACATTTATTTATATTCAATCGATGGATTGCTAAACTTAAATCGTATACAAAAACTATTAATAAGGTGGATTCCAAATTTTCACAGATTGAAGTTGAAGTTGTGTTGTGTAGATGAGTTGTTTAAGTGGCCCTGTCATCAAGGCAATTAGTGTATGGATGTAGTTATCGTCTAAGCCGAACTATCAAACTTACAATGTCCTATTTCTCGATGAACTATTACAACAAATCTCCTCATGGTTAAAGCTCATACATACGTTGGCTGTTGGCTATGTTCTACGCTTTCTACATCGCAATAAGGATCAATATCGGATCACATGTTCCAAATCTCTCACATTTGAGAAGATCACGGTGGCACGCATTACGAAGACGATCTCAGATGTCTAAACGAACGGTTTGCAATCTCTAATAAATTGTTTACCGGCGCATAATGCCATCTCTGGCAAAGAGATAATTCATCTTAAACTTATACACATATCGACCGACCAAGATCAAAAATAAAATATACAAAGAATATACATATATATAAAGAAGTGTATTCACTATTCACAATTGTCCGACATGTATTCATACAATTTCTTGATTTTGCTTCAGTCGCAAATCAACCCGCAGACGTTGAAGTTGTTACATAGTGTGCGACGGCGCTTGAGTTTATACGAATTTTTTGTGTGGAAGAAGTGAATAACGCGACGTGCAGAGGAGGTATATACAAAGATACAAACATACGAACACATTTACATACATACATACTAATGTTGTATACCTATGTGCATAAAGTGTAAGCAAAAATTGCAAAATGTTGTTCTCGGAAGTTGAAACTCCCCTCCCACCCCATCTGCTGTGTCTGTTTTTGTCATTCGGTGACTCGAACAAAGGCTAAAAAGATGAAGAGCCGCCGTTAAAGTCGCCGCCGCGTCGTCTGTCATTACCGACAAAGCAACCCACTCAACACCCCCTCCACTTTCCCATCTATCTACATATCTAACTCGCAGTTGTGAGTGTATCTGTGCGTGCGCTTTGTTGCCTATATTTAGCAACATTTCCAATTGGACGATTTTTGATTTGACCTTTTAAGTGCAATTATTAGGCAAAGCCGAAATGAAAAGTATATTTCGCTTTGTCAGTGTATGAGTGCGGCTTCCCCCCCACCTCCTTCTTTTTTTTCTCGCTCTCCCACTCACTTCAAATATGTGCATGTGTGTTGTGATTGTATGAGTGTGTGTGTGTGTGTCTGCATAAGAAAAAATCGATGCCAGACTCCCTGCAGAAACTTCATTCAGTAAAGCCGCAGTAAATTTTACAGTTAGACAAAGTTAGTTTTTTGTGTACGTGTGTGTGTGTATGTGTAGGTGGCCAATAACACCGGAAATGAAATTTTTCCGTTTTAGCAAAAGAAGAAATCTAAAATATATGGCAAAACTTTTTGTATCTATTGTTGTTTTGTTGCATCCGTTGAACAAAAATCCAATAGAAAAACGAGGAGAAAATTGTTTTTTTTTGTTTTGCAAAAATCAGAGCAAAAATCATGTTTATATATAGCATCGTGAGTTTGTATACATATATCTGTATATGCGTGTGTGTGAGTGTGAGTGTGGGAGGTATGCATGCGCCTGGCTCTCCTGTCTCTCTTTCTCTCTCAAAACTCCGACTCCTACTCCTTCTCTATGCCAGAGTGTATAGAAAATATGAATGAAGATAAGGAAGGCAAAATGCGACGACAGGCAGAGAAGGTGTAAGAGTTGGAGTAAGAGAGTGTGAGACTGCGTATGTGTGTTGTTGTTGTTTTTTCACACCAGCCAATAAAAACGTGAAAAATCAATGCACACACAAAAAAAAAAAATGTTTGTTGCTTGAACAATTTTTAATTGGCTAAAACAAAAAGAAAAACAAAAAATGTGTGTGCGATAATGTGAAAATGATTTTCCAGAATTTCCACTGAAATGCGGGCGAACAAAGAGCGATAAAATAGGAAAACTTTTCACGGAGCACAAAAATTCACCTAGAACCGTGTGTACGGTAAGAGAGAGGCAGAAATAGATAGAGAGGATAATAAGAAAAAAGTTTTATCGAGAGACACCAGGACTTCTAAAACCATAGTATCTTCCTATATAATAGATATTTTCAGTTACCAAAGATTGATACTAACGGAACTGAGCATTATATCAAACCATTCCGTCCTAGGAATGTCAGATTCTTCTGTCTTTTTTAAAAGTGTGATATTCTTTTAAGCAAAGTTTGTATTTATATTGCAACTAATAGTTATCTAGACCGCAATCATGATGGCTTTGTAAACTTTAAATAATGTCTCACACTCCTGGAATAGCTTGAGCAAATACAATCTTTATGTTTTCATGGGTTTAAAAATTGAGTATTGGCCAGATTGTGTTAAATTTTACGAGTAAGACTAATAAACATCATAGGCATCTATAGCTATTTAAGAACCACCAAGTTTTATCATCAGCAGACTTTTCTAATGACTGCATAGTTGCAACGCTTCAAAACTAGTTGAGAATTCCAACTAAATTAAACAAAGCGCTTACGTTATCATAAAAATTCATTCCTATGTAGAATATGTAAATGCCCTATTTGAGTAGAAGTTCCTTAAGAGTGGTCGTAAAAAGTTTCTAAAATACTTTCGTCAGAGTCCTCTTTGTGGTTATTCATTAGTCAATTGATAAGTTCCAATAAGACACACCAACACATTGTCGGAACCGCTCCCCGCTTACAAGACGTAAAATTTTTGAAATTTTTTAAAATTTCCCTCCTTCGATTGTGACACTATGTGACAACTAATGTATTTTAGTTAGTCTTATTGCCAAATTACTGTAAATAGGGAATCACCTTATAATTTACTTATTTTGCCAGGACAGAATGTATGTACAAGAGTTTTTCACATGAAG
Source organism: Drosophila sucinea (assembly GCA_018150745.1). NCBI lineage: Eukaryota > Metazoa > Arthropoda > Insecta > Diptera > Drosophilidae > Drosophila > Drosophila sucinea. The sequence continues at coordinate 93,411 of JAECWP010000124.1, read as the reverse complement.
CTAAGTACAATTGTGTCATGTATCTAGAATTTCGCCACTCAAGAAAATACAGTCGAACTTCACTATGGTGAACTTCTATATAACGATATTCATCATATAATGACTTCATTTCAAAGACGCAGCGTTCTCATTGTATTTAAAATATTATAATATCTAAGCAATCAAGTTTCCGCGATTTCATTGGACCGTATAAAATGTGCGTAATTCAATCTTGATTACGATAAAAATTTAATAATTGCAAATTCCGTTCCCAAATTATGTAAATGGGAGCCCTTATTACATATACAGGCAATTATGTACTATGATTTCCACCAAAGTCAAGGTCAAAGAGGCACGGAGCAGGAAGACAGGCAATCACTTTGCATGTCTATAAAATCAATTATCTTCAAACATTTTGTTTGTATGATGGAAACATCGCACCACACCTAGGCTAGGCTCACACCGGTGTTTCCCCCTCATTTCTCCTGTCATTCACATCAATATCAATTTCCTAGCAAAACGGAAAATATCCATATCCTTTGAACAAACTTTGCGCCACTCGCGAGAAGGCAGTGGCAAAAGCGGCCAAAGCCAAAGCGAAAGGCATCTAAATCGCACGCGCGCCTAATTGGTTATCACACGCTACCGAAATCAATATTAATTATTTATTAATAGCGCCGACAGCGGTTTACACATCGCCAAGTATTACGAATTCTCTAAACTCATTCCAGCACCTCTTCTTCATTTGCAGAGCAACTGAAACATTTCGATGATGAATTTAATGACCTGAAAAAAATAAGGAGACGGAGACGACGACGACGAAAAAACGCCAATCACTTTCACACACTACAATTGAGAAAGAGTCGTCGCAGAGGGAGCAGCAGCAGCGCCTTTTGTGGGCGCATTGATTACATTTTCATAATCAAAAGAAACGACAGCAAAGAAAGAGAGAAAACGAAAAAGAAACAACAACAACTACAACAATAATATAATACACAGTCAGTCCATGGTTTCAATGAAAATCGCATAATGGCAGCAGCACCTGAATCGTGTGGAGCACGCGATTCAAACGAGGCTGAAACTGAAACTGAAGCAGAGGCGTTGGACGAACTGGAACTGAAGGCGGACCCCAAAACGCAATCAAACACGGAGGCGTCATCTGAAACGGAGGTCGCCGCGGCAGCTGCTGGTCCAGTTTTCGAGATGGCCAGCAATGTGGATGTGGATGAGTTTGACTCCGAGCTGCCAGATGCTTGTGACCAGCATAAGCAAAAGTATGTCGCCAGATTGTAATTTAATTAAAATTCTAGAACAAAGAGTCCGAATGAATTGTTAAAAATGGACAAGAGACAGAGAGTGGACGGCGGAGATAAACCTAATTATTAATTTGATTTTCATTTTTAGCGAGCAACTGCAGTTACAGTCACTGGAGCCCATCTCCCTCGACGATATACCGGAGCCTATTAAAGTTCTGGATGAGATCATATCCGAATTTGAGGAAGCTACAACGAAACCGGTGGCATTGCATAGCAATAGCGGTGAAAATCAATCGGAGGATGATGGCTACATGAGTCTAAGTCGCAAAAAGTGAGTAACCAAAATGTGGGGCATTTTTACCTTTTGTTAAATTCATTTCGATTTATCTGATTATGATTATACTTATTCTATAACTCCAGTTTCCATAATAATAAGTGCTATATCCCAAATTGACAAGACCGATTTGGTAATCCAAATAATACATTTTTTTTAGGTGATAGAGTGGCTCTTTCAAAGGGTATAGTTTCTCGAAATCAGAGAAATGTGGGGGGCTGTATTCAAAAATTCGTTTAAAAAAACCTTCAGTCCGATTTGAATTATCGTGGTCTCAGATTATGAAATAATATATATGTAGATATATCGATATAGATAAATAAATAACTTTAAAAAAATTTAAATTAAACTTTTACAAAACTTTTCTTCTATATTGTTCTTGAAATTAGTTTCGAATTTAGAAAGTGTGTCTTATTGTAAAAAGTAAAGTCAATTCAGCAAAAATATTGATACAGATTTAAATAAAATCGACTTATACATTAATCCCAAGAGGATCCCCAAAAACGGACTATAACCCAACCTTCCCCTTGAAAAAAAACATAGTGAGCTAAATCTTAAATTTCAACAAACTTGAAAACTCAGTTATTTGTATATTTTGTATCAATTAATAGCAGTTCAAAATAAAAAACTGTTTAAAATTATTTCATATTAGAGAAACGGGCTGAAGATCTAACATACTAGCAGGATCTCATGGGTTTCTTTCAAAGTTTCTGTAGAAAATTGTAATTACCAAATTTGATCAACTCAAATTCAACCAAGTCTCCAAAAACTTTTCAAGGCATTTAATAGAATTAAATTAACATTTTTGGTTGCGGTTTATTAAATTCTCGTTCATTCCATATTAATATTTTTGTTTCGGTTTTGGTTTTTTTTTTTCAACATTTATTTGAGCTACGATTTGGTTCCAACTTTCTTAAATACAAATTTTAATTTTAATAATCTCTTTATTTCGGCTTTGCAAGACTGATATAAAGCAGATTTTGGGATAGTTAAATTGTTTTTAGGAAATTTCTGTTAAATTATGTAAAACTCGCAAGTTTTTAAATTATAGTCTCACACAAATTGGTGTGGCAATCTTTTAGCCTATAATAATCATAGAAAATATTGTATGTCTTACCCCCATTTTGCAATAGCATGTCCAAAAAAGACTCGGAAGATGTTCCCCAAACACCCAGCACAGACACTGTGCCCGAGGGCAGTTTCAATGAAGTCGACGGCACAGCCGAAAATCTAACAAAATTATCCGAGGCGGAGCATGGCCAGGAAACAACAACGACGCCACTTATACAGACAACGCTGGTGAGTAACCACCTGGACACCCACCCACCCATATATCCATCCACCCAAACCCCAGAGCAATGCTGGCTAATGGGAAACCAATTAACCCACCCATAACTCTTATGTCTATTTCGACCCATTCCCATTCCAGCCCAAGGCACGTAGTGCCAACTCGACGCCAGCCACCAACTCCAACTACTCAAGTCTACCGTGTTGCGGTGCTAGGACCTCTTCCAATTTGGTTGGCACTTCCGTGGCAAATTCCTCTAGTGGATTGGAGGCCAACAATCGCACTGGCAGCTGCAATGGGGAGCGCAATGCACTGGGCATTGACATCAGTGCCGTGCATAATGCTGTGCTACGTGGCAACCTGGCTAAATTGCCTGAACCTATCGTAAATGAACATCCGGTTACAATCTATCCGGGTCCATCGGCCAAGGCAGCCGGCACCGGTGAGGGGGCACGGAGCAAACGTTTATTGAATTCGGTTGAGAAACACAAGGAGGTTTGTCACATGTTGAATCCACATTCCAATAGCACGACATCATCCTCATCGTCGTCCGGGTCACAGCACACATCCAGTGGCGAGGCATCGCCATCGGCGTCCAATATGAATATGGCTACGGGAAAGCTGCTTAAAAAGGATGACGACTATTCGGAGGACTCGCTGGAAGAGTCAACCATCTCGACAGACCTGACGCCAGTAAAACAGAACGGCGTGGCCTGGGAGATACATTTCAAGAGCAATAAAAAGAAATCGTCTAACATGAAAAAGGCATCCGGTGCATCGAACAAAAAGGTAATAGAATGTTTCTCCATTAAATTAATTACATCTAATTGAAGTATTTTCACCGATTTATCTTTCAGCATCAACAACAGCAGCAGCAACAACAACAAGCGCAACGATCCAATCAGTTGACCGACTTCAACAATAGTTTCGTCTACAACGAACAAAGCATGCTGGGCAAGGGCACTTTTGTTATACGCCGCTCCACGGCAAAGAAACCGCCGCGTGCCGCTGACATCTTTAGTATACCGAAACCACCACGCACTTCATTGAGCGGCGGTGGTGCGGGTGCCATAAGCAATGAGTTCTACACTAGCGATAGTGAGCAAAGTGAATCAGCATCTCTGCCACCCGCACCAGCACCGGCACAGGTGATTGTAGTAGCTGCCGCACCACCACCACAGCCACCAACAGCAGCAGCGGCTTCGGCCGAGATGAATTTCATTTACAAGGAATGCGAAGCGGCTGCGGCTCATACACGGCGAGGCTTGGAAATAGCTGCTGCTCACCGGGCAGCTCTCTCGCTGGATATAGCCGAGGCACCCGATCAGTTCGCCCACAATAAACCGATGAAAAGCAAAACGGCCATGTTAACCGAAAAGCGTTTGAGTGCCGAATCCATGCCGGACAATACATCGAGTAGCGAAGAGTTCGATGAGGCGCGTCTGAATGGCAATAATGGCTACGATATGTATGCATATAATGGAAATGGTAAGGAATCTAACCGTCTTAACGGCTCACACTAGTGGTACAATCGATTGCATAATAGGAAACGGTATTTATTTCGGTTAAGGTAACTAAAGAACTTCAAAATCGTTAAACCGAATAAGTTATCAACGATATTTGTATAAATCTGTCGCTATATTCGATTTATTGATTGAGATTTATCTTGTTAAACGGTTTTTCAGTATAAACGGTTAACCGTTTCATTGGAAAATGTGCCCTACCGATTGAGAATCTTTGTTCTGTGTAATCGTTTCGTTTTACTTAAGAATACATTTTGATGACTTACTCTTCTTTCAGATCAACGCGTATCGAATGCCACAACACCCCACACCGATTTGGCACCCACTTTGGAGGAGGATGAAGAGCTATCCGATTTTAGCTATGGCTGTGCCCCACTCAAACAAATAGAGCATAACATAAGCGCCTTGCTACGTGGGGACTTACCCATTGTGGGCCAACAGGCGACAGTCAGTAATGGAGTGGGAGCCACTGGAGTTGGAGCGGTTGGTTTGCCAGGAAGCAGTGCCTCTGCCACTGCCGCAGCGGAGGCCTTGCATGCCAAGCGAGTGCTTGAGTTTCGACCCGGTGTGCATAAATCCGAGAGTGCCAAGGAGATGCTGTTGTCACAGTTGCCCACTTTGGGACCACTGCCACCATCGCCGCCCAGTTCCAACCCGGATATGTTTGACTACGATGCCCCGTTGCCGCCGTCGCCAGTGGAGCCGCGCAAGCAGTTAGAACTGCCAGCATCAGCAGTTGCTGCTCCATCCAATCGCACCACCACAGTGGTGGAGGTACATGCCACTGCATCGGGAGCTGCAGTGCATAGTAATAGCCATACACGTCGTAGCCGCGATAATGTGGCTGCAGTGCGTCATTTTACTGATGAGCTACCGCCGCCACCAGCCCCAGCACATCAATCTACCAGTTTCGCGGAGGGTCTTACCGCTGCTCCCATTGTTCCGCCTCATCGTAGCAGCGGCGGCGTCGGCGCCGTGGGTCCTGGAGGTCACTCTTCCAACACAATGAAATCCTGGAGCATTGACTCACAATACCGCAAAAGATCACCGAAGTTATTTGCACACTATAGCAGTGGCAGCGGCATAACCACACCCACTGGCCTGGGTCAGATGCCACCGTTACCACCGCCGCCGGTGCCCCATATGGGTACCATTGGATCGTGTGGCGAAGGCGCCACCGGTTCCTATCAGCGCAGGTATATCAACTATGGCACCAAACGCAGCCTAAAACAATCGCCGCGCGAGGAGCATCGCCTGCAAACCTCATGTAGTCTTCCTGAAACGCCAATCTTTGCCAGAGGGTAAGCCATCGTTTTAGATGAACTTAATTTCTAATAACCAAGTACATATCTCTTAACGCAGCTGTGACATACCACGTACGCCATATCGACGCCAAAACGAGCCCGTGCCTGTGAGTGGTTCGCGAACAGCACCCAGATCCAGTACATCGAATAGCATTAATATGGGCACCTCCATTTTGGGCATTGGTGGTAAGTAACAGGAATAAATGTCATCCGATTAAGTTGGCTCTTTGTCGAATCAACTGAAATTAAATAACTACATAATCAAGTCTATTCTCCGAATACAATTCGTTCTAAAAGAACATTCCCTTTCTATCAAAATTGTTTTGGAATAGGAGTTTTTTCGTCTTTGCTTTCAAAGCAATTTATTCGCCCTCAAGAATCAATTAAGAATTGATTATGTAATGGTTTTCAAATTAATTCGATTGAAACACATAACATTTTTATGAACATGTCGTAACTAAACATGTGGAAACGGAAATAGGTCGGTTCCATTTCGATTGCTATCTCTTGACTTTTCTGTTTGCCTGCTAAAAATAATTCTTGTAATTTAATGGCTGCACCGAATTCACCCACTTGTGTTTAATATCGTTCACAACATATTAAAGATACAGAAAAATATTTGAGAGGTGCAACTAATAGGTATTTCTAGAAAAAAAAGAGCAATTACTTTTTATTTCACTGACTAAAACGTGAATGATTGAAAACAAAGTCTGAATAGCGATTCCAATCAATTTAGAATCGAAAACTAGGAGAGACTTAAATGTAGATATAATAAAATGGAAAGAATTTCCTTAAAATATTTCTTTAAACTAAATCAAATCCATGTAATCCCAGAACATTTTTAGATGCCAAGAAATAAGTCTTTGAAACTTGTTAAGTTTTATTTATTTTAAATATTTAGTGAATTAATTTTACTAATTTATTACATTTATTTCAGGTGGCAACTATGGCACTGCCCAGATCTGTCGCCAACGTTCGATTAATCATGCCTTGGCCTCCAATGAGATGTTACGAATGACTGGTGCACCAGCACGCGGTTGGTATCCCAAGCAGCGTGCTTTGCGTCCTGCCTCGACCGAGAATATTGATCGATTGGCCTCAGTGCGAGTTTGGGATAATCCGGCTGGAATGTCCGGTACAGGACAATCGCGTAAACCTCTAACGTTGCCGCCAAATTTAACACCTTCATTTCTAAATAAATCACCCCGTGAGGCATTGCGTCGTGTGACCAGTTTGCTCATCACCAAGAAGAGTAAGTTAATAATCAATTCCTGCACATAAAATTTTATTAATGTACCATTTCTTAATGCAGAGAACAATAAGGAACGAAAGCATAAGGCATATTGCGATCAGCCCATGGATGATAATAATAGCAAGCATGCCTATGAATTTGAAACGGGTAAGAAAATGATTTGGAATATGTAAAATAAGTATATACATATAATTTATATTTCGATCTAAATGCAGGTTCGGCCAAACGTAAAGATAATACCAATCGCAAGGATAATGGAGCTACACCCAAAACCAAAAAGAAAGGACTCTTCAAAACTCTATGGAAACGTACGAAAACCGCTTCGCTGGATCAATAGAGGAATACATCTAACACAAGAAACAAAAAATGAAACCAAATTCGAAGCAAGCCTAATCACTGCCCCCCTTGCCCTACCTTTTCACTTTGGATATGTTTTATATATAGAGTATATACTACCAGTATATATACATTATATATATTTATAGAAACGATGATAATAATCGTGCACTTCAATGTACATTTGAAAGAAATGAGAGTTAAATGCTACAGAAACCCACAACCAACCTCACTCACCCAATCACTCACTTAAACATTTCACGCTCGTGTTCTCGTATGTTCAGCTCACCTTGAAATTTTCGCAAGCAATTTATATAAATATATATAGTATATCTATATACTCTCACATCGTATCTAAAACATATATATATACATATAAAACGTAAACTGAATAATTCCAAAATGCACAAAGCCGTGAATCGTAAAGACTGAAATGAGTAAACAAAATGATAAAACCGAAAAGAAAAAAAAAACTGAAAAAAAGTAAACGCAAATTTAATGAACATATGAAAATGAAACACACCAGATATAACACCCCCGGCCCACGCCCGCCTCGGACAAGGGTGAAGCACTAACTCCTCACTCAATTACCCACTTCGTAAACAGAGCCAGAACCACACCCGGACCCAGATCACCTAACTTGAGAGCATAACAAATCCCTCGGCACGCAACTGATACTGAAATGCAACATTTTGAGGAAGGAAAAAAACATGTGTATTACGTATACAAGCACTGAATTTATATATACTATATGTATAACTGAACCATTTAGGGTTCTAGGCAGCATTACTTACTTTATCAATATGGGGAAAATGTTTGATATTTCAAGCACTTCTTTTTTGGTTTAGTGTGTTGGGTATTATCATGATTTTGCAAAAAACAATTGGGCCGCAGTTTGCGAAATAAGCGGACTAGATATCTCGGTTTGTCTGTACTATTGTACTCTTGTTATGTATCGGATGCTAAAAATTTGGTTCTCATTTTCGGTGCATAATTTGAAAATTATTTTGATCTTTACAAATATCATTCCGAAATCAGATTTCTCAAAATTTTATAGTGAAAAATTTTTACTTCCATAGGAATAAACGTTGTGTGGAATTGAATTTTTTAATCGATTCTTAAAAGATAAATGTATTTCTAACTCACGTATTCTAGTTTAATTGAAAGACTGTCAATTCTACTGAATGGCCATTTTGCAAAATTAAAGAAACTACGGCACAGTCGCAGTTAGCCAGTTCTTCTGGTTGAAAGCTTTTGGTTGGTTCATTTCGATATACATACATATGGGCAGAGTGCAATAAATTCCAACAGAAAAGTCCATATAATTATTGTTTTTGCAAAATTTATGAGAGTTTTTTCCGAAAATCAACCAAAACCCAATATAATTGATCATTTATTTCCACATACAAAAATTTGGAAAAGATTAAGAGTTACGCCCTCCAGATTTCAAAGAATGTTTGATAATAATTATATGAAAACAAGAAAACAAAAAAAAAAAAAACTTTTCGAAAACTATTAAAAAGCAAACCTAAACTTAACCCAAAAACAAAATGAAAAAACTTAAAACTTAGTGCTCAACTCCAATGAAAATGAAAACCCAAAACAAAAATATTGACTTTACCAGTGAGCATTTCGAATTCTCGGGACGAGATGATGAAGAGAGGCAGATAGCATCAAGATAAAAAGAGAGGAGAACAAACTGTAAACGTTTACTAGTCATTACATATTTTTTATTAAACTAAAACAGAAAAATTAATGCAATTAACACACACAGACACAAAACTATACTTAAACACACACACACACACATTTACACCTAAACACAGTCACTTGAAAAAGCCATTGGCCAGCGATAATTTTTTGGCAGCATTTTATTGAGCCAACCAACAGAAAAATAAATAAAAAACAACACAAATAATAATGAGGAAAATAAAGTTGAAAAGTATTATTAAAGAATTATATTATATGCTATAGCAAGTTGGTATTTATTATAATTAACTATATATATAAATATATATATATATGAATATATTTCAATATATATATATATATGTACAATTATTTGAATTAATATTATTGAATATATTTTTTAGAAAAGTAGCATGAAACGAAATAAAAAATCACAAAAAGAACAAAAACCGCATTTTGAATTGATTATTCTTGATTATAGTGACGTTCAAGAAATTTATCCAAATATATATTGTTATCTGGGAGCGATTATTAAAATGGAGAAACCAGTTAATTATACCGAAATAGACATCTGACTCCGATAATTACATCCGATAATTTTCCCTATATTATTGTATTTCTTATCCGACCCCAATACCGTAAAAGTGCAAGTTTTTATTTGGAACGTATTAACTAAAAACTTATATATCTGATCGGAATACATTTTTATAAGAAAAATTATCGGATAATTGAAATAATTATAACAATCATCAGAACTTTCATTGCTACCGACTTCTTGAATGTAGGAACCAGTATTTTGATATAATTTTATATAAATCCGACTCAAAAACCCTCTTTTTTAAAATACATATATGTATGTTTTGTAAATCATTTGAAACTAAATCAATATTTACTTATGCAGAACTTATATATTTATTTAGAATGTCTTTCGAAAAGAAAATTGATTCGGCTAAAATGAACATTCTTCATCACTATACTAAACTAACTAGAATCTCCAGTAAAAAATATGTATTATCTGCTTATTATTCGAACTCATTAAAATTTACGACAATGTTATGGTCCAGTATAAAACTCGTGCAGTAACGAGACTCCATTTCATCTTTTATACGCCAACTTAAATTCCATAAGTTTAGCTATTTGTATTGACTTTCAACAAAATACGTAATCTGAAATTCAATTTTTTGTGATGATGAGTTGTCGTTGGCACTGTGGAACGAATATATAGTTGAAGAGAATGCCTAGCGTGGGCTAGGCACCTCATGCGGGCCACCCGCGTTTTTTTCTTTAAAGATGGGAGTTTTATTGCTTCCATTAGTTTTAATGTTTTTCAAAGTCAAAATTTGTTGTGAAATAAAGTTACAACCAGAAGGCCAGTTCTTGTGATACTCAATCCCTAAATAGAATCAAACTCCTGATTTGGCTAAGAATAATGCCTACCCATTTAAGTGTAGTCCATACTGATCTGCTGATGTTTATATCCCAACAACTGTATCAACAAACTGTTGGCCGTAGAACATGTAGATTGACGACATTTAGCTTAGTTAATCATTTGTTTTTTTTTTTATTATTATTATTATTATTATTTTGTATTTTTGGGTTCTGGGCACGTGTAAATATACAATACAAAATGAAAATTAAACAATAAAACAAACTAAATAAACTAACTAATAGTATCAGACGGTGAGAAAGAAATCAACATTCCCTTTGATGGGGGACTCCATTTCGATAAACATTTAATAAAAATTAATTGTTTATCAATTTCGATTTGTGGGCGTGAAAAATAAACAATTCCATACCCCTTTTTTGTTTTTTTTTTCGATTCGTATAACAAAAATAAATTTCTTGATTAAATTGTTGTTATCGTAGATATTACAATTATTATTGGGGATGATGATTTTTAAAATTACTTAGATTTCGTAGGCTAAGATAATCTCTAAGAAACTGCCCATTCATTCTGCATCTGTGTGTGTGTGTGTTTTGGGTGTGTGTATGCAGTCTAAGCCATATAGCTATATTCATCGCCCGAGTTGGCCGTACGCTCTATATATTGTTTATCAATTAACGATTCAACGCACTTCTTAATCATCGCAATATTGGGCGTAAAGCTGACTTTTGATAATGAAAGGACCTGTGAAATAGAAAAACAAAAAAATATTGCAGATATAAGTATATAAAAGATACTCCAATAGTATATAAAAATACATAGAAAATTACAACTAAATCTAATTTGTAGCATTCCCTTGACAATTAAAGTGTGCAATTATCAGTTTTAGTTTAGGACAAAATCGATTATTTCTTGACGGTTTGAATTGTCGCATTTTGGTAAAAAAAAAAAAACGACCCAACATTAATCAATTGAACAGAAAACTTCGCATTGGAAATCTAGTGCTAAATGAGATTTAGAATTATTTGATAAAATTGTTTGGCAATCGAGAAATTTAGATTAAGCAACGTGCAACAAAAAATGTGCTCAATGAACGACCACCACTGTATATATACATATCGGCTGAGATATGAATAAAAAGTAAACATATAAAAAAGAGATCCTTTGTCCGATTGCTTTTTCGAAGCTTAGTGAGGTTAGTTATAGATAGCTATAACTTATGAACAGATTGACGGATTGACATTGATGCAACCATAAAAACTACATATATCAACTTCGTTCTTTAGATTGATCAAATACATTGAACATTGCAAAGGCGGAAATGCTTCGTAGATTGGCATTTAATTGGAAACCCACCTCCTGTATCAGTGCATTGTGCTTTAGTACTTTGCGTGCCTTCATTATACGCACTATGGCTGCTTGCAAAAATAGTTTTCGATCTTCATCAACCGAATTAATTGTGTGCTCCACCTATAAGAAAATTAATATAATTTAATTAATAAATTCATTGAAAACTTGAAGAATTCGCATTTACCTCCTGTGGTGTTTCCTTTTGCAGTGCTGAGCTAATTTTAAATTTCGTCCTCTTATTTGTATAATCGAAAGTCAATTCGATTCGCGTCTCACCGGCGAGATTCTCGGAACTGGCACTTAACAGCTTTGACTCAATCATGGGCTGCATATGCTTTTGAAATGTTTCATCGCTCAATTGCAGCGTATTTTGTATCTCACGACAAGTCAAACTGTCGCATGTCTCGAAAAGCAATATTATGGCCATTTGGTAGGTCTGCATGGTTACAATGTACGATTTCTTTAAATGGCTTAACTTCAATTCACCATGGCACATGTGATGCAGCCAGGTTAATTTTCGACCGCTAAATAATTTATGATAATAGTCCTCAAACTGTAAACAAAAAACACAAAATTTATACTAATCTTCCAATGAAGTGCATCATGTTATCATTTACCATTTTAATTGATTTCTCAAATTCCTGTGGCACTGCAAATGTTATTAATTGCGTTGAACCCAGCGGCCAAGCGCCAGCTTGTAAAACCTTAATCGAGAGATTTATACCTGTTTAAAAATAAGTGTTAATGTATTTAATTTTTTTTTTTTTTTGTGTTTTAACTAATTTACCCAAATCAACATTGTTGTCCTTTAAATGATTGTTAAACTTATTATTTAGATCTGTCGATACAGAAATATCCGTAAACATACGATGCAGTTTGTTGGTAAATTCATAGCCGCAGGCTTGCTGTTAAGGTATAAAGATATTAGATATTAGATTAGAAAGTTTAGTGGGACGAAATTTAATCTTTAAATAGACTATTCAATTTAATACATAACATTCATAAATAAATAATTTTTTATCGAATTTGTTGAGAAACAAAATAATTTGTAGCCTAAATCTCATTTTTTTTCTTACATCTCTTTAAAATTTAAATAAATTTGTTAGTGTCATTTAAAATTTAGTCTGTGTAAAGACAGTCTGATCTATAAAAATGATCTAATAGCGATATTATGTTCTGCAACATAATTTAGATATCACATTATATAGAGATATATCTAGTAAGACTTTCAGTTCAAACCATTTTATCAGAAAATGTTTTAGTGACTAAACTATTTCTGTTAAACATTACAAATGTTGCTTCGAATTTTACCTTCAATCGATTGATCATGCCCTCTTCAGCATCCATGCTCTGACTCTGTTCGTGTATCAAACGTTTCGCCAATAATCGACTGTAAAACTTCTGATAGACATCCTTATCCTCGATGTACTTGAATATGGTTATATTGTTGGTCAGTTTTTGATCAATTTCCGCTTCGCAGGTTTTCGATTTCTTTAACAGAGTATCACAGTATTTGGCCACAAATTCGGCGCTGCGACATGGCTGCCGCTCACTAGGACGACGATTGATCACACTGGCGCATGCCTTATCCAATGCGCTCAGAAACAGAGAGTCATTCTCAAAGACATCCGCAATTAGCTCCTGGTATTTCTGATGCACTTTCAGCATATTCTCAACGAAGGCTATGTGTATATTTTCACCTTTCAGTGCGGCAACCGTTTGCAAACCTTCATTCTTAATGTGCTCAAGGAAGGTTTGAATTAGCTCAGACTTAAGATTATCGGGTATAGGTTTAAGCACAATATACATATTGCGCAGATCTAGGCGTCGCTCCTCGGATACCATTTCATTGCATTCCGAATATATGAAGCCCAGACGATCATTGATAAACTTCTCTTCGCATTGCTTACGCAATTTAGGCAGTGAGCTAACATGTAGGAATTTTTGTGCACGTTTACTTTCATATTCCAGTATCTTGATCACTTCCTGCATATATTGTGAGACATTGCAGCGTTGCAGTAACTTATTCGCCTCATTTGTATAATAGGCACCGCTAGCCTCCAGCATGGGTGCCTCAAACAGTTCCTGATACAGTTTCAGCGAGCCAGTTTTCTTATAATCCTGGACTTCAACAAAACTATGTATCACACCATTTATGATCTGAACACGATGTGAGTCCAGTGACCCATTGCTGGCACGATCAGCAGCTATGCCCTCCAGTATATGTCGCACTAATTCTGTAGCCAGAAATTCAACCATATATAAACGCCAAATATCCAGACCAAGTTCTCCAATTTCCATTTGTTCGGCTGCATCGCTGGACAGATTGCCATAGAAGGATTCAGTATCTGTGATTTTTTGTTTCTTTATGTGTTGCTGGTTCAGGTAACTGCAATAAAAAACAATGGTGATTAAGATGTAGGCTATACATTCTATATACTACTTAAATTGAAGAGCTCTCAAAACCTTTATCACAAAGTAAAATTTTAACTGATTTATGGAAATTTGGAAATTTAAAATATAATCCTATTCATTACATTCCAGAACTTTTAAGGACACTTTTTGAATTTTTGCAGGTTTATCTCGATATTTTAACTGTTGATAAATTGAAGAAATAGAAAAGTTTTTAAGTTTTCAAAACTTAACATTTCGTAAAGCAAAATAATTAACGAGTATTTAGTCATCATAAAATAAAGTCTACTTAACTTCCCTAGTAATCGAATCCTTAAAAAATCTTAACAGAATCTAGAGAGCTTTCATACAAATAGTCTTACATGTACAGCTGATGCAAATATTTAATGCCCTGACTATATTCCATCCAGGTGGTATAGTAACGTTGCAGCAAATCCGGCTTGCCACCCATTGTTGCAGATGTTGTTGTCGCATTTGCATTAGTCGCATCATTTGCAGCTAAAACCTTCTTATTGAGCATCTCCTGGACGTGCGATTCAAGGAAATGCTTTGTCTCGCTATATAGACGATCGGCCATCGGTTCCGGCTGCGCCACGCATAGCGTATAAACATCACTGCGGAATACCAAAAAAAATTAATTATATACATATGTTTGTAGACAAAAAATTATAATTGTTTGTATGTAACTAATTGTGGTGAGGAGCGGACTCGAGTAGAAAATATGCCAATACGCTGATTTTCTTTCAATATAAAAAATTCCATTCTGAACGCAAATGTTCATTATCACGATGACAATGTTTTGTTGTGATAGGTCCCAAGGTATTATACATACATATGTATAACTGTGTTTGACTGATTAAAAAAATCAATTTTACTGCAATTTCAAACACTACTTATAGATATTTCCGTTGCGTATACACATTCATTTATATGCCTAAATTTCTACCTTTACTTTTCTTTTCCCTCGATTTGGCCCCCTGTCTAACGCATAGTCCGGCCCTGAGTTGGTGCGAGTGAAATTAATTTGCTATTTTTGTTGTTTTTGTTTCGGCGTTTTTTTTTTTTTTGTTTTTGGCAATTCATGCAACAACGTCATGGGCATGGGCACTGGTTGTGAGCACTCTGTGGTGGGGCAGTTAGTTAGTTACACTACTCACCTAAAGCTAGTGTTCCAAACGGCGCGCTCCACTTTGCTGAGTGTTATCACCGATTCGGCTATGCAACGGAGCCGTGGCCAAACTTCAACAAATTCCACTATTTTCGGCTTGAGAGACATCTCCTGGCTGGTGATGAGATGAGAAGGAGGCAGCAATGAGGATGATGGGTTTTGCGTATGTAAGTTTGTGTCTGGGTGTATGGGCGGCTGTGGGCTGTGTTTTAGAGAAAATAAGACGAAAGAGAGTATATATGTATATGTATGTATCTATGTGTGCTTGTCTATACATATACATATGTATCTAAAATTTGCCAACAACAAATTCTATTACACGGCGACCCTCAATATGTTGGCAGCGCTGCTTCGACTGCTGCATATAATCAGCAGGCCGTTTCGTTCCATTTCCATTTTGTAGTCAACTAAGTTTACCTTGCCTTTCACAACTTTTCGTGTTCTCCCCTTCTCAGACACTTGTCGTTATGTTTGACAGTCTCTCACACTCACCAGCTACTTAATAACGCTACAAACTAATTTAAAACGCTGAAAAGTTGTTTTTTTGCACTTTTTTTTTAGCAGCCGAAAAATTGTTCGTAAGTGAAATACAGTGTGACCACATGCTAAAATACCGAAAAATAGTATTTTTTGCATGCAACAAAATGTAAATATACCGCGCAATATTTGGAAAACTGATATTGAGGTGGACTTTTTTTCTTTTAAACTTCTTTAAAACATTTTTTTATTGCAATAGATCGTCCTCGATTAAGTTTAAATTGTAAATATTTTCTTTCCCGTCCTGGAGTTTAATTTAATGGAAATTTAAAATTACCGAAACAAACCTTATTTGCCTTTATAAGCAGAAATTGATTTCGTTTCTTAGGTGATGTAAATATACAGTTCTATATAAAAGACGCTTTTACTATATGTAATCCAAAAGAAACAAGAATTTGCTAGAATTAGCTTTTTGTATTTATTTTTATTTATCCAGTTGATCATTTACTATAATTTTCTAATCGGTTGTGTAATGTTATCTTTTTTCTTCGATTTTAATTGATAAATCTCATTAGTATCGTTTTGGTTTTTGGAGAAATTATAGAAAAATGTTTTGTAAATGTTTGATTTCAGTTTAATAGCTTCAAAACACAACACCTAATAGGTTTTTTTTCGAAACCAAATTGTCTCTACAATTTTGTCATATGAAATTATAAAAATTTTAGTTTAAAAAGTGTGTTTCAATTAACCAGTGGTTTTCAATACTCGTTTTGCAATCTAACCAATCTTTCAATATATTTCTCATTTTCGTTGATTGTCATGCTTTTTAGCCATTAAATATTTTAAACTAAATATTTTAACATGATGATTAGGGGATTGGATAGGAGGACAGGCAAGGAAGATGTCATTGTTTAATTGGGTTCATAATTTGTTAATTGATTTTTCATTTTGTTGTAGTTGTTTTTGTTAATTGATTTTTCATTTTGTTGTAGTTGTTTTAGTAGCTTTTCCTGTTTGCTATGTAAGTAAGTTCGTTTGTTTTTTTCGCTAATTCGTTGAAGATTTCTAATAAGCATGCGATGCTATATACGACTTTTGTTTCTATATATATTTATATAGATATTATTAACTATATAATGTCTATATGTATGTTTTAATGTAGTCTATGTTCCATTTAGTAAAACTTATTTTTTATTTTAATACCCTTGCAATAAGAATTTTGGAAACTACAAAAGAGTCGATCTGAATTTGTTAAATCTCAATAAATGAACAAATGAATGTATGATATTGTGGTCTGTTATGTCTTAGGACTAACTAAATAATGAGATTATCGTTTAGCCTTATGTAAAGTTTTCATTGGATATATTGTTAAATGAAAATCTCTTTTATCATACAATTACTATCAATAAAACGATGGGACAATTCGTTGAAAAGTTAGTTCTTCGAACTTACTGCATATCATGCATAAAAATTTATATATTTCACTATTGTAATTTCGGATTGGATTCCTTAATTTTATTACGATCGGATGCTTACATTTTGCCATAATCCAGAACCTTCACCTCATGGAAATATCTCAAAATGTATGTACAAATATACAAGAATAATATAGTGAAGAGATCAATAGCAATAGCTAATTGCAAGGTAAGAAGGATATTGAAAATGATGCATGTAGAGCTTTAACAATCGAAAAACTACAAGGGTATTAAAACTTCGCTGTGTCGAAGTTAATTTTCTGTATGTTTTTTGTTTCTACTATTGATGTTTAGCTTTTGGTTTAGGGAGTTTTTTGTTTTTGTTTTGTTTGTTTTACCATATTACATTTATAATTAATTATATTTTTTGTTCGCTATTTTGGACTTACTTGTGGGTTGCATTTTGTGTGGTGGGATACGGATTTATTTTATATATATTGTATGGTATATATATATATATATATAGTATGTATGTATGCATTTGTTAATAAGGACTTATATATTACTAATACAATTAATTTGCGCAATTTACTTTACACATAGAGATTTGTTTTGAGATTTCTGTTTAAACTACACATCGATAAAGCAAAGTTTTCTTTTCTTCAATTATTATATATTACAGTTTCGTGAAAATCATATAACAATTTTGTTTAAAACAAAAGTTCACAATTACGGAAAATACTTAATAGTTATATATATATATAAGTATATATAATTTTGTTGCTGTTTTTAAGTTTTCTTAGGTACACAGTTTACAAACTTTTGGAAAGCAAATTGATAAATTTTGAACTAAAATTAGCAAATAGCATAATAAGAATATCACACGAATATATAAATATATATATTATATATAATAATAATTATAATAATAATAATACGTAGCCAAACCAAATTTATAGCAAGTATAACAGATTCTCTTCTTCTTTCTTCCCATATCGCTCTCTTGTTCTTGTTGTATAACAGTTAACTTTGTTTTTGTGTGTCCACTTCACATTCATAATATGAAAAAATGATTTTGCAGATCTACTTTAGATATTCATTTTGTCATGGAATTTACTCTAATAATGATAGAGATTCTGCCACCTTGCCATTGCCCACCGATGACTCCGGGGCACTGCTGTCCGCTGGTGCAGGATCTTGGTTTTTCAGTTTTAGAAGTGGCGTCTTTATATCGGCCTCAAGCTCTGTGGTTAATTCGAGTGTCGGTTCCGTCGTTGCTGCATGCAATTCAACCGAGGCAGCAGGATCTGCAGTTGATTGTGATTTGCCCTGGAAAATAATAGAAATTTAATAATTGTGTTTTTCTTATGCATTTAGGTTATCGATTGAATGACACTTCACCTGCAAATAGTATGTCATTAGCTGGCCCTTGCCTTTGACTGCCACCAGACCGCGTTGCAGAAACGTATAACCAAATTGCTGTAGGATATTGCAAGTCTCTTCGGTCACCTGTATGGCACCCGCCTTGCCAGTGCTCTCCATGCGAGACGAAACATTCACCGTGTTGCCCCAAATATCGTAATGCGGTTTTCTAGCACCGATTACACCCGCCGTTATGGGACCATGATTGATGCCCATTTTAAGTACTAAATGATTAAACGATTGCTCATTGATGTTCTGCAGTGCATGTTTCAGTTCCAAAGCGAATTCCACCAATACAGCCAGATGGGACCAGCGTTCAGTGATTGGAGCATCGTTGCGTAGATTTCGTTGCAAATTGATTCCACTGGCGGCCATATAAGTAGAGCCAATTGTCTTGATTTTTATTATATCCTGGAACTGAGGCAGTTCGAGTAACTGGAAGAGAAATCGATTATTATACAATTAACGAGAAATCAATGAATTATCCGGGAATGCAATGTAAAGTTTTACAATATTTTTTGATGCGATATTTATATCGCTAAAGTTACAGAATTGAATTACGTATAAGATCTTAAATATTTTCCTTTATAAAAGTGGGCAAATATCAATCTTTCACTATTATTTTGAGTGCCTTAAAGCCATTATATTCGCATAATGTTTGTTTTGTAGAAAAGATTATAATTGGAAGGAAGATTGTCTATACTTAAAACTTAAAGGGGTTTGGATTTAATTATTCTCAAGCGATTCTAACATATAATCTATGAACCTTAGGTTAATATTTATAAAAGATAGAGAACTTATAAATTTCAAAATAAAAAGTTACAGAAGTACATTGAAATTGTTAGTCCATGTATATCATCTAGTCCCATTTTAAAGAAATAACCGAACGTTTGTTTTAAATTAATCTGTGTTCTACTGTCTTTTGGTACATGACATAAATATAATATCATGACAAATAAGTATCAACCAAGCCTCGACTATTAAATCGTTATTTGGAGTTTCTTCCTTTTAAACACATTTATCAATTGCATACCCTGAATTATATTATTTACTTACCGCATCGAAATCCGAAATGACTTCATTGAGAAAACGTAAGCACTCCAAACCCTGATTGTTGACTGTTTCCTCTGAATAAAAATCTAAAAATCGATTTAACAAAACAATTAATTATCTTTTCATGTTACCACATTATTGATTCGTTGTTACCTGAAAAATTTGGCATACTGGCAAATAATACGCCCACTTCTGCATAACTCTGGGAATATAGATCATCATGGGATCGTTTCGTATTCTTCATGAAGTGCTCAGCCACATGAACTGGCAAAACATTATAGACCAAAGCCTCATTACGTTGACGCATATCGTTGGCGGTTTCTTTCTGTTCGGCCACCTCGGTTTTCCATTTGAAAATCACACGATCCTCGTGATCCATCTGAAAGTAAAAGTGTTGAAATAAATATTCAAAATTAAATAGCACCAGATAAATCTATTCACTTACATGTCGTGCCAAAGAGCTGAGTGCCAAGGCAGCCACCAATAAAAGACCCGATGCACAATAACGCGTGGATATAATGCTGAAAAAAGTTATGCAGAAAATTAGTTAAATATTTAGGTCTAAATTTGAATTTATACTTAATTCAGACATAATTTCGGAAGGGTTTTGTTAATTAATTCGATTTTAATTAGCGCACTTTCTAGTCTTAATGGGTTTAAATATTTTTTTAATTCTTTCAAGAACTTGTCTTAATATTTTGTAATATTTCTAAGCAATTATGTATAACCAATATTAAAACCAACAAAAATATTATTTTGATTTCTATTTTGAATATTCCTATACAATTATCTTTGTGAGATCTTATACCAAAATTATTATCTATAAAATTAAATCCATGCTATACCACTATTTCAATGCTAAAACTACAATTAGTTTTAATTTGCAATTTGTTTTAGCGCTAAAATAGCATTAAAATCTAATTTTTTAACGTTTGAAACAATTCCAAACGATTTTATTTCCATTAGTATCAGAACTGTCGATATGATTTAATCGTTTATTATCCATCTTTTATGTGTCATAACAAACGAAATGACTCATACATTATGAAATATAGCTAAAACTTAATGGTGAACCGTAAAACAAAGTTTTCTGTTCATAAGTATAAGCCAAAATACTGCTTCAATATGCTTCTCAATCGAAAGGCAATAAAAAAGATATAAGCGACGTTTTTGTCGACAATTGTCTACAAATTTCGGCGTCTTTTATCGTCGCAGATGTCACTTCAAATGAATTAGTTACTTACGGTTCATGATCATCTTCGAGTGCATACAAATCCTGCATAATAAATATGTTGAAATAGCAATGCAAAGCTGAAAATGGGATAATCAAAATTGAATATTAAATGGAAAGAAGTAGGTCATTCCATTACTCACCTGCTATAGACAATAGCAACAGTATTTTGGTCAGGTGCGTGAGTTGGGCAATCACGGCAATTGCAATTAATATTAAGACACCGAAATTACTTAGATAGGACGGATAAAGGACACGCTCTGTGGGCACTGCATCGCGCATTTGCTCAACAAATGATTCTGGTAGCAGGTGTTCAGCGGTCGCCACCTCCTCCACCACCTGGCCATCCTCCACCATTATTACCTCACTGGCCGTGGCATTGAATTCACTTTCACTCACGATATGCTCAGTGCGCAGGAAGGTGACAAAAAAGAACTGCAGAAAAAAACCAAAAAAAAAAAGAAGGTGAAATAGGAAATCATATGCAAATGAAAATCAATAATCGAGCCGCAAACCCTTGAACACGCTCCACAACGACTGCTTACCATGTCGATGACATTGCTAAGGCCAATGGTAAGGGCTATGATTATGGCCGCCAGCTCACGCACGAAGGTAATGTCATTGAATCGTTTACTAACATCCACAAAGAACTTGGGCAACATCCCGCTAAAGCTCTCGGCTATACTTATCACCACCAGCATGGCAATGGGCACCAGAGGAGCGGCAATATTAATGAAATGCAATGTGGATCGAGGCAGAACCAAATACGAATATAGAACATCGATACATTGAACCAGCAAAGCGGCCAATAATGGCAGAGAACTATACGGTTCACGATAAATGGCGTAGGCCTGTTCCAGTTGGGGATTCTTAAAGCGTAGAAATATATTCGTATCCTTGGTCAGGTTTCTGTTAAAGAAAATCCCAAAAAAAGCGAATTGAGAAACATATCCTATTAAATATAAATTCCTGTTTTATTTCTTACTCATGTCCGTCTCTGGTAACCAATTCGTCTTTCAATCGTTGTTTGAAATTCTCCAATTTAACCTGCTCCTCTTCATCTTCGGCTTCGGCTGTATGATGTTGTCCATTGGTTGTGGCGCTCTCTGCCAATAGTTCCTCATCATCTAGAGTGGCTTCAACGTCTTCAGACGTAGCAACTCCACCGCCAGTAGAGCCATTGGAACCATTGTGAGAATTTTCTCTTTGCGTTTCATTGATTTTCTTGGCGCATGGCGAAGCGAACTGTGAACGAAAATATTACTTCAATTATTATTTGTAAAACAGCATAGAGAAATCAAACTTTTTTAACTCAAACTCCTATTTATAAACTCAAAAACCTATTAATTTTTTACAATAACCAAATAGTTTTTAAAATCTTCTCAAAACTTTTGTTTCTTCTCAACCCCCAGCTGTTATGGCTCTAAAAAAACCTTTGCAAAAACAAGTCGGCTTTCTCGAATTTGTTTTGTGATCTGTAAATTCTTTAAACATTCTTTATACAGTTCTAAATTTTTGTAGAAACATTGATGCTATTCCTTCATTCTTCAAAAATTACGTAAATAGCAAAGTTTGAGTTTTTAATTAACTGAATTGAATTTCTTTCTCCCAAAATTTACTGAAAAGCGGAGAATAAAAGTTCGAACTATATATAAAACCGATTTTATTTAGGTGAACTATAATGGCCTTAGGACTAAAATCATATAGATAATACAAATAGCACAGTGACTCATCAAGCAAAGTTTCTCGCGAATTTCTCACTCTCACTCGTCCTTCTAAGTCACTCAATAAACTTAAATAAATAATTCGAACTTAAGAAGAAAAAATTCTTGATTTTGAGAGTTCTCGGATTGTCTTCTTATTAAATGTAATACAGCAAAGCTAACCTAACATTACTTTTATATTAAAAGATTCAACTATATTTCTATACATATATTTATTTAACTAGATTTCGACCTTTTATCAGAACTCTGTTTTAAACCTTGGATATAAATCGGCTGAGGGTCAATTTTATGGGTAAAATTATAAAAAATCGAAATCAGCACAAAAAGGTGCGCTACTTGTATTTTTAGCTATTTAAAGAGCCATCAGCAGACTTTGCAAATAGCCTTAAAACATCCTTAACGCTAAAACTAGTTGAGAATTACAACTTAGAGAAGCGAAGAAAAAAATAGGCACAGCTCAGTAAAAGTTTACTCACCGGCTTTACAACTTTGGTGATAAAATATGTCTTCAATCCGGCTATACGTAGCAATTCTTCGCGTTTCTCACCAAATGCAGGCTCCACTTCGAATTCACCATTGAGAAAGGCCAAGGTTTTGTCCGAAATGTGAACGCGTCTGTATTAAAAAAGCGACAAAAACACACAGCCATTAACGTTAAATACCGATCGAATAATAAACCCCCACTGCACCCATGCAAATGCAATCAAAATAGTTAGAGCCCCAAGGTGGCAGTTGTGTCAGCTGGTAAACATGACCATAAATTTGCATACAAGAGTGACAAGAGTGAGTCAAATCATAATAAGTAAGTACAAGTCAGAGTCGTTCACACTTGAGTGCCAACAATTTAATTATGCAAGAGTTGTTCCGCAAACTTACCCGGCCTTGCCGCTCGATTCCATTTTATTGGCCAGCTCAACGTCCTTGGAGTAAACGTCAAATTGCCACTGACGCTGGCCAAGAATGCCAGCCAAGACAGCCCCAGTGTGGATGCCCACACGCATATCAACAGGTGAGTTTGCCTTTTGTTGCACATACCTATTACAAAGTACATATCAATCATACATATACATACATATTTCCAGGTATATCCTTGCATAGAAAACGGCACGCAACTCGGCTAACGCTTAAAAGTATGCTATGAAATATGAATAGCTACCGGCGACAGGCCAGACACGAACGCGTGGTTAAGTGCAATTATTATTAAATTGAACTAACGTTGATTTGGTGTCGCCTGTCGTCGCTGTAGCCATTGTTGTTGCCGTCGTCCGGTTATGTCCTTGTTACTTACTTGATGGCCTTTACCATGGAAAGTCCCATGTGTACACACATCACGGCATGATCCGGACGCTCGTCCGGGGCACCGCTAATGCAATAATAGCAATCACCAAGAATTTTAATACGCAGTTGTTGGTATTTCTACACACACATTGGGGCGATATCAAAGTAATTTCCAGTTAGTTACGGTCATTCATTTAATTGGACAATTTTGATTAATTTTCGAGAAGCAAAATAAATTAATTGAAATCAGAAAATTAGCGATTAAATGAAATACAAATCAAATTATAACAAATTATCGATTTAAACGATGTCGGATTGGATTTCATGATTTTATAAATTTATCCCTATTGAATATGAGATGGATTTCCCAAGTTTTTATGTTTAAGGATGTAAAATATTTTGAAACAAATTGTTGACACGCTTACGCTAGTTTTTTTTATTATTTTATAATTCCACTCCTTTTTTTCAAATCAATGAAAAACACCACAGAAAACACACACAAAAACATCATAATATCTATAAAAAAAACCTAATCACAACCCGAAGCTAACAAATGAACTGAAAAAGAAAAATATCGAATCGCCCACCAAATCAGTGAAAAGGAAAACATATAAGCCAAAAAAAAAACCACCCAATCCCCACCCCAAAAAATTCACCCAAATTAACTGAAGCTTCTAAAATACAAAATAAAAATAAATAAATGGAAACAAAAACCAACGCCAGCCCCCCTCCCCCAAAGTCCCCCTTCTTGTGTCCCCAGATAGCGAAAAGAAAAAAAGCGAAAAAAGTTGCATGAGAGAAAAAATCAACTTGAAACATTTCATACGCCTGACTGGGCGTAACTTTTGCTGGCAGAAAGGAGAAAAAGAAACTGCCAAAAAATGGAAAAAAAATACGAGCATAGTTAAAACAAAAGAGAAGAGAGCAAAATTTATTCAGAATAATGGGCAAAAGAAGAATTTATATTAAAGTGCGTAAACACTCGAAATGAAGGAAATGAAAAATTCTCCATGATGCTTATCTTAAACAACGTAATCATCATTATTATTCGAATGATGGTGAATGAACACATGGAAACACATACAGACATACATTACATAGGACTGAAGTAACTGAAGAACAAAAACCAGAAAAGAACAAAAAAAAACATTGTTACTAGAGTATCTACTATTTATTTTTACCTCGGCAAGCCTATCGAAGCGTGCGAAGAGCTCGTTAAGCATTTTAACCAGATCTTGGGCGCTATATGTTGAGGAGATGGCGGTAAAGCCAACAATATCCGCATAGAGTATGCTATTTATGCGTGTATGTGAGTTTGTGTGTAAAAGAGAAAGTAACGGATAGCGGTTAAATTGTGGAATGGCAGTTAGCACCTGGAAAAATGCTGTAAGAATAAACGAACGAGCGAACGAATTTGGATGGAAATTAGCACTGTAAATATTTCCGTGGGGAAACGATTAGCAATTCAGAACGAGTAACGAGTGTTGGAGTGCGAAATTAACGACCACATACTACGTTAAAAAACAAAGTCGAGATGTTTCTTAATTAAAGCAACGATTGTTCTATTACTAACATTTCAATTATTGTAACGAGATGTATGCCGTTCAAATATAGGTAATTATTAAAATTCGTCGAATATTTTAACTGATTATTAAGAGTTGGAGAGCGACCACACAGCCCCTCCCAATAAATGTCGAAATGTTGCTTAATTAAAGCAGCGATTTTTCTACTAGTCGAATTTCAGTTACTGTCACGATTAATATAACGTATGAAGCGTTTATTGTTAAATTTCGAAGCACATTCAAGAAATTGATAACGGAAAAATTAAAGCCACCATTGAAAAATTGAAATTGGCAGGTTTTTAGAGACCATTCTTATATTGGGCATTTTAAAGTCATGACGGATCAGGGTCTTAACTAGCACGGAACTTAAACAATAAAGTGTATAGGTTGTCTTTATATCCATATTGATTTATATAATTTATAACTTTTTAAAGTACTCCTAAGACTGAGAATTAGCAAATGTTTGACAAATTTGTTCAGGGAAAAACTTTAGGGTTGTTTCATTTACACTCTTTTTACTCTCTTTCCGACACGACAATTTCTAAAAACGAGAATTTCACAAATACTAGATGAGGGCTATTTTACCGCCCGACATTATATAAGTTAAAGGCTCATTAGACAAAAAAGCGGTACTACCAATATTTCATCAAAATATTTATATCAGAGGAATATGGGAACCAACGAAGTACATTTTTCAACGTCACTCAGTCTATAACCTAAGCGAATTTTGTCTTCCACATTGGAATTATTTCTTCTTTTGCTTAATAACTAAATTTTCTGTTAATTAAGGTTCAGGGCATCCAAACTTACCTAACATTTTCATGTCGACTCATGTAAATCTTTTTAAATGCCTCTGAAGTGGATGAGCCCAAATCTTCACGCATCTTGATGGCCACATGTTTCGGTAGTACGGATAGCAGCAGGCGTTCCTGGAAAAACCAAAAAGCGAAACAGATGCTTAGACAAAGTGCACTTTAGTGCTTCTTTGTGTGTACTCACCTGCTCAGCCGATTGCTCCTCGATTACCATCTTTACCTCCAGACTTTTCTTAGCCTCCAAAAACGCCCGCTTCTGCTTGGCCTCACCCATAAAATAATAGAGTAAACCAATTACAGCTGCTGTGGCTATCAACACAGCATTGGCTGCTGCCTGATCGGATAATAGTGGATCGGGTCGGGAGAAAGCCACGGGAACACTTAGACAATTGAAGTACGTGCAAAAGCCAACGACTAGGCCAAGGAAAATTAGCGGCAAGGGTAAAGTTACGTAGATCAAAAAGTTAAGTAAAATGGCCCAACCAAGAACATCGCTATAAAAAATTTAATATTCGAGTTATTAAGAAATTAAAGGACTACATCTGTCAATCTACTCACCGCGGTGAGAAACTGCTTTGCAGCATAACGTAGGCGGCAAAATGTATCATTGAAAGAAACCAGAGAGCTCTCGGTATAATTGTTAGCATTGTCTGGTGTAAACTTCTCATCGATGGATGTTCCGAGCGACGTCCAATGTGCAGGAGAGCGGTTAAAGCCAAATAGGCAACTAACATGCAACAGTTGACCACTAAAAGATGACCAGAAATACATATTTTTGACGACAATTAGCGAAAATTCCAGAAACCAAAAGGTATCCTTTCTAGCTAATTTATCACTTTCATATCACTGGAGGATAATAAAGGCTTTTAACTTAAAACTTAACTTCATCGACGAAAAAGTATTGAATTAAACCTTAAAACCCCACTTTACTTCGAGTTACTACTTAACTACACTACTTTCCTCCTAGTAGCTACCACATTTAATCAGTCGAAAATGGGTTAATTTAAAAGATGCATATTTTTTAGTTAATCGTACTAACTTACCTCTTGTTGGCACCGTCTGTTCCCAGGGTATGCAAATGGTCCACAGATTAAATAACACGGCCGCAAATAGGAACCACTTGAGACCGCTACGTCGCTGCTTAATGGAATAGTTGTGATACAGTTCGTTGAGTACATGCTGCGGTAGGATGACTACGCCGCCACCGGTGATGCCAACGCCACCAGCCACCACCTCATCATCATGGGGACGCCGTCGTGTGGGCGTCTTTTGGCGTTGATGCTTCACTTTGCCGGCTGCTGATGGCGAGGCCGGGGCCGTGGACGTGGCCTGACCATTCTCAAGATTATTACTAGATTTCTTCTCCTTCTCTTCCGGCATGCTGAATGCGAGGTTTTTCGAGTAGCCTTGGTGTTTTCTTTTCTCTTTTTGTTTTTTTTTTACTTTTATGTTTCGTTGATCACCAATCGACCGGTCGAGGCACCGTACCGACCGAGCAAGTGAGCAAAGGAGCCACTGACTCGACGCCGACCCAAGACTTTGGTTTATGAATGAAGCTCGGCCATTTCCGTTTTCACCGCTTTCTTCTCTTTATTTATTTATAAGTATGGTAGACGCTTGGGTAAATAGAATAAAAAGCGAAGCAGAAACTCAAACAACAAGAAAATAAACTTGTACACAAACGTTAACGGTAAATTTGAGACTTAGCGCAGTGCCTCATGGCGAACGCCGTCCTCTCGACCCTCTCCACCACCACATACATTCTTATTTCACGACGGGCAAGTGTGAGTGAGCGCTAAGGCGGAAGCGTCCTTGTGGGAGAGACATGTGTGTGCGTGTGTGAGTGTGTTTGTGAGTGTATAAAAGCTTTTCAAGCAGATCTACCGTGGGTTCACTTTGGTAGTTCAATTAAAATTCTCATTTTCTAATTATATGAAATTAACATTTAATCTTTAAAACTTTTTTTTGCTTTTGCGATAAGTTCCCCTAAAAATCACCAAACAGAATTTAATAAAGATAAGACCTGTCTAACCAAGAATGTGTTCCTTATCAAATTATTCTCTGCGCATACTGCGAAAATAATAGAAAAGAAAAAGTGTGCCTCCATAACTTAAATAGATAACAAAACAATGAAATAAATTTCATTAGTTGTTAAATCACAATGGTTTTAAGATAAGTTAATAAATATAATAAATAAGTTAATAAAAAATAATTATATAAATATTGCTCTGTTTAACAGAAATATAGCAAAATTGAGAATAAGATGAGTCATCCTTTGTAACTAAAGAAAGGTGGTTCGATAAAAATACTTGAAAGGGCCACACCAGAAGTGGCATCTTAACTTATTTTTACGTTGCAATGTAGGTAAATATAAAGACATCAAGATTTCTCAATATTCTGTATAGCAAAATTTAGCGTACTACATATTACTCGACCGAAAACCGCATTATATTCTTTACATACAATTTAACTAAAATGTTGTGTCAATAAATAACAAAATTCACACGTTGAACAACAAATGATTCATATTTTCTCAATCCCGTACTTTCCTTCACATTGGCTAAATTTTACTTATTCTTCTACATGAATTTGCCGGCAGCATTCTCACACAATTTACAATATCAATTTTCGTCAGATTATTAATTAAAACCGAAAATTGAGTTTTCTATTTTTAGGCAAATTGAAATTGACTTGTGAAATTTTCATGAAAAGTGCGCCACCAATTCCCCTTGCACGCTAACCATAATATATTTTTGCATAAATTATAAGCATTTTCGGCCGCAGTTTAACACCCTCACACACCACGGTACTAGCTGCTGCTGCTGTCTATTGCTGCCCGCGCGCTCTCTTGCGCTCTTGCTCACTCTCGCTCTATTGCTCTCTTCTGCTGTCTTGCATACTCTTTCGCTGGGCTAGTAGGTTGGTCTCTATGTCTCTCTCTCTCTCTCCCTCTCCCACACTCTCTCTGTTAGCTACTGCTGCTTCCTTCATTTGACTATCCGTGTATCCTTATTGCCGAATTGGTCTGACGGACTATACATATGCATGTACATATGTACATGTTTGTATGTATGCAACATAACGTTCCTTCTTATTTCTACCAGCAGAAGGAAAAGAAATCCTTTTACGTCTAGGTATGCCTCGGTAAGTATCTTTATAGGCGACCCGTGTGCGTGTGTATTTGTGTGTTTGTGTAAGGTTGATTTGCTCAAGGTTCGTTTTAATGCGTTCTGATTTTGTTTGTGTGTACACACAACTACAGACAAAATTTCGATTATAATTTAAAAGGCAAATAACTGACACTTGCACTTAAGGATAATTATTTTCGAAGCTGAGCGTACTATCGGCTTGGAAATTATTTTCTCAGTCCTTATAGTTTAACATTTCACAATATTTATTCGTTTTGCACAGTTTTCATGGAATTTTTCAAACTAGTTGGTATTTTGAATGCATATTATTTTACTTTTCTCAATTTCGATTCGTTGTGTTAACTTTTTTGCTTTCTGCTAGGACCGTTTTTTATTTTTTTTTTCTTCTCCTGTAGGCTGTTTGCTGTGCTGCCTTGATCAGCTTTGCGCGTACGCGTATTCCTTTGAACTAAACTAAGGCGCACGATAAACTTGACTGATTGTTAAGTGAAAAATTTTGACAGTCAACAGTCCAATACAGCAGCAGCAGCACCAGCAATAGGAACAACAAAAAGGACTCTTCAGCAGCGCTTCCTTCCGCAGAGAGTGAGAGAGCTTTTCTAGCACAAAAGCTTCATCGGGGCGCATGTCAGAGGGAGAGAGCGCGACTGAGTTTGCTACTGATAACGGTACAGCTGTGCAGCTTGATAACAAAATGTGCATTAACTGTTAAACAGTGGGTGTCCATGTGCAAGTGTGCTTTCTAAGTATGTGTGTGATTGTATGCACATATATGCGAGCATAATTACTCAAATTGCCGCAAGCGCATAAAATTAATTAGAAAGAAAACATTAATGTCGCTCACTACTAAATGGCAATCACACACACACACATACACACTCCAAAGGAGGACGCATCGTAGGGAATGCAGCTGCCCTTGACTGGCATTGAAAAATAGGTGCAGCTGCATACAAATGTTAGAGCTGTGTGTGGCAGCTGTAAAGGAAATGCACAATAAAACGTAAGATATTCTTTGTATTCTCGAAGATGAGGATAATTTGGTTGGAATCTAATATTGAAAAAAAAACATTTAAATGATAAATGTAATCTATGTACATTTAGCCCAAGAAAGCTACTAACCGGGCTTATTTTGGTAGTAAAGTAGTTTTTAATCGATCGTTTTTTTCTATGGGACTTCAAAGGATTTCAAAGATTTCTTTTTTTCTACCGATTGTTTCTGCCATTGACGGAAGCAGACGGAAATGACTTTATAAAGCATGTGTGTGTACATATGTACATACATAGTATGTACATAAGTATTGCACACTTCCGGCACGTACACTATATTAAAGCTGAAGGACTACTTTGCGTTGATGGTGATAGAAGGGCGAAACCTATATCAAATCATTAATAAATCATACATAAAAACAAAGCTGATTTCTTTTAGCCCAAATTAACATGCCCTAAGTAAGCGTATAAGAAAATAGATTTAAGATAAAATATTCGCAAAATTAATAAACATTTTGTTATTATAGTTCTATCACTTGTTCTTGAAGGAACTTTTCCTTTACAAATTCGTTCCAGTTGCACAAAAACTTTGCAAGGCAACCATTTCTATCCTAACATCTTCCAATCGCTTGATTAGAAACAGCCACAATCAATGCAAATTTAAAAACATTTTCTTGACTTTAGTTTTCCTAAATGTTTGAATGGCAATTCTGCTTTCACTCATAAACGCGGGACTTTTGCCGAGTGCATTTGTTTCTATTGAAGGGCATGTGTTCTATATTCACTGTTAGGCAATAAAACATCTAAGTAGCGATAACCTTTACTTTGTCGTTCTCTAGCCCCTACAATGATGATCCGGAACAACGTCAGGCCGTTTTACCTGAGCCATACATAGACATATAAATGTATGTATGTATGTATGTACATATATACATATGCGTATATATACACATATGCGTACATATATATATATGTACATACATACATATGTATGTATGTACCTATGTATGTATGTACCTGGCTTCAACAAAAAACAGGCGAGGCGGGAGTTATTTTGATTGATTATCGAAATACATTGTACAAATGTACATACATACATACATGTATATGTACATATGTACATAGATCAGAAAACACAGCCAATAGGATGTTAATTTTTTGTGCAAAATAAGCTAAAACCTATGTAACTAGTTATTCAAAATTCTCATTTCTCTTTTTATTAGAGTTAAACAGCAAAATTGTTCAAAAGGTAGCAGATGTCGTAGCATCTTGTAAGATTTTTAAAACATCTGTCATCTTAGCTCTTTCATTATGTTGAAGTCCTGCTACAGGAAAAACTAATCCTAGGACATGCACAATGGCACGTGATGCGGCCCTTAAATCCATTCGTTTCAGTTTCCCTCTTGTGGTGCCTCATTTAGTTACCTGCCTACCTGGAAAAGACCCAGAACAAAAGGTGAAACTGGGAAGCTGAAATATCCGTTGCAAGCGCGCGCTTTCTAAAGAAAGGAATACATTCATATGTATGTACATATGTACATACATACATACATAGAAATGTACATATATGTATGTAAATGCATGTATTTGCATAGTGTATGCTTGTGCTTTAAAAATTATTCGCCAATTTTTATAATTTAATTAGTAATTCTCATATTTGTGTATAATTTAACAACTCTGCTCTCATTTTTACCTACATATGTATGTACATATGTACATATAAACATTAGAGTTGAGCGTTACTGTGATAGTTCAGTCACAGTGAGAGTGAATTATCATATTCAGTTACATGCTGTATACATAAACATTCATATAATGTATTGAGTTAATTCCAAACACGAAATTGTTTTTTTATATGTACTGTTTTGCACATTTGGCTTTTATTTATCATAGTGTGTATGTAGTACGTACAATTGTACATACGCATGTACTTACGTATATATGTATGTATTATTTTTCGTTTCTTTGAATATTTTACTTAATATTTGTGCATCTCTGTTGCTCTCAGAGAGTGCGACCGGCTTCTCTCTCAATTGCAGGCTCTTTATTTCTCTCCCTCTCTCTGCGGTTCATTTGTGTTGCTCTCAGAGAGTGAATGAGTGTTGCAGAATATAACTAGTTCGCGCAGTAACGGAGCGGAAAAAGTTCATTAGTTCTTTTTTAAAAATATATATGTATTTGATATTTAACTAAATTAGTCATAAATAATATTAAATTAATAAAATTGAAATACAACAATTAGAGACAATAAAGCTGATAAACAATTTTAAATAATTTCATTTTATTTTATTAGTGTTTATTTAATAAATTTGAGTATTCATTTATGCTTGAAAATATTTTTCAACTATATGTATGTATTTCACTGTTGATAATTGATTCAGAATTAGTTAAAAACAGCTCAAGAAAAAAATGGCAACATATTTAATATAATTGCGCAATAAGCAACGCTAAGCTTAAAAAATGTGTTACATTATATAAAATGAATCACGTTTTTCAAAAGTGATCTAGATCCGGCCTTATACTGCCGTTTAACGTCTTCAAGCCCATGAACTGGTATTTTTACAAACATAAGAGCGGGCCGCTTTAAAAGCCGGTGCGGTACTCGCTGCTCTCTCATTCGGCGTTTTTCTGCGTAACTGTGTGGACGTTCTCCTTCTGTGTACAGCAACTGCAAAGCAAAAAAAGAAGAAATAAAAACCCCAGCGATTTTTAAAGCAAAAGAAGCTGCTATACACACATACAAATTGTACAAATTTATAAAATTTGCTGAAATTTGTTTGTTCCGTTAACAACGTGTCGAATTTAGCCCGGCAAGATTAAAGCTTCGTTAAAGCAAACCTCTTAAACGTGTTTTACGCGCTTCGCTTTTTGAAAAACCAACAGTAAAACAAAATGGCTGATGTGGCTGAGCAAAAAAAGTGAGTAATGTAGATAGATATCGACAAGAAAAAACAAGTAAATGTCAGTGTCTCTGTGATATATATACATATGTATATGTGTGCGAGTGTTTGAGTATTTTGTTTAAACAATTTGTGCAATTTTCTGCCAAGTTCTTATTTGCAACGGTTTGGAAAAATTTTCTTTTTTGAATATCTTTCGGCCCTCTGTGTCTATATACGCAAAAGCTGGTTTTCAAGTAGTTGTCTCGCTTCCACTTGAGCAGTTTAAATGTGCGCGCAAAAAACGACGCCGTTGAATTTGGCGCGGCGTCCTAAGTCGATCTCGCTCACTCTCCGGCCGGCAAACGATGACGGCGCGGCAGCGACGTTAACGCCGGCAGAGAGTAAATTTTTTGTCGGCATGTGCTTGTTGTTGGGCAAAGAAGTAATGTGTTGAGTATATACATTTATATATGTATACGTATATTTGAATGGATGTGTGTGTGTTTTGTGCAAAGCGGAGTGCGCAAAAATTTATGTATGTATGTGCAAAAGTGTGTATAGCATTCGCGTTTAAGTTGCCGCTCTTTTTCAGCTGTCCGTTTGTTTAAAGCTCAAAGCTTGGCATTAACTTCTTGTGCTTGTTTGCTTGCTGCTCCCTGCTTACCTTTACTTTAACGTACCCTCAACTCTCCCACTCTCGCCTTTGCTGTCTGCCTTGCTGCTTGTTTGTGCTAATGAGTTGCTCAAGTTTTTTCTTTATTCCAGGTATTATTTTGTCATTGCTTAAAATAATCACATAGCGGCGAAAACGCTTATGCTTAGCGCTCTTTTGCGTTTTTGTTACTTCTTTAACTTCTTCTTTTGTATAGCGTAGTGGGTGGGGGAAAGAAAGAGAACGAAAAAGAAAAGGAGAAAACTGTTAAAATACCTTTTGTCTGTATTGTCTTAGGTTGCGCAAGGAGTGAAGGTGGCGGGGGTAAATTAAAGCCGCATTGTGGGTGTCTGCTTTTTGACCGTTATTTTTGCCGCTTCCTTTTTGTGCATGCAGCTAGAAAGAGACAGAATTGTCTGTCTCTCTCTTTAATGCTACGTGACGCGCGCGCCTTGCATATCGCGGCAAGATAAGTGCAAGCGGGACAAACATATTGAGCTTACCGCATAAAAAACCAGTTTTTTTCAAACAAGTCGTGCTTCTTTTTTTTTTTGCACATACATAGTCTGCAAGCATCTCTTTTATGTGTATATATGTACATATGTATATAAAGAAGAAAAAATTTTATATAGCAGCGCACGCTCACCTTTTTTTTTGTATTTCTTTTTGCGTCGCAGTTTCCACGAGTTGTTGCTCCCATTTATCATTTTCTCAGGGCAGCGACGTTTGACGACGGCGTCGCCGGCGCCGGCAGATGTTACAATGCTTTGTAGTTGTTAGTACGAGGGTTTCCACTTACATTTTTGGCCTAGTCAACATTTAAGTCTTGTCCGGTGAACTCCAACACAAATAGGGAAAGTTACACATATGTATATTTTCCTAAAAGTAGGCCGAATTTATTTAACTTGCTTGTTGTATTAAATATATTGTCATATATTTATTAGGCCACAAATATTAATAGAAACCCTCGCATTTATCTATGTTTATGTGTGTGTGTGTGTGTGCTGCTTAAGTTGGGGGGTTGCACGGAAGTGTAGTCACCGTTTTGCCGGGCTCTTTGCTTATGAGGCATGGAAAATTTTACAAATTTCATTGCGATTTGTTTGAAAGTATTTAGAAACTATGAAATTTACAAGATTTGAGAAAAACCGAATTTTATTTGTGTATTTTTTTTTTGTCTTTTTCTAATTAATTATAGTGAGACCCCTGTTGTGGAGAAGGTTGCCGCTGAGGAAGTAGATGCTGTGAAAAAGGATGCAGTTGCTGTCGATGATGCAGCAGCAGCAAAACCAGCAGCAGCAGCTGAAAAACCAGCCACAGAGAACGGTGCCGCCGCCGAAGAGGAAGCAAGCAGCAAGAAGGAGAATGGTGCCGCCGCCGCCACTGAAGCAGCAGCCGCTGCTGACAGCGCACCCGCCGCCACCGCCGCCGCTGATGCTGCTGATGGTGAGAAGGCAAAGGCAAAGGCCGATGAATCCAAACCCGCTGCTGAGGAGAAGAAGGAGGAAGAGTCTGCGCCCGCTGCTGAGGATGCCAAGGCAACCAGCGAGGCCGCTGCCGCTGTTGAGAATGGAGCTGAAGAGGCAGCTAATGGTGACTCAACAGGTGAGTTTCCTACCACAACCACCACCGCCGCCTATTGTTGATACACGATGATAGACTTGAAATGATTTAAACATACAAAGACACGTTTTTTAAGAATCATACATAAATTGTTTTGCGCAAATGGAAAGATAGGACAGTCATCGATAGGTTTTATGATAGTTAGTTAAAACTTGAGCAAAGTTTCTTTGCGATCTGTTGTATTTAGTTAAACAAAGCTAGTTGGAATTAGCTATTGCGAGCATATTCAGTCGATATCTGTAATAATTACTATTATTAGATCAACAAGCGCGAAACGTGTTCTTCTCCAATAACTAGCCATATAATTATTTACTAAACTTCTTTCTCTTTCTTGTTTCTGCTATTTAGATGCCCCCGCCGCTGAAGCTGTAAAGCGAAAGGTTGATGAGGCCGCTGCCAAAGCCGATGAGGCCGTTGCCACACCCGAAAAGAAGGCGAAATTGGATGATGCCGCCAGCACAAAGGATGAAGTTCAAAACGGTGCTGAGGCCAGCGAAGTGGCTGCCTAAAAGCATAAGCTCTCACACAAACTTCTACACATAAATATATTACTACTTACTAACACAAAATCTAATAAAACAAAAAAACGAAGAAACAACAACAACAAATACAATTGTGGCTCTCCTCTGTCAGCCAAACGTTCTAATTTGGCTGTCCAAAAAACACAAAGAAAAAATCCAAAAACAAAATTCTTCTCTATTAAAAGAATAATCCCAAAATGGGTAACCGTCGTCGTAGTTTTAAAAGAAAAAACCGGGTACCGATTGTTCAATTCGCGATTCTTTCAACAAAAATCCTTCTGTTGTCATTCTATCAATCTTCTTACACCACCAATTCTCTGTCTGATTCTGTCTACTAACAAAAACAACAACAATTCAACCAGCAACAACAAAACGAAATCCATTATCATTTACTTAAACAAAACAACAACAAAAAACATTAACTTTAAAGAGAGAAAAAGAAGAAAAAAGTATATAAGCGAAAAGTAAGATGCAAAACCCTCTATGTTTTAAGCAAAAAAAAAAAAAAAAAAACAAATGAAAGTATATAAAAGAAAGTTGTAAACAAAAAAGAAGAATACAGAAACGCGTCAAATTTAATACTTATATAATTAAACACTAAAAAGTAAAGCAACAACAGTAACAAACACAATCCTTATATAAGCAGAGTAATAATTTTTTTCGTCATTTTTAAGAATATTTCTTTTTTAATTTTTATTGTATGGAATTTCTATATTACATATGGAATATATTTATATATATATAAAAAACAAAAAAAGAAACTCAACAAAAAAAAACAGCAAACATTTAAAAAAAAGCAAAACGCATTTCATACTTAGAAAACAATAAAAAGGAAACAAACGAAGATAACAAAATAAGAAAACTGGACATATTATCGAAAAACAAGAAGAATTAAGGAAAGCGAATTTTTTGGGGTTAGACCTAAAACCGAAATATGTAATTCATATGTCCCGTAACTGTACAATTTCATTTTGATCAATTAATTGTTCTTAATTTTTTTTGTTTTCTAATATTGAAAACTAATTACGGTTCGTGTCCTCCCTTACATAAGGATTCTCTCCAAGCATTTAATTATACATATATATATTTAATTATATATACCAATCCAAGAACTAACAACAAATTCTGTTTCTACTGACGCGAACGCAAGAAAATGGAAATGTGTAAGAAAGAAAACCTTTTTTCAAAACCCTCTTGACAAACACAAAAGAGAATAAACGCCTAAGGCAGAAAAAGTTTTGTAACAAAGTCAAATCAAACAGAAACAAAGAACCACGCATCAAGCACATTCGAGAACATTCAAAAAGAAAATAAAAGATGAAAGAACAAAAACGAAAGAGAAAAAACAAAGTAAAATTATTGTCTTTCATATGCGGTGCTTGGGGGTGGAGTGCGTGCGCGTGGCAGCGCCGCCTTCTAGTAACTTCTATTCAAAGAGCTTTTAAGCTAGCCAGAAACGCAACTGTACTTGAATTTGATACAGCCAAAAGTGAAGTAAACTCCCTTTGAATGAATGGAGTTGGGGTTAGAGATCGTAGATTCAAAATCTTTTTGGTACGAAAAGCTTAGCTATACCTTAATTTACATCTTTAATAAGAGTTAAGTCAATATTAAATTTTTGCTGGTATTGACATTTTTCAAAAAGCTTTTCCAAAAATAAAAATGATCAAATTTGCTTGTGCTACGTATGAACAAAATCAAAAGCTTTATTTTAAAGAAAGTTTTCAAATTTTGAATGAGTTTGAAAAGTAAGGTTATCTCGAATAAATCTTTTAAAGATAGGCGGAACGTTTTTGAAAGCTTGTAAGTAGCAAATTTTGGTAAGACACGGTCTAGTTACCACTTGAAAAAGCATGGTTATATCAATGCGCAGCTTCAGTTTGAATCAAAATTATGAAAGATTATCTCTTTTAGAAGTGTAATTATATTCTACTAAAAACCCCATTTGACTAGAAAGTTGAATTAAAAACCCCAAAAACTTTTGAATAATTTCAAAAGCAAAAGTCAAAAATCGAAGAAAGGCGCCAAAATATTTGAATGTTTTTTCAGTAACCAGTGTTGTGAGTCTGCTTAATAGCGTTGCCACATGGTGTGAGTTAACAGTGTGCTGTTAAAGAAACATACAATTTGACAGGTCCCGATATAAAAATGAAATAATAGTTTTGTGCATTTGGAAACTCGTAATATTTTATTTATTATTGTGGAGAAAATTCTGAAAATATGTTATGTGGAGTAAGTACAAGTAAGTGTATATTTGTAGTTGCAGTATATATACATGAAGTTTTACTTACAATATATTTTTGAAATAGTATATACATATTTATGTACATATGTATAAAATGTAGAATTTGGTACAATGGCTCACAGCTTAGTTAAACAAAACTTTAGGACAATATTTTTCATTATGTATTTAGATTTTTTTATGTAATACATTTAACCCATTAATTGTTGCACTTTAAAAAAGCTGCGGTGCGACAAGAGACATATACAAATTAAAAGAATGTTTTCTTTTTTTTACATAATATTTTTTATAATAATATAGTATTTAAGGAATTGTTTAAAGACTATTGGTCTAAAAATGTTGTATCAACTTATAAAAGGTGTATAATTTTATCAACTTATGTTATTCCTAGACTTAACGTTATTAAACAAACTTCTATATAATAAACTTAGAATTTTTTCAAAGATATGAACATTCTTTGAACTGTTTAAATATTAAAACTTTGAAGTGTTTAAATATTTTATTTTATTTATTCTCTCAGATAGCCCTTGAGCTTTTACAGCTGGTAAATATCGTGGTATAATATGTGCGCGTGCCACTTGACACGATATTTTTCTAGAAAACTTCCACAAGCTTTTATTTAGTTGGTAAACATATTTTTGAAACGCAATAGATTAGCTCTCTGACCTAGAAATACAGTAAACAAAAACTGGTTTTCCATTATTTTGGAAATTCTCACCCAATAAAGTTTTCGAATAAATTGAAATTCAGTTCAACAAACTTTTTGGCGCTTCGATATAACTGAAAAATAAACATCGTATTGCAAATCTCTTTCAAACTACGTTCTATAGCATTCAGCCTTGAGTTGTCAACAATTTGCAACCAAATCGCTCATAAATTTAACCTATAGAAAACGGGTATATTGGTTTCTGCAATAACTTGAAGACATTTTAACATAATTCGAAGAGTCCTTTGCCTCAAGATCCTGGATCAATCACAGCTAAAGCCAATTGGCGAATTTTGGACAAAAGGTAACACCAAATTTGTAAGGAATTTTTTTTTTTAGTAAATATCGGAGTAAATACATTTATTCAAGGGTATATGAACTACGGCACTGTCAAAGTTCTCCGAACTCTCCGGTTTTTTGTTGTTTTGTTATAAAAAGCTTTAGCCACATTTTTTTCTCTGTTTCCGATCTCTGATCGGACGATTGGTGGCAGTTGAAATTGAAACGCACTCGTGAGTGGACGTAAAACGGAAAAACTTAAAACAAATAGAGAAAAAAAACGAAACCGTTAAATAAACAAGTGTGAATATAACTAAACTTGAACTGTTAATGTACTATATTTATTACCAAGTGACGTAAAACTGTGACCATTTCTTTATATAAATTCAATTAATAAAAAAAATCCCAAGTACAAGTGCCATATGTGAATATTAATTGTTGTATTGTGAAATATTTTTTATAAATATCCAGAGAGAACAGAAAACAATAAGAGAGGACTGGCTATACATATACCTGAAAGAAAGTGCAGTGTGAAAAGACGATGTCTAACAATTTGCA
This sequence comes from Drosophila sucinea, assembly GCA_018150745.1. Classification (NCBI taxonomy): domain Eukaryota; kingdom Metazoa; phylum Arthropoda; class Insecta; order Diptera; family Drosophilidae; genus Drosophila; species Drosophila sucinea. The sequence continues at coordinate 53,560 of JAECWP010000124.1, read as the reverse complement.
ATCGGTAAGAACGTCGTGAGGAAAGAAACAAAATTAACGCAATGTTGCGTTCTTTCTTAAACCGGTTTTGTAAAGATGGTTTGTTGTGATTTTCAAGATTAAAGAATTGGTTAAAACGCAATGCAAAAAAGAAAAAAAAAAAATGTGCATGACGTATGGAGTCGATAGCCCCGTCTAAGAGCTTTCACTGAGTTTTTTTTACATTGACTGTAATCAAGTGGGAATGTCGGTCCACCAGTATCACATCCTTTTAAGGGAGCGATCTCTTAAAAAATGCTTGAAAGGTTTAGAACAACAATAGGGTGGATAAAGTCATTTTGTTGTATTATATTTAATTAGAATGTTATAATATGTTTATCATTAGTTTAATAATAAGTATAATAGGTAAAAGCGCAGCAAGCAGTGTGATAGGAAACAGTTGTGTTTATGATAATTTCCAAACAAGCGCAAATTTGCTAATTAACTTAATTTTGTTGAAGTGCTAAACTAATAAGTCTCACGCTAATGAAATTTATAATGGATTTATTGTAATATTCGAAAAGTTGTACCTCTAAACTTCTCATACAATCAGATTTTCTTTCGTTTTTGGCACTACACTTTAATAATTTCTTTTACAATTCTCGTACAATTTATGATTCCACGTTTTCGTTTGCGTTTCTCCTTGCACATTGCGCTAATCGTTCAGAATGAGGGACCTCAGACCTTATCACTCTTTCGTTGTTTGCTGGTCCGGGTACTCAAATACAATGTTGTTGGCTGCGTTGCTTTATGAAAAAAAAGCCATTGGTATGACCGGCCACAATTAACTAGCTTATCGGGCAATTTGCTGGGTATTGCGATTTCTTTTTTTTTTTTTTTTTTGCGTAAATGCAAAAACTTCTAAACTGTGGCTAGACTGTGAATATATAGTGCAAATACGTAACAGGTGGGAATTATCTCGTTTAATCAGAATCAATACTAAGTATTAGGTCGTATAACTTGCGGTTGAGAATACTCGCTGATCAACAGTCACGTGTCTCGTCTTTCTATGATGAACTATCTGTTTCGTAGAATATTTTGTTATTGCCTTTTGGGTAATACCCAAAGTCACGATTGTACATAAAGCCTTGAACAGATTTACTATACAGTATAAAAAGTGAAATATATAAACAAAGTCATTGACTATAAAAAAGTGACAAGCTTAATGGATGGCTACGAGATTAAATATTGCGTCAAAAAAAACATATTTTTACATGAAGCTTTGAATGAATTTTTCAATTAACAGATTGCAATTATAGAGATAATAAATAGATTTGTCTGTTTTCCTATCCAAGTAAGACATTTAATCACTCAATGCAAATATTGTAAGAAATAATCTACTTATATACATATTGTAAGTATTATTTGTAGGGTTACGAATCTTTTCTAATCGGTAGTGTTATTCTTATGAGATCACAATAGTTCCGGAACATTTTAAGAAGTTCCTTCGTTAATAAATGTGTCAATTATGGGTGAATATTATGACAGGACAACTCAGAATTGCAAATGATTTAAATAATCATGACATCATTTCCTATTATGGTGTAATATTATGTTGAAAAATAAGTTTCTACAGCGTTCCGGATGAAGTTAATAAATTTCACATAGAAAACTTAAGCACTTGCGTTTATTTCTAGGAAGGAACTAGTTGTTCAAATTTAAAACTTTACGTCTCCAAGTCGGATTGTTCTTAATCTAATCTCAAAATTCTTTGTGGTTTCATAAATTACTCAAAAAATGAAAAATGTTATCAGCTGCGAAATACTAGACCACCTGCAGGACTTAAATACAGTTTCTTTCATTTTTCAAATGTCTCACAACTAAACCAAAACTGACCTACACACAAAAATTGGTAAAACAAAAAAATCGACCTACTTAGTTATATAAAAAAAAGGAGATCAAGAACCAAAAGTTTGCAAATATTTCAAAAGAATTTTATCAGCTCACACTGAGTCATCGCAAAATAAACTCAACAATAAAATAATAATAATAATTGTGGGTTTTTTCGATAATTAAGTTAACGAAAGAGCTAATGATTTCAGATTTTCTTTGATTTTTTACACATTTTTGCGACGTAGAAGAATTTCTAGATGAGATTTCTAATCTTCAAAGTGATTTTACTGGCGCCTTTACGCACTATTTTCTATTTTATTGTATTTACTACCAGTTATATATGTATATATATACATATATAGCTGAGTTATCGCCATGACTTCAAGTCTTAAGCACTCTATAAAATAGTTGCTGATAACTTTAATGACAGCTGCCTCTGATAGTGCTCCGGAACAGACTATCAAGAAAGAGACCTTTGCTATTTTATTTTGCTATTTACCTACGAAAAGCCTTTGTTGTAGTGATAATTGAATTTTCAATTATCGGTATATAATTATACATATATGTACATATATAGACTAAGACCCTAATTGTTTCACGTGCTTTAGAGTTAATTTTGCAATTTTTGCCACTTATTTGCATTTATCTACATACCATAGGACTTTTACTTTTCCGATAAGACTACGAAAACATCCGAATGACTCCATCCAATGACCGTATTAATGATAAGACTCGGATGGCTTTTGTCTTCGTTGCGTTTGCTCTGGCCCTCAATCTTAGTGGAAGATTTTCATGTTGCGTCGCATTGTAAATTGGTTGCGTGGAAAATTCCATTGACTTCCTCTGTTAAATTTGAGATTAAGTATTTTGGGAAAAGCTATGTAGTTTATTTACTAAAAATCTATTAATAACTGACTGAATGAGATTGTTATGTATGTAAAATGTTACTGACATATATGCGTAAGTTATGCTTAGAATGCTATCATACTTTTTCCTTATCTATATATTTACTCTGTGGACTATAAACTGTCAAGTCAGACTTCTTTATTAATTGTTGAATTAAATTTAGTTTGTAGATGTATATACATACCTGAGTCGTTCCTAATGAATTACTTTTTTAATGCATTGGTCATTGCATTAGCATTGAAAAAAATTATTTTAATGAAAATTTTTTCATTGGCATTAAAAAAAAAATAATTTTAATGATGAAAAAAATAATGAAAAATGTTTGTTTGGCATTGAAAACGCAATTTCATTATCATTATCATTAAAAATATCACAAATAATTTCAAAATCATTACCAATATTTTTTTCATTGCTAATGCAATGATAAATGCATTAAAAAAGTAATTCATTGGGAACGACCTGGTATGTATTGTATGTACATCTACAAACTGAATTTAATTTAACAATTAATATAGAAGTCTGAAAAAAAATTTCATTACAATTAACTATTTTTCAATGCCAACGAAAAAATTTTCATTGGCATTGTTTTTTTCAATGCTAATGAAAAAGTAATGATAATGCTTAAAGGCACAACTCTGATACATACATACATATGTACACATACACATACATAAGTCAAAACATCATTGAATTTATGGCTTTCAACTACATTCAAATTAGTTCCTTACTAAGATACTCTTACTATGGTAGATCCATACGATACTTCTTAAGATTATAGTAAATCTATATACAATAATTTAATTTACAAAAATTATTAATAAGATACTTCTTGGAATTTTATTAAATATATAAACTACAATCTTAAGTAGTGTTATTATTTTCTTATCTATAATTTTAAGAAGTATCTTATTATTTTATTGATATTATTTGTTTCTTTTTATTTATTATTTCTTATATATAATCATATATTGTTAACTATTCCTTGATTTTAAAAACTTGGATATGGTTCTATATTTATATAATGTATTTCCATTGCAAAAAAAATAATATGCGTAACGAAAGGGATTATTCCGGAAACACGAGTCTCAGGCACGATAAACAAGAGAAAAACAAAGAGAAAGTAAATATTAAGAGAAATGTAAGAGCGAAAAAGAAAAGCGAGAGAGAGCACAGGCTAAGATAAATAGAAAAAGAGAGCCAGGAGGGTTGTAGGAAAAAATCACAGGTATTCTACAAAAGATCCTTAATCCGGTAAATAAATAAAAGCTATAGTTTGTGATATCGCCTTTTATGGCTTATCAGGTAGATTGGTTATCTCTCACACAGTTCAACGAACGTAATTAAATTTTTTGGCAAAGCGAATTTAAGCCCACGTGTTGTAGTAGATATTTTGATTACCAGATAACAGGCTACTAATCAGTGGTACTTGAATATAGACATATTATTATGAAACTTATCGATGGTTTACTACCAATAACCGCATGTTAGAAGGCAATTACAAGCAAATTTCACCCGCAAACAAGTTTCCCACTATTTCTACCTGACTTCGCACATATGTATGTACATATGTGCTAGTGCGTTGAACATCTGGTGAAAATCTCAACATATAAATTTTCTGTTCGTTTCCTTTTACCTAAAAACTCATAGCAACAAGATGGCTTTATTTAAACCATATGTTGACCATAGCAACCAGTCGACGGGGTGGGTGGCTAGGTTTTTAGAATGGTGGTGCAACCACATAACCACCATTTTTCGTTATAGATTTTGCCAATAGAAAGCAAAGATTGCGAGTTCTCTTCTCTCTGCGGCTGCATCCTCTCTTTAATGTTCTCGATTGTTGAGAGTGCCGCACGTAGTTCCGGCCTCTGTTCCACCACCTGAGGGTTCTGGGCCTTTGACACAGCGAAGACGATGACTCAGTTTGTTTTTGTCCGCCCAGCTGTGAACAACATAATCGACAAATCAACGGGAAAACATTATTATTTATTCTCTCAAGAGACAACAAAAGACTTGCTTTGTACTACAATTTCTTGTGTGCCTTTGATGTTATACTCATTTATATAATTAGATTTGATACACTATATACATATATATATATACGCAAATATAATATATATTTGAATTTGTTTTGCAAAAAAAGAAAAACTGAACTATCCGTAGTATGAGACAACGAAATCGTAGTAATAAAAATAAGAAAAATCGTTGCCAACAGCAGCAAGTTCAGCAGCAAATTGATCGAAACAGTTGTGTACGCAAACGTTATAATTATGATCAAATCTGGCAACATTTTCGTCGAAATGTAAGATAATCTGAAGTAAACAAAATTTCGATTTTATTTATATTATTCTCATCAAAAATTCAGTGCATTTTCTCTTTGAATTGCATTTGAAAATGTAATGAAAATTGAGTTTTAGTACATTGACCTATGAGAATACACTTTTGTGATGGTTTTTAGTGCAATAGTGAAACGACTTTTGTTTAATTTTTTTATTTTTAACTTAAAAAAATTATTTTAAACTAGAATTTTAAATATTTATTACACTTATTTACTAGTTTCTTTGTTTCAAAATTTAGTGAATTTTCTTTTCAAAAATATAAAGATTGAGTTTTAGTTCACACATTTAGTACATTGACTTGACCTATGAGAATATTCTTTTGTGATGGTTTTTAGTGCAGTAGAAATTTTATTTTTAACTTGAAAGAACATTTAAATATGTATTAGAAACATTTATTACACTAATTTACTAGTTTTAGTACGCTAAATGTTAAAAAATTTGTGTGACTGAAATATCTGGGTGAAAGACAGAAATAGCATTGAAACATTTCAGTACAGTAAAAACCCATAGGTTTATCCTACATATTTTAAAATCAATATAAAAATTCCTCAACACATCAAAATTGTAAAATTTCCCTCTAATGAATATCTTCTTTAAATAAACTAATTTCCAAGACACAGCTCTTTCTCTCTATTCATAATATCATAAGGTGTTTTCTGGTCTCGTGTGAATTTATTATATGATTATAGGGACTGTAATTTTTTTAAGGCAGAAATTTTCAAGAAAATAGAATAATTTGTTTTTGTTAGCAGGAAAAAGAAAAATTACTATAAGTCAACTAGATGTTAGTAAATACCTTAGCTTAAAGGGCTTCCACAAAAAATCTGACCTTGTTTTATACACGTTTTGAACTGTGCCTTTTCACTTGTCCTCCCCATCACCAAAAAGATCAATAAACGTAATTGCATTTGCGTTTTAGCACGACACATGCAAACATGCTATGCCTATTTAGTTTAGTACAATTGTTTGGTCAATTTTTGCTACTTACTAACTAACCTATTCGCTCTCTTACACATTTTTAGGCCACACTTGAGGAAATTCGCCATGCAGCGGCACGCATTTGCCGTGACTATTTAACCGGACGTTGGAAAGTAGTGACCCCCGATTCGTTGATAGTAAAACGCATCAGGTGGGTACTAAAATCGAAGTTACACGAAATGAAAACTTAGTTATTTTGGTTTTCCTTTTAGTGGCGGCCTATCTAACTTTTTATATTACGTAAGCCTGCCCGACTTGGATGACTTCGATGAAGAACAGCTGCAGGCAAATGTCAACGTGGCCAAAGACGTCATAGCCAGCGCCACAACTTTGTCTAAGAATAGCAGCACACTGTATACACGCGATGAGGTGGTAGGTGGTGCGTTGGCGGTGGACAGAAAGGACACATCGTCGTTGCCGAACGAATTGGCAAACAACAATGCTGTTGCGGCTGCTGCTTCTGCTGATGATGATGATGACGCGGCGATTAGCGCTAAACAGGCACATAAACGACAGCGCTTCGATAGCGACAGTGGCGATTCGAGTTCATTGAAACGATTGCACGCCCCCAAGCAAGAGCCGCGTGAGGTAGGTCGCCCGAATGCCGCACCTCTATTTTGTATATCTCCAAAATAAATAATTAATTTTCTATTTTTTTTAAAAACAAAAAAACAGGTTCTACTGCGTATTTATGGTCAGACACATGGCGATCATGCGCTGGAGAGTATGATCACCGAATCGGTAGTATTTGCATTGCTTAGTGAGCGAAACTTCGGACCAAAATTACATGGCATATTCCCTGGTGGTCGGATCGAGCAATATATACCGGTGGGTAAAGAATCTACGTGATCTACGTAGACGCATAGGCAGAATGCTTAAATTGTTTCTTCTATTTATAAAAACTTGTCACTAAAATCTTAAGACAAGTGCAGCAGAACCTCGTTTATCTGGTCTTCGGTTAACCGAGGCGGATAAATACGGGGCTCGGATAACGTGGAGAAACGAGCCTTTGAACGGATGAGGCTTCGTTGCTATGCAATGTGCGCGAATCACATGCGGGTTCTCGCTTATCCGAGGGACTTCCAAATTGCCTCGGATAAGCGAGGTTCTACTTCTGACTTTCAATCATTCGAGGCGCATAAGTACTGTTATTTCGGATAAGCAAGGTTCTACTGTATATCCTTGATATTTAGATTCTTTTATTGATATTTCGTTGGTAACATTGTTTAATCAATAAAGGTGCTTTTCCAAAAGCACCCCTATAAACTTACTCTTTTTGTTACTTAAACTAATTAGTCACATTTTTCTTTTATTCTAGGCACGTTCTTTGGCCACCACGGAAATGGGAGAGGCACGCATATCGATGAAAATTGCCGAGAAAATGGGGGAAATTCATAGCCTAAATATACCGATGTCAAAGGAACCAGATTGGATCTGGAATTGTATGGATCGTTGGCTGGCCAGCTTGGATAGCATAGTGAAGGGCAAAATAGAATCAAAACCAAATTCGACTGTTTTGCAAAAGCAAAGAGACTTAATGCGTACCATTGACTATGTAAAGGAAATGGCTTGGTTGAGGTCAGTGATCGAGGCTGGCGTTTATCCTGTTGTATTTTGTCACAATGATCTGCAGGAGGGTAATATACTGTTGCGTCAACCTACAGCTGGTCAAGGAGAACGTACGCCGCGCATCTCGTTAAGTAGTCTAAGGTAAATCCTATTGAGAGAGAATATATATAATTTACTAATATTGGGTTATTCCTTACGGCAGATCGAACTTTGATGAGACGTTGGGTGACAGTTTGGATGGCAATAGCAACATGTCAGAGCCGGATGTCAAGTAAGTATATTGATTGCTTCGGCAACTATCGATTCAGTTACCTAACCCGTTATTTTGTTGGCCACTAACTGTATACGCCGATTGGCCTACTGATTTTTTATTAGTTGTAAGATCTATTGCTTTCTAAAACTACCTACAATTCTAGATGGCCCCAAAAATTTTGCTGCGGTCGTGATTTGAGTTAAAAATACATACAATAAAAAAGAGCCATAGAAAAATACAAAACATATAAACAAAATCACAGGTTATCCATGCCAAACATGTAAGACCCAATTGAATCGATCGTAACTAATTGAAAAATTCCTCCTTCGTCTATGTAGCCGCAAATCGCCGCGTGTCTCCTCGCCCTGCGCTGAACTGGACACAACAGATGACTCAGCCCTGGATGCCAGCTTCACATTGGATAATGAGCCGGATCTTATTATCATAGATTTTGAATACTGTGCCTATAATTATCGAGGCTTCGATTTGGCCAATCATTTCATTGAATGGACCTTCGACTACACCAATCCACAATTCCCCTACTTTTATCACAAGAAGGAACAATATGCTACGGAACAACAGAGACGTGATTTTATTGTCAACTATCTGAAGAAATATCACGACGATGAGAACTATGAGCCCACAGATCAGGAATTGGATCAAGTCGATGGGGAAACACAGTTCTTCACCATGTTCTCCCATCTGTTTTGGAGTCTGTGGTCGGTGGTGAATGTAACATCCGCCATTGAGTTTGGTTATTGGGTAAGTTAACATGAAGATTAAGCTTCTAAAGATGAAGAATTAAGAGTTTTCTACGACGCTACGATTTATTATAAAAGACGATTTTAGGATTTAAATGTAGTATAACAAAAAATAGCTCAGTTTTCAATAAGTTGAATAATATTGTGTGATAAGTGATTCAGAAGTATTTGTCACAAATAGGACTGTATTATTCTTGAAAATCTTATTTATTTATTTATCTAAGTACAATGTAATGAATGTAAGCACACAAGTTCGTTGTGCTTCAGAGAGTTCACAAAAGTTCACAAGAGTCAGCATATCCGTCATCGGTCAGTAATCAAGTTGTAAACAAATCTGTATATAAACAAATTCACTAAAAAGTGCGATGTGTTATTAAAGCACTCTCAGCATTGACGGTCAAGAAAAGGCCCTTTTGATCTAATATTTATCTGAGTTTAAAGTGAAATGATTGCCATGCCTGTATACGCTACAATAGATTTAAGAAATTGTATTCCCTATATTAAGGCTGATCAAGCTAACTGAACAATTTTATTTATGTAATATTCATTTCTAAAAGTGGCAGTTTTCTTATGTTTCTATGACAGCTTTATGATATAGTCATCTGATTTTGATCAAATTTAGAGGAATAAGAATCTGTAATGTTAGCTTGTTAATTACTAAGCGTGATAATAATAGACTAAGAAAAAAAAGTTTTTATAACCAAAACTACTTTTGGTCCAATCCTTTCTAAGAGAGCTATATGATATAGCGGGCTGATTTTGATCAAATTTAAGATATATTTGACTTATTCGGATATTTAAAAAATTTAGAATTATTCATTTTAATGACAGTCCCGTAAAAAACATCGATAATATTGCCCTACAAATTTGTTTTTTGAACTATGGTTCCAATGGGAGCTTTATGATAGAGTCGTTTTACAACACAAAGTGGTCAGGTGGACTCCGAGAGGTCCACGGAGATTCGGCAGGGTCTAGACCAGTAAGATTTTGTAAGTGGTCCACGAAACAAAATAGTTTGGGAACCACTGATCTAGAAAGAAATTGCGTTGATCTCTGGATCGAAAATGGCTATAGGAACCCGCCTCATCACGCTTAATATATAAAATATATATTTTACATGATTGGAGATGCTTCTTTCTATTTAAAGGGTATAAAAATACCATAGATTTTTGATAACAATTAAATTCCAAAGCTATGAATTCCAACTTAACTTTCTTTTGAAGCGAGTTTTTTTTTTACAAAAATTAATTTATTCTTTTTTTTCTAGGAGTATGGCATAGCTCGAATTCTGGAATATCAGCAATTGAAGGCCGCCTATTTGGCCAAATGATTTTGGCAATGAACGGGGAATATCTATCTATATTGGTCAATCCTTGCACTTAAATCGAATTGATGCGTACTTAAGTGGTCCCGCCCTGCACCGCCCCGCCAATGCCGCAATTTCCGGAACTCTGGCAATATATTTCCCACAGTCAACATCAAGAATATACAAACAACTACTTGAATATACAAACTAGAAGAAATCGAACAAGTTTCATGATGATAAAAACTTTCGCTTTTTGTATAGAAATATGTAGAAAATGAGAGATGAAAAGTCAACAACAAGTCAACAATTATAGCTGTGATTATTGCGTGAGACAGACATAATTAATACCCTAATACTTAATGATAAGAAAGAGAGATGCAGATGAAACAAAAGAAGTTAACAATAGCTAAATGACTTATTTAGTTAATAACGTTGGCTCTAAAAAAAGAATTGATTGAGAAGTATTACAGGCAAAACAAATTTTATACTAAATCCCACTCGGCTTTTACAATTTCTAGCATTTCTTTGACTTACTTATCTTTCGCACTATCCACATTTACCATCCCTACATATACATAGATAATAACTGTTCGAATTTATTACTTGTTCGAATTTGTATATTTATTTCACTTTCGGACTTTAGTATTATTTTCCTTACTGAATTTCCAAATATAATTTTTGTATTCCTTAAATTTATTCGTAATATTCCTTACAACGTGAAGGCAAACCCCTCTAATCAATCCAACAATCACAATTACAACAACAACAACAACAGAAATGTGTTTTTTATGTACCTATTTATCTTATATTCAAAATTATTGTATATTCCTTAATAGAGAAATTTTAGTCATAAATTTAGTTTTTTAGTATATTTTGCGTCTATTTTTAATTACAATAAAGAAATCTAAAATATATTTTAAAAACAAAACTAAAATGTGTTAAATTGTTTAATTAATTGTATTTATTTCGAACATGTATATCTGCAATAGAATCAGGGAAATTCTTTTATAACTTGTACTATATAATCATAAATTGTTTAGTATAACTTTATATTATGTTACAACAAATCCATTCTCTTTTTCATGAGGTATAGCTATTTTAGTTTGTAAATATTAACAAATTTTGTATGAAGATCTGATCTCAAACTCAGCCGACTTACTATTGGGGGAGAAATCCACAAACAATTGGAAGAAAATTTGTTAATGAAGACAATTTTGACTAAAATTTTAAAAGTATACAGTATACATCATTTTGATTTGCGAATATTCAACTAATAGTTACCAAAGGATTAGCCAACTTAAATTCTGATTAAGATGTAGTTACTAACTATGATTCATTATAGTTACTATAGCATGCCGTTTGTACATTCTCACCTCTGATGACTATGTAAAATAGATTTTGAAATGCCAAATATTTAAAAAAATAAATAAGACAAGAAGTTAAAACAATAAGTCCTCGATATGCAATGTATACAATTTAAAAAAAAAATCAAAATTGTATTTGTCGTTTAATTAGTTTCCATTTAAAAAAAAAAAACAAAACATGACTAAGATATATGTAAGTAAGAAGTTGTAAAGCGCCGATCTGGACAAGTCTTGTATCAATCCAAAGGGCTTCCAGATGGTAAAATACCGATATACGCATATGGTAGGCCACCGATATACACGATTTCTTATTAAAATCAGATGAGAAATATCGGAAAAATACTCATACGTGTTTAAAACTTAACTAGGCCGACATGCTTCCGTGATTTTAGTTTAATAGATCGCTGATTTATGACTTAAAATCGAACTTGCAGGCAAAAGATAAAGTAAATCCATCTCTGCTTTTATTACCCAAGAAAACTTTTAGCTGAGTGTGTTACAAACCTAGTAAAAGATTTGATAGCAATAACTTTCTCGAATGAAAAAGGAATGTTAAATCATAAAGAATAACACTCTCAGTGTTGTTAGAAAATACTCAGAAAACTTGCGCAGAATTATCGTGGAGTCAAAAATTGTAAAGGGATTATAACTAATAAATATTGAAAAAATTGTTTCATTCAAAATGATTGTGAAAAGCCTATTTTATATATACATTATACATCTCCATAGTTTTGGATAACAATCTTTGCACAAAAAAACGAATATGATCAGAGAGTCGGTTGAAAATAATATTAACCTCTATCTATTGACTTTGAACGAAACTTTTGTTTATTATGGATGACCAACTTTGATCGAATTTACCAAATATAGTGCGCCAGTATGTGTATCTGCCTGGCCGACTTTTAATTTCATTTCCGAATCTTATGTAAGCTGGCTTAGTTAGCATTCATATTCGGATGTCGTAATCCAATTGATAGGCACTATGAAGTGGCAATGGGATTGTGGTAGCATACGAGTTGGAACACTATCGTCATGGCTGATTAATTGCAAGGGGAATCTGCCTCTATGGCAATCAAAATTGCCAGTAGGCACAATGCCAGCCTGCTAATTTTCTCAGTAAGGACACTGGCCAATTAAGCAAATCCTTTGACATTAATTTAAAACACAATGAGCTGACTCCAAGCCAGAGAGCCGAATCGTGAGGCCAACAATGGCCAGAATGAAGCCCAACAATGCAACGCATCTTTAATTAATGCACCAGCAGTGGGAGACGAGGGGTCATTTAAATGCTCGACAGGCACTGGGACAGTTGGACAGTCAGTCAGTGCCATGTCCAAGACCGAGTTCAAGTCCGTGTCTTGCCTTGTCTTGTCTTGTGGTTTTGCATTGCACTTGAAACCATTCTTAGAGAGAGAGAGAGAGAGAGAGAACCAGCCCGGTCCTTTATGTAATGTAATGTACGCCTCGATGGGCAAAAGCAAATTCAAAGCAATTGTCCAGCAAGATGGCAGAACGAACGTTGGGTGGGATGAGGGTGATGGACATAACACAGCAGGACTATTGTTTAAATACAAAACACTGTGTTGACACACGGGAATACAAAATAGAAAATGGTTTTTCGATTGCACTGCCACATGTCCTTCGATATTCGAATGTCCTCGTATACTCGTACATACATATATGTATTTACGTGATGATGTTGATGATGAATTGTTATGCACTGACCACCGCCCCACCAGCACCACCCCAATCTTCTGGTCTATCTATTCATATCCTCCTTCTTATCATCCTTGTTTTTAAGCCACAAATTCTATAGTGAATTTACCCTCAAACCAAATTAATTAGCAGTGCATAGTACCTGAATTTCAGCTGATTGAGCACTCGTGATTGATATATGCAAATTGGGTTGGCTTTAGGAGGATAGTGCAACCAATATGGAGCACAATGTGGGCTTTGTTTAGCCCCATCAAATGAGTACCGAGATGCCAATCCAGAGATCAGAGAGTCGGTCTCTGGTCTCTTACAAAGTCGTTCCAGTCGTTTGAGATGCCTTTCATGGTATTCCCTCATTTCTTTGGCCATGTCAAGTTATTTCAAATGAAATATTCATAAATCTGCCGATGGAAATTTAAATGTTTCCCATCTTTGCCTTGTGCCATCTAAAAGGTCATTGCATCTTGGAAAAACTATTTGCATATGCAAATTTTCATTCATTTTTGTTGGATTAAGATATTATCTCTCAATTTATTAACATTAAATTGACACTTTTGCAATGCAATATTTGTATGCATTTTTTAGATGCATAATCCAAGTTAAAAGGAGAGAAAATGTCATTTTCGTTTTAAGAAAATTTAAAGCAATTTCAATCTGTCAGACAGAAAAAAAGGATAAAATAAAGTAAAAAGGCCACCAAAGTCAAACGAAATGGAAAATAAAAGAACAACATATGAAAAGGGGCAAACAGAGCCAAAAGTTGTAAAAATCCCAACAATAAATCAACTTTTGCACTGCACTTGCAACTAGAGTTTGAGATGAGCAGTTAAATGGTCAGCAGGCAACAGGCACTAGGAAGAAAATAGAAAAACCCCCAAAAGGGAAAGGGGATGGAAGAAAAAAAAAACAATGCAAACGAAAGTTACTGAATGCCCGGCTTGAGTTTTTCTTATGCGGAAGTGCAAATCTTGTCAGCGGGTGGTTCGCTCTTCTGCCAGGAAGAAACTTGGTCAAAGTAATTTAGAAGCAGTTTATATACAGAGATGCAGCAGCAGCGGCAGAGGCAGTAGAAAAGTTTATCCAAGAGCTGACCGCAGATATAAACAACAACAATAACAATTGTGGTTGCCCGGATGTCGGGACAGGACAGGAAGGATGTGCCTGGTTGTGTTCGAGTTAAAAAAAAAACAACAAAAAAATGAAAAACAAAAAGGAATACGATATAGACACACTATATGTATATTATCTGTTGGAATTGAAAACTAAAACCAATAGAAAAAACGGTGAAAATTAAATCAAATGTCAAATTTGATGGAAATTGATAGAAATAAATAACGAGTCAATTTAATTGCATAAATTCACAGAAGTTAAATGCAGGCTACGTGTCAATATCGAATGAATATTTTTAAATCAGGTGATGTTTTAGGGTTTTTTAAATAAATAAGCACAGTTCCCTCAATTTTTCGCCCATCCTTATTTGAAGCGAAAATAAATTTACTTACTCTTTAGCTGTCAGGATAATACGTTCTCAATATGAATAGCTAATCGGTAGCGACATCAAAGTTAAAGAATTAAATGCTCCTTCAATTTGTCTAATAATTGTTGATTCGCAGATAGTCCAGGTATCCTTCTTTTTATGTCATTCCATTGCCCTTCCTTGCATAAATGGAATTGAGGATTTAAAATTAAGTCTCAAGCTTACTCTCTTCATAATTGGCTATAAAAACTGCAAATTTTTAAAAACTAATTTTCAACTTTGAAGTTCGATATCTCGACATTGGAATGTCAAATACTTTAATATAATAATGTATGCATCAATAATTTTGTAAAAAAGCACCTAAAAAAATGAGCAATATCGAGGTAGTAAAAAAATAATATTTTGTCTGATTAAGAATATATATAAAACTAGACCGATAATCAGTTTGACAAAGGGGCGGATCCAGAGGAACATTTTGGGGGAATGTGAAAAATATAAAGAGGTATTTGTCATGAGTCAAGGGAACTGATTTTTATTCCGAATTCATACAGTTAGCCCATTTTAGAAACTCGCCGAATATTTTTGTGCTTTCAAAAAATTTGAAATGTTAACCACACATTAAATTTCCTGCGTTTTTTTTTTCCCAACATGATCCGCGTCTTCAAAAATTTGGAACAGATTAGGCTACTAGGTCTTCAGATAAGTTTTGAATAAATTTTGCATGATTTTTATATAAATGCCTGTTTATACAAATACAAATGAAATTTATTCATTTAAATATCTATAATTTTAAAACAGAAATTGAGGTCTATTCAGCTTAAAACCTCTCTATAAATACTTTCCCATACTTATAGATGCAATTTAAAGCAACTGGCTTTGGCAAGCCGATATGATTTTTTATATATTTGCACTTTGTTCAACTTCCATAATCCATAAAAAAAGGTTAAGAAAAACTAATTTGATTTTTTGGCTGATGTATTTTTAGTTTTCTTTTTGACGTCAGAATTTGTTTAGTTATAAAAATGACAACTTGATATGCGGAGCCAAAAAGACAATTTTCGGTGGCCTCCAAAACAAATGATATGCGTAGACATTTTTGTCAGGCCATTTTTATTCATGGAACCCGTTTCATATTTGGCATACTAATTTTAGCGACGACAAGTTTCCTCGTTTCTCACAAATCATTAGTCAAAAGTATGGGAAGGACATGACTTTAAGTTCATTCGGATGCGTGTGAAAATAATTTGAGCAATTTATACCACAATTACGTGATGAAAAATGCAAATTGAAAAATTAGGAATCTTAATTTTGAGAGGGAATGGGTAAGAGAACTTCCCCCCACAAAAAATATTCACTCCATATAAATTTTGTAACAAAAAAGGATTCAAAATAGTAGTAAAGAAAGTAGTGGAATAAGTAAGATAAGTTCTCCGATTAAAGAAATTGTGTACATCTATGTATATAGAACTGGATTATATTATCAAATTGTTCTTTATTTTCACAAATGCTTAGCTTTATATATTCCGATGTCAGATCTCTACATCTACTTCTGTTTTTTGTCTATAAATATTGAAATCTTACGGGTTGATGAATTCTTATAAGAAGAATAAATTTTTCAATTAATTATTTATATTGTGGTTATACCTAAAACGAATTGAAGTATTGACTTTTAGAGTGCGTTGTTGTGTTGTATCAAAAATGAAAACTTGACTTAAAGTTTTAGTTTCTCTACTCGTTTTGGGAAAATCTGAAAAATAAAGGTCAAGTAACCTGACATCAGTTTACATAAAAGTGCGAATAGAAGTGGCATCCCGAGGCAAATGGGAGTCAGCTACCACACACATACGAACCACCACAACTACACGTTTTAGGACAGTCTTTTCCTTTGGCAATTTCACGCACTACATGTGCAGATGAAAAAACTGAAATATACGTTCATTCAATGCATCGACTTTAAGCTACCCTTCAAGAAATTGAATATTAGCTAGTTAAGCTTATGCAAGTAAAACGTATCTGAATATTCAAGATAATGTGACATCTCTAGGAATTTGAAGTTGGGTTTAATTAATTAATTAATGTAAGTATAATTTTTAAATGATTTGATCCGCTTATCAAATTAGTATGAAGTCAGGCCAATAACGGAAAGGGGGCTTGATTAAATTATGATTATCTTTTATTATCTCTCTTACACTTTGTTTTCAGTTAGTTTCACAGAAAGAAGTGAATTTTAGAGCTGTCTCTAGCCATAAGTGATATCGATATGACTGAATCGCTAACGTGTAAAGCTTCTCAATACTTTAGGGCTCTTATATAAATCCTACACCTATGTATAACAAACTATTTATTTTGTGTACCGCATAAGAAACAGTTGAATTCTGATTAAGGAACAGCAATTCCTATTTAGTATCCGTAAAAGAATAGATATATCGTAAAAAAACCATTGCATTTCTCTTCTAAGATTGTTTGTTTCTTCCAGAGGATTGGAATGATATATGTATTTAATATACATATAAAAGAACAGAAATAACATTTTAATATGTTTTTAATTGATCAGGTCTTAACCTAAGGAAACAAAATCGAGCTCGAAATAAACTTAAACGATTTTTAGATACATGCTTCATTACTTTTGCGTAAAAAAACTATCAAGAAGAGCTGAAAAATATTTTAAAAGTTTTTTTCTTTTCTTTTCCCATATATCTTCTGAGATGTAGAATTCTAAAAGATATTACTGACTATACCCTTTGACTACTGGGACAACAGGGTATGGGAAAAAATATGAACATAAACATAATAATGATATGAATATTTCTCTCCCTTCGTTTTCTCTGACATTTTTACGATGGCACAAGGACCACGACTATGTGCGTGTGTGTAACTAAATAAAGTTGCCCGAGGTAATGCAAATTATAATAACAATGCGATGTAGATATTTACAAAAAAGAAACGCACACACCATTCCAACTTGGCCTTTAGGCATACTGACCAAGTCGTATATATATGTATATATATATATTTGATATTTAGCGGCAAACTTTGCATCTAGTTTTTGTTAGTCTGCATTTTTCTGTTTGCTACTTTCGCTTTGTGTTATCACTGACAATTTAGCAGAAGAGCTAAAAAAAAATAAAACGAAAAGAAGAAGAAAAGAGATAGGAGAAAACGAAAGAAATGGCAAACGAAGTGTAATCTGATTGCATTTGGCAGCAGCACAAAGGGAGTGAGTGCCATAGAAGGGGGCGTGGTGGTACGCTGAAAAGGAGAAGTTCGTATCATGTCCTGGCGCCTGCCAAAGGCGTTTTGCTTAATCAAACGTCGCTCTTTGTGTCAGCGCGATTTCAACGTTGTTGGCACCGTTTTGCACCTTCATCCAGGTGTCTATTGCTTTGGGCCAAACTCAGTCACTCCGTCCGTCAGTCAGTCATTCAGTCAGTCAGTCAGTGGGGCAATCGCCGAGATTGATTATGTCTGCTTTAATCTTGTAAATGTAATCAACATGCTCATGGGTTTTAATCCGCACCCAGTCCCTAGTCTCCGCCTCCCCCCTCCCCCCCATTTCTCTACAGATGCCAACAGGGTTTTCGCGAATGCTTTAACAATATGTTCGCTGACTTAATTTAGTTTATTTTACATAATGGCACATTCTTAATGTGATTACATGATTGGCATTAGTTATAAATTATAATTATTATAAAGTCGGGCTCTTTTTTGATTTATAAATTATTCCTTCAAGAATTATATATTAAAGGATTTTTTTGTATCCCAAAAAAAAAGTGACTTCTCAACCATGGGCCGCGATAAACTGATACACAATTAAAATTATTCGTTAATCTGAAAGATATCTACTAAAAATGTCAGTGACAGGATCTCATCCGGTTTACCTGGAGAATGCTTTTAGGAACTTTCGAATCTTTAGAAGTAAAATTAAGAAAATGAAGGAAAAGTCGCTCGGAAATCTTGTTTGTTTGTACCTTGAAAGCATCCTTTCCCCTTGGATTACTTCTAACACACCCATAAAAAATATCCTTAAATTTGGCATAGCTCGTCTAATTGTCAGAGTCGATTTTAGTGACGAACTTTGTTGAAGATACTTTAAAGATAGTGTACTAAAAGAGCGAGCTAAGAAGCCAGAATAATATCGAACATTAAGTCGAAGTATTACCAGTGGCATAAGAATTTACTTTAAATTTTGTTTCGTGATTAGCAAGGATATATGATTTATTTGGAGTAAATTCTAAAAGATAATATTATAATTGTGAGATGACTAACTGCACGTTTTCGGAATGGCAATTGGACTGCAAAATTATCTAACTAATAGATATTATATAACATGATCCCCCTACGTAAGCTAAAGAGAATAAAAAAATCATATTTAGAACAACAAAAATTCAACATTTCGCTGTGCTGAAGTTTATATACCCTTGTAGTCATTAATCATTAAATATTTTTATGTTTAAAACTTTCTTTTGATGACTCAATACGATGAAGTCATAAAAATAAATGACCCTAAGAAAATTATTCATCTTCCAGTGAGTAAAGTTCGAGGACTAGAGTATCTCCACTTTATAGACAAGACCTCTACCCACAAAGCTTCCAAATCATGCAAAATCGAGCCAATTAACGAGTATATCCTAATTGAATGAGAAAATATTGATTTAATTCATTGTACCTTATACAGTCTATTCACTCACCCATACAACTTCCATAGATATGTTTTGATTTTTTGGCGATTTCTGTATGTTATGATAGTTTGACCGGACCGATTCCGACAAATGTGCTGAGTACATCAAAAAGCAGCTAAAATGCGATAATTTTATAAAGATAGTAGAAAAAATGAGAGACTAGTTTGCATAGAAACAGTCAGACGGACAATGAACAATTTTATTATATCCTCTTCAAAGTTATTTTGGTGTCGATAGCGAAGTCTGCTGACAAGAGAACTTGGTGGTCTTTAAAATAGCACTACCTGTTCACTTTTTTTTTGGTTTCAATAAATGATGTCGAGTCAGTTTAAAACGAAATTTGAGTTTTTTGTACATCATTCTTTTCAGTTTTACTAGATGTAAAACTTTCTAGGTTCTAGGTCTCCTACAAAAAGGCTTCTTTTTTTTAAACAGTTTTTAAAATTTTGATTTAACGAAATGATTTAGTTTTCATTTCTTGTCTTTTCTGCACATTCAGTTAATGGTGCACATAAAATGTTGAACGATTTTCGTGGTTTATTGCATTGTTATAGAAATAGTTTCAAATTTTGTACATTGCATTATTTGCACATAAATTTAATTGAAAAACTTTCTTGGGGACGTTGTCAATTGTGGCTATTGAAGCAATTTTAGTGGAAATGCCAACAAGCCGGAGCACATTACAAAGCATTCTGTCTATCTTCTCTTTGCCACTCTATCTTACACACATATGTCACATACAAGTACACACACACACACACACACACACCTAACATACAAGGCAAAGACCAACAACTACCAATATGACTTAAAGTTTTTCGTCTAAAATTTACTTTAGAACAAATTAAAAGTTCAAGTTTTCTGCCTCGCCGGGGTCCACTGAGCGTGTGAAGTTTTACAAGAGGGATGGCCGAAAGTTTTGCGCCCTCTTTTGTGTCTGTGTATGTCAATGTGTATGTGTGTGGGTGTGTGTGTGTTTGCGTGGGTGTGACTGTACTCAATGTTGTATGTACTTTGCCTTGCACTTTATGCGCCACCGCACAATCATTAAAGTTTAAATGAAATCGGTTCCAATGCCAATTCTCAGTTTGCTAACCGAAACTTTTCAAACGGATGCACGCGGTTTCCATTTCTATTCTGTTTGTCATTGTTTGAATATCTTTATTTGTGTACACATATTGGTTTATATTGTGTTTGATTAGTGCCAAGTCAGTGTTTGCCAATTAAGAACACAATTGCTGGCAGATGATAACGGAATACACCTTAAATTACGGCATCTGTGAAAGTTAGTTACGACGATGTGGTCTACATTTTAATCGACATTAGAGCTACCGATTCAAAGCCATTGGATTTTGGTTGCTACTTTTATTTAACTGAAAGTGTTTCATAAAGTTTTTTAAACATTTCAACATATTCAACAGCTGCCATTAACCTTTACTTTTTTTAGTACACGACCTCCTTTAAGTTCTAAACACTAGATAGCACCAAAGTCACAATTTTACCTTAAAGTTTCGTTTTCGTTATCATTTTCAGTTCAGGGATTTTCAATTCAAAACGATTCTAAACTAGTTTCACTAGAAAAACCATTTAAGTAAAACGTTTTTTAAACCAGCATCTTTCACCTGTAAGGCATTACAATGCTTTAATGATTAAAGTTTCATCACATTTACCTACATAAGTAAATTAACAAGGTTCCGAAAAGTAAAATTGGACTCCTAAAAGTATGCAACTAATTTCTATTTCCATGCGAAAAAAATGGATAGATTAAAATCGACAGTTTGGTCTGCAGAATTTAATCGTGGTCGTCCAAAATCGATAGTGTGCGTTCAGGACATATCGTAAGATAGAGCCATCCTTGCACATTAGTTCCACTTCAATACACATGTACACGGATATATACAGGTATATAGAATATATGGATGTATGGGTACGAGGCGGAAACTAAACACCAATTGACCGTGTGGGTGTTCCAAGATGAGCCAAATCCAACAAAAGTTAAGCAAATGCCTCTTCCCTTGAGAGAAGTTGTCATGCGCCACTGTTCCGCGAATTTTTAAGCAGTCTTTTTAAGCAATTGATCTCTCATCCGTCCTACAGTCCTGACTTGACTTCTTTTTATTCCCCCACATCAATAAAAATCTGCGTGGTCAACGAATTGCGAGCGTCGAAAAAGCAGTTGAAGAGTTCTGACATCATGTTTTGGAGGTGTCTCAAGAGGAATGGAAAAACTTCTATGACCAATGGTTCCAACGAATGCAAAAGTGTATAGATCATCATGGGGAATATTTTGTATAGTTTATATGTTTATATATTATGGTATTTTATATAGTATACCATGAGAAAATAGTTTAGTTTACTTTGCGTCATTTGAATGGTGTCCAAGATATTTAAAATCCTAGATACTTCTTGGTCTTCTTTTTTTTGTCAAATTGCGAATGCCTTTGATTTACATTGTGTGAATTTATGTTCTATGGTTGGATATAATAATGGGAATCATGAACCGAAATAAACAAATAACAAAAAAAAACGTATTCATATGTGTAGAAAGCATAAAATTTGTGTTAGAATATATCTACCATCCATATTCTATGTAATGCCCAAGTTCTCTCTGCTCAATTACCGATTAGTAATCTCTAAGATTTTGTTGTCGTTGCTCTTTTTGCAACTTGAACTTTATGGTTACAAGTTAAATAAATATGCAAATTATGCAATGTTATCACAAAACGAATTTTGTAGCGTTTTTTTCTGTTTTGTTGTCCAGATTAGTGTGAAAAGTTTTGTGAGGGCAAAAACCGTCGACCAGAGAGAAGAGAAGGTCTCTGAGGTCGATGCATACGTCATTATCATCATAATCATAAATGATAAATCGTCAATTCCCGCTGGCCATGTCCACGTCCCTTTTTTTTTCTAGCTTTTCGTGTCCTTTAAGTTGTACATCAATAAAAGACGAGGGCCAAAATGAGAATAAACAAGTTTTTCTAGTGAGATGGAGATGGAGTTGGAGAATTGGTTGTTGTCGCTCTTGCTGGATGGGGGAACCGAAGGACAAACAAAGCCAAAGTAATAAAGGAAAACACAACAATCATATTTTTATGGCAAATGCAAATGCAAAAGAAAAAAAAAACACAGACAGCAGGACCCTCAGTCCCACTGCCTCAACTGCTCCACTTCAATGCTCCATTCCAACTTCGGTCCCTCTTCCCTAGCTGAGTATTGCCCATTGTCGCCTGGCCAAAAGCCAAAAGGATGAAGTGAAAAGAAAGAGAAAACAAACTAAAACTTTTGCATAGTGAAGTTGGCATACACTTTTCAGTGATGATTCGATTGAACAATTGTTAAAGTAATAATTGTAATTAATTAATCGATAAATCATTTTACATCTTAGAGTTTGGTTTAAAAGAATCAAAACTTTATTAAAGAATTATGGTGATATAAAGATAAATGGTTTGAATATATCGGCTAAAGGCCTTAGTCATTTCGTATGAGTGTTTATTTGTTTGAAAATTTATCGATATAATCAACAATCACTTCGGCAAGTTCGGGTAATGGGCCGTGCCGATCAATGGTCACCAGCTTCTGAAACATCTTCGTCAATCACATAACTTCATGGGAAAGTTATTGTTATTGTTCAAGAACAATTTATCGTTCACTTATAAAATACCAAAGAAGAAAGTCTCTTAAGATATCGATATTTTCAAGAGAAACTCTAATATTTTAATAAATATTGTATTCGGTAAACAAAGGCAACTTTAAGCTAAACAGAAATATTGTTATCGAAAGGCCAACAAAACTTAAAGGAAATCGGTCGAAGGTCTTGCTCTCCTCTTAATACCACAATGATTACCAATCTATGGAAACTATTTATAATAGTAAAATTAAATTTAAAACGTAATCTTAATACAGATTTATAACTTCTCCAGTAGACAAATGATCTTGTGATGATTAAATGGCAACAACTACATACCAGCTAGTACTTTTTTTACAGCTTTTTTTCGGCTAACTATTCGGTTTGGTTGTGTTAGAGTATTAAAGCCACAATCATATAAAGCTTTTTTCTTCCTCAATTTTGTTGTTGTTGTTGTAGGTGGTTTTGACTCCTGTTCTGGCCGATAAAATGATTTGCGTACAAATTGGTTCAGGCGAAATTCGATTGAGCTGCTGTGGGAATATTCCGGTGCCCTTTTGTTAACCGGGTTAACGCGCAAAAGGCACAACAAGAACAACGAGGAAAAGGATGGTAAAGAAAAATAGAAAAATATGGCGCAAAAGAGCAAGGATATAAGAATCGAAGGAACAAAAAAAAAACTGCTTTCCGAACTTGGCAAAGAGCTAAAAGCGATTTGGTCTTCACGCCGCAAGTAAGAAAAAAAAAGAAGTTTCGTGGCAACTCCTAAAAAGCTTTTGTGGTTATTGAATTTCTCTTTACGAGCATATTTTTTTTTTTTGCTTCTTTTTCGCTTCCCTTGCTTTCATTTGGCTGAGAATCTCTAGATACTGTCAAATATGCCGGAAATTTTTAATGATTTCCGAGACAAATCTCTCTCTGTTAACGGCAAATGAAAACAAATCGCCAACGATGAAGTCAGCATAAAGTCGCGACCAAAACCAAAACGACGGACCAAAGAGCATTCATTACATTCATTGCACGAAAAAGAA
This sequence comes from Drosophila sucinea, assembly GCA_018150745.1. NCBI lineage: Eukaryota > Metazoa > Arthropoda > Insecta > Diptera > Drosophilidae > Drosophila > Drosophila sucinea. The sequence goes on along the minus strand of JAECWP010000124.1, from coordinate 29,711 downwards.
ATTGTCGAGTGACCATGCATAAAGCAATCGATATGTCATCATTAGACTGCTTCGACTGAGATTGGGCAGATAGCCGGGTTAAGTACATACTTTATGCCGTGTCATGCTTCAATTGGCAAATGACCACATTAAAGTGGAGGTACACAGTCCATCTGCATAGTATATGTCGATAAAAATTCTCAATTTTTATTATTACACAGAAATGAATTTCTCTTTTTGGTCAGAACTTTTATGCGTGCAATATACATGAAATTATAAATTATATAAAAAAGTGAAAATCATCAATTGACCCAGTTTTCACACTTTCTGCATGTGCATCAAATTTCACTGCACTTTTTTTTCCCTCCAAAGTAGACTTTTTGGGCTAAATGTCACGTGTTTGATGCATCTTTGGGCCATTTCATTCGGTTGCCATTTGATAAAAGTTGCCTGATATCTCTTTCATGGTCTTTCTCACACTCTCACGGCCACTGGCTGTCCTACCACACATTCACTCACTCATTTTTTTCACTTTTCCACTTTCAAAAAGGACGAATTAATTACGCTAATTGAAGTGCTGAAAAGGACAACTAGATTTCACATATATGTGAGCATAATGCGAAAGAGAGGGATGGCAATATGGGCAAGTGGAATTGGACATGAAATTGCATGCATGTGCGTGTGCTAAATGGACTGCACTCTACAATTCCGTTGCATGCAAACAAATTGGTGCAAAAGTTTTTATTATTTACCATTCAGTTGAATCACATTTAATTGAATAAAAATGTTTAGCTAATTATGTGACATTTGTTCGTGCAAATCGAGCATTTTAAAATAAAGTATTTCAAGTGTAATTAGGTGAACAAGAAAAAAAAACGTAAATCTGAAAAAAACATTTAAATTTAAGACTCGTTCACAGAGGTTAAAAATTCTTTTGGAATATTTGAAGTAAAATCTTGCTTCTGGGAGCAGTAGTTGTAGGTTGGATCATTAAATTATTAGTGATAGCATCAACTGTATTAGGGATGTTTAGGTTCTGTAAATAGCTTAGAGAGGAGTTGGATAGTATTTTGTTGCATTAGAGTGTGTTTCAGCGGTTTATGATTTAAATTATGTTGTAGTTTTTGCAAATTTAGGTCAACCAGTTGATCAGCAGTCATTATTGGCTTTTCATTAGATCCATTATATAACGATAAAGTTGTGTCGCCGACCTACGTATACCCCGCAACAAGTGGGAAATTTAAAAGTTAGAATTCATTACCGATACCTTTTGACACAAGAATACGATACCTTCAAAAGTAAAAAAAAATAATTTTGAAAATGTCATAGTTAATTAAATATACATACATATATATTTATATATAGATACATATTAAGTATTAAGCGATTCATTTGTTTTTGCTAGCTGCTTTTTGATATTTTTGTCTTTTCTTTGTGTTATGCACATATTCGAGCGACCAGATTTTAATGATTGCCTTTTAAAGATTTCAGGTTTCGTGTGAAACTAATTAAACCTACGAAATTTTAAACAGTTTACTTATTTTTGATTCAATTGAAGTGCTATCTATTGATGTTGTGCGTGTTCCCTTTCAACTCTTGGTTTGCAAGAAGTTCCCCTTGGCGATAAGAACAACAGTGTAAGAAAGCAAATAGTTATCAACATCCGTTTGATTGCGATGGCCAACTTAAAATAGTCGAAGTCGAAGCAAAAGCATCAACTGGCAGCTGCACCCACACATTGGTTGAGGGACTCACTGAGAGCAGTGGAAGTCTCTTTTGTTTGGTTATTTATTCTCTGCTGTTATAACTGGGGATATAGCTCAGTGGTAGAGCATTCGACTGCAGATCGAGAGGTCCCCGGTTCAAACCCGGGTGTCCCCTAAGTACTTTTTTTCCCCGTTTTAGTTTTTATTTTGTTTTAATTCCATTTCTGGTTTTTTTATTTGCTTGTATTTCATTATTATTTTATTCGTTAAGTCATTCATTTGCACGCAGCCTATTTTGTTTGTGTTATTATTTCTTCTATATAGATTTTTACATTTATTTTTTTTTTTATTTTATTTTTCACGTCAAATTATTTTTTTTTTTTAATTTTATATTATTTTTTGAGGCATTAATTTGTTACTATTAGCTTATTTTTTTTTTTTTTTTGTGTTAGGTACGTTGTATATATTTTTTTTTCTATACAAAGTTGTTATATTGTTATATCATTTATACTTTATATAAGTAGTTGAAGTAGTGGTATGGCAGGGTCGTTAGCAAAGTCTTGATGATAGAACTTGCTCACTTTTTGATTGCTTTAAATAAATGACCTCGAGCATGCTTTTATTGAAGTTTAAATTATTATTTTTAAGCCTTAAAGCTTAAACCTATTGGTAGAAAAATACCCATTTCACTTTCCATTTAACAAATATGTACGTGGATTGTCTTTATCAAGTTGATAGCGATAATTGGACTGTAAATAAATCAAACATTTCAAACCATAACGAATTCAAACCATAGAAACATGAAACTCAATTAAGAGCGCTATCTACCAAAATGCTACGACCGCAAATTTTCGATATTCTTAGCTAATTTAATGAGTATGTAATTGAATTACGCAAACAAATGAACACTTCTCCGACTTCTGGAATAGACAAACAAACGCGATTAACTTTGAAGGTACTTAAATTGTTTTCAACCTGAAAACTTTGACAAACTGTCGAAAAGTTTTAACGCAAACTGAACCAACAAAACCAAAACCCATATTGAAATGTAAAATTGTAGCCAAGTAACGTTGAACAATGCATTTTCATTTGGAACAATTGAACAAAAGTGGGTATATTTATGCCTGGAATAATGTTTAAATTTTCCAACTTATTGTTGGAGCAAAAAAAAAAAAAGAAAAAAAGGAAAAAGAAAAACGGAGAAAGAAACGCTGATGAAAGGAAGTGAGGGAAATGCAAATGCGCTGCCAGCAAGTCCGGAAGTTGACACTTAAGTTTATAAATCCAATAAAAATCACATTAGCCTTGCGGGCGGAAACTCGCGTAACACTAAAGTGCGAGGGAGGAAAATCCTCGCGACACATTTAGCTAAGCCACTGACAAACCCACACAGGACTCTCCCGTAGTGAAATGCTAATGATAACTTAGCTGCCCGCTGCCCCTGGCCCAATGCGATTAAACAGAAGTTTGGCAAACGGCGGACGAAGAGCCGAAGCTGAGAGAGCAGAAAGCAGAGATGATGCCAACCACAAAATGCTTTTTAACGATTTTGAAGTGGAGCCTACCCACCGAAGACGCAAATGGGAACGCTTTTGACTAGCCAATGAAGCGAATATTTCCATTGGCTTGAGTTAGTCTGGAAATGTACAAAATAAAATTCAAACCTTTAAGATTAAGTTGATTGAATCAATTAGATGTCGTCCAATATAAGGTTCGATCATATCAGTTCTATTTAAAATAGAAACAAAGCGGAAGAATGTTACATATCATAATTTAAAAGAGATAACAAAAAACGTACCCCAGACTTTTTCAATAATTATGCCAAGAAATTAATTTTTGAGCCAATCAATTATTTTTGCGGATGAGAGTATTCTAATTTTTACTGATTAAGTATTTACAGTGACAACGTTTGAATATAATGATTACGTTTATTTAGAATGGTTAAAGGTTGAAGGTTGAATATTATAAAAAAAGTAAAGCACGTCTTAGGATTTGGTTCGTCTTGCTATATCTTAGAATTAGAATTACAAGGTTCTCTTTCATCACTTTTCTGGATCACGGCTTAGCCGTTCTCTGCTGTCTTTTTTTATTTATAATCTAGTTTTTGATCTTTTTCGCCTTATTTGTGGTGCTCTCGTTTTTCGCATATTGTAGCGAATTTTGTAGAGTAATTTTCTACATTTTTACCAAGTTGAGCTTTAAAATATTTGCAAGAACTTTAAAAACGAATGAAACGATCTGATTTTTTTATTCAAAATTTAAATTAATTCTAAATTTTTAAATAAGTCCTTAAATTGGCAGTGTAACCACCCTTGCACGTCTACAAGTTTTAATTTTATATAATTTGGAGCAGATTAGTGTTGGGTAAATTCATCAGGAATTTCGGACGAATCCGCCTAGACTCGGACCCAAATATCAGCCAATCCTGGTGGTGTATCAAGTTTCGAAAGCCTCTTTTTTCAATAGCCCATCGAATTTTAATGGAATTAGATCTAGACTTTGCGTTGTCCTATTGAAATATTGAATCCTGTTCCTATCCACAAATGTCAGGTCGGTTCTCCGAAACATGATGATTATCTTTTTACTTTATTATAACAATGAAAAAGAATGAAGAGCATTCTCAGAAGTGTTGCAGTTCGTCCCTTTTTTATCTCTTTCGCACTCAAACATAATGTACATGTAAAGCTACATCTATAGTTGAACAGAAGGGAGGAAAAAAGGGACAAACGGCAAGATTGATTTACAGTTACGTGTGTGATAATATCATATATAGTATAGTATAGTATAATATACTATATCACTCATATACATATGAGATATTTAATATCTTGACTTTCTTCACTTAAGTCGTACATATTTGGTAATATTTGCAGGACTCTGCGGATAGGACTAGTATGTCCACTCCATTTCCTTACTATTGAACATAATCTCATTATTTTATTTTAACAAATAATTTCATTGAATTTTGGTTAGAGGATGTAAATTTTTGAATTATTTTGTGGGCAATCATTTTATCTTCCACAATGTATCTACATATATCATTCTTAAAGAAAAGTGAAATAAATTGTGCATTTCAATTTATACATAAGCAATTACGAGAAGCATTTGCCGCCATGAGTAAAGTGGGGCACTTGTCTAGGCGTGAAAGGCTGCACAGCTGATGGTTGCCTGATGCTTCTGTGAGTCCTTCAGAGTGCTTTTGTTTGTTGCTGCTGTTGCTGCTGTTGTTGTTGTTGCTCCTGTGCCTCATGCTCTTTGTGTGTATGAATGTGAGGCTGTGCGTCTCTGTATGTGAATCGGAGGGGAAGGAGTGCTGAGGAGCCAAAGACCAATTATGCGCACATTTCATGCATAAGAAAATTCAATTCCACGTTCATTTGCACATGCAAATCAAATTTATTTGCGGCAAGCACTCCGACACTTATGCAGGACATGCGGCCAGGCCAGGCGGCTGGCACTAAAAGTAACTGTGAAGCTATAGCTGTCTGCCGACTTGTCTTGCCTTGCCTTTGCCTTGCAGTTGCTCGTAAAAATTTCTCCAGATATTGCCGTCACCGCCGCGAAATTTGCAAATGACGTTGATGATGAATTTGCTCTGGCGAAGCTGGCGCAATGGTTGAATCCTGGCTGGCATCCTTTCTGCCTCCACTCCTCGCCAATGCCTCCTCTACCCTCCACCCAATCCGCCATTCATGCAATTTTCAATATGCCATTCAACTGGTAATGTCAGCCCACTTGAAGGCTTTTCAAACTGATAGTGGAATATATTTGGTGTGGCATATTTGGTTTTCAGGTTTCTTCCTTTTTGTAGTATGCTAATGTTATTTGAGATCTTTGAATGACTGCGTGGGATGCTTCATCAGGTGCTTTGAGTGAGTTCTGTTTTCCTGTGGATTATCATTATTTATGCGTAGAAGTAATTAAAACCATTGACTTATCGATATAAATAGCATCAGCAATAATGATACAAGAGTGTGCTTTATTTTGGATTATCGCACCAACGAAGAATGTCGGCCTAAATCTAGATTATCTAATTTGTTTTCGTTCTCTTTGACATCTAAATTTGCAACGAAATATCGTTGAAGCGGCGTCAACTGAAAATTCACCTAAATTAAAAGGTATAAAAATGGTTTTGTATGTGTATAATAAGTCTAACTTAACGAGAAACAAGCGTTCAAGTCACACATTGGTAATTTTTCGAAATTTGGAAAACGTTAGAGAAGTTAATTGACCAAAAATTCAACTCTAAATTTCAAGTTTCAATCAACAATTAATTTGTTTGCTGCATAAATGCATAAACGAAAAACGTTGAATAAAATATTGTTTTATTGACAAAAATTGTCAATTTCAGTCTTGAAATTCTACACTTCTAACCCAATTTTGATGATCCTTAGACTTAAAATGTTCACTAAGGAAATTTGTATTTGAAAACTGTCTATCATTTTTTATCACTGTTAGGAAACACTCTAAAGTTTTCTAAATTTCAAAAAATTACTAATGAGTTCGACTTTGTACGCTAATTACTCCTTTAATTTAGTTTCAATATAAACATATTGAAAGGTAAATTTAAATGAAAGATATTCAAATTGTGTTTAAGTATTCACATGAACCTCTCAAGAAATAAGTTTTTCCTTAAACAAGTTATTTTAACGGTTTTCTGAACATTTATTTTAAAGAGTTTTTCATAGTTTTACTATATCCAAAATAAGTCTCGAACCAAGTTCATGGACTTTTTTCGCACTTTATTATCTGAGTAAATTCTATTTAAATAAATTTATATTTCAGAGAATATGTCAAGAATCGATTCCTTTAGGTTTTACCAGGTTTAAAAGAACTCATAAAAATTGTACAACCAATCTCAAAAAAAAATAAAAAGATTACCAAAACCAATAAAAGAGACTACAAGGAATTAATTATATTTTAGGTTCGGCTGAGAAGATCAGCTTTAAGCAGAACATTTATTCAGCTTCCATTTATGAGGCCGAGGGATGGGAGGTGCTGGAAAGAAATGTATTTATTATTTTGTTTCCAATAAGATAACTCCACATTCACTTAAAACTTTCCGCAAGTGCCATAAAAATGATCATAAATAATTTGCGTTAAAAACTTGTTGATGCAAAAGTTGCAAATGGTAATAAAACTTGAACTTGGATGTGTGAAAAACAAAAGAAAGCGTAAAAAGAAAAGAAAAATATTGATTTGGCACTCACATTGCACTTGGAAATGAAAGAGGGAAATATGTTAGACAAACAATTAGCTGGACATTTGAGTGTCATTCTTAGAGCACCACTTAGCTAACTAAATACATACAAATGGATGTATAGCTTTCCCAGAGGGGGGGACCAAATCGAGCAATGTCAGACACACATCCAAGAATGGACCAAAAAATTAATTAAAACTTACCTCAATGAACTGACAGTCAATTAAAGTTTACGCAAGAGACACGACAACAAGTCAAGAGCAACGATAAACAGCAACAACAAAAAAAAAAGGACTTCATAGAGATGCTAAGAGTAAGTCAGTTGAGTCTGTGAGTGAGTAAGTGAGCAGGGGAGACGACAACCGAATGTTAAACGCGCCATTTAACGCGGCCCCCGAGATGGCCCGTTTATTGGCCAAAAGCAAACAAACAAAGGCCAAAAACGACAAGCAGCAACAGTGAAAAACAAAAGAGCAAGAGAAGTAAGTAGTCGATGAGACGAGAGGGGGTGGGGGTATGAGAGGGATGTATAAATAATATGAAACAAAATGGAATGGAAAACTCACCCACCCTCATCCTCCAACCACACTCGCACACACAGAGACAGAAAGATAGACACACAGAGAGAGAGAGAGAGAGAGAGAAAAGAGGAGGATGTGACTTGACTTGAGTTGTGTTTGCCTTGGACTTGAACGGGCGGGCAGAAAGCAAAACAATTAACAATCTCCGTTTGGCGTAATTGACTCAAATGAGCGCAAACAATAAATAAAACAGTAACAGAAAACAGCAAAACAGCAAATACAGTGGTGAAGAGAGCAAAACAAAGCTGGCCAAAAGCGTTGACAATGGAAGGACACCGTATAAAAGATATAACAGACAATTCCAGACCTAGAGATGGGGCAAACGCTGGCAAATGATACCAAGAGGCCTTGACAATATTTTCGATCAGTTTGATTAATAAATTATTATACAGGGTGTGTGTGTTTGTGCTTCAAACTTAAATTGAAAGCTTCGTTTTTCATGAATATTTTATTAGACTGTCAGCTAATCATTCGCTTCAATGTCAATTCGAAATACTTTTTTTTTTATTCTTTATCTACAATTAATTGAAGGCCAATCAATACATCGATAGCACAGCCTTCTTTCAAAACAGCAACTTATGATTCCTAATGTTCCTAATGTGATATTTTAATCACAGCATTTAATCTATCGCAACCTTGTCGATAAATGATCAATCGGTCGTTGTCTCCTCTCTAACTTTTCTCTTTTTGAGGCTGATCGAGGTAACATACACTGCTGAAAAAAAAATAGTACTAAATATCTACTCGATATGTCAAATTTTATATATATCGCTCATTTGTAAGTTTATTACAATCTAAAATAAAAAAGATAAAATAAATTCTAGAATCTAGGGAAATCGCTTTAGTTTTATTATAATTAAATTAAAGACTTCTTCAACCATTTCGGAAAGTAAATCACAAGTGTTTAACCGTGTTTAACACGGTTTGTATTTATCTGGTTTGAAAATGAGTCTTAAAGTTGTAGAGTGTATTTTCATAGACCTCGTATACGACAAACTGTCTCAACGAGTTCTACAAAAGATAATTGCTGCTTTCAAACCATCGCATTTTTATATTTTTTAGGAAAAACGAATGTGTTGGCAAGGTTTTCAAATGTTCATGAGAATAGTTTTGTGTATATAGGTAGTAAGAAGCTGTAACTTTTATTTCATTAGTGTTATTTATTGAAGAAAAAAATCTTTATATGTATATATTTCGAAAATATGTCCTAAATGTCCGTCTTTGAGCATCTGAATACAGAGTTATTACGAAAAATGTCCTCAATTTAAGAAACATACTTTTGATATACCGGACAAGACTGCGGGGTAAATCAGTTAAACTCTACTAATCCTTCCACGTTCCTTTGCAAGGACATTCTTTTTATTTTTTTAGCCGTGTATTGAATAAAGGAAATCACGTTACCATCTCTTGTCCCTTCCCACAAGAGCACAAACACACACATATCCACAGACAGCACACACACACACTCGTGCAGTTTGTTTTTGGCGTTGACCCATAAGCATTCGCAATGTCCTTCTAGTGGATGCTACCCTGCATCCACATCCTGTCCACGTTTGCCTACAGCAGAATCACAGACTGCATTTTTACTTCTCATTCCTCTTTTTGGTTTTTGCTTTTTTCTGCTTTCCTTTTGCTTCGATTGTTTGGGCAGCTTGTCAGCATTTCCAGTGTCAGCGTCGTTCTCCGTACTGTCACTCTTACCCCATCCTTGTAAGTGGATATCTTTGGCTAAGTGCAGGATGATGATGACGAAGAGTAGAGGCCAAACGACAGACAGACTGGACCGACCATTCCGTCCTGTTCCAGTTTTTATGCCAACTGTTTGCACTTCAATATCGTATTTTTAATTATTCAAGTTTTCGAGTGCCTCGCTTCTCACAGGCTCCCCACAATTTCGCATTGTCCTGAGTTGAGCATACGTATATATGGATAATGTAGTAGTGTTTCGCTACTTGGACTTCGTTATGAAGTGGATGGTATGACAAATGTCAAACACATGGTCGGCCACTTGAGTGTGATGAGAGAAAATCTGAAGTGACCATTGTGTAATAAGTTTGAGGATTTCTTAATACAATATTAATGACAACCCAAGCTACTCATGACCTTTGAAATGGAGCAAAAAGAATGACTGCTAATCATACCATATAAATACAGAGTGGAAAAGGGGCAAATTAAAGTGGGCGTACTTGTGGCTAGTCTTACTTCTAGGCATAGAGATCAGGAATAAAATTTATTGACATAAACCAATACATTTTGAAATTTTGCATACCAATACTATTGCATTACTGCCAATAGAGATTTCTAATTTTTCTGTACATACATTGGACAAGGACTAATGCTTAAGGCGAGGTACAGATAAAGTACCTGAGAATAGATATCAGAGCGTTAAGATTATAGATAATTTTTAGTTGTAATTTATATCTCACCCAATTGCCAATTTGCCTGGGGCTTACATTTCTCGATGGCTTTCGATTCCTCATTCAGAGTGGAACGATTGAACGGCTTACGTGCCTCACCCAAGAAACTTGGTTGTTCCACCAATTTTCGACGTCCCTTGGCATCCTTTTGAGTCAAATCTCCTTTCGATGGGGTGTCCTTTATTTCGCTAAGCTCTGAGCGTTGAGGCAATTTGATTTGCCAACGATTCGCATTGCTATTACTTTGTGGCTTAAAGTCCATGCATGGACGATGGTTTTCACAGTAATATTTACCAGCCAATCCTTTTCCCTGATTAAGCTTAGTTTCCATTACAGCCACATTTAAGGACATTATGTCATTTAGTTTTGTCACCATCTTTGATAATTTTTTGGTAGGTTCCTCGTCCCCTGTCTGTTTCCATCGTTTGTTTACTATATAATCTTTTAAGATGCCATTGCATTTGATTATTTTCAAGGCAGCGAGGTCATTTTCGAAACGTTTATCGAACTGAGCATCCTTCTTGCGTGGTGCACTCTGTTCAAGGATAATGCTACTTGGCGAGTTGCGTATATATCCTTTTGGCGATTCAGATTTAATCTGCGACACAATCTCTCCATCGTTCACAGTTCTTTCAAGGGGATTTTTTTTTACTTTCTGACTGAAATTTGCGGCACCTAAAGAGGATATGATGGAATCAGGGAGAAGTTCTCTGGAAGCGGTTTTTTATTTGTCATTGAATTTACCATTTCTCCAGATATTAACATAGTTCAATATAGTCCTGCGGCTAATTTTGTTCACTTTATTTCCAGACATAATGAATTTCAAATATTTCAAATATATTTTATACAAAATTTTGTGGATATAGAAATGTTGTGTGTATGCCGTTTGGGGTCAAATTGATAAGCAACAATTTTTTGACATCTAACTGATTGCCTTTGTGACTCTCCAAATATAAAATTCTAACATACTTATTGTAATACAGATACCAATCTACTAAGTCTCTATATTCGTAGATTAACAAACCAATCTACCATTCACAATCCCATTCATACCACTTCAATTGAAGCCAAAAAAAACTTGCTTTTGGACTATCGATAAAACAAATATCTAATTTCAGTACACTCAAGTAAAGTACATATAAGCTTAACTGATAAGCAGAGTGTGGTTCTTTATTATTCGTACAAAAATACGTACGTACACATACGTAAACTTAGTCTGTGTGTATATTGAGCGCATTTTCTTAAGATAGCTCTAGCTTTTATACTTCCCGACATATAAGTGTCCAAAATATTTTTTTCCAAAGGAGCGTGGCAAAAAAAAATAACTAATAAAGTAAGTAAGTCGCCGGGCCGACTTGGATATACCATGCATTAGGTGAAGAGATGTATATTAAATTTCTTTTAAATGCTATCTCGCTCACTCTTATGTGGAAACGAGCACTTTAGCACCCAATGACCAAATCGGTGATTTCCAGCATATGCTATCTCGCTCTTTTTTGCGTGCATCTGCCTTGCACCGCTATGAGTGAAAAACGTTTCTAAGTATAACTCGGCCATTTTCCGATTCTTATGATATTTGGTGGAATGATAGATATACGTGACACGTATTAGTGTGCCAAATTTAATTTCGATACGATAAATATTTCGGGTGAAAATCGAATTTTTCGAATTTCGGGGGCGGAAGGGGGCGTGGCAAAAATTTGAAACAAACTTGGTCTGCGTGCATACTGCACGCATCTAATGTCCAAATCCGATAGCTCTATCTTTTATAGTTTCCGAGATATGGAGGCTCAAAATATTGTTTTTCAAACAGCGGGGGCGGGGCGAAAAAAAAAAAAAATAAAAAAAAATTAGCTCGATCTGCCTGCAGAGCAAACGGGTCTACATGCCAAGTTTGGTAGCTCTAGCTCTTATAGTCTCCGAGATCTCGATGATCCTACAGACGGACAGACGGACATGTCTCAATCGACTCGGCTATTGATACTGATCAAGAATATATATACTTTATAGGGTCGGAAATGCTTCCTTCTCCCTGTTACATACATTTTGGCGACTTTAATATACCATTTCATTCTACAAATGCATGGTATAAAAACTTGGTCTGCGTACACACCACACGAGTCTACATTCCAAATTTGGTAGCTCTAGCATTTATAGTTTTCAAGATCTCGATGTTGATACAGACGGACATGTCTCTTCATACTGATGAAGAATAAATATTCTTTATCGGAAATGCTTTCTTCTGCATGTTACATAAACTTTGGCGTCATAATTTCATCCTATGGGTGCATGGTATAAAAATTAAAATGCATTTTATTACATTTTTGTGATGAAAAAATGATGATATATGTAGTTAACCTATTTCGATTAAGTATAGCACCATTATTAATAAATAAAATCAAAGAACTCACCTTGTTGTCCTGCTTAGATATATGTATCGTCTATATAATCTGACATGTACTTCTTTTGCCACTTCCAAGCAATTCTATTCAAGAGTAAAATACTGAGTAGAACCAATGAAGTTCTCATCTTTGAATATTCTTTTGAGCAATTCTCATGAAAACCCTCTTCTTCATTAAATTGCAAAGTCGCCAATCGAGCCGAACTAATGCTGCACGTTGCGTTTCATTAACTAACATAAGCCCTCCAATCGAATGTCCATTAAGGAACTTTTGAATGAACCCCAAATAAGCACTTACTTATTAAGAGTTTGGTTAATATTTAACATTTACCTTTAGTCGTGAGATATTTCAACATCACTCAACTAAGGCATCGCCATCAGCATCCTCATTATTTTCGTCATCATCAAGAGGGACCATTGCCAGGACCCGAAACGTGCTTTTCCTTACAGAAATTGCTCACGCACGGGTTTGTTTCTTCGTTGTCTTATACTATACATACATACAAATATATATATATTTTTTTTAGGAATTTCTACTGACCAATTCTTGTGGTTTGTCTTTGATTTTGTTTACCGTTTTTGTATCGTCGTTAAAAGTTTTGTTCCCCTTCTCTACGTCGGTTTTTTTTTTTATTGTGCACTTTATTGAAAGCACATCACGTTTTGCACCTGATTTGGCTGACAATCCTTGAACATTCTAAACAAAGTGAACCCAAACCCATCACCGGCTTAAACCACAAAAACAAAAAAAGCTAAAAGAAACAAAAAATGTATAAAACTTTTCGCACGACTTGCATACAAAATTTTAGGCATGATAATAATTAAGATTAATGGCTTCTCGTAAGATAAAATCTGTAGAAATTCTGTTGTGTTCTTGACCTGAATTAGTTAGCAAACCAATTGACAGTCAAATCCAAAATGATAGCTGCCCGAGTTATCGGCCATGTTTATATCGTTTGGTCTATAATTAAGCACTTAAGCATTGAGAATCGAGAGATTCTCTGGTCATATGCAAAATACATTAATGCTCAGTCTGCTGGTTGCTTTTTTTTTGTTTTAATTGGCTTGGGTATGAGATTTTGGCCATTTTTTGTATCCATGGCCATGGCTTATGAACTGAAAAGTAAACCACAAATGGGATTTCGATAAGAGAGAAGGAATGGCTAAAACAAATTATGTCCTATCAACAAACAAGGTCGTTTTACCTAAGCCAAGGTTGTCTTTATTCGCCTAATCCATTGTCCAACTCAGACAGAGAACATTGCACAATCCATTGAGGTTCAAGCCATTTGTAGGTCAACAGGAAAAGGCTTAATCATTTTGCAGCTTTTCGGAAATTGCTATGTTGTGGCTTACTGTTGTTGCTACGCACAAAAGCATTCGCATAGCTCTGTCTACAGTAGCTACCATTTAATCGAGAAAAGCCGAAATGAGTGCTTTCACTGTGGGTCCATTTTTATTGAGAAACCGGTGAAAATTAGATAGATAAATAATTACTTAGACCTTAGTCAACTTATAGGTCTACATATTAAAATATAATGTACAACAATTAACAAATAATTTTTAGGACATCACAACTCAAAATACCTACAGAGAGAAACAAACACTTTCAATAAATTTGGAGCGTAAAATTGTGTAATATGTAAGCTCATTTTGCTTGTTTCAACATTCTGAAATATTTCACATATCGTGTTCTAATTTAATATTATTTAATTATTTAATCATTACCTTCATGTCTGGCAAATTTCATGAAAATGAAGAAAAATGGCCGAGTTATACATAGAAATGTTATGCCACCAAGGCGGAGTTGGCCAATAGGTTGATAAAATTTTGTAAAATGAAAAACAAAGGAGACGATAAAGAAAAAATATTTTATTTTTTTCTTTAAAAGAAAGTTTTTTTATTAATTCTTTCATCTAATTTTGTAAGTTTGGAAATATTTTTTAGCGCCAAATGAAACAATTTTTTTAATATCGAAAGACAATTGGCTTAGATTGTTGTTTGTAGCACTTCGAAACATTTCCAATCCTAAATCTTAATACTTATTTTACAAATTAAGATTTTCTCATAAGCTTTCCATATTTCTATGGATTGTGCCGAATCTTGTCGGTCTGGCATATGTATGTGAAAGATCTTCTCGAATATCTTGAAAAACGTTTGTTTAGGTAGGCACGAGTTGGAGATGAATATTTAAAAGTGTTAAAGATTCACTCGCTGAGTTTCAAAGTTTCGGTGAATTTTCTCAAGTTTATAAAAGCGTAAGAAATTAGAGTATTCGTACTTTTTACCAAGTTTTAGCCAACAAATATCATCTCGAATTTCTGTTTTTAAGCATAAATGACTGACATACCTACGAAAACATCTTATTGATTAATTTCCAAATAAGAGGAACTCCATTTGATATCTCTATACTTTCAGCCCACTGTGCATTGATGCTAAATGCCAAATGCAGCTGACTAGCATTGTTGTAATTATTGTTGCTGCTGCTTTTGCTTTAACCCACACACTTGAAAACAGAGTTTGGGCAACATTTTTGGTAATTAGATTGCAATTACCAATGCAACATGGCGTATGCGCAATGCCAGAATGGCTGCCTAAGACGGAAAGTATTAGCAGGACCTTCTCTCCCATTTGTTCCTTAGTCTGCGAGTGACAAAAACTGCTGACTCTTTATAAAAGTGAAGGAAATTCTTTCCAAATATTCTAAACTGAAAACTTTTATTTGGTCAATTGAACTTGGTCAAAATGCAGATGCAATGGGGTAAGAAAAACTGCAATTAACCCTAGAAAAACTAAAATTAATAAATTATACATTTAAATATTGGAATATTTTGTGCAGAATACGTGAATAGAAGGTTTTTGAATATACAAAACATTTTGTGGTGTAATTTTCCGTATGATTTTCTTTCCCCAACGGGTTAAGGAAGAGAGTTGAAAATTGTTAGCCACTTTACTTGGCCTGCAAACACACAGATACTCGTACGTGGATTTATTAACTGTTGAATTGGAAAAAAATGCAGACAACGACAGACAGAGAGGGGAAGAGAGAGAGAGAGCGAGGATAGACGACTAGAACTAGGACCAGGACCTAACGCTATGCACCATTAGTCTGGGAGTGAAAAAGGCCAACACAAATGCAAACACAAAGCCCAGATTCCGACGAAGAGTAGCATACAAAAAAAAAAAAAAAAAGAAAAACCCAAATCCCGACTAGGAGGATCTGCTGACTAAGCAGCAGGAAAGGCAAATTGAAAGCCAAGTCGCGTATCTTGGGCCAGCACTTGGCCAGCCAGACTTTAGCATAAAATTGATGATGAATGCACGAGCAAAAGAATATATAGACAAATTTGTATGCGTTACTCTTATAGATGGGTTAAGCATCGAATAATATTGGTGGTTGATTGTGCTTTAGAAATTTATTGGAATGGCCAACATAATAACTAAAATGTACACAGTAGTTGCCCAACAAAATTTCAATTTTAAAATGGATTTCTTTTCTTCATTTTTTTGTTGCTAAAAATTCATTTATTGCATTATGAGTGGTGTGTGGTTCCATTTTCAGCAGCCATTGCAACCGGAGCAGCCAATGCCGCAGGGATAACAGCAACAAGGACTACAACAAGGAGTGCAGCATGGCCCACAACACGGAAAACAGCAGGATGTATAGCAGCATGGTGAACAGCAGGGACTGCAGCACGTGTAGCAAGGATAACAGCAACACATCTTACTAGAGGTTGCAAAATTAATTCAATTTAATTACTTGCATCTCAAAATCGAACACTCAACTTACCCAAGTAGTGAAATATTTGGAATAGGCACTGCTAAAACTTCTTTATGGTCCTTGAAGATGTTATTTCAATGTTTCTGAAATCATAACTGACTTAAAATGTAGTGTGTGAGGGCAAACAAACAAGGTTTCGACTACAATTTACATTATTTTTTTGTGATTTTTTTTATTTTTTTGGGCTTGTGGTGATATGTTCTGCGTGAGTGTCGTAAACGAACTGATGTTATTTCATCCATTTTTTCGGAACTACATAATGACAGGTGAAAAAGTTAGTTTCAAAGACTACTTTGATGCATAGTGATTAATTCGATTTATGTTGGACTGTATCAGCACATCGCAGGGATCATCTTAGGTATCACATCATCGCATGTGCTCTATATATAATTATTATCATCAATTTAAGTGGAAAAAATTCTTCGATGTTGTGGCTCAGGGGTCAAAGCTGTTTTTTTTTTGGGAAATTACACTCTTTTTAGTTGCCTACTGGGTTTTAAGCTGGTAAGTCCTCGTCCAAGCATATTTTAAATGGCTCTTACTTACTTACTCCTCCATCCTAGCCTTATTGAGGGCTACTACATTGGAACGGATCAATCTGATATACAATAAAGTAAGTAAGTAAGTAAGATTAAATTACGATACGATAAATATTACGGGAGAAAATCACTTTTTATTCAATTCCGAAGGCGGAAGAAGGCGTGGCAAAAACAAATTAAACTTGGTCAGCATCTATACTACACGAGTCCACATTCTAAATTTGGTAGCTCTATCACTTATAGTTGCTAAGATCTCTGCACTCTTACGGACGGACAGACGGACGGACGGACAGACGGACATGGCTATATCAATTTCTCTTCTCATGCTGATCAAGAATATAGGGTCGGAAAAGCTTCCTTCTCCCTGTTACATACATTTTGAGGACTTTAATATACCATTTCATCCTACGAATGCATGGTATAATAATTAAAGAAAGATATTACCCTGCATCAAGTGAGGGCGCAACTTTTACTTCATGATGCAAAACCAAAATGGGTTGATATTTATTTCAAATTGAATTTCCTGCACATGCCGTAACAGGGATTTTCCTAATGATTTCCTAAGGATTTCTTTACTGTTATTAGCATACTAGCATATAAAGTATATACTTTTGACCAGCATGACAAGACGAGTTCCGTCTGGATCTACAGCTTATCCTCCTAGACAGCTAAAGCTGCAGAGAAATCATGCACAAAGTCTTGTTTATACTGCAGGCATTGTATATCGGATTCATCCGGATCGGACGACTATATCATATAGCTCCCATAGGAACCATCGCGTTAACTTCCTAGTTTGTTTTTATTTTCCATAGTCCATAGCTATATTTATTCCGATTGTTAATTTTTAGCAATTGATACTCACGTTGAAGTGAAATATTGTCTAAATTTGCTTAATTGCTAATCAATTCACCTGTCCAATATTTTTCTCGTAGGACTTGGAACTTTTAATAGCACAATGTTTCAAGAACAATTCAGTTCGATCTGTAAAGCTTAACTAAGCGCCACAAGCCCCCTAATTCTCTTAACTATCTTTCCAATCGGATACGGCTTAGGTCTAGAACCGTCTAGAATTTTTGCTATTACCCAGACAAATTTGGACACTAGCAATCCTGGTTTAGCACCGATATAAGTAAATAAATAAATAATTTAGGAGCAGGGTTCGTTTTGGGAAAACTAACATTCAGCATTTATTTGAACAACTACTTATTAACACTATTCAATGTGTATTATCAGTCTCTAACCATTAAGAGAAGCAGCAGAAATACCATGTAGGACTGTAATAGGGTAAAGAAAAACAAATTATAAAATGGTTAACACACACAATCGTATACAAATATACTTACTGGGGGTTTTGGTGTACGTGTAGTCGAGCTGTGCCTTATATCCTAATTCCAATATGTTGCTAAAAAACTTAACCAAGTTCAGGAAAACTAAGAAATGAAGAAGTTGTAAATGACGAATAAACATCGATTTATTTTACTCACCTCAATGTGTTTTGTGTATTGTGTATTTATTTGTTGGCAAGTCCAAAGAAGAACAAGAACCATTTCGGCCACAGAGTGCAAGCAACCATATTGTGTATCAATTAAAATATGCTGCCGAGTTGGAAACAATTTCAATAAAAGTTACATACTTATTTATTCCTTAATACTTACTCTTTAGCCCATGATTGGAATTTGGATTTTTTGTGTTTCAGTATTTAATCACTAGAGAAATTTCCGAAATACATCTTACCTAGGTGAATACTTGTAAATCAATGAGAATAAATGTTGTTGAATTTTACCTTGTAGAAAACTGGCAAACTGGCAAAAGGCAAAGCTTACTATGTCTCAACAAAATTTTTATTTAAACCACAAATTATCTAAGCAAAAAGAAAATTGATCTAGCAGGCCTTGACTTGCGATTTTATCATGACTCTACTATTTGACTAGATTCCAGTCATTGTAAACCCAAAATTCGAACCTTTCGGGCTGTTACGAGCGAAAAATTGTTTTATTTGATATATAGTTTTCAATTTCCTTTTTAAGAAAGCCCAAAGTAAGTCAAAATTTTAGAAGAACTTGGAAAAAATCTTGATACATTTTTATCCTTTGAACACAAAGGTAAATTTCTACTTACAGGATGTGCAACTATCCTTGCTATCCTTCGGCCGCGCTGTGTCCTTGTGGTGGCTGTGGTCCCAGTGGTTTTTATGATCCTTGTTTTGGGCCATTCAACGGGTCGTTTAATTCCTGGCGTGGACCCAGTGGACCCGGTTTTTGGGGCAGAAGGTGCTGGTAAATTTGCATGATAGAGAAAAAGGAAAAGAGGAAATTATTTATTTTACAGCTTTTATAGTGGTAAGTAATTTGGAATTTATCTTTCAAATACGTTCACATCATCGGCAATATTTCGCAGAATTGACAACAATGCACTGGAAGTCTTCAATCGTAACAGTCGAAGATTGGCATTACACAAAAATGTGCATCACACATTACACAGTGGACACAGTGAAATAAGTGAAATATCAATGACTTTTATATAAAATATATAAGGATGACCTAAAACCACAAAAAAAAACAATTAAAAAAATTTCCTGAGGGGTTCTTTATTTCCATATAAATATATTAAGTGAGGTCGCTTCGTAAATTCAGGGTTTGTCTTTGAATATTTCCTTTCGTAGAAAAATTTATAATCTATATTAATATCAGGGACTGTAATTATTATGAGTTTTATTTTAAAACTTAAAATTTAAAATTTAATTTTTAAAATTTTTAATCAATTGATTAAATATTAATCATCAATTTTGAGCAAAATGAGCCAAATTTTTTTTATTTTAAGCTTAAATTAATTTTTTTTTGAATATTTATACCCAAACATGTGGAAAATATGTCGGTCAAAGGATTTATTGGTTCAGGTTTGCCTCTATGGGAAAGACAGAATAATCATTATTTTTTGATATTTATTTTTTTGCTCAAATATAATTTTTATGTTGTGAGTTTTATTTTTTTGCTCAAAATCGATGATTAATATTTAATCAATTGATTAAAAATCGCAAATTTAAATCATCGTGAAATATAATAATTTATGCATTGGTCTATTTTTGGCTCTTCTAACGTAATTAGAAGTGTATGATTTTTTTAATTTAAAAAATCAAAATCATTATTTACCGTCCCTGATTAATATATTAAGTAAAGTCGCTTCACCGATTCAGGGATTGTCGTTGAATATTTCTTCTATAGTGTTTCGTAGAAAATCTGCCAACACCTTTTAAAGCCAACATGTGGTTCTGGTTTGGTTTCTTGTCTGGGTTTTGCTTTATGCTCCGCAAAATAGCATGATGCGGCTCATAAAATGTGCGTTGATTACAGGTTATGATATTTCTTTTTAAGCGTGTATGTAGCAAAGTCCCATAAACTTTACAAGTCAAGCAAAAATGTAAGGAATAGGTGAGGCTTAAGGATGCTTATTTCTCTGCTTAACGGATGCTAGTTTCTCTTCTTAAACTCGGGTAAGAAAACATTTTTTTGGGTGAGCATGAGAGAAAGGTATCTGGCTTTAATTAAGTTGAAGTTTTTTCGTCTCTTGCCTTTTATTTATCGCTTCCCTTTCTCCATGCACTTTAATTAAATTTCCGCTCCACTTTCCTCAGGCCAATGTATTGCTTTTAAGCCTCTTAAGGCCAAGGCAGCTCGTTTTCTTCAAAAAGTGTCATTAAAGTCAATAATTAAGTTAAGAAACCGCATGAATTAAAAGTGCAAGGGTTTTTTTTTTTTTTTTTTTTAGTAAAAAGTGTCCTGGCAAAGGCGGAAATTAATGCCTGAACATCCCCACACACGCTCACACAAGCTCACACAAACACACACAAACACACACAAACACACATATACACATATACGCAAAACTGAATAAATGAAATGATATTAGCCGCCATTTTGTGCGGTTTTTGTTGACGTTACGCATACGCCGCATGTGACAGGGACTTGTCAATGCTGTTGTCAGCTGCTACCTCAACTCTTTCCGCTCCTTTCGGTTCTATGAATTAAGTGCGAAAATGTGCAAATTAGATTTTGTGGGTTGACACACACACACTCACTCACACACACACCCACTTACACATTTACATTCTCACATAAGCACACACACCTACACATTTTCACCTTTAATTACAGGCAAACTTTTTGACACCATGCATATGAATTAATTAGCAATTGAAAACATTCTGAGGGTACATGGGCGGGTTTGCCTCTTCTATTCCATAAGGCATTTCGATCAGTGGCGTAATCATATTGGAAGAGGGATGACATGCCACTCAAAAGACTGTTTATTAAATGTGTATTTTACGACAACTTGTGGAAGAGTAAGTTCTACTTTTGGAATTAGTAATTAGCTAGCACAAAATGTAACAAGCAAAAGAGTAGTCGATTTATTTATTATTATTATATTATTATTTATTATGGCCTCATCGTGGACTATCTAGGTCTAGGTAATTTTGACATTGATCTAGATTCTAGAACTTGGGTTGAGGATGTGGTGCAATATCTCATTTGCACTCTTGAAGCTAATGGGAAAATCTTTTGTCAAAATGAGATAAAGTTGGCCCCACTTTAAGTCAATATATATAGTTTTTTTCTTTGAGAACAATATATTTTGTATATGCAAGAATACCCTCAACGATAGACTTATCGACAGTGCAGTGCGATAGCGATATCGAAATTTAAGTTTTGTCAAAATTTATTGTCAAAACGTTATCCGATTCTTTTATTCTTATTTAATGAATATCCGACTATATTATGTCTTAAACTAAAATGGTCTTAAATGGTGTGGTGTAGTATACTACTAGAGGGGTGAATCCAGGTAACCTGAAGCCCGACATACAATTTACATCACTATTAGAGAAACTGAAATATAGTTCAAATTAATTCTTGCCCTCGAAAAGTATTAAAAATAAATTAATATATATATACAAAGTATATATATATATTATATATATATATATATATATTATATATTATATATATATTATTATATATATTATTATATATATATTATACATACATATATGTTATACAGAATTTTCGGAAAAAACTACAAATATAAATGACCAATTAAAGGAATAATTTATCTGTTTTCTCTGTTATTACCCCCATTCGAAACCTCCTTTGCGTAAGCCTCTGTCTTTTTGGTGAGTAAACGAAATATAAGCTCATGAAATTAATACTTTGCAATATGTCTGCTCAGAGTCAGCACTTACGTTTGGTATGAATATATTTTATATAAGTTTCTTTGCTTGCTCATTTAATTTTAATTATAAATATCCAATTTAAAAAGAATTGTCTCAGATAAAATCACAAAAATTTAAAGAAATGTTAAATTGAGAGTCATGTAAGGAGATGCAATTCTTTTTCTGATGGCCTTTCGCATACAATTATAAAGCCATTAATGTCAAATATTCTGTCACACAACAGACGAACGACCTTTCATGCCGCCCCTTTCACCCTTTCCGACCCTTCGCCCACATACACAAAAGCATTGTAATTGATTACACTTGGGACTAGCTTCATTTTGAACCAAAACCGAACCGAAAACCAAACCAATATCCCCACCCATGAGGCACTTAAAAATTGCTTTCCGGTTTCAGCATAATGGTAAGAGACGATTACAGAGAAGGGGCAAATTGGGGCGATTTCTGTGCAACTGTCAATTTGACATGTCAAAACCAATAATAAACATGGCCAGGATTTTTTCACTCACTCACACACACACACACACGCAACCAGGCACACTCACATTTACATGTGTCCAATACACATAATACAGAAATAAATGTTAATTGTTATGAAATCAATTGAGTGAAGTACATTTTTCTTTATTTCTCTCTTCTTTTTGTTGTGTTTTTGATTTTTCAATAATTGTTTTATTATCCTGACACTTGGAAATTTTTCAAATTGTTCACTGCCTCTGGTTGTGTTGTTTTTGTTGTTTTATAATTGCTTAATGGAGAGTTGGTCAGAAATGTTGAGTAATGGTAAAAGGGAATATTGAAAAAACAATAAAGTGTCAATTAAGTCCAGAGTGCCAGCTAAAATGCGAATAAATATCTTTGCAGCATTTATCTAAAGATAATCTTGTATATTCTTAAAGCTTATCGATCGACTGCTACATATATTAAGTGACAATTTCGTGAGCCAAACCAAGCGGTTAATCTATGTTTTATATTTATGTTCCTAATAAATATGCCTGCACGAGAGATCCTATTTAGTGTAGGCTAAAGTAAGATGGACTGTTTAGTTAAAATATAGTTATAGCTGCTTAATGTACGATATGCACCATTAAGAATCTGTTAAATCCAAATCGACCTACTTTATATTAAAAAATTCATCCTGATGCACAAAGTTCTATTGTGTAGTAGTTTTTAAGATAATTATAAGCATCTCTTAGACATTAGGTTTAACGAAAAAATGCATAAAAAATTGTTTAAAATGGCAAATAATTTAAAAAAAATATATCTGTATATTTTATGGTAAACCAGAAGTCCGGGCTAACTTCGACCATGCCGAAGTTTGTATACCCTTGCAAGTTCTTGCGTTGCTCAGTCCCTAAATGGAGTTCGCAAAATGAATAGGCTTTTGTGAAAAAACCTCGATCTACACGCTACAGCACGGCACGCATGCATATGCATGTATGTAGAGTTGCAGAATGCAGTTTGCTATTTGTTTGTATGACAGCTATATCATATAATTATCCGATTTTGATCAAATTTGGCAAGATTATAATTTGTTATGTGCAAATGTTATTTACCAAATTTGGTGATGATCGCAAAAGAAACAAAAAAGTTTTTAGAAGGAAAACTATTTTTGGTCCGATTGTTCCTATGGGAGCTATATGATATAGTAGTCCGATATTGATCAAATTTCGCACGGATGTTTGGATGTATAGCAAACTACCAAATGTTAAGTTTTATAATGATCAGGTGAAAAAGAACGAAGTTATTGATCTAAAACTCATTTTTTGACTGATGGTTCCTATGGGAGCTATATGATATAGTCGTCCGATCCGGATGAATCCGAGATATACAATGCCTGCAGTATATACAAGACTCCGTGCAAAGTTTCAGATCTGTAGCTATAGCGGTCTAGGAGGAGAAGCTGTTGATCCAGACAGACAGACAGACAGACAGACAGACAGACAGACAGACAGACAGACAGACAGACGGACAGACGGACAGACAGACGGACAAACGGATTTGAACTCGTCTTGTCATGCTGATCAAGAATATATGTACTTTATATGGTCGGAGATGCCTCCTTCTATGCGTTGCACACTTCTGACCAAAATTAATATACCCTTTTTGCAAGGGTATAAAAATGTCTGAAACGATTTCAAATTGTAATAAATTACAAAAAAGAAAAATGCAATATAAGTCTAAAAAATAAAATAAAAAACATTGATTGTCATGTTGGACATGCAATATTTTGTGAAATTAAAAAGTTAAGCATCTTTTAATTTTCATCAATTCGAATTGTAAAAAGTAAAATTGCACATTTTCTTCATTACAGCTTCAGATTTGAGAGTCAGTTAACGACTACTCAATGGCATCGAGAGATAAATTTATTGTAAAAATTATTATGATATATCCAACTTTATTCATAAGCATCCAGGTGGTATTAATACACTTTATGTATTGAATCAAAGTGATATAACGGCGCGTTTAATGAAGGCTCCACCACATTCCGATGTGGCTAAGTACCTAATTCAGAGCCAAGATTGTAACAACACTGGGAATAAACAATTCAATAACAAGCACTGGAATCACTAAGATCACGGGTCGGCACAAAGAGAGCGTTTCTGTATTAGTTGTCGAACAAAAGTGCCCGCACGCAGCTTAAAATAAACGCTCTCTCCTAAAAGAGGGAGTGATAATTGTCACAGAAAGAAATAAACCAATTTCTGTGAGTGACAATCGATGCAAACGAACGTATCTATTTTACCCTTTCTTACAACTAGAAGCTTTAAAAACTTACTAGATATTAAATTAAGATACTAATCTCTATATCCACTCTATATCCCTATCTTTCCATCCCGAGACTATTACAATTCATTGACAAGGGGTCTTACTTTTTATTTTAGTGGATCAAAAAGGAGACGAACTCTAATTGCGATACTCTGATCTATCTATCTATATCTACTAGAAACTATTATACCAAATTTTAACTGTTTTATATGAATTTTAAAAAGTTTATATTTGGTAATTGCAAAAATTGTTGTAAAGCATTTCCTGAAACCGCCTATATCGTATACGATAAGTCATTAATTTTTTGGGGGAATCGAACTGAACTGCCTTTGACTGAATCTAGATAATTTAAGCAAAGATAAGAATTTTATTTCATGAATAGTGGTTTGTTTCCATTCATCTAATATTTGTTATTCAATTAATTTATTTATTAATTAGAACTTATCTGACGAGGACTGCGTGTGATATTCAATTTCGAGTAAAGATTGAATCGAGTAAAGATTAATCCATGACAAAGATTCGAACCTCATACGAAAGGAAAACCTGAAGAAAGCAGTGAGTAAAGTACAAATGATGTGACATTCTTTAGCATTACAAGATTTAAAACTAAAGAGAATTTTGAAATTTGGGTAGCAAAAGGTTTTAATAATTAATGAAAGGCGAAGAATAAGTTATTAGGTTAAAAGTACACATGTGAGTACAATGTACACAATTATGGAAATAGGATGTATATGTAGGGTGTGTGTATGTACATTTTGCCATCGTAGCCTTTCTTCCAAAACGGCTGTAGCAACTTGTTAAACACAAATTATGTCAACAAAGTTGCCAACTCATCTCTCCTTAACCGTTCGCTTGCTTACTTACTTATTTATGCGGCACATTTCAATCATAGTTTCATCAAGCGCATAATTTATGCAACCAGTAGCCAGAGACCAAATAAATGATACATACATTTACATTCTCCTGCCATCCCCACTGCCCCCCTCTCCCCATGCCCTTCATCATCAATCGACCAACTCGTGGAAAGTTAATGCCAAACAATTTGTCAACAATACGTATTATCAGATTTTTGATTGAAATTTTCTTTTTTTTTTTCTCCTTGTTTTTTGCTAGTTGGCTGCGGCGTTGAGTGAAGATTGATTTGCAAGCTCAAACAAACGTTCTGTGTGTGTTTTTCTGTGTTTGCAAAGGAATTGTTAAGCACAATGTGCAGTTGAAGATGAAAATGATTGATTTGCCATAATGCCAGGCAGCACAGCAGTAGCAGGAGCAAAAGTATGTGAAAGAATGGGATGGGAGACGATTTTCTATTTGAGTTTGCCAGTTGTTGTTTTAAACTGGAGCAAAGCAAACGCGGGCAACTAGTGCAGGCGGGAATGTAAGTGGGGGGGAGGGGGCGGTGGACCCATAGCTAATCATCAATCAATCATATTGCCTGGAATTGCTGGTCTATGCATAAAACAAAAAGGCAAAATGCTTAAAGTTTCCCCTCAATGCTCTTTGTTTGATCTGTAAAGTATGCTATGAGTTTGTCTTTCTCTTTGTCTCGCCTTCTCCTCCTCTCATTCGCTCTCATTTCTCGTTTGGTTAACAAACAGAAGAAAAGAAGATTTCCAGCGTTTGGCTGTGAATTTAATTTCAACTGTCAATCAGCATTTATTACAAGCCAACTTCCCATTTCGGTCTGGCAGTGACTTTAAAACCGCATTTTCGCAGCATTAACAAAGGGAAAAATTGCGCATACGCAGCATGGGACAAGCAGAACAGAGCATCGACTACCGGCGAATACAGGTAACAAAAGGGCAAGACACAGACTCAAAAGCTTCAGTTCAAATTGATTGTAATTGACACTTATTGGACAGCAGACGAAGCTGGCTGAGTTTATATTATTTTCCAACTTTTTTTCTGATTTTCTCTACTTTTATTTTGTTGTTGTCGAATGGACTCTGTGTTTTAAAGGTAGTTGAAACACAATATAAACCACCTACACATTAAAATCTTTTACGAGTTTAGTGAGAAAAGGTTATATTATATGTTAAAGGTTAGAAGCAATTTTAACATTAGATTAGAATAATAGGTAAAAAAAAAAAAATCAGAAAAAAATTGCATCAGTTAAAAAAAATTTTTTCTCTTTTTTAAAAATTTTTTTAAATTTTAAAAAAAAGTATGTAGAACTTTTATCTGTTATCGAAGTAAAATATATAAAATATATATAAAAATATTCTTTTCTTATGTTTTAACAATAAAATAGTTCCGCAGTGTTAATAAGTATTATCAACGGCATCAAAGCCGAGCAATTTAATCAAAAAATTTGGATTTAAAGTTCTTTTATTTGGGTAATTTTGGTTTCAGAGAAAACGCACAAAAATGTGCATTGTCACATAGGGTGATCTTCTTAAAAGAGACAGTTTTAATTTAGAATCCCCAATGTTCTTTAAATGATTGCATGAAGTCAGAAAGGAATAGTTTTTAGATGGAATAGTAACATTTATTTAAATTATTTTTAGTTTGGTTCATTTTAAGTTACGTTTTGAATCATAGGCAAATATAAGACTAGCTTTGGTTAAGCTATGTTTAACTATACGTATTTAAAATGTAGTGGAATTTTGACTGAAGTTGACTTATATTTCAATTGATTAAATAATGCTAAATGGGATTTTTGACCTATATTACCTTTTGAACTTCGTTCTTTGAACTTTAAGGCAAATTGAAAGAAAACTATGAGTTAAAAATTTGTCTTTCAGGGTTTATTGCCATCCGATACGGATTTTAAAAACCGAATAAAATTTGACAACGCTAAAGTTATTAGGCAGATTTGGCATTTTGACCTTTGAGGTTACATTACGATAAAACTGAGTCGTAGGCATAATAATAAACAAGAATATCTTTAAAATCTAAATATTTTAATGCTTAACTTTTTATTGTTCCAGGCATAAAACATTTTTTAAAATTAAGATTAATGAATTTATACTTTTTGGATCATTATAAAATATTCTTTGTACATGCCTGAAGAAAATTTCCTATAGATCCCAAAAAGATGTTTCGCTTGTCATATTTTGACCCATTTCAATTAAACTGAAACAAAAATTGTATGGACCCTGATTCTAACCATTTGATTATATGCACCTACTGTGTTTCTCGCCATTGAGTTCGCAGTTTTAATGGGAACTAACTGATTTTTCATCAAAGACGAAAATCTAGATACACAATAAGTACATTTATGCAATTGGATTGGCTATGACACAATATGTAGTATGATAACCACGCCATGTCCAGACATTCGGAGTCTATTGATTTTTTATTCTTTTGCAAACAGGCCATGCACAAAACGAGGAAATCTTCTGAATAGTCAACCAGTCAACTAGTCGAAATGCCAATTTAGTTTTATTTTGTTTTTGTGTATTTCGTTTTGGCTGTGCTTGACACAAAAAACGTGTCTGGAATTTTTCGTATCTCTCGTTTTTGTTTCTTTTGTTAATGAAATCACTGTGAATTTGCTGCAGCTTTTGTGGTCAGGCAAATTGTTTTAAATTTTGTTTTTTTCTAGATTTTGGTTTGGTTTTGTTTTTTTAGGTAAATGCATAAAGTTTAACAGGCATTAACTGCAGTTCCCATCCATCGAACTCCTCACACACACACTGACTCACACTCACACTCATACACACATACTCATATGAGAGGAGGAAAATAAAAAGTTCGAATCGACTTACTTACGCCTTCTTCGCTGGCCAACCAAGCGTTGGATTTTAACTGAGCTCTGGAGCGATGCTAAGTGCAGCACGCAGATCCTAGAGGAGAGTTTCCCTTGGTTCTATTGTAAGCTGTATTTAAAGTTAAGATAAAGTTTTTAATTTAAATTGAAATGCGACTGCAGGTGAAGCGAAACGAAACGAACCCTAAAGAGAGACAAGAAGAACGCAGGGGAATGTAAGGCAAAACTGAGTGCCAGTTTGATTGACGTAATGAATGATTGCTAGCTGGCAAGAAGTAGAAGAGCAAGAACAAAAACTTTACCTTAATTTATGTATGTATGTGTCAGTAAGTTTTTGTGCTATGTCACCCAATACATTTTCAAATAGATTGAGATCTCAAATTGGCTGCTCTATGAATTTTCTATAAGCCAAAATCTCTATTCTTGCTACAATAAAATTGTGGCAGAGTCAAAGATCATCTTCATGGCAGTTATTATAGGAGAGTTATTCATGGGCGTAGAAAGGAAATAATTAAGAAAGTACTTAGAAGTTCACACATGTTTTAACTAAAATTCGAAAATTGTGGTTTATATCAGAATGTGTTGTGATTCCATATGTGGTTCCAAGTATTGTAAAATAGCAAATCGCACAATCACATTGGAAACTAATGGGAAATTTATTAAACAATTAATGTAGCAGACTAAAATAAATGTTGAAAAATAAAACTACAACCATAAAAATAGATAAGAAATGATTTGGCACAAAAATCTTCAAATCACCTACAGAAAAATTACTTTAAAGGAACGAGTTAATTTCGTTTGACTTAAGACTCTTTCCTTGAGATTCAATATAATGGAAGAATTTTAAAGAAATTTATAGGACTTGCTGAACTTAATTAATGCTATCATTTTGAACATAAACTGTCTACAAGGCCTCATATCGTTTTTAATATAACTTTTCTAAATTTCTCCTCAATTACTTACTCCTATTTAAATTTTTGCAAAGCACTGCTAAAGCTTAACTTAAAAATTTCTATACCTTATATTTGTATACCTCAGGATCTTATATTGCCAAATCAAAACTTCTTGAGATAGGTCTACTGATACATAAATAGAATATAATATTTTTAAAACAGATATTAAGAACTATTCAGTTTACTCTTCCATATTAAATATATCATTTTAATGGGTGTCAACGTCCACACTATTTTCATCGATATATGGGCACACTTATAATAAGGCAAGAGAGAAGCGAAAACGTGTATAAGCAATAAGAAATTTAATCTAAGAATAAATAAACAATCCTTTGGAATTTTTAATGAAAAACCCAACAATAGGATGACCCTTTTTGTGATATTTTTGTGGCTACGCCCATGGTTTTAATGGCCAGCGGCTATCATTACCTACCTTAACAAATCTGAGC